>CM063709.1:25722639-26440973 GCA_032441835.1 Slavum lentiscoides | reverse complement strand
ACACATATAAATAAATATATATATACGCAGTATCGATTTTCTAAAATTATAATATACCGCGCTCTATAAACAATTTACTGTCGTAATACGCTGCAGTTTACCGTTTTATTATACATTATATATATATATATATACGACATATACATACATATATATATATACTACGATACAGTATAAATATACACATAAATTATTATAAAATTCTATATCTTTTTATAAGAAAAAAATATCGAGATACACGCGCGCGCCGTATATACGGCTGCGCGTCTTAAGAGGTTTATATTCGCTTCCATTTATATATTATACTAAAACGTACCTATATATATATATATATATATATATATATATATATATATATATATGCGACGAGGATGACTTTTATTCGACCACTCCGGCATGTAATGCGGTTGGGTCATCATCGTATAAGCGAAAAAAATAAAAAAAAACGTTAAAAACTCCTTTCGGTCCGAGACTTAATCTAGTTAATGTTCACCATAATTTACATTGTGCCACTACGTATATATATATATATATATATGTACTGCAAGCATGGTGTACCACCTATATAATATAAGCACCTATTCAATTTATAACAACGTCCACTTTTTTTTTTTTTATTATTATTATTATTATTATATTTATAATACACACGAGCCATATTTTTACAGATTATATATGTGTATATATATATATACATACACAAATGTCACGTGTATAAAACGTCCGCGTACAGACATAATCAAATGTAAATAAATTTGTATATATATATATAAACAGCGGCAATAATTTAATCTATATTATTATCGCGCGGTATATATATGTATGGCTGGAAAAACTTGAAAAATAAAAAAATGAATAAATACATTCCGAATATTGTCAGATAGCGCGTATATATATATAATATAATATTAAAAATATTATTTTTTTTTTACCCGTCGTAGGTTCGTAAATAATAATAATAATAATTCCGGTCGATCGAATAGTAATTTGTGTGATTATAAATTTCAGACGTGCGTGTGGTGATGCGCTGCATATTATATTATGAATATTATAGAAAATATATACATATTTATCGGATTGAGACCGCCGAGTGGATATATAACAAAAAACTTAGTGTCTATACATTCTAAACTTCTCTATAAAAATAAAAATTAAAAATTAATCATCGCGCCTTTCGCACCATTGAATGAAATAACATTTGTTTTATTATTATTCGAACATTTTTATTTTTATGGTAAAAAAAAAACTATTAATATTATTTTTAATTTAAATATTAACTTAACGCGAACAATGTACTTGTTTTCCATGCACTCAAAATTAGGAGTCAACGTATTGTTACTGCTACAAGCATTTCTCTATAGTTAATTTACTAAAATACACTAAAATAGTTAATAAATATTAAAAATAATTACTGTACAAGTGGACTATATTTACAAAAATATAATAATTAAGTATTATTAAAAACATTCGAAATATAGGTAAATACAAGTCGAACACACCAATATAATGTATTTAAAATAATTTTAATTTAATCAGTTGTTTAACACTGAAGATGAAAACATTGCTTTTGAAATACATATAATTGTTGAAATAAAACAAATTATTTTCTAGAAATTGGATTTTTATATTTATATAAATAATTCTACGAATTACTCAATACCGAAATATTAACCCATTACTGAAATAACGAAATATTTTATTGTACAATAACAATATAATATAGACAATATAACGATTGTAATGCGTAAACCACATAATGTGCAGTGTGATTAGATAAAAAAATATATGAATATAAAATATAAAATAAATGTTTACTGCAATATCAAAATTTACCTCGCGTTTCCCCGTTAAGTGCTTTCCAATAAGGGAGAAGCACCACACACTTTGGGAACCGCTGGTCTATATATAATAATCAATGAAATTATTATATATATATATATATTATGTATCGTTCGGAATTCGGATTTATTATATAAACGCCGTGTCCGTTAAATTAATAATCAATCGAGAATATATACACGATTATAAATATCCAGTACGCGCAATTTATAATAATAATAATAATTAATCCAAAAACGATCGAACGGAGTGCGTGTGTGTTTTTTAATAACTTATTATTACGACGTGCGCTCGTTCGACAATTATAACGTGTGCAACGTGTAATTTCAATTTCATAATATTATTACACCGCCTGCACGGCTCCGTGCCGCCAACTCCTGCGCATTCATAAAACAACACATTATACGATTGTGTATAGAAAATATATTTCGGTCAAATTTTCGTACAAATATCTATCAGCTACGCGTGTTTCAAGGCGAATATTACATACGCGTATTTATAATATAGTGTACTATATATACTATATACTATATATATTATATTATATATAACGAATATTTTTGATATATATAATATATATATATATACACACACAACAATTAAAACTAAAAATTAACTTATTTTTTAAGTAAAAATAATAATATAAATATAGTTATTACATATTTCTGCAGTGTAAATCGATTTATTATAAATAATCCGTTATAATATGTACGAAAATAATTTTCATGAAATGTATTTTATATATATATATATATATATATATTATAAGTCTTAAAATATATTTTTATATTAAATTTTTAACCGGAACGAATATATATATATATATATATATATATATAAAAACGTAATTATGTCAGGTTACTAAATATATATATATATATATATATATATATAATAAGTTTGTAATTTACAATAAAAATGCGCGTCAAAGAAAATAAATAAAACGCAGGTACCTACTTATATATATCTCATTAGAAAATCATTATACAAGCGTTATTGTTAACCCATTAATTTGTACGGTTGTTATACTGCAGTGAAATTATATATATAAAATATTAATAGGTAAGTATATATATATATATTGTATATACTATATATATATATATATATTAACCTGCACTTCCTTCGTTTGTACAATACTCTTTTCGAAGATTATTTCAATAATATGTGTGCATGTGTATGTATAGAAGAACAAACAGAATACCCGCGCTATCATATTATAAACCTATATACGAGTATAATATATAAAGATAAAATATATTATGTGTAATTAAGAAACAACGTGATATATTTGTTATACTAGCGCGAGTATAACCAAATTTCGCAAAATTATAATAATATAGTAGTAAATATAATAATAACATTTATAATACTCGAAAAATATATGTTTTATTGTACGAATCGAAAATAATAAGCGTTTTGAAATAAATATTGCGACACCAAAAAATATTTTGTACCATATATATATAATATATATATATTATAATAATGCACAAACACCTATATAATATCTATACATAATAATCTTATAGAATCTATATACATATACGCGCGTTCACGTCAAAAAAAAAAAAAAAGAAGACGTGTAAAATAAATAAAAATTATTTCGCCTACGAAATCCAAGAAATATAAAAATGAATGTCTGTCTGTATGTGCCGCCAATGCGTTCCTAATCCGTATTGACCCGATTGTAATTGAAACTTTTGGTGAGTGTATTCTTGTGCGTATCCTCGCGAAGGTTTCTGCAGTGATATAAATAATTTGCAGTTTTTTCGCGGATAATAACAGCATCCAAAGACGAATCAATCAACGAGGTTTTCTCGAATATTTCACACAATTACAAAAATCACGAGCGGCTCAGTGCTATATTAGCAGTAAAAAATAACGACGTAAATGAGATACCATAATTAGATATGCAATTCGCACTACAGTGCTATGCGTAAAGATCGGAGCACTGCTTCTGGTAGAATTTTTAAGTACAAACATGAAAAAAAAACACATCATTGTAAAACCAATACGTTCCTCACTCCGTTCCGAATCAAAATTGCCGGTATCTTTTACGGTTTTTTTAGAGCTTTATTTACACATTTTTAAATATAAAATACGAACTTAAATATTATGCGCTTTTCTTCTTCCCCTCCCCCTCGCTGCATATTTGTCGTTTTCGAGTTTTTTTACGCATTACTCTTTGGTTTTCACGCAAGTAAAGTAATCAATTTATTTTTTTTTCACTTTTTAAATCGCTATTATTACTCTATTTATTATATGTCGATTTCCATTCGTGGTCTATGGAAAAAAAATTAAGAACGGGATAACGTATACATATACGAGTACCAGCTCTATATTATCAATCTTCGTATATGGCCTGGTGAAATTTCAAAACGGCCCGCTTCAAAACTTCGCACACTCGAAAACCGTATACTTATATTAAAAATATACGTTAACACAATGTAAAAAAAGTAATAATAAACAGGAGTATCCTACACTGCATGCAGATACACCGGTACATGTATATATCTCATTTATTTTGTACACGTGACAAAAAGTTACCTATAGCTTAGTGCTCGTCTCCTCGTACCTATAGACATATCTATATAAACAGTAAAACTCGCTTAAGACGCTTTTTAAGGGACCAGCTCTCTATTTAGAGCGCCTTTTGCGGGAATTGAAAAAAAAATTAAGTGATTGAAACATCGAGTTAATATTTTTATTATTGAACATAATTTAAAGGGCGTAATACATTTACAAATTAATTTTAATGACATATATTTTTTTCTATTGAATTTAATTTAAAAAGAAATAAATACATATGTATGTATTTTCTATTAAAATAATTATCTATTTTTGTTTGCTTAAGATTCTGACAATGCGTTTCTGCAGCAAGAAAATTTTCTATTTTGTTAACGTAACACAAAATTTCTTTTTTATTTTCACACAACTACTAAAATTTATCGTATAATCTGCTGAACAAAAGAGCGTCTTATCCGGATTAGATAGAGAAAAACCGAGCGTCTTAATAACAGGCGGTTTTTACATTGACTATAGTACAGGACAATAATGTCTATAGGAACCGACGGAAAACAGCGTCTTAAGCGAGTTTTACTGTGAATATATATAGATCGCGCTGCTATCGCCGTTCCAGTGTAACTGTCAACGACGGTATAGAAGTGGAGTGGGGAGGACCTGCAAGCCGGGTTGTGAATAGAGACGGGTTCATGACGTCATGGTAACGCTCTCGGTGTCGCACGAATTTATAGAACGACCGGCCCAGCCACAAGACATATATATATACACGTCAAAAATGAGATGTATATAAATATAATAAAAATTCGCCAACGAAATTCGATAATATATATATTTGTGTAGGCGTACACCACAGCGTTATAATATATTAAAAAAAAAATCATTATATACATATTATAACACCTCTTTAATATATATATATATAATTATTCGACTGCTCACACTGCATACTGTACATATATATGTGTACATTATAATAAATGTCCGTTTAGCCGATTTGTGTAATATATATATATATATACGAATATAGCATGTAAGCCGATTTGTTCGTTGTCGATTGGTTTATTTTTTTTTTTTACTTTACACGCGCGCAATACATGTATACGATTATAAACACACATATATATATATATATATTTATATATATATATATACGATGATGCGGCGTTACAACATATATATATATATATAATTTGTCGGTGTCCGTTCGCGTTTTCGCTCTTGTACAATTCGGTCCGGTGATAAATTCGTGGGAAATTTTGTTCGCGCGCGTTTATCTATAGAGCCGCAGGGTGTCGGCGAAGAAGAAATTGTTGGCGTTTTAACGGAAAAATAAAAAATATAATAATAACTCGATGGAAACGGCGCGAACGTCGCGGTGCGCGTGACAACGATTTATATATATAAATGTGCAGACCGCGCGGCCCGGTAACGCGAGCGCGTTTGTATAAGACGTCGAAAAGAAAATACAGAAAGGAAGAAACGCATTTACTTACCTGCAGCACACGATATAATATTATACGCGCAAAATACACCGCGAAATAACGGCGAAAATTATTATTGTTAATTTATTAAATTTTTCTATTTTGTTTTGTTGGAGTTTATTTTTTTTTTTGGTAGTCGAACCGCGATGACGTGTCCAGAACTATATTTTTTTTTGACTGGCCACTGAACTGTTATAGGTTCAAAATGCAGGTTTCGTTCCTCGTTCTCCTCTCTCGCGCGTATTATTATATAGAACCATATTTAATTTGTAATATATAGATATCTATATATATATATTATAATACTAATATTAACACATTTTAAAACACCACAATCAATACAAACATATCAATAATGACAATAGATTACCTGTATATTGCTGATAATTATTATAAACGGGTTGTGGAATTTCAAACAGACGATACATTTGAGAATCACGTAATTACGTCAAAATAATATACCGCAAGACCTTATAAATTAATAAGATTATGAAAAGTGCCGGTTTTTTTTTTAAATACTTTATAGGTGTTTTTAGGCACTTTATTTCGGTTGAAATATTATGTCTCGCGCCTATACATAAATCCTCCTGGACACGTCGCTGTGTCGAACGCGCAACAGAAAACGGCGGTAAAAAAAAAAAAAAAAAAATTTGACGATTTTTTTACGCTCAGTTAACACACACACACCGCGAAAGAATAACTACTACGCGAACATTTGATTAAGCGCGCGTATTACGTCGAGATGAAACCTTTTTACATAAATAAAAAAAAAAACATTCTTATATTTAATTTTAAAAAATATTTTTGACGCTTGCTGCAGAACTCGAACGGTGCAAATTGGTAATAAAAAAATTGTACGCGCGATGTATACGTTTTAAAATCGAAACGATCGAATTTTGATTTTACATATAATAAATGCGATTAATCTGTATCTGGCAAATATATATATATATAGACGGTCTCTCAGATCTTACGTGAACCACTTATTATTCGTATAACAAAACAAAATCGATTTTGTCAGAAGCAAAATTTTCGATATATGTACTCCATCAGTGACGTAACGTGACGGGACGGGAAGGTGATGTGGATTGATAAATGACCGGCCCTTCTTTTTTTTTTTTTTTTAACCAGTTTGATAAATAATTTCAATTTTCTTAGGATTTCAATGCTTCTTTAATAAACCAAAAATTTCCAAACTAACTCCTGATAGAAACTATGGTAGAGTTTTTAAAGCTTGTTGTAAAATTAAGATTTTGTGCACTGCACTTCCTGTGATCAACGCAACCACTCCGGAACGAACATTATATCGAGTTTAAAACGCATAAAAACCTACTTACAGATTACTATATATGTCAGTATACAGTATGTAATCAGCTGATTTTATTTTATTAGATTTCATTGTTCAACTATATAAATCAAGATTAATTTATGGGTTTCGTATTTTTGTTTTTGTTTTAGGTTATAGACTTAATGGATTGTCTTCCGTGTCCAATAATATAGTAAATACATATTAAATTGAATGTAGAGAAAATTATTGATGAACTGGCCAAAAAAAAAAAAAAGAAGAAAACTAGAAATATTATTGTAATAAATATAATATAATTAATTATAATTTGTGAGATGTCTATAAATGTTTTTTTTTTCTTACCACTTGTGACAAATATTCATATCACCCTCAACAAAATGGTCCTAATTACGCCACTGACCGCGTACTCTAATATTATCGTTTAGCGATTTTAGCGTTTCGAACTATATATTATTATTATATACTACGAGTGAATTGCGCTCTTATCATTAGCCGCGGTATAATTATACACATTAGGTAATAGTAACTGCAGCAATTACACGTGTGCGAGTAATGTATAATATATATTTTTATCATAGAATTCTATTTCTTAAGAAATGGAGATTATACGATTTCAACTGCGTCGTTGATGATCCCGTTACAATATTATGCCGAAACCATTACTACAAGGAATAATAAATTTAAACATGATAATATAAGAAGATGTTTTTTTCAGTCGTTATATTTATAAATTGTACAAACTACACCATGTCGAATGAATCACTAATTATAGATATAATGAGAAATGCGTATTTTTTCAAATATTCTGAAAATATATGGTCGAAGAATTAATAGCTGGCTAAGCGTCTAATGTCCGTATCCGGTAAAATGTCATTTACTATAAACAAGGCGCGCGCATTTCTTTCAATGCACAAATTCCTAACTGTCGTTGATTCATATTATTTACTGGAATAAGATCTAATCTGCAATATTTTTCTTTTTCTTTTTGGCTGAATGAACGTTTAATATACGTTCATTGCTCGTTGGACGTGTAGAAGAATACGTTGCGCACGTTTATTTACCATAATTCAGCTACTATATATATATATATATATATATCTAATATCTCATGTCACAGTTTTTGTAACAAAACTCCTCCGAAACGGCTTGACCGATTCTTATGAAATTTTGTGTGTATATTCAGTAGGTCTGAGAATAGGTCGTAAAGTATTTTTCACCTTCCTAAAAAGGCTTGAAGTGGCCGTAGCCAATACGGACATTTTGGGATTCTAGGTGTTAAATAGTTACCATGGCGACCATTTAAATAATTTATATGGCATAACAACGTTTGCCGGGTCAACTAGTATTTCAGACATAATATTTAGTTCATATAATATAATTTAGATATTATTTATCGGGAGAGAAAATTGTTTGGGATCTCGGAATTGTATTCTCTGTAAGTATAGATAAGAGTGCAGTAAATACATAATTGAACAAATCAACGACTTTATATATGGCCGGGACATGATAACATACCTTTGATTCGAAAATTTCAGTCATGTAATACGCACGGTGAGAATTACGGAAAATCGTTCTATTGCAGTGGCGTAATGCAAAAATTCGCACTTCCTCTTCCAGCGAAAATAACGCTTATAGCTATATAGCCTCAAATAATTTTACAATTGTATATAAAATTATTACTTTCAATTTCAATTCTCCAATATAATAACATAAACGCAGTGTACCGTTAAAACTACCAAATATATATATACGTATATAAACGAATAGGGCGGCGAGAAACGACAACTATATTATTATTATGACCTCATAATATAATATTCACGCAGAAACCGTCCGATTATTATAATATTGTTATAAATCAGGACGATTTGTAATTGATCGGAAACGGAATCTGTGTCTTTTTCAGATCTACTCGCGGAAAATGTTTTCCGTTGGAATTGTTTTCATTGTGATCGCGCGCGTTTGTAAGAAAGGCTATATTATAGGAATAAAAAAAAAACGATCCTGGGCGAATCATCGGTGTAATATCTTGCGTATATATACCCTTTTTTATGAATTAAATACTTCAAAACCTCTAATTACTATAAATAGTCCGAAATTATAAGAAATTTTTTGAAATTTTTGATGTGTAAATATCTATTACGGCGGTATGAGGGCAAATCTCGGGAAATGGGACGGAGATGTAACCTGTTGTCATGACAACGTTATAGATTGCATATTTCATTGTCACGACAACTAATAATACTTTGAATAAAGATATACCATAGTATTCACAAATCCCAATCACGCAGTTCCGTTCCATTTTCACCGCTCACGCGACGTTTACACATCAATGTCTCGAGTACTAAGCAGACTCGTTTTTTTTTGAATATTAAGTTATACATATATTTCAACAGTTTCTATACCGATTAATTTTCAATTATATTACGCGAAGAAATATATATATAATAAAACTATAATCTATTTCGACGAAATCGCGTTTTCGCCGTTTTTATGTAATTTGTCGGTATAGTTTTTGAATTCCATATTTTTTGCGCTTTTGAGAAAATCGAAAAATGATCTCTCTGAAGTATACCAACAGTATAGATGCGATTTGCAACCGCGGAAAGAAACTGCAGTATAACTGTATAAAGATCGGAGCACTGCTGTTTCTGGTATAGAATTTTTGGGTACAGACATAAAAAAAGTAAAAATACGTCGTTGAAAAACCAATACGCATTTCTCGCTCCGCTCAGAATCAAAAAAAAAACAAATTTGCGCGCGTATACTAATAACTCGCTATTACTATGATTCTTTTTTTCTTCTAGTTTTGTCACTATATATATTATAGTTCTTTTCGATTCTGACGGATATTATATATATTACTGCGTGCGCGCAGAGTGTGCTGCATGTCTCGAATACGCGCCTGTGCGGTATCTATACATATAATCTATGCGGTCGTATCATGATAGGATCTCTATATATAGTCGACTTCATGCTTTGAATATATTGTTATCGACCATTATAAAGGTAATAATAATTTTCTAGAGGAAAAAAACTGTATAAAAAAAAAAACCAGCGCTATTAAGAAATGATTTGTATTTTGCGCGTGTTTAGAAATTTTTAGAATGCACCGCCTGCGCAGAAATCAAGGCCGATTTAAGTTGCGCCTGCAACGTTTCGCGAGAATCGTTGACGCGAGAAAAACCGATATTTTTTTCGCCCTTCCGCGAACGAAACCCGATTCTCAATAATCAAAAAAAAAAAAAACGTATATAAATAGTGACCAGTCTTGTAAAGTATTTGAGTAAAAGTATTCAAATACTTTTATGGTACTCAAATACGTATTTCAAATACTTTTAATAAGAGTATTTGTAAGTAGCGTATTCTAAATACTTTTTTAGAGTATCTGTATTTAAAATCGAATAAGTTTTTAAAATCTTTTTTAGTGACATGAACTAATATAATAGTGAAACAAAATTTTCGTCGTTTTTCGTAATTATTATTTATAAGTTGGCAAACTATTTTGGTCGTGGATATTGTCGTCCACTGATAGTTTTTCCGTTCAAGTCGATGTAGGTAAACCCGATTAGACCGATTTATGTGTTATCCCCGGTCGCGACAATTCGAACTCCATTATAGTTCTAATAAGAGTCTAACCATCAGTAAAACGAATGTTAAAAACGATTTTAATTACAAGTATTTGAAAGTATTTGTAAATACTTTTACTATAAGTATCTGTATTTAATACTTTTCTTATTAAGTATTTTAAATACTTTTAAAAACAAGTATACCGGTGTCTGTATTTGAATACTTTTAAAAAGTATCTTTTACAAGACTGATAGTGACCGCGGTATAAATCGACATATAATATAGGACCTATTATATAACGGTTAGGTAAATTATTAACAAGAGATTAAAAAAAAAAACAGAAATAATAGTAAAAAGAAATATTAAAAAAAAAAAAGACTGCGAACAAAACGAGAAAATACGGTATAGCGGCGGGCACGGAACAACGCAGTGCGCGCACTGCGTACGTGCAGCAGGTGTGCGAATATCGACGCGAATGACTGTCACTGGGTACGGGCGCGCGATGAGGTAGAGGAAAAGAAAAAAGGGGGCGAGTTTCGCGCGACGGCCCGCACGGCACGGCATTGGTGCGTTTTGGCCGCGCCCCCCACCGCGGTCCGCCGCCACCGGTTCGTCCCCCACCCCGTCGAGGCGAGGCGAGGCGCCCGTGTCGCGGCGGCCCCCACCCCTCCCACGGAAACGCCAGACCCCGGCCGGCAGCGCGCAAGCCGGCAGGCGCTCCGGACAGTATCTCGTCTCGCTGCACTTCGCGCGCGCGCGCCGTTCACCGTCGCCGTGCCAGTGTTGCCCATACCGCGCCGACGCCGCCGTTCGCGCGTTTATTGCCGTCGTTGTCGCAGAGCGCAGTTCTCGCGTTGTTTACTATTAATATATTATATCGTCGTATCGAGCGCGCCGCCGGCCGACAACAAAAACAAAAATAAACGTTTGTCTCGCGATATCGCAGTTTTTTTTTTTTGTACACCTCGGGGATTCGCGTCGATATAAGTTTTTTTTTTTTATTTTAGTTGTTTTTTTATATTTCTTATACGAATTCGGAGAAAAAATTGTTTTTTTTTTCGCGAAATCGAAGAGTTGCGAATTTTTTTTTTTTTTCCGCGTTGTGCGCTATATTTTACCTATATATATATATATATATACACGAACAGTGGCGACCGCGGCGTCCTGAGAAGAGAGAGAGAGAGCTGAGCGGGAAAAAAAGGACTTTTTTTTTTTTTTTTAACGACGAGATTCCTATATATATATATACTGGATATGCTATAATATATAACTCTTCGCAATATTATCGTCAAACGTAAGTACAATAATAACGTTTTATATTATTTATTATTATATGCCAGCTATATATAGTACTTATATATTCGTATAAAACTTCGAATTTAACATATATGCGCTCAATATATATTATATATATAAGGATGACCGATAAACAATGTATTGCGTAATTACATTATACCTATAACATATATATAAGTTCAAAAGTATAATATATTTCGAAGCAAATAATATTATATAGTGTAAATTCGTATACGGTTTTAATAATAATAATAATAATAAAAAATATATATGTATTTCAAGCGCGTGACGCGAGCTTTTTCGCCGATTTCCGAATATTAATATTCATATATTGTACGCGCGGGGTATACCATAACGTATTGTATATTCGCAGGAGACTTTAACGCCCGAACACTATATATTGTATAGTGCGTACTTGCGTATATATCGTATATATAATTTTAATAAATATGAGTCCTGTTACGGAATTACGAGGATAAATTTCGACATTAAATTCTTTTTTTTCGATTATATTATATATATACGTTAAAACTTCGTGTTTTTTTTTGTCGAATTTGTTTATTACTCGCGAGTGAGTTATTATTATTATTATTTTTTAAATATATTTTATTATAGTTTAAAAACGATACAAAATTCCCCGAGTCGGATTAGAGAGTTCTGCGGATTAACAATAACAGAGATAAACAACACTGCCGTAAAATATATATATGGAAAAAATAGTGAATATACGCGCAACGAACGGCTATAATAAATGGAAAAAAATCGACTTATAGACGTTATATCAATTATAAGGCCTATAATGCCTTCAGTCAAAAGTTAAAAAATTTTAAACCGATTAAAGTCGATGTCGAATAGAAATTTTAAAAAATTTAAATTATTTACTATATAGATACGGTATATTTAAATAATAATAATACATATATTTATCTTTTTGTTAAGACGATTTGGTTTAATTTTCCTGGAAAATAAGAATTATTATATCCGCGATATATTCGCATGATGCGATAGACTGAAAATAAATTCTAAATAACATATAATTATATATATTACATTAATAATAGCCGTTATTATACGATCGAGATAATATCGCCTACTGCAGCAGTACAAAACGTATTAAAGCGATCTGCGATTATCACCGCGACAGACAAAATTACGAAAAGTTAAAACGATTCCTATAGACTATATATATAACATTACGATTATGAAAAAAAATTAACTATTATAAAATAATCAATTTTAAATGTATATAATAGGTTAGTCCAGCCATAGGTTAGTCGTCGAACATATCAATTTTCTATAATTAAGTGGACGTGTTAAAAGTTTTTTAAAAAAAGTATGAGCTTTTTAAATATATTTATTAGCCCCCCAACTATATAATATGCTTTTTTTTTTGTATATACAACTATAAATATATACGATTATTTTGGCGAGGATTGTGATATTAATAATATATTATATATACACGTCGACCGAAAATGTACGTGAATATTACTATTAGGTGGTGATGGTGGTGGTGGTGGTAATATCGCCGAGTAATCTGCCGGTGCGTGGGCGAATGGGTCACGAAAAGTTCGTGCGAACACGGAATGGGCGTAAAGTGTTTTTTTCTTCTTCTTCTACTATACGAACCGAAAGTAATAGACTAATAATACAATATATCGATCCGTAGGCTCGATAACCGGCAATAATATAACGATAATAATAATAATAATATATTAATAATATCTGTGTGCGGAGAGGGGGTTTAATTTTTTTATTATTATTATTTCGTTTTTTTTTTTTTTTTTTAATTAATTTAGTTATAACCCGCGCGCGCGGAGCTGCAGCAGTGCTTTGCACGACCCGTGCGCGCGAGGCGCGGTGCATGATATTATATATATATATTGTATACTGCAGCACGATATTCGTACACGCCCACGCTCGATCATCGATTAATCGGTTCAAAACGGAAAACACAAATCCCGCATATAGTGTATTATTTTTTTTTTTTTATATAAAACTATACACGTCTGACCAACGCGCGTTTAACCAACACATCGATATTATATTAATTAATAATTTATTAAATTATAGAGTATTATGTGTCCTGCGCAGTTCGCATCATATACGCTATTATATATTATACTCTGAATAATCACCGCGGCCGCGCGTGCAGCATATATACGCGCTTCGTGTGAGGTTTCTGGCTGTATATACATATATATATATATATATACTTTCTCCCAGCGTGATGTTTCGCAGATCTCATAATAATTATACACTATAATTGGAACGGAATTTTTTTTTAAAATTTTTCTTCTAAATATCATCGAACCAATAATAAAATATATGAGATAATCGAATTTATCAAGCGATGAGCATAGAAAAATTGTTATAATACTGCATAGACGCTCGCGCGGTATAATATATATATTAGTATATACTATATATATGTGTACATTGTACACCGCGTATTGTAAGTGTGTATAGCCGAACGTATATATATATACACATTTTAATATATTTATATATTTGTGTGTGTGTGTATAAAGGATGCGCGTTACAAAAAAAAAAAAAAAATCACCTATATAACAACTCGCGACGTTTCGAGAAAAATATATATACGCGTATCGTCGTATAATAATTTTAAGGTCATTATATATATATACATCGTGGTAAATACTTAAACTTTAAATATACGTGCATACATACGATTTATTTGTATATAAATATATGTATAATATTTGATATTTCTCAAGGTGCTAAGTGCTCAATGCTATAATTTTTTTACATTCGAGTACTCTATAATACAGCACAGCAAGACCGTGATGTTATAATTTGTCCGAACGAAAAAATGAATTCGCGCGATATTATTACGTATAATTAAAACGGTATGTTTTAAAAGATATGTACGCGGTTATATAATCATATAGTCGCGATTAACTGAAAATTTAAAAAAAATTTAGTCTGAAATTTACCCGATATACGGTTTGCGAAAAAGCGTGTTACGTATATAATATGTTTTTTTAAAGGTCTATTAAATATTTTAATTATTCAGATTTTCCTGACGTTTTCGACTACCTATATATATATGTTATAATTTTGATTTGTAGAAAAACTGAAATTTTCGAAAACCACCAGTGTGTGTCGCCTTTAACGGTTCAGGTTACTTTTTATCTGCGAATTCGTTGGATTACCGCACGCTGCACGCGCAGTACGAAAAAAAAAAGGAAAATTTTAAACGTTCCACTATATATTATATACCGTAACGTACTCGCAATAATCTAAATAAACGAGGCACTATATAGAGGAATTCTAATCGTGGAAATCGTTATATTTCTTAAATTGCTACGCGTTTCCTCATATTGTGCACAAAAATGTTCCAACTGGTTTTTTTTATCTCCCTCTCCAGAAAAAAAAAATACAAATCAACGTTTTTTCTCACTATACTTATATATATATATTAACACGAATAAAAATAATTTTAAAAATTTATTTAAACGGGCCAAGGCCCATTAACAATTATATACAAAATGTTGTGTACAGTGATATAGATTGTACAATGTTTCTCTTTTTCTCTTTCTTTCAACGTAAAAAACAAAAATAAACAAAAAGAAGAGAACTTATTGGTGTTTAAAATTTATCCCAAACTATTTTTAAATATTATGTAAATGTATACGTTAAATGAACTAATTATAATATTATGTACAAATAAATCAACATTAAACTTTTGAACTTGATTCATAATTCTAATATAATAGGAGCATTTTTACAATATTCTGTTCGACACAGTGGCACATAAAATGTACATTTGTTTGTCTAGTTCGACACAATTACATTTCCGTTTTAATATTAATAACTTTTCGGCACATAACGAGACTCTCGCCGGAGTTCTATTAAAAATTCTAGCTGGTATGACGACATGAAAAATATTCGGTAAAATATCGTGTGCGCGATGCGGGGGGTATAATGTCATATAATGCTATACGGACGTGCAGGTCGCACTGTACGCCGTATTCGCCATGGCGTTTTTATTTATTTACTTTTTTCGCGATTTACGTTTTGACGAATTCGCTATAAAGACATTTTTTCAAGTATCGTGATGCTGTTAGGTCGCTCCGGTCCATTATCGATGACGAATATAATAATATGCGAACGCGGAAGACGCGTGAAACGAGACGCTGGCACACCGCGAAAAATAATATATTCATAACGACCCACAACATTTAACATATATAAGAGCGCAAAAAATATATTATACTTGTAAACATGCATTAGACAAAACAATAATAATAATCTTAATAATAAGAATAATAATAATTAATATGGTTAGAACTTTATATGCCCTAAAAACCTTAATGTACGAATTTTCGCCCTGAAAAATCACTAAATATATAGTATTTCAAATATAAATCGTCGAGCAGACTGTGAATCCACGGCCCACTCATTTCATCGAATATTCTTTTAGGTATACAATATAAAGAAGAAAGTATATATATATATATATTTTTTTTACTAATTTTAAAGATAAAATAAATACACTAATTTTTTTTAAATTACTATTTCATTTCGTGAAATACTATCTTAAAATCCAAATATAACAAAATATGCTCTGACGCGTAAAAAAGAGTTGAGTACGTGAAATATGAAAGAAAAAAAAATTGTTTTCTATAAATTTCTATATATATATAGGATTATGAAACAAATTTCTACATCGCTATGCTATATGTTTTAAACGATTTAAAAAAAAAAAAAACACGTAAACTCCTATTAAATTAATAATAATAATAATAATAATAATAATAATAATAATAATAATAATAATAATAATAATAATAATAATAATAATAATAATAATAATAATAATAATAATAATAATAATAATTATGATAATAGACAGTCGAGTCTATAATATATATAATAACCGAATACCGGATATTTCACAATTACTCGCTAATGGACATCGCGATACATATATCCGCGATCGTTATATTATAATATGGGTCCGTGATGCTTTTTGTCACACCCACTTTTTCCGTGCGCCGTTCGCGTTGTATATTATTGTGTATACTGTGTGTGTGTATATATATATATTATATATATACATATAGTTGCAGTGTTTCAAGGTGACCCACATTGGTGATGATCCGCGATGAGCGGAATAATAATAATGCGCGCGCGTGTGAAAAAAAATAAAATTACGAAAAAAAAAATTGCGTAACTCTCGCAATGCAATTTATAAATATATATAATATTCGGATTTTCCTAAAAAAAAAAAAAAAAAACGTCTACAGAGGAAAACAAACCAGTTTCGTTACACGCGTGTGTATAGGTATATATATGTAGATTAAAAAAAAAAATAAATAAATAAAAAATAGTTTTAATTTCTCAATAATATACGAGTACGAAAAAAAAAAAAAAAAAATTACACGCAGTCACGGACGAGGAAAAGAATACAACAACGAGAGAAAAAAAACCAAATCAAAGCGAGAATATATTATATAATTATCCTTGTTGGCGTATTTAATGTGTGTGTGTGTGTGTACTTGGGAATCTGACAAAACACAAGGAATACATTTCATTTTTTTTTTTTTTCTGTTATTTTCGAGTCGTTTAGAAAAATAAACCACTGATTTGCATAAACGGCGCGAGTACGCACACATAAGCGGACGATCGCGGGCGCGCGCGCGCGCGTCACAATGCTCCATTGAGTACCGCGGTGACGGTGACGGTAACGGCGGTAGTGGTGGTGGTAGTGGTCGTCGTCGCCGGCACAATAGGCCGCGAGTTTCATTAACTGCAGGCTTGTTTTTTATTTATTTTTTTTTTTCATACATTATTATTATTATTATATGTAGACCGTCAGAACGCGCGGCGCGGCATTGTTTCCTCGACGAGCCGCGCGAGGACGGTCCTCTAGTTTGCTATATAGTTTATATTTCTTCGCCCCCCGTTCTAGTGAGGCTACAATGAATGCTTTTAAACGGGTACAAAAAAAAAATGTAAAAATAATAACAAAAAAACGAGTCTGCTATAGTACTCGAGATACATTGGCGTGCAAACGTCGCGGGAGCGGTAAAAACGGAACGGAATTGTGATCGGGATTTGTGAATATTGGTTTTTTTCAACCCGTAGGTTTGATTTGCAATTTTTCTCCTCCATTCCTCACGGTTACTCGCCATTTCTTTTAGTGCTCTATATATATAGCTTCCAACTTCTGCATCTTTCTTAATTTGTCCAATAAATGTGTTATTGCTCAGGTGGTCTTTTCCCTTCAAACATGCCTTCTATAGTATTGCACTATATGTAGTTCTTCTGGATGTCTTAGTGTGTGTCCCAACATTTTCCGTCTTCTCTTTATGATCGACCCAACGATTGAACGTATAGTATATCATCGTTTCTTTTTCTTTTCACCCAGCTTATCCTTTGCGCGCGTCTCCAACACCAAATGTCAAACGCCTCTAATGCTTTCCTCTCCATCTCATTTATAACCCGTGTTTCACATCCGTATATAGGGCTACACGTACTCCAAACATATGTTTTTTTTTTATTGTTTATTGAATATTGGTATCTATATAGTTATTCAAAGTAATTTCGATAATATGTATTATTATTATATAGTTGTCATGACGCAACAGCTGCTTATACACAGTACACGCAATTTATAATTGCGTGTAAATGAATTAATATTTATTGCGTGTAAATTAATTAATATAATTAATATTATTATTCGTAGTCGTGACAATACAGCTCACACATTTCCGTCCCGTTTCCCGAGATTTATACCCTCATACCGCCGTAACAGACGTTTCACACATCAATAATATTAAAAGAAACGCGCGCGCGTCGCGTCATGGATTCCGTTGCAAAAGAAGAAGATAGAAAAAAAAATGTTGTAAATTTGTTTGGAGAGTGTAATTTGTATATTACGTTTTTTTTTTTGTCCGCGCGTGATTTGTGGTCGCGAAAACCGAGACGACAAGCGAATTAGCGACTACGTTGTTAGCGCGTGCATAATAATATTTATATATATACGCCGGCTATTAATTTAATTATAATATATCTGTATCTATAATCTGAAACACGCGCGACAATTTTTATTAGCGGGATTTTTTTTCCCCCCGACCTCCGTAATCTGGAAATTTATATATTTTTTTTCCGTTCTTATTCTCGTGATATTTTACGCGACGACCGCGAGGATTTTTTTTTTTATTATTTTTGTGTGTAAAAAAAAAAAAATTAAACCGACACGATCATTTCGTCTCCGTCGTGTCAAATCGTATATGATATCGTTGCCATATATATATAGCGTTTCCCCCGATGTTTATCGACGGCGGCGGCTGCAACGGAATTTTCTACACGCGCGCGATTATTATTTCGTACAACCCCCTTCTGCCCTCTTGCCGACACTGCAACGAGAGCGTATTACCGTACACATAATAATATAACACATAAATAGTTACTTACCCTATATATATATATATATACTGAATATGTTTTGAAACGTTATATATCCGTTTATTATAATGTACGTCTGCCGATATAAGATATTGTACATATAAATATTCGCGCGTGTGGTGACCCCCGTATCGTCAGCACCGTTGCTGGGACGGCGGTGGTGGTGGTGGTGAAGACGAACGCGCGAGAAAAAGAAAAAGGAAAAAAAAAATATCCAGAACAAAATGCGCATTAAATCCATTAATCACTGCAGTAACTATTTATTTATCCCCCCAAACCCGTCTCGATTCTTTATAATATATTATAATATTATATAAAATACGCGGCTACCGCGAAATCCGAACGTTCCCGCAAGCAGCAGCAGCAGCAGCAGCAGCAGCAGCGCCGGCGCGGTCGCTATTGTGCGCCCCGCGAAGCGCCTAATGATCCAAACGCTAACACACTGCAGCACTTGGTCGGAATATAATCGGCCTTGTTACGGCCGCGTATCCTTTTCATATGTGCAGTGTACGTGTATACGAGTTCAAAAACCGTTTATCGCGTGCGTATTCGTATATTATTATTGTACAATGCACGCGTATTAATGCACGAGTATACAATAATCCGTAAAGGATCCCGTTCCTCCGTCCCTCCCGGCTCCCGTTCCCGGGGGCCGAGAATTGAAAAAAAAAAAAAAACGTTTCGCGATCTATATAATCGCCGCGCGTATTCATCATCGATCATCGTCAAACCGAATCGATTCCGCGGACGACGACGGGTTTTCGCGACACGGCGCGCAAACGACGCGTTGTCACAATAATATACGCCGAGCCGTGACTGCTGATGCTGCGTAGCGTATATTAGGTACCGTTATTTTTTTTATTTTTTTTTTAACTCCTCTATATGTATATATAAATATACAATCGATTCCGATTGTTAAACGCTCAGTCATCTCGGATTTCGTTTGTTTATACAAAATATCGAATCGTATATTATATATTGTACGTGATCGATCCGCGCGCATCACAGCCGTACGTTATTATATTATATATATGTACGTATTATATCGTACGTGTGTTGGACGAAACCGAGAGAACGCGCGAAAATACAGAAAACGTTGGAAAATATTATTGAAATGTTTAAACGATAAAAACCGTTTTACGCGCAGGAGCTGCAGGCAGAGCCGTAGCAAAAGGTGGGGGGGGAAGGCGCCTGCGGCCCGGGGGGTCGCAAAATTTTAGAAATTAAAAAATTAATGTGCAATATTATTATTTTTGATTATTTTCAACGATAATTTATTTAAATTAATAAAAAAATTTATATTTTTATAATATATATAGATATTCTATTGGTAGTGTGTTAAAACCGTAAGGGCGCGATATTCAGTCGCTATATTTTCCTGGCTGCAGGACGGAACAAATCTGCAGTCATACGTATATATGTCTTTGGACCAACCGCGGTTTACGACGCGTGCAAAGCTCCGTGTAGTTGATACAATATTTTTTTCATATAATTTTCATTGTATTATTTTTATGAGACAAAAATCGTTCATTCACGCATTTTTAAAGACAGACCATTGGTTGGTTTCGTTTTGCAGGATGTCGCAACAAAAATCGAATCTCTTTTCATTACGACGTTTAATTCCATTTTATTGTCACTATACTACTTATTTGTGTGTGAACGGGATTTTCTGAACTGCTGTGTAAAAAGTTCAGATATTTAAATAGTGATTTACGAGTGAAAACAAGTTCCGTTCAGACTGACACTGACGTACGTAATAAACAACGAATTTCACTAAGATTAAATTTATTATGATTTTTTTACTGTTATGAATATCGTACGATAAAAAAAAATTGATTAATAATAAATTGTACATTAAAAAAAAAAAAATTTAGTTTTAGAATTAAGGTGGTATGTGTATCGATCGTAAAATTGTCTATAGTGATGGTACTCGGTGATAAAAAAAGTTGAAAATCACTGCTTTAAAATTTTTACACGAAAATAAATTACAATATATTTACATATACGTAATAACGGAGCTGTTTTTCTTATAAATATCTTTAATCCTTAAGAAATTATAAACGTTTTAAAAATACAATTTTTACTATTTTTTTTTAATATTCTTGTATAACTGGAGCATGGACTTATTTACGCAATTGTACATATTGTTATTTTTTTTAATTTTCGTTAATAATCTTTACGAATTATATAGTATTTTAACAAAGTATAACAGCAATTTTTTTTCTTCGCATATTTTTGCATATTCAATGATTATTGCAAAATGTAATATTTTCTACGTATTGAAGCAGAGTTACATTATTTACCGGATTCAAAATTTAAAACAGACGTAAAATAATATTATACATTTAGGTACTTGAATATTGGAAATTCAATAAATTTCGTAGACACTTTGTAATAAATAATTAATGATAACGGTAATCGATTACGAAACATTTTTACAAATTCATTTTATTGCTTATTTATATCGTTTATCGGTAAATCAACATCAGTTCAAACGTTCAATCGTCATTACAAATGAACTATTTATCCATTGCTATTATCGTGTCAGTCTTTAAAAATATAATATTGCTTTCTAATATCGTTTATTTTAAGTACTAAATTGATCTCCTGTTAATATATAAAATAAGTAATTCTTAACGTTTTTAAAAAAAACTTTTTTTTTTATTGCATATTTTTTGCATACCTTTTCCCCTGCTTATTATAAGACATATTTTTATTATTTTTATTGCATAATAATCCGTGATCTGCTCACAAATGTTTTTAAGAATTAAAGGTGTTTAAGAAAAACAGCTCTATTATAGATAATATTATGTAATATTTGTAAATTGGACATCTAAAGTATGACTGTATGGCGTGTAGCCTTTTTTTTTTTTTTTTGAAGCAATTATATTTGAATGAAAATCATATATAGACGAGTGTTGGGCGTTTTCTTAACGCGGATTCTTTTCACGACCAAAAGTGTTATACACTTGAAATAATCGTACCGAATTTTATAATCAGCAAAAGTTGACAAAAACTCACAAAACCTTATTATTATTAATAGTATATACGTTTAAATTTCCATGTTTTATTCGCGCGTTATTTTTAAATATAGTATTAAGTATAGTAGAATACTAGTAGATTCTCGAATTTTATAGAATACTAAAGCGTGTAAACGTATCCTGCGCGTATTCGTCGACTACAATTTTCAGAAAAATTTTCCTAATAACGGGTATTTTAGAAAAAAATCGAAGAGATCTTTATTTTATACAGTTTTATCCGAAATTTTTTTAAACCATATTAAATTACATAATACGAGCAAATGGGCAGATTTTCTAAAATTTTTTTTTTACAAAACTCTCGTTATATAATATCGGTCATAAATGACAATACATCGTGTAATTTAGTATTTTTTACCACACGTGTAAATATTTAAGCCGCCGAATTTCATTTTGTTCGTCAGCTGTATGTGCAAGAAAACACAAAAACTCCGAACGCATTATGAAAAAAACCTTTCGAGCGTATTTTAATGAATTTTCTGTCGGTAATGGGCGTGTTTTCGAAAATATGTAAAACTATATATACGCACACCAGAACAGTTTTTTTTTTTTATTATGAAGTACAAAACTTTACAATATCGAACGACGTTTATCGTATTCTCAGAAGAAGATTAAGAAAAAACGTTCTCCAATGTTATAGTTATAGTCCTGCAGCAGTTTATAGTTTCGACTGGGCGTTCTCCGGAAAATTATATTTTTATCGTAACGATATAATTTCTCTCTCTCTCTCTCTCTCTCTCTCTCAACGTTTTAAAAATATAATAAAAAACTAACAGAATTTCTTCGGTGATAAACGCGCGAGACTACTAATGCAGTACGTTCGCGTAAAAAAAAAAAATTCCGCGGACACCACTCGACCGTTTCCAGTGTGGACGAACAAACGAAATAAACTCGCAGATGACAGATTATTTTACGTACTCGTATATAAATATAACGGTTTTCCAGACGATTACACTGCTCGGATTATTATTATTATTATTATTATTATTATCATCACTATTATCAGTGGCGTAACCCGTGGGGGGAGGGGGAGAGGCTGATGGGCTCCCTCACTCTCCTGAAATTTTAGAAAAATTCAATAATGCTTTCAATATCAAAAAAATAAATATCCTATTTCAGTATCTATATAAAAAAAATTATCAGCCACAGTCCCAAATAAAAATCCTGGCTACGCCAATGATTATTATTATTATTATTATTATTATTATTATTATTATTATTATTATTATTATTATTATTATTATTATTATTATTATTATTATTAAATCGTATTATAAAGAATATAACCGGCAAACGGTATTTTCTCACCGCGGTCACCGCGGGCTCCCTAAGGATATTAATAATAATAATAATAATAAAAAATAATAATAATAACCAAATAGCCGTGGAGACTGGCCGTCGTCGTCTTTGACGACAGTTTTATCCCTTCACGCCGGCATACGAGTGTATATATACTCGTCGCGCACAACCATTATCGCTGCGCAATGACAGATTGTTTATATACACACACACACACACACTGTGCCGCGATATAACCAACTCTTTTTGCACGTTCGAGTACCATCGTTTTTGTGTGTATATATATATTATAATAATAATATGGTCCGCGCTCGCGTTACTTTATACGCGTCGGAGAACAATACCGCACGGGCGCGACACGCATCCCTTTCACACTCGGAGTGAAAGAAAAAAAATAATAATAATAATAATAAAGAAGAATAATGAAGAATATTATAAACGACGACGACGACGATATGACGACTGAAGTGGTTTTGCAAAACACGTCTACAATATTAATGATGATCGGGACGCTTACGCGTATTACTATTATTATTGTTATTATAGGGGACGGTGTTGTGCAAAGGAGTTTCGAGTGTCTCCGGGGATAGGGTCAAACTCGCGTAAATTTACGGTTAATTTGTCAATGACAAAAAAGACGAAGGAAAAAAAAACGACCGACCCGAGCACCAACAGAAGGACGATGCGTAGAAGCGTCGCGGAGTGCGAGTTAATATATATATATATATTGTTCCGGGGGATTATGTGCGGATGACTTTGATTAAGTTTCGGCAGCTGCCGTTCGAGAAAACCGTTTGGTCCGTTGCCATACACCGCCGGCGTTCCGCGGTGCAGTCGCTATACTTATTCTACTGCTGCTGCTGCTGCTGCGATAACCTTCAAAACCGCACTCGCGGCCGTTCGTATAACCGTGCGCCTCATCGTCGTGTAATAAGCTCGCGCTTTTTCTTTTTTTCTTGACGTGTAAACATCTATTACGCGGGCGGTACGAGAATAAATCTCGGGAAATGGGACGGAAATGTGTGAGCTGTTTTCGTGACGACTAATAATACTGTATATATACTAATATTAATAATATTAATAAATTTACACGCAATATACTGATAAGGTTAATTAATTTACACGCAATATTAATAATGTTAATTAATTTACACGCATTTATAAATCGCGTGTAATGTGTGAGCTGTTGTCGTGACGAATAATAAAACTATATTTATTAAGGGATTGAAAGCTGGTACTTTCTCTCTTTGTCTTACACACGTACAAAACATGGCAAAATAGACGTTTCGTACTTCCAACGTACCGATCGATCACCAATAGGTGCGATAAGAAATTTGAGAACAGATTTGAATTCCTCGTGAATTTTACTACAAAAACGACTTTTCCACTTTTTTATTTCTTTTTTTTTTTAAGACCTTCAAAAACGAATTATTAACAATTTTTTTTTTAATTTTTTAAGGGTTTATGAAAAAAAATGAAAAAAGCGGAAAGTCGTTTTGTAGTAAAATTCACGAGGAATTCAAATCTGTTTTCGAATTTCTTATCGCACCAATAGATCGATCGGTACGTTGGAAGTACGAAACGTCTATTTTCCTATGTTTCATAGTGTGTAAGACAAACAGAGAAAATACCCGCTTTCAATCCCCTTAATATTAATAAATTTACACGCAATATTAATAATGTTAATTAATTTACACGCAATTATAAATCGCGTGTAATGTGTAAGCTGTTGTCGTGACGACCAATAATACTATATTTATTATCGAAATTACTTTGAATAAAGATACCACATAGTATTGACGAATCCCAAACACAATTCCGTTCCATTTTTACCGCTCACGCTACGTTTACACATCAATGTCTCGAATACTATAATAGCAGACTCGTTTTTTTTTTTTTACCTCGGAGTCGTGTTGTTATCGTCAATCGATATTCAAGCAGGAATCGGGGGGTACTCGGCTCATCGTAGGGAAGGGCGATCGACGAAAACCTCGATAATCAATAACGTTTTATTATATGTGGACATTTCGAAATACCGATATTTATGTACACATGTGGACGCAGAGGTATGCGGGGTGTGCGGCTGCGTACCCCAATCAAATAAAAATATGTCGTGTTAGGCAATTATTTTCCAAAAAAAAAAATGGTGATATTTATTTAAACATAGGTACCTTGGTTATTAGTTATTTGTAAAAAAAAAACGATATTATTACATAAATTAATTGTTCATTTATTATGTAATTTAAAAATAAAAGTATTTCGCATTTTTCCTTTGGCCGGTCCAGAAATCTGACCACTTGCATACCCTGATCATATAAGGTCTGCGTCCGCCTATGTATATATAGAGTTGAACGATTTTCGAAATACTTGTCGTCGCTTTTATTAAGAAAAAAAATTTTATACACCGACTCTATCGGAGAGACCGAAAAAAATTACATACTCCCAAACGATTCATAACGCGTGTGTCGATACGAGATTTATATAGAGTCTTTCTGATTGCTGCGAAACGTTTGAAAATCTTACGCGTCTAAAAATATTATAGCCATTTACGGCTCCTCTAGTGGGTATTTGCACCTATAAACGCACTGCAGTATATACTCACATTTAGGAAAAGATTTTCCTTACGGACGGATTGGTATCGATTCACATCTCGCGGATGATCCGACCCGTTATGCGCTGCTGCTGCTGCTCGTACCGCACCCTGCAGGACCGTATATAGCAGCTGAATACATTGTGCCCGGGGCAAAACTTAAAATTCCGCCCTTTTGCAGGTTTCGACACAGGACTAATTTTATAAATACATTTTTTTTTTAAATTTGAATAAACTATTGTGTTGAAAATAATAATGTTATATTTTTATATTAATTTCTGAAATTTTGTGCTTTCGCAAATTTTGCCTTTCGCCCCCCATCCACGCGCTACGGCTCTGACCGCATCGCGACTATCCCAAAAGCAATAAATGAACACTATCGATCTACATTTATAAAATACACACACACACACGTAGTATACTCTGGGCGATCGGTATAATAAAAAAAAAATAATATATAATATAATACGGTGCAAACGGATTGTCAGGTTGTCGCGCGGAGGGCGTGCGTACTACAGCTGCCAGATTATTATAATAATACGCGCGTGTGTGCTGTTATGGTCGCTTCTGAATTAGGAAGCCGGCCAAAACGCGAGGCGACGGACAAAAACCGGTCGTCACAGCAGCAGCAGCCGGTGTCATCTTTTTTTTTAATGCATATTATACACGTGAAAAATCCACTGTCCGCGCGGCACAAACGGATCTTATATACGCGCGCATAAAACTACCGAAATATTAGGAATAAATAAAAAAGTATTAAAAAATAATACGCGCGCCGTGACGCGCAAGTGCAGGGGACTTATAAACGATTTTATAAAAAAAAAATATTATACGTTATACGCGTTTCTCCCACCCCGAAACCAGACTATTCTTTTCCTATATATACGTCGTTATACCGCGCGTATATTATTATTATTATTATTATACGCATTCGATAGCGATCAATGACGATTAACACAATTTATATACGCGTATATGTGCGGTCCAGATGTCTCGCGTCTCCCGGTAGCGGCTTCTCGAGAGCTGCAGCAACACCGTCTCGTAATATATACCTTGGGTGGGCCTTGGGCGTTCTTTCGGGACAAAAAAAAATAAATAAATAAAATAAAATCTCTACAGGGAACACGACGACCCACGATATCGCCTACGCCACTATAATATTATATAAAAAAATAATAATATCGTACAGACGCCGCCGTTCAGATATTTCACCGTCCGTATACTTCTAATAGGTATATAAATTGTGTTATAATATATAAAATGTTTAATTAACCGCCGTTTCCGCGGTGCAGACGTTACAGTGTCGTCAGGCCCTGCAGTGCCGTAGGTTTCAAAAGAATTTTCCAAAAAGAAAAAAAAAAATACTAAAAATATTGTTATTTATTAAGTAATTTTTTTTTTTAATAAAATAATTACAAAATGTCAACGCTCTACGATTGTTGTAAACAGTGGCGTAATTAAGGACGGGGACGAATCCTCCATTTTCTTTTTTACATAACATATATTACGTAAATTTAAAAAAAATATATATATATAATAACAAGTAATAATAATTAAAAATAATACTTTTTTTTTTTGGTTAACAATATTTGATACATATAGTATTTATCATAATTCGTAATATTACTCGGTTTATTTACCGATAAATATGAACCGGTATAGGTCGGGTTAGGTCACCGAAAAAGGTTTTACCCTTATTCGGATGTTGATTGTAGAACAAAGCATTTAATAAATATTAGCCGATTAACCGAGAAAATTTGAAGAAAAATTTCTTATACAATTTTAACTTCGACACGAATTTTTGGAAGGACAATTACATTAATTGTAATTGTCCTTATTGTGTTGTCCAAAGTTAAATTTTATATCCCCTCTCATATAACATTTGTAATTACGCCACTATATGTTGTGTGGTACACATCTAAAACGTCTTTTGCATCATTCTTGTTATTGCGTATACGATTTTTATGAACAGTAGATTTTCCACGAGATTATACTGATCGGTTTGAGATGCTATCGAATTGTCTCGTACAGAATTTCGCGAATTATTTCCTACGATCGAGTAAAAGCACAAAAAAAAAAATCATTATTCCCCTCATCTATTATTTGTATCTTGCAGTATGCATCCGCATACATGCATATAAATGTATAGCTATGTAATCCTCAAGATGTCGAACTTCGTTTAATTATTGTTTTGACGCGCGTTGAAATTCGCTATTACATTTTACAATCGACGGCGATACGATTTAAACATGTATTAAATAGTAAGAAAAAAATTTTTATTTCTTATGGGTTTATTGTTATGGTACAGCGTGTATAATTTGTATTATGCGAAATACGTTTTAAATTCGTTAAACACCGACGGTCATCCACCACCAAGACCGCTCGTCCATATCAACAAAAACCGGCCGTCTCTTCGTTTTCCCGCGCGAATTCGAAAAATCCTCGGGACGTTTACCGAGTGTGTTGATACGCGCGTGTTCCTTTTGACAAAAAAAAAAAAATCCGAATAAATCTCAATATACCGCGGTTACAGTGCGTGTGTGTGACGGTCGAAAGTCGTCTTGATGATGGCCGCTGCGTATATTGTGGAGATCAGTAGTTGCCGATAATATAATAAATAACTCTCGAGTATTATTATTATTATTAGTTATATGTGTGCCGCCAACGATGACTATACGGATTTTTTTACAAGAACAACGGGTATACTCCGTATAATAATAATATAATATACAATCGGCGTTTAAACGGAAGGTTATTTATATTATTAAGGAACCGGTGCCCCGGTAGCACCGCTAAAAAAAAAAAAAAATAATAATGCCTAATTATTTCGTGACTCGGAGCAATTGCGCGTATTATTATTATTAACGTTATTATTAATTATTGTCGTTACCGGAGTCGGCTCCTTATTTTTTTTATTTTTATCTCTCTCTCTACACGGACAAAACGTTCTGCGCAGCATCCGCAGCAGCAGCAGTACCGCTGTAAAACGGCGAAAATCCATTTGGAATGAAAAAAAAAACTGCAAGACGATATTATAACGTCCGAAAGAGCGTGTATCTCAGCGGCCGCGTATCAATCACAATTAGTTAGCGTGACACAAAACGTATTGGTAGTGTAGTTAGACGTGAACATTTAAAAAAAAAAATTTGAAATATCGAAAACGATTTGTCCTCATAATACACTGTTTTCTCTGTATACGGAACGGATCTTATAACAAGAGTTAATATATAGTGAAAGATATGCGTACGTATATTATATACGGTGTTCCGCGCGGTAACGCCACTATAACGTGTAGAGAACAAAATATTATACTGCACGCCCGCTTTTCGTGAACGGATTCTGTGACTTTTAAGAAAACTCGAGAAAATTAAAGATTTTTTTAACTTCGATATGAATATTCGAAAGACGGTTACATTAATTACTATAACTATACGGCACTATTTGGATTATCCGAAGACAAAATTTCACGTCCCCGCACGTATAACATTTTTGTAATTACGCCACTGCAGTATTGTGTAGTATACGCACATACCTAAACCTTTTTTCGCATTAATCGAGTTATTGATTTAAAAAAGTCATTAAAAAAAAATAAAATTATAATCCTCGATCGGTATCGGTTTTTTATCGCGTTACACGTAATCAAGATATTTATAAGAAAAAAACACCGTTTTCTTTTTTTTACGAGGTTTTTTTCTCGAATTACAGTAGGATTTTCAAAATTTATTCAATAAAATCATATATGTATATAGAAGAGAATTTCGAACGTTTACGTGAAATATACGTATAATTAAAAACGACTCGCAAATACACTGATCTCTGTATTATGTTGTAAAAAAATTTTTTAAAAAACCGTTTTCAATATTATTATTTTGTGTTTTCCGTGTTTTCCTCGATCGATTTATTTGACGTAATGTATTGAAAGCGACTGATTTTTTTTTTTTTTTTGTTGAACAACCACGACGATTTTACAATATAGTTATTAACGCGTTTGTTTCAAAATATTTTTTACAGATGAACCAACAGTGTAAAGTCTGTGGAGAACCGGCGGCCGGCTTCCATTTCGGTGCGTTCACTTGCGAGGGCTGTAAAGTGAGTATATAATATTACAAAAACGATCGGTACAATAAAATAATCGAATATTATATTATTCGTGTGTATTATAAATCGCCCCGTTATACGCGCAGGAACCGACGCCATATCGCGTTTATAGAAAAAAAAATATATATATATATATATTAAAGAAATATCGAACGCGCGTGTAATATCTCTGCGTATATATATATATTGTATGGCGCGCGCGTACAATGCGAACGAGTTTTTTCTTCTTTTTTTTTTCATATATATTTATTGTCGTGACGATCGCGTTATATATATTTTTCCAACGTCGCCGCGACGACCGGTATCGACTTTCAAAATGAAAAAAAAAAAATAGATAAAATTAATTCCTCCTCTGATCTCAGCAACATCAGCAGTAGCTTCTTCGAATTCAACAACGCGCTTATACGCATATTATATCGTGTGTGTGTGTGAAAAGAAGAAAGTACGGCGCGTTAACGTGTACCACTGCAATGCAATGAGCATTGTATTATTATTATTATTCGCTGCATACAGACTCGTGTATAAAAATATATACGTCAGGAGGTTAGGTTAGGTTAGGATAGGTTATAACGACGACGACGAAAAGCAGTAGTAGCTATAGTACGTATATTTTATGAAATGACGAAACTCTTATACAGATTACAGACGGGAATTGTGACTCCTTTAGACGAATCGATATGGGACTCGATTCAATTCTCATTTTAATCGGTCAATTCGTCAATTAGTCAATCCACAAAATACGTTTCCTAATATTCTAACGTCAAATCACTCCTGAACCTTAAACGTGAATCGGATCGATTCGTTTGATAAGACGCGTGCTCTGCAGCTGTGTTGCTGCACTGTACCGTTAAGTCGAATCTTTCAAATTAAACTCGTTCAATGTATAGCGAGTCGACTCCGAACACGAATATTCCGAATACGGTTATGATTATAATATTATTGTGTTGGTATACGGCATTACAGATCGAAATACTGTGAACAAGGTACAAGCCTGGCATTGAATTACCGAGTCGCTGATTTGCGACGCACCAATTCAATTCATTCAGTTCACTAAAAATATTCGACTCTCCCAGTCGACTCACTCGCCCGTCTCTATTACTTATTATTATTTTATTTCCTCGGCAAATACACGTGCGTTATTATTATAATTTCTCTTTAATCGTATATTAAATGATCGAGACACCAGTGGCGTACGGATAAGATATTTTTTCTGGGCGGGACTTTCTAAAATACTATAAATATTTGATTTATTATTTATTAAGTAATTTTTAATAAAAGAATCCCATAATTACAAAAACAAAATCAACTATCCGATTGTTGTGTAGTACATATCTTAAACTTTTTCGCATTTATCCCGTTATCGCGTATATTCGGTTTTTATGAATAGTATGAATGTTTCAAGAGATTATATAGTGCTCGATTGATCTGTTTAAGAAACTATCGAATTTTCTCGGTACAAACAAATCGATATTCCTTATCAATTAGTTTGTATCTTGTATACATTCACACGCACATATAGCATTGTAACGCTCAAGATTCTGAACTTCACATGATTATAGTAATATTATTATAATATGCACTGAAATTCTCTATTATTTTCACAGTCCGCGAGATACAGTTTCGACATTTTAAACAGTAAGATCAATTTTCTTTTTTTTGGGGGAGTTAAGAAGATGGAAACCTCGTGCACTCTCTTCGTACCTACGCCACAGCGGGACAAAATATTATGTCCATCTCTCCGGAATCGTTTGAAAATCAATTTCGATGGAAAAAGGCGATTAAGACCACCATTAGAAGCTCTGCAGGGCTTTTAATACTCGTTTTCTGGGACCGCGCCGATAGACGAGAAAATCATCACTTCTCAGCTCAGCATGTTCGAACATAATTATTATAATACCGATGGTCGCGTTTCACGTATAATAATTAATTACTGTTGAGAATTAATATTACCCTTGTGACTGTATAAAATATACGCGCGCGTACATTTATATTCAACTATATCATTTGAGTAAAATATTAAAAATTAATAAAAAAAAAATATATATATATATCATATTCATATAATACTAGTAAGACTCTAATGTTGATGCCCTAATGCCCTATGAACAAAAAAATACACCTAAACAATTTAATTCGTAATTTAAAAACATAAAAAATAAAATCTTTAAAATTGTTTAAATTAATTGTGATTGATATACGCACGCGTATCAATAACAACTAACGATTATATTATAGGTATATATGTATTACCTACTTATATATTTGTACGACGTGTTTTATATTTCTTATTTGCAGTTTTTCTCACACATTTTACGGCGTGATGTAATATTTTTTAAAACTATAATTTATGCACAAATGTTAAATTACAATTTACAAAAAACAATAATAAACTCGTGATTTTTCGTGTCGATTATTGGAAAATAGTATTGAAAATACGACCTTAAAATGTCAAAGAGTGCCCTCGAAAAAGAAAAAAATGCGAAATAAAAATCAATTACTTATATGTTGTTGAACGGCGTTTTTAGCTAGGAAAACGCGACAGAAGACGTTCTAGAAAAAAATTTTAAAAATGCAAAAGTCATCTACATCCGGGCCCTAATATTATTAACGCGGTGCGATACATATGAGAAATATGTTTTAGCGAGAAAACGCGTTTTTTCAGTCTTAAAGTGAAATATTTTTATACCGAAAATATAAAAAGAAATAAAACGTACAAATAGGCTACTAATTTTAAGTCGACAACACTACGACGGGCACGTGGAGCACCTTCTGAACTCGCCTCTATTAACTCGGGACTGCGTACTAACTACACTAATGTTATGTGTGCTTCGTAAAAGAATGTCACCGCGTCGTCGTAGTTTTTTTTTTATTTAGATGATGTGGTCGACGAGAAAAACATAATATCACTGGCGCGCGTGGGTTTCGTTTAGTCATAATATACACATGTGTATTACACACCTATTGGTCGAGGAAGAAGAAAGAAAACAAAAAAAAAAACGCCAATCTCCAAACTAAATTTTATACGTGTAATTGTATACGATATACGTGTACTAATTTATTATTGTTATTAAAGAATGCGTTTTAGAAAATAATCATATTTATATGGCTTTTAATATCTGGGACTTAGATATAATATTCATATAAATTCTGTTTTGGAAGAGTTACATACACAGCCGGTCTCACCGACATTATTGCGAACGATTTAACGTTTTGTTAATAATTGTAATTAACGATTAGTGAAAATCAGGTTTCACCGAGATTCGTTATAAACTTAGTACGTCGACATTTCGTGATAACCAGTGAAAACGTTAGAATCAAGGTAACCGTGTTGGTGGTAACCAAAATAACGTTTTTTTTAACTCGACGAATAGAATTTAACAATAATAATAATAATATTCTAATGGTGAAACTTATGTTAAATTTCAACGAATTGTTAACGAACACGGCGTCACAGTGTGTTTAAAAATAGTTGGTGAAACCGGCCCATTATATTATAAAATATTTCAAATGTATACAAACGGATTTAAAAAATAACATATTTTATATCAATATATCTGTGTATCAGATAATATTAATAACAAGCCGTTAGTGTTTTCTTTTTACCAAATCAATTCGTTATATTTACCCGATTTTTCGCTGTTTTTAATTTTTTTTTTTTTTTTATATGTAACATCTATTACGGCGGTATGAGGGTAAATCTCTGGAAACGGGACGGAAACGTGTAAACTGTTGTCATGGCAACTAATAATAATATTTATTATCGAAATTACTTTGAATAAAAACACCAATATTCACAAATCCCAATGACAATTCCGTTCCATTTTTACCGCCCATGCTATACGTTTACACATCAATGTCTCGAGTACCAGTAGACTAGTTTTATTATTATTGTTATTATAATATTCGTAATCTTCTCTATACGTAACTGGTTCATTTTTTATTTACTGTCCGGCCGTTGTATTTGTCGAAACCGGTAGTGAATAAAAACGTATTATTAATACAAGAACGATTGTACGTATTTTTATTTTTTTTTATTTTGCACACTAGGTGTAATGTTTGGCTCGATTCTATATATTCGCATATATACGTACATACGCGCATTATTTTTCCATACACGTATAAATATTGTTATTATTTCGGTCAGAAGACTTTTACGCAATAGCCGACGCGGAGGAACATGCGTCTCCTCGTCGTTTCTGCCGCTCCTCCTCCTCCTCCTCCTCCTGCAAGTCGCCCCTTTCCCTTTCCTACTGCGGGTATATATATATATATTATAAATTATAATAAATAAAGAGAGAGAGGGGGAAACGAAAAAGTCTGCGACGATCGTTAGATAACTGCAACAACACACATGTGACCGCGTATATATGTGTATATAATAATACGATCGAGTTAATTTCGTGACACGATTTATTCGACCGCCATCCACCCGAAATAATGCGTAATACGCGCTCGTTCGATACGACGATCGGCGAGAGTCGATCGGGACTTTCTATTCCTCCCCTCCACCCTTGTTTTATTTTCTTGTCGACAGATAGAATGTATAAATATATATTTTTTTTATACATATATATACGAGTATAATGTAGAAAGGACGACCGCGGCCGCCGAAAAGAAGAGTAAGGAAAGAGTATTACGTGTAAAAAAAAAAACAACAATAATAATAAAATGTCAACCGCGCGCGAGAGCGTCTTTATACGCGTGTACCGGTCGCACCGGGTTTTCATAGACCGCGCGACGGTCCAGTTGTGCGGCGGCGCGATGCTGGCGCGGAATGCGGCGGCGGCGGCGGCGGCGGCGGTGCCATCTTCGCCTACATCTCTCGTTGCGTATAATAATATAATCTCTCGCGCGTACCTACCACGTACGTGAGATAAATGTCAAACCGATTGAAAATAATATAATAAACGCGCGAGTGTATATTGAAAATTATATATATATATACGAACAAAACGAAACTGGCGCGCACAATTTAAAAAAAAAAAATTTTTTTTTTTTATAACCCGTACGCGTCGTATACAATCCTCTCTCCGGATCCGCGCGTCACCGTTACCTCGGGCCGCGCGACCCGACTAATTCGCCATTATTTACAAATTGCTTTTATGTGCAAATGCAGTTGTCGTAACTGGTAAAACAGCGTCTGCTGCACTGCAATCGACTCTCGTATTATTATTATTATTATTATTATTATTATTATTATTATTATTATTATTATTATTATTATTATTATTATTATTATTATTATTATACTCTTCTTATTCGCGCGCGTCTCTCGTGTATACTACACTAGCGTACAGGGACGATCTTTAAAAAAAAAAGGAGATATTTTCACCCTGCATGCAGATACATCGGTACATGCGTATAATATGTCTTGTATGTATCTTAGCGTCAAAATCGGGCAGAAATGAGCAAAAATGATGTGACATATCGATTCCTACGAGAATTTTGCGGGAAATATCACGGTGTATTTATTTTTACGTTTATATCAAAATTCTATGGACAAACATGTGAAAACTTAAGTTCTAATGATGGAAGAAAAATGTCAAAACTTTCGTCATTGGGGTCACCCCGCTGAATGTGTGTACGGATACCGAGTTCAGAAACACCTAGTATTTATATATATAGATAGCGCTGCCATCGCCGTTCAAATGTAGGCAATGGCGACGACGGTATAGAAGTGGGAGGACCTGGCCGGGTTCATGACGTCGTGGTAACGCTCTCGGTGTCGCACAAATTTACAAATATACGTGTCAATGAAAATTCCGGGCGGTCGTAGTCTTTAAAATTGCCGACTAGAATTTAAAATACTCGAGTTTTGTTAACTAACGAAATGTATAACATTAAAATGAAAAAGTACAATTTATTCGTTAAACTATATTATAGTGTCTACTCTGATTGAATCGATTTTAACGTCCGCGATATTGGATTAGAAATGACGGCGTTTAGACGTAATCGTGCGCGTTTTAACGAGAACCAAACGTGCTGTGTGCCGAATTTCTTCAGCCCGATATCTTCGGTAGAAGTGGGTGAAAATATATTGATTGCGAAATTCCGGGACACACGTACAAGTGAAGTTAAACAAGGGCTTTTAAAAATAATAATTATAATTTATCGCTCATAATCATCAATATCGTTATGAAACCGCGTACACAACATTTTATATATAGTTTAAATAGTGCAATCCGCGTTTTGAGATCGCGCATCTGTTGATCGATCGTCTTGCTCGTCTACGTCCAGGTTATTCTTGTTTCTATATAGTTTAACAGTAATAGACGTTTTCAAGTGTACTGCAGGCACGACGCCGTAATATTTTTTTTTTTCTCGTTTTAAAATAATTCGGAATATTATATTGTATATTTCGGTCGAAAAAATTTATACCGAATGAAAGTCTAATAATATTGCCTAGTGGGGTGGAAGGTGTGACAGCCCCCTCCCCACGATCCCTCTTCGGTTCGTCCCTGCGCGCACGTACTGCACTCTTTTTCCGAAAACACGCAGCATCGCACAAAAAAAAAAATTTTTAATTTTACCCGTGAAAACGCCTTAATATGCCGGTTAGGATTTTGACGTCCCGAAATCGCATTGAATCGCGCGATAATTTCATCACACTCGTATTTCGTTAACAGCGCATATTCGGAGATAACATATTTTAAAAAGAAAATTATTTTTTTTATTACTCGTCGATTCGACGCAAATCTTTTACTTCGATGCGGCAGATTTACTTATAAAAAAAAAAACACTTTAACGACGACAATCGCCTGTAATGATTTGCATCAAAACAATATTGCAATATTTCGTCATAAGAAAAAAAATTTTTTTTCTGAGCGCGAGTTCGTAAATTCATAATATTAGTAGATTCTTGACTCCAGATAAGCATATCGTTGAGAGTATGTATCGACGGAATATTTTCACGAAAACATATTATACAGACAATCCGTTTATTCGATTCTAATGAACGTGACAATTTAAGGCTCGTCTTCGTCAGTGTCTCCAAAACCGTGTCTAGTTCTTCCCGCAGCCCGTTTTTTTAGCGAATTTTTTTTTTTTTGTCTTCTGATAGTAAAAATCTGATCAAAAGCACTTTTGTATTTTTTTTCAAAATTACATATCACTAATAATAATAATAATAAAAAAAGGCCAAGTGATTCGATACTCTTATCCCCCACGATGATTACGCTACTGGTCTTGATAGCTACGTAATTACACTTTACACGAAATATAATTATTTCCTTTGTATATACAATAATATAACTCTTTTTTTTCTGCCATCTTTAATTCTCAAAAAGTTTTAAAAAATACAAATTGTATAAATTTTAATCACTTTTTTCCGTTCGAAGCAATTATTTTTAAGGAAATCATAGTTAACGACGACTTAAACAACTGTAAAAACCGCGTATAATAGAGGAAAATTTTTTTTTATACATAATATAAAACTCGTCGTTATTCGACACACACAAAATTTCGTTCTTTTCCCTACGGATTCCCGCCCTTTCCCTTTACATTTTTCCCAGGCGCGTCGTAACATAGCTGGTACAATACCGTACGACGTACTCGGCCGAACGTCCCCGGCCCGAGTCGTATACACAAATCGTTTTTCATCGTTATACACACAACGGTACAATAAAATATTTTGGCGAACAACAACAGATAACGCCCTCGGACGAGGAAGGAACCTCGTGGAACAAACGCGCGTTTATTATATTAACGTTTTTCTCGTCCGTCCCATTCAAAACGACTGCGTCCGTCGGTATTGTAATAGCGCGCGTTTTGTTAACTATTTATTATTATTATTATTATTATTATTATTATTATTATTATTATTATTGGTCGACACGAGCGAGTGGTATTGCTTTTTCGAGGAGTCTTATTCCGCGATTCATTCATTCGCGCACGTAGATTATTATTATATGATTAATGTCGATTATTATTATTATTATTATTACGTATGAGCGCGCTCGCAAACTATAATATTATGTGCAGTGTGTATATACGACTCATTAGCGTTTTAGATGCCTATCTCGGCCCAGACTCTTCTCTCTCTCTCTCGTTCCATACGCCGCAACGTGTATAGGTATATATAAAATCGTTTTTTTTTTTTTGGCGTATACCAACTGCACTGCACACACACACACACACATATCGACCGTGTGATCTATCGTTTTTAATAACGTTCGCCGCCGCCGTCGGTCGAAATATAATATTACAATAATTTATTTTATATATATATATATATATTTGTAATCGTGGGAATAATGTCAGCGATAATATATTATAATAATAATATCTGCCGCGCGCGCGTTCGGACCGACACTATCGCGTATTATATTATAGCTCACGGCGGACACGCCTTCGTCGCGCTTATATATTTTATTATTTTCCGCGGTCAAAACGTTCGCGTATTAAACCCATTCATATATTATTAGAAAAAAAAAAACAAAGTATTTTATACGCGGTAATGGAGGGTGAGGACATTTGCTCCTCCCCCGGCTCGTGCTTTTTTTGATGATATTTTGATATCAATATATATTAGTGTCTTTTGCAGTGGCGTAGCGTGAAACTCGGTGGCCGGCCTAGGGCCAGTAAGAGACGAAGGCCCACTTTTTTATCACAAAAATTAAATTATAATAAGAATATTAATTATTAAATAGTGGTACTAAAAGTAAAAAATAAAAATAAAAATTTTTTAAAACTAACCGCCCGTTTGAAACAGTTGCGACGTCTGTAAAATGATAAACGCCACCGGTTTTTTTTTTTTTGTATTTTAAATTAAATTATTTACAATATAAATATTATATTTATAAAAAATGTTCAGTGTTTTTTTTTTTTAATGTAAAAATTAAGATCCTCTTGTGGCCCCTCAACTCGGACCTATATTGGCCTAAATACGCCACTGGTCTTTTGATTAAAAAAAGTATTATTCTTACATAATACGCGTGTATACAATACATATTATATACAATTATTACGATAGTAAATCGGTCGATCAGGAGAATATTTTTATGGACTGACGGGGCTCCGACTCCCGAAATTTCGGGAAATTTTTTAAAAATATATTCTTATGTGCCTTAGTTATAATATTAGAAAAATGATTACCAACAACGTTATTGTCGTTTACACGACGACGTCACAGAGGAAAAAATCGCCGAAATCTATACCTACTAAATTTAGTTGTTTTTAATGAGTTGAGAATTTGGTAATTTTTATGCTTTAGTCTTGGATTAGAATTTAGAAATTACTCCCAAAAAAAAGATATTTAAATACGCCCACGCAGTCGATAATAATATTATTACTATATAATAGGTAAACACAACCAAGTACACTAATACGGATTATATTATAAATCCGATTTCTTTGGATGTTTTTCAACCATAAACACGCAGAGTTAATACAAAAATAGAGAAATTATTCAAAAGATAGGTCTTATATTGAAAAAAAAAAACAGAATTATTTTATTCGTCGATTTTGAATTGGCGTCCCTGCGACTCCTGCTTGTACTGCTGAACGATACTTCAGCACGCGATGCGGAGGGTAAAAACATGACTGCGCTCAATAACCGTGCAACACTGACAAGGAGTGACTCGTTGCTCTGTGCACGATGAATGTACAAAAAAAAAAAAATCATTATAAAGAATTTACAATAACAAGTGGTAATTTTTATGGCGGCGAAATTGTCGATCGTTTTGAAGAGAGATCCAAGGCGTTTAAAATTTCTAAAATTGTCCAAAATTAATAAACTATTTAAAAATATTACACTTGATTAAATAACGAATTTATTTTACTCCTAAAAAAACTTTTGTTTTCTTCTGTTTAACGTTGAAAATTGTCCGAAATCGTTCTACCCAGAACATTTTCTGAGGGCGCCTATATGGAGGGGTTTTTGAAAAAAAAAATTAAATCTAGTTTTAATTAAACGTAATAAAAAAAAACAATTTTTTGTGTGTTTGCAGTCGTTTTTCGGCCGGACGTACAACAACCTGAGTTCCATATCGGAATGCAAGAACAACGGTGAGTGCGTGATCAACAAGAAGAACAGGACGTCGTGCAAGGCGTGCAGGCTTCGCAAATGCCTGTTGGTGGGCATGTCCAAGAGCGGATCGCGGTACGGCCGGCGTTCCAACTGGTTCAAGATCCATTGCTTGCTGCAGGATCAGAACGCCGCGGCGGCCGCGGCCGCGGTGGGCGGCCACCATCACGCGCCGCCGCAACACCATCACCACAACGGCGGCGGCAGCAACAGATCGTCGCCGCACAATCAACACCAGCAGCAGCAGCAGCAGCACCACCACCACCACCAGCACCACCACCAGCAACAGCACCACCTGCAGCCGCCGCCGTCGTTGCAACCCGGTTTCGGAGGCGGTTCGCCGCTGTACCCGGCCGGTCTGGTCCATCACCCGGGCCACCATTTCCTGACCACCGAAAAGTTCCTGCAGGCCCGGCTCAACGGTTACGGCGCGGCCGCTGCGCTGATGACCGCCGCCGTCCAGGACGACGCGTCCTGTCGTCGACGAGCCGCCGACGCCATAGTCAGTGTAGGACACCACCTGCACCACCAACATCAAAACCGCCGCAGCCGCAACCAGCACCACCGGCGCCGACACAACAACAATAACAACAACAACAACAACAACAACAACAACAACAACAACAATAACAGCGTAGACCGGCGACATCGTCAGTACGACGACGACGACGACGACGTAGACGGCGACGACGACGACGTAGACGGCGACGACGACGTAGACGACGATTGCGACGCAGACGTGGACGTGGACGACGAACGCAACTGCAACGACAACAACAACGGCGGCAAAAAAGGCGTACGTCGCCGCCGCCGCCGCCGCCGTCGGTCGTCCGCGTCCGACGACTCGGGCGGCTCGTCCATGCCCGACGACGAGCACGACGGCGGACACCGCAAAGCCGCGGCCGCGACGGCCGTCAGCCCCGTGCTCCGCGGCCGTCTGCACAGCCCGTCCACCGGCACGCCGCCCGCGTACCACCGCCGGCAGCTGTCCTCGTCGTCGCCCGGCGGCTCGTCCGTCGGTTCGGCCGGCGACGCGGCGCCGCGCAAACGCGCCCGCCTGTCCGTCAGCCCGTCCTCGTTCACCGCGGTCGGCTCGTCGCCCGTGTCCGGTTTCCACTCGCCGTACTACCCGCTGTCCGTCACCCGGCCCGGCATCACGCCGTTCGGCGGCCTGAGCCTGCAGTCCGTGGCCGCGGCCGGCTGGCACGCGGCCATCGCGGCCGGCCGCACCGCCGCCGCCGGCGGCGACCTCTTGCTGTCCAGCCCCGCGCCGGGCGGCGTGGCCGTCGAACAGGAGTATCCCATCGACCTGTCGCTGAAGACGTGCACCGCGGCCGCGGCCGCGGCCAAGTACGACCGGTCGCCGACTCCCGCGCCCCGGTCCGCCGGCGGCCGGCACTCGTCCTCGTCCTCGGACGATCCCGAGGCCGCGGCCGCGGACACCGCGCTGCAGCCGCCGTCGCCGTTGGACCTGACCAAACGCACGGTATCGTTCGACTGACCACCGGCTCTACCGTTCCGACCATACGCCGCAATAACGACGTCCGTCTCGTCCGGTAGTCGGTGGCGCTCGAACGGAGGAAACGAATACGCACGCATAATAATACCGCGGTCCGTTCGACGAAAACACTCCCGGAACACGTTCGAACGAGTGTATTTCTCCTTGGCGTCGTCCTAGTCATTGTAAAAACGAGAAGAAAAATAAACAAAAAGAAACGTCGACGACCCGCCCGAATAATCTGGTGGTCAATCGGTGACGCGTGTACGGGGATTCGGAGTTATATTACCGGTGTTACGCGGTCACGACGCTCGTGTATTGTTGTTATTACGAAGTACGCCTAACCACGTACCGCGGCGTGTCGTTTGCATTGGCGGCGGTAACCCCACGTCGTCGTGCGTTTCGCGGGTTTTAGGAGAGACCGAAAACGACAAAACGGGCAGAAGCGCGAGAGAAACGATAACACGCCGTCAAAAAAAAAAAAAAAAAAAACTGCATAAGTGGGCACATCGGAACCAGCGTCGAAGACAATAGGAGTTTGTCACACTCTCCTCGCGGTACAATAACAATGCCGGTGGGCGGCCGGCTGTCTTCGCTATACGACGACGACGACCACCACCACATATTACAATAATAATATTGTGCGCCGCGCACAACGCGTATATACACCTCTTCTACACATCCTTAATTTATTACCCGTATTTTTATATTATTATTATTTTATATTGTGTGTGTGTGTGCGTAGACTTGTGGTCAAAATAAAGAGCATTTTTTTTTTTTTTAAATATTTTCATAAAAATAAAAAACAAACTCGCGTATGTACATTATTATTTATTGTATTATTATTATTATTATTGTATATTTTTTATTATTATTTTATTATTATTATTATTATTAGATAGATACGTGTTAAAAACGCCGGCGTTTAAATATATATTGACTTTGTCACTTCCCGTATAATACGAATTTGGGGCGGGGGAGGGATAGGGGGGGGTCTGGGAAATTATTATAATGTACGTATGTGCAGGACGTCTGCAAAAGGAAACCGTATGTAAATAACGTTATGGGATTGGGGGCGGAGAGTTGTGATCGTTGTGACGTTATGCCACAAGAGGGGGAGGGGTGGGTGGATAAAGTGTCGATTAAAGAAGCGGGAAAAATTAATTTACAATCTCACAATATTGTTTGCCGGGGACGGACGAGATTTCTCGAATCGCCTTTTTTTTTTTTTTTACAGTAACGTATTATTCAAACGATGAGAAATTTCGAAACGGATAATAATCGAAAGCAGAAAAATAACGAATAACGTTAAAAAAAAAAACGATGGAAAAAAATTCTCATAAAAACGCAGTTAAAGTACACTCTGCGAGTACAAAATAATAGGAAATCTTATTGCGATTTCGAGAAAAACTCGTCTAGTCCTTTACGCCCGAACTTTGCGGGCCGGATGTAATAACGTCTTATTTAGAGTAAAATAATACAATAATATTGATAATATTTGTATTTGTATATAGTGTATATCGATAAATCTCTGTGTATCGCTTTTGTAAATAGAAGTTGTTGTTACGATTATTATTATTATTTTTTTCTTTTGATTTTTTTTTTGCTTTCTAAAGAGTTCGAGGGATTTTCGGCCAGTTATAATGAATTTATGTATATTTTTTTTTTTTTTTTTTGTCCACCTTGTTATTACTTATTGTGGTGTAAAAAAAATGAAAACGAATTGTATATAAATTATAGCGAAATATTAAGAACTTGTTATAAAAACGATGGAAAATTTGAAATAAAACGGAGAAATATGTGTAGAATTTAAATAATAATAATTCGTGGCGTTAATTATTATCGCGTACACCAGCTGTGTATTTATATTATTTATAAAATATAAAATATCGACGTACACGCGCGTATAGCCTCGTTCCAATTCGGTCGAGCGCACGCGGTATACACACGCCATACTTGAGCAATCAATTTCGATACGATCGTCTCGATACGAGTGTCTGTGCGAGAGAGAATGGAAACAGATTTTCGCGAGATAATAAAAACACTGTGCTGAGCGCGGACGAGTACGCGTTAATATACAGAAAAACAGACTGTTTATAAAAAAAAAAAACGGTCACGACAACATTTTATCCTTTTTTTTTAAAAAAAATTTTTCCAAAGGTCATCGCGTTTCTCCCTCTCTGTGTGTGTGTGTCTCTCGTTAATATTCCTCGGGATCGTTGGGTCGGATGCTGCGCGACCGACAGAGTTCCGTCGTCTCGACGGACGTCGGAAATATAACGACAAAGACTATTATTATTATTATTATTTTTTTATTTATATATATATATTATTATTATTTTTTATATATTATAATAATACGGTGAGCGTGTTGAGCGGATCGTTTGAATTTCCACGCCGACGTCGTGCCCGTTATTGCGCGCACACAAAACTATACGCAAAACCATAATATTATTAACCTGCAGCAGCGCACCGAAGCCGTGCATAATTATTATTGTATCGTTAATATTATCATTATTATTATTATTGTACACCGCCGACCTTGATAAATAGTGCACGACGACCGGCAGCGGCGGTAAGCGGCCGTCTGACAGGCCGGGCCGACGTCATCGTCTTGTAAAATCGTACGCGATTAGTACACAGTGAAATAAATTTAAAATAAAATAAAAGAAAAAACGGATTGAATTCTGTGTACGCATTAAAAAAGCCCGACGCGATCGAAACGGCGAGTACAATACAATAATTATTCTGCGGATGCGCAGGACCGTTTTTATACGCGAGAAACACCAGAACCGGAGCAATAAGGGAGGACGGGACGGGCGAAATGTGCCTGCGCCCCGGGCTCAAAATCATATAAAGGGCTCGAAATTTAAGAAATTTAAAAAAAAAAACGAATAAAATAAAGAAAATATAATATAATATTACTGTTTTCAACGACAATTCGTTCGAATCGAAAAAAATATTTATGAAATTAATATTTGATATTAGTTCCGCGTTGAAACCGAAAGGGAAATATTCAGTTTTTACGGTCCTGCAGGTTATCACTTTTACTGCAGGCAAGAAACTTATTTTTCGACACCGCGCAGGGTGTCTATAAATAAAGCGCGTAAAATATTCTACGAGTACGATTTTGAAAATACTCTATTGAAATTTTCATCAAATATTGAAAAAATAAAAAATAAATGTTTTTTTTTTAAACGATTTACGAGCCTTTTTATAGCAGTTTCCACCGAGTTTCTCCGCCTTATCCCCGAGAGAATCTTCCAGTCTTGCTGACTGATCAACGGCTCATACTTCTTGTTTCGCCCTAACCAAACCATTCGTTGTCCAGGCTTTTCACGAGGTCGTTTACCCGATAACTTTTTAAACACCACACACAATATAGTCGTTTAGTATATAAACATTAATTTTTTTTAAATCATTCCGTTTATTTTTCCGCATATTTCTCCTTTCATACGCCGTCTAATCCGTATGGTAGTCGCGTTTCTTCCTCGTTGACGACCATCTCTCACAACGCTTATATTTCTTCCGGAGATTAATATTTTCGTCACTCTTTGCATGGTCAATCGCGTACACGACGATCGGTCAAAGACATAAATTTCAACGACAACATTCTGGAGCTCTAAAAGCATTTTGTTCGTTGAGAAACGTGTCTACATTTTTACTCCTGAACACGCTTTTATTCGTTCAAACACGAATCGTCCGTCGCACCTGTCTCATCAATTCGAGACACGACTATATTTATTTGGTTTTTATTTCAATCGGCCTGATTTCCTTGTAAGATGGCATATTGATTTTTTCACGGTTTGCACTAAACACCATAACCGAGTATATAATTGTCCAGCATAGTTTAACCAAATCTTTTATTCGTATACCGAACGCAAACCAGATTTGATTTCTATTAATATAATATCTCAGGCTTGCTTGTTGTCAGTAGGTCTCCTGTCTGCAGCAAATATTGTAAATACATCCTACCTGTAAAATGAAAAAAAAAAAAAATGTAATAAAAAACGTGTTAAAATATTTTGTATTATTTATTCGTGCAGACTCAATAGCAAAAATAATCTCTTAAAACTGATAAAGACGATACAGTAGTATTATATAAATATAATTGTAACAATTCAAATTGCTGATTATAACAGTTCACTGAAAAAGGAGGACTGGTTGTCAGTCGTTTGGTCCGTCGGATTTATGCGGTAAACGATGTATTTACACGAGTTTTAGTGCACAAAAAAAGCAATCAAATGGAAATCGATAAAAATCTTACACACAGCTTTCTGCAGCAGTTCTATAGCTGGTCGTCGCGTTTGAAAAACGTAAATAAATGCCGAGAAAATACGTTTAGGATTAACACGAAAAAGCGAGATATTTTATTGAATACGAAATACTATATAAAAATTACGTGTTTTCGTGTACTAATTGTTAATATCGTGGTAAGTATTTTTAAAAATACGACAATAACCGCCTATAGAAAGTCGAACCTCAAAAGCACAGTAGTGACGGTGAAAGTGAAAAAGTAAATAATTGCGAAGAGTTCGAGAAATCGAAAAGTATTTACAACTACGATCCAGATGAGGTAAACTCATATATTCAATTTTTTTTTTTGTGTTTAAAATTTTGGTCTTATAAACGACAATGCCAAATAACCGTCTCGTACCTAAAGATTTTTGTAGCGGGTCTCATAATTAAAGTCCTGATAAATCCTGCGGACGACCTAAAGTCGTTTTTTTTTTTCACCGTACAAAACTCGAAATTTCACGCGTTTTCCGTGTAAATTACGCGTGCAAGTTAATATATTTTACACGAGTATTGAAAGTCTCGAACGGATTTTTTCGTTAACTGGTTTTGCTGTTTCGGTTGAAAAATATATATATTTTTTACCGTTTCTCGCGCTGCTTTGATTATCGCGACGCGGTTCCGCGTTCTCTCGATGAGCGTCCTGCACCGTAGTCGCCGTGTATCGCGTCCGAAAATTTCAAAAAAAAAAAAAAACGATTTCGATGATAATAAAATAAGGTCACGCGTATGAATATTGTTCATATTATATAGCAGCTCATCATCAACACCGCGAAAACCAGTCAAACCAGTCGAACCGTCTTGATAATATTAATAAGTGTATTATATTTATATATATATACACTAGTGTTATTGTATTTACTACACCTAAACTTATACGAGCTTATGTTAATATTACACGTATATTGACTATTATACGTGTCGCGTGAACGGCAAAAATCACTATTTAATATTATAACCTCCGTAAAACTCGATCGAACGCGATCATCGTCGTCGTCGTCGGTGGTGGTGCCGGCTTTGGTGGTCTTCATCGCTGTAACAGTTAACGGGTATGATAATTTATTATAAAATATACATATGAAATTGACGACGATGATCACACATTAAGATTTACGTTTGAACGATCGAATCGTGTAAAAATCGTTTGATTAAAAGCGAGGCGTTAAAAAAATACCCCGTTACGACAAGGGTTGGTATTTTGTAGCGCTTAAAATCGCGCGTACGCGCGCTATAATGTATTACATTTAAATACGCGGTAAAAACATCAGGATATGCGAAAAAATAAATACGGAAATTCAATAATCATTAAATTATTAATCAATTTATCCGTTAACACAGTACATCAGTAATCGGTCTGTTTGCATAGAAAATTCCGTTGGCAATAAATAACAATGTGAAAAAAAAATCGCGTCCGTTAAAATGACATTGATTTATTACTGTAAACGATATTAAGATTTTGATTAATTTTATTAGGAATTATAACAAATAATAGGTATTAATAATTATTGTATTACAGATAAAATATTTCGATTTAAAAAGAGTTAAAAATGCGACTGTAACTCGTAAAGTACAAAAAAAAAAAATCACTAAAATCGAAAAAAAATAATCGCGAAATACGCGAATTTTAAATTTTATAGTTCTCCGAGTCGTGAAATCCCAGCCCTGATTACGACAATATAATATTATTTGCTGGACGCATTTGTTATACGATACGCGTCGAATCAAATAGTTACAAGTCGAAAACAGTTAAAAATCCATCGGCGTTCCTTATCGCAGAAATATTCATAGATTTTTGGATATTAGAGCTTAAAAAACAGCAGCATCAGCGCAGAGAAATATGGGAAAAAAATGTGTATAAATCGATAAAATCCCGCAGATATTATTTGACGCATACGGGTTTTGTTCGATTAATTGATTAATTTAATACAATACGCGTTAACTGCAGCGTATGATTATTAAGCGGTTAGTCAACAGTTCTACGTTTTAATATTCTTTCGTGATTATGTCGTTTTACCCTGTGAAATGTAAAAAAAAGCCTGAATACAACGCAAAAAAATTAATTGATGAAATATTTGAAAATGTGTAGTGGACAGTAATAAAACGATCGAATATTTTATATTTTAACACATAATTCCGTACGTTCGGCGATACGTTGAACCGATTAATCGAAAACCGATTCGAGCCGTTATCACGCACGCGACGATAAAAAAAAAATGATTGAAAAATCAGTTTAAAAGTACCAAAAATACCCAAAAAGCAAAAAAGAAAATTGTCAAAAAAAAAAACGAAATAAATTCCCGAGTGTTTATCGAATACTCGCATAGCGTGTAAATCTAGTTCGTATTAGAAGAAAAAAAATGCCTAAAACGATCGAACTCTTATAATACACCGTACTTTAGCATAATAATTACACTGTTAACACACCGAAAGTATAATATTACTTTCGGAAAATGTGTTTTATTTTTTAAAAACGAAATGGACGCATATCTAAATACGTGTACTGGTACGTATACAGTACCTACGGTTATTATTTCATTAGACGTATTACAACAGTAATGTCCGTAATCCGTACGAAACGAATTATAAACGTCATAATAAATGTAATTTATATAGCGGATTTAATTTTTTTTTTTCATTCTTGTGTAAAGAAAAAAAAACGTACAACGTCCTCGTTCTAAATAGATACACACGCACACATTTTAACCGATAAGTTTATTATCCTATTACATTGTACGTACCTAAAATATTACGTCTATTCGCCAAATTAAATACACTGCATATTATTATAAGTGTTCGACGTTTTCGATCGGGTGGGCGAATCGATCGCGCGCGTCAAAAACGATTTTCAAAAATTATTTTACGTCATACCGATGATATTGTGAATAGATTAAAATGTCACTATTATATCGATTATTATTGTACGCGCGTTCGACAAATTAAATTATTTTTTTCTATATCATTAAAATCGATTTGAATTTTGTCTTTCCGTCAAAAATCTATCGTCCGCAGTACGATTATTTCATTGACGGTTATACTTGATGTTCGAGGGGCGGGGGCGAAAATGGAGCCAACCCCCTCTGCTAATGGAATATTCACATCGAAGAAAACGGGGAAAAAAAGTAGTAACCAGATAGCGCTACGACACAACATAGAGGACGTGATGCGCGCGCGCACACGCACACCGCAGTCAGACGCGAAATACGTTGTTCGACGTTACGACGTCTATATAATCACAGAAAGTACGTTTTTTTTTGTTCGGTAAACGATTACCTTATATATGCTTTATAATCCGATATATTGTGATATATTTAAATACGAAATACAGATACAGAAAAAGAAAAAACAACGTGCATGGAACGTAAACGGAATAACAATAAAACGGGAAAATAAAGTAGTAACCAGATAGCGCTACGACACAACATAGAGGGCTTGGCAGAAAGGCGCATACCTGTAGAAATAGCGGTCAGTCTCGAACAACACACACACCGCAGTCAGACGCGAAATACGTTGTTCACGCCTGACCGCCGTGACTACACTGAGCAGTCAGATGGTTTCGGACCGCTATTTATAAGCGCCTTTCTGCCACGCCCTTTATGTTGTGCCGTAGCGCTATCTGGTGACTACTTTCATTTCCCGTTTTGTTACAACCGGCTGACGCACCATGTCGGTACATGCGCGTGTTTAGTTTGACGCTGACCGAGCGGCCGATCGTACGCGCGTATGCAATCTTTATTATTTATTTATTTTTTATAATTATTAATAAAAATATTGTTACGCGTATTTCAATGAAATGAAATGAACGTAAGGATTCATCTTTTCTCGTTGTACACACGTTTACACGTTTATTATTTTACACTGTACACGACCGACCGAGTTTGCCGTCAGCTAAGCACTAAAGTTTAGTCAATCACGATCGATGATCAGCGCGCAATGTCAGCGAGTACCGTACGCGCTGATCGTCGGTCGAGCACAATCAGTACTTCCTAGACCAATATTTCGTATTAGAGTATTTTTTTTAATTTCTTAATAATATTTTAAAAAAATTGAATCTTATTTCGTACTCCAAGCTTCTTCTCCCTCGCCTCTATTCCAGCTATTTAGGGTCGACCACCTTTGCTCTAAACCTCCACTTGACCCGATCTCCCACATCTTCCACGCACACACCACATTCAATCGCATTCAACCATTTCTTCTTCGGTCTTCCTCTTCCTCTTATCTTCCTTCAACGTTCATTCCCATAACCGTTCATACCGCTCCCGAATCATCTCTCTTCGTAACACGACCAAACCACTTAAGTCTATTCCCTCTCAATTTCTCCACGATCGACGGTCCCTCTCACATATTCATTGTCACCTCACTCGTCCATCTAAGCATTCTCATCTCTGCTCTATTTTCTTGTCCGCCGCCCAACAACATACAACATAGTTTGCACTCCAAACGTACATAGAAAAATATCCTCCGATCACATCAGTGATGTGTTTGCAAAGGAATATATTCAGAAAAAAACTATACTACCTACGCGTAATCTAAGATTTCGAAATAAAATGTACGTAATTTAAGATTTTTATATGTTTTTTTAAGGCCACTATTTTGTATCGGACTTATCAACAAAGCGCCCGGGTTAGGTGAAAATATGTAAATCAGCCTCCCCGGCACTGCATCTGTCGTGAGATGTATAAAAACGAAATCGCGAGCGAATTTTTCCTTTTCCCCCGCTCTCTGCAAACGCCGTTCACCGATTCGCCAATATTTATCGATCGACCGATATCGTAACAATGCGAAGCGGATTTTTATAGATCCACTTTTGCGCATATTCGGGTCGACTTCCAAAAATAACAAAACGGTATAATAAAAAAAAAAACGGTAATGCCATCGGCAGCGGCGGCTGCGGTAAGTGTACGATATGCACACGTAAGTCGAATGATGTCCTCGAAAATCAGCAGCGACCGGCTCCGTCGTCGTCGGCGGTGGCATCGCCGCGCACCGACCGAGATGACTCGTTTTCACTTTCTTCCATTTTTATACGCCGGCCCGACTGCCATATAAAAACGCCATAAACACGAGCCAAACCTTCGTCGTTTCACATACGGTTTTGCGTACACGAGATTATTATTATTATTATTATTATTATTATTATTATTATTATTATTATTATTATTATTATTATTATTATTATTATTATTATTATTATTATTATTATTATTATTATTATTATTATTATTATTATTATTATTATTATTATTTCTCTTTCGTATATTAAATGATCGAGACACCAGTGGCGTATTTTCAATTTCTCTCTGGGGGATTTTTTTTTATACGGAACATTGAAACTTCGTCATCCCCTCTTAATATTTCGAATTCGACCGCATTATTAAAATAAAACGAAATAAAATATATCAAATACATATAGGTATTTGTCGAAAGATCTGAAATGGTTATAAAAAGAAATTGTGGAATATTAACGGTTTTCAAGATTTTTTTGAAAAATTTGTCTCGTTAATACAGTCCACGCAGTTACATATTCGGTGAGACGTTCAGATTTCGACGACTATTAGTTTTTAAAAATTACGAAGAAAAAACGATAATTGCTTTTGACGAGAAATTGCGTTTTTACCGTCTTTCGGTAGTTTTTTCTGACGCTTTAAAAAAGTGTCGAAAAAATCGAAAAATGATCTCTTTAAAGTAAGTCAAACTATATGCGATTCGCTACCGGAAAATTGTGTTACACGCTAAGATCGGAGCACTACTTCTGGTAAAATGTCTTCTGGTACAGGCATAGAAAAACGCATCTTTGTTATAATTTTTAACCTTTTTTTTTCTTTCGTCCTTGTAGGGGTTTTAACCCGACCACCCCGTAAGTACGCCACTGAATATTATTATAATAAATCGACTTGCGTCGCGTACTCGCGCGCATACGCCTACGTGTGCGTTCATTTGCGGATTGGATGAAACGCTGAGAGAAAGCTTTAAAAAAACCATATTGAAAATCGACTGAACTGTAAATAATATTTCATAAACTCGCTGCGTTTTTCAAAGTCTAAATTTTCTCGTGTTGCACCGCGCGTTTCGAGTTTGATTTTTTCTTTTACTAGCCGAGAAAAACGATCGAATTCAGCTAGAAAAAAAAAACACACGTTTGAAATAAATCGAAACCGAATGTTTTTTTATGATAACAATCGTTTAAGACATTTCAATAATACTATATTAGTAGTGTATGGTAAACAAGTTGTATAAAACTGCACGCTTTTCGAATTCGTTACTATACACACACACACACACAATATTCGTGTGCATATTCCGCAGTGCCCGCGGGTGTCATTTTTTTCATTAAGTTTCGATTCACACGAAACGCGAACTGGAAACGGTATTTTGTTTACGAAATGTTTGTTTTGGCAATATTCGGATGGAACGTATTTTTCGTGCATCGAATCGGATCAATTAGTACGTTATAAGGTCGTGGTAAATCGAAACCGCGTATATAATCGCAGTAAATAAATATGCCGCTAAAATATTTACTCTTAAACCAGTTTTCAGTTTTTTTTTTAATTATGTTATACTGAAATTATAGGTTAAGGCGTGTGTGTGTGTGTGCAGGCGCGGATGAACATGTACAAAATAAAGAGAGAAAAAAAAATGAAAATCCGATGTCATTTTATATCGCTCAAAAATAAATATATATAGGTTCACCGCGATATTACATTATACTCATAACGAAAATAACACTTTTTTTATATATATGCAAGTGGCAAGAGTATTCTACGGTATTCGATTAAAATATTACTGTAGTCTATATAAAATGTATTTAAATCATTTCTGTCTCATTTCAATTCGAAATAAAACCGATTAAAAAAAAGTCACAAGTGTTAATACAAAAAAAAAAAAAAAAAATAGTCTATACCGTACATATATAAATCGATTAAACTCGAGAAGTTTTAATTCATTTTGTAGACCCGTGTAAAGTATTTATTCACATTTTATATCGCGTGTATATATATATATATATATATATATATATTAAAAATTTAAAACCCAAATAACAATAGTTACCTGTATAATGGTTTATATAATGTACCTATACATATTAGTGTGAGAAGTGTTTTTTTTCTTTTTTCTTTTTTTTCTTTTTTATGTCATTTTATCGTAATATAGCCTACGGTTTTTTTTATGTATTTTATTTATACGGTAAACAGGTTGGGTGGGCTCGGTTTTAGTCGGACATTTACGACATTTTATATAGAACTATTTGATTAGTTTTAGTGTTAAATACATATACGATATCCGTTAAGTGGTCAATAAAATTTACATTTCATCAAGTCGGTATATACACGCGTAATATAATATTATTTAAATGTGCGTGTGTATACGCTTGAAAAACGACCACCGATGTCACACGAATACGATATTTTTAAAACAGCGAATTCCAACCGGGGAAAAAAATTGAGTACATTTTTTTTTACCTACACGAAAAACTATATAACTTTGAATTAATGCGCCACTGGGATGCTCGTAAAACGTCCGGTTCGAATATATAGAAAATAAACACGATTTACAAAAGAAATAAAAAACGATATCGAATATTTTTTTTAGCTTATTATTATTATTTATTATACGCAGTAGTACTATGTTTTCTGACCGGTTGAAAATCTATTTTCTATAACATACGTGTAACTATTAAATTATATATACCGCGATATATAGCGTATTATTGGATTCCCGGCCGTCTCCTAATTATTGTGCGCGAGCACTGAACGTTTTTAAAACGTAGAAAGACAACTATATATAATACGGTTGGTCCGTGGTACTTTCATTTTGCTCGCAAAAGTGACTTGAAAATATATTAAACGTACGCACAGACGATTAGCCGTATTAATATTTTATATCTATAAAAAAATCATAAAAGCTGACCAGTGATCGCTGAACGATTGAATATCATATTCAAATTATTACTCAAGTACATTTTTTTTTTCTTAGTGTTCAACCGTATGTTTGGTTTACAACATATATAACCTTGTCTTTCACTCTTCCCGATTCTCTGACAGCCGTTTCAGTTCAACGTAAGTTTTAAACCCTGCATCCTTTTTTCTTTTTTGTGAGATATATGAATTTCTTGGTCTTCCGGCAGTTTTCCTTCCTTCTACGGTTCCTTTGGTTATTATTATTATGTTGTGCAATTCTTTACCATGACGTAAAACACGGCCAATCATTTCCCATCGTCTTTTCTTTATTGCATTTATTATACTATACATTTATTGCCTTAAATTGTCTCTGGTAAATTGGACCACATCTTCTTTGTAAAACTGGTATAGTTGGGTGTTGGTTCTTAATTCCCATTTCTGTGCCGCATTGTTGAATACGGGTCCGTAAATTTTCTAATTTTTCTCTCGAATAGACGTAGTTTTCATCATCGCCTTTTGTCGTTGCCCATGTGGCACATGCATATGTCAATACAGGGCGAATGTAACTTATGTATAGATGCTCTTTTGTTTTTCTTGACAACAGCTAAGATTTAAAGAGGGTTCTTAGTGCATAAAGGCATCGGTTAGCAGCGCCAATCTGATATTTATCTCTCCGTGCATGTTGTTTTGGTTATTTAGAGTAGACCCCAGGTACTCAAACTCTTGTACTTGTTCGAAGATGTTATTTCCCACTTGGAGGTTATTATGATCACCCCCTCCTCGTTTTACCATCATGTATTTAGTTTTTTCACTGTTGATTGTTAAGCCAATATATTTTCCTATCTTCATCAGTTCTTCAACAGTACTCTGAATACCTCTTGCGAATTCCCAATAACCACTATATCGTCTGCATATGCCAGTAGGATATTTCCTTCGTCAAGGTTTAATGTCTCAGTTCGTGGTATCTTTCTTATTACACTCTCCAATGCCATATTGAAGAGAACTGGTGACATCGCATCCCCTTGCTTCAATCCACTATTTATTGTAAACGAAGACGATATCTCGTTGTTCACCTTGACTCGGCTGCTGGTGTTTGTGTTACACAGTTTTATCATGTTGATTAATTTAGTTGGTAAACCAAAGTTTTTAAGGATTTTCCATAATCTTTCTCTATCTATGCTATCATAGGCTTGTTTGTAGTCTATAAAAACCATATGTAGATCTTTCGCGAATTCATAGCGTTTCTCCATAATTTGTCTTATGACAAATATGATCAGTAGTTGATTTATTTTTCTGAATCCACTTTGGTAGTTACCCACTATCTCATCTGAGTATATTTGCAATCTTTTAAGTATAATTAATGATAGTAACTTAAACGGAATATTTCGCAAAAAAAAATATATATTTATTGCTGTTATAATTGTTTTTTTTTTCATAATGAATCTCTATTAATTTATTTCATATACAGATTATTTGTACATTCTTTATTATCAAAAAACATTTTATTATTCGACGTCAAAAAATATACACGTTTTTTTATCAGGCCAAGAATAAGGGGTGGGCAGATGGAACGCATCCACGGGGCCCACGCGAATTTCAATTCCCCCAGTAAAAAATCGAAAATCGAAAAGATTATATTATTGAAAATGATTATAAAAATTATAAACCATACAATATCGTGTAATAGTTTATTTCAAGTAAAATTACTCAATTATATGGTTTTATAATTTCAAAGTGTGCAATTTCAGTACGTAAAGAATTAAATAATAAGTACTTAATGTATTTTTTTAAGAATCAATTAGAGACTGAAATATTGACATGTTCGCAGTGTTTTATACGACTTTTTATGGAAAATAATATGTTCGGTTTTGGCCGCTTACACAACACGCCCCAGGGCCCGATATTCATTAAATCCCGTTCGTTATTGTAAAAACGTCCGTTAAATAAGGTATTTTTTTCTATTTTCGGAAATTAATAGTCACGTACACCAACGGGCGAAATAAAGGATTGGACTGAAATCACCGAAATAAAATATTTTTCTAAAATTTCCGAATATTTAATATATTTTTTTTTGTAAGAATTATTATTGTCGGCGTAATGTGGAACGTCACTTATTTTTTTATCTGGTATATAACGTCCGAGAATAGTATAGAATAAACGAGTTCGGTGCCATTTTCGTCACTGTTATAGCGCGCTATAAGCGAAATTTTTTTTTTTTTGAAATTTTATTAAAACACCGCTGTACGCGGAGAAACGCTGAGAGAATATCCGCGTACGGATTTTTTTTTTACATTCGCGTATAGGTCAATTTTCATACCCACCAGCGACTTTTAATAACACGTATTACGCGCGCGTACCAGCACTAAACCGTGTTATTATAAAATAAAACGTTATTCGATACTATATAATCACTGCTGGTAATTAACTCGTTATTACTCGGACGGTACGTATTATATGTGTAAATGAAACGCGTTATAAAAAAATACGATTTCCCTACCGAAGTACTATTTTTGTGTCCGAAGTGACGAATAGAAAATAGGAAAATAAAAATAATAATTTTTAATTAATACATTTCCGTATTTATATTGTAATTTACAAAAAAAAAAATATATCTATTAAATTGCTTGCTAAGTAGATGTATTTCAAGGACGATTTACTATACGCTTTTTTTTTTGTGGAAGAACAACGTTGAACTGCGGGTAAAAAAAAATTATCGCGATATAAAAAAAAAACAACTGTTATTGATTCTGCAGTTAACAAGTGCGCAGCTGGTGTCTCGAACGTGTAAAATTTATGTAAATCAATTTAACCGCTTTGATATAATATAAATACAATAATATTCTCTTAGGTACAACGCGTCCTTATACGTATTATTGTATGGGAAAAAAGCTACGCGTCCAAGTGTCAATATGAAATATACGAGTCAATAAAGTCGTGACGAATTTTCGTGTTAACGAACAATGTATCCTATAATAGAGGACGCCTTTAGCCCTGAGGATTTATTTTTTCTCCTTACTTACTGCGGTACGTAATATTATTATAACTGTTGCAGCGTCGTTAAACAATAATCTCAGTGTATTATTTTGTGTCGGAAGAGTTCGTGGAAAATCGCTGGACTCGTTATATCGTATTATTAATGGGGTATAACGAAGATCTAATTTTTTTTTTTAAACCCACGAATAATATTTTGTGTATTATGTATGCATCGAGTATTCATAAATTCCGCTGTAGACGTTGTTAACGCGCGTCACGAAAATCAATAAAACAATGAACGACAAGAGCTTTTATTCGACCTTTTAATAATATAATAAAAAAATCAGTTTGTTAATTCGATTAGCGACCAAAATTTACCTCACTTTATAAAATATTAAATACCTAAAAATCAATAATCGCCATAAATAGCCCACAATTGAAAGAAATTTTAGTTTTTATTTTTAATACGCCTAGACGTACCAAAGTACAGGTACTTTAAATACTCGTTTAATATGTATTTGTGTGTGTGTGTGTAAAATAAAAACAAAAATTGCCATGAACTTGAGTCTCTAAAATTATTGGATAATAACGATATTACACGCATTCGACCCCTGTCGTTTACAGAAAAAAACGTGGATAAATTTTGAGTGAAAAAAGCTCGATATGGCTGAACGAGTTTTATCATCTTATTGGCGAGTTCGCTTCAAACGAAAAATCAAAAAAAGTGTGTTCGTCTAAAAAAAATAATTTACAAGTAGGTATAACAAAAACGTTTTTACATTTAGTTGAACGTTCTATCACTCATTCCTCAACACTTAAAAATTATTCTTTGGCCCCGGGCCTCCACAACTGTACATCAGAATTCACAGACCGATTCAGTACACGGATATTCGTGTATTTAGCAATAATACTTCATCATCGCGTACAATGCGACAAAGAACCTCGAACGAGATTATGAATATAATAATATGTACGTCGTAACGTTATCGTCATCGTCGGACTCGGCGTATTTTATAATAATATATAATATTTTATTATTTATTACTTTATTCCGCGTTATTTTAAAAAGCACCGCCCCTCCCCCCGCGTCTATAATATAATACAGTCATCGTTACGAGCACTGTGTCTACAGATCGTCGCGCAATTAATATCGTTTACTAACGTATAAAACGATCGGTTGCACGGGATTTTGTTACGACTGATGCTGTGAGCAGGGCCACTCCGGTAGGTATTACGCGCGTATCGTCGCTACAAAACATTTTCCATAGACCGGTTTATAATCATCGAACACGCGCGCGCTAATAAAAATAACGTTCCAAATTTTATGGATACGCCTGTAACTTTTTCGCGATCGACTTTCACATTGTGCACACTTTTAAATTCAATAAACCCAATCGTTCATACACGGCACCGCATTAAATATATGTATATATATATTTTTTTCTATACAAATAACATCTAAACAGTGCCCACACACGAAGAGAGTTTGTGCCCGTAGTTTAGGTGAAATTTATCGGTAAAATAATACTTTGATATTTTAGTTTTGTATTTCAAAAAAAAAAAAATTACTATTTAATTAATATCGTACTATAACGCAATGCACCCGTCAGTATAGAGTACAGGCGCACACACATACGCTATCGGACTCGGACCGCGAGCATCGATTGCCGAGCCAAATTAAGCGATTTCAATCGAAATCGTAGTTTAGACGGCCTACTTTACCGGTATCTGCTATTGACATTGAGTCTGTCTAGTGGTATATAGTGTTGACTATACCACGGATAAGATAAAACCAGATGGTTCACTCTTTGATTTACTGATAATTCGACCCTCCTGAGATCAGTATGTGCACATACGATAAATTAAATTACTGTACATATTTTTCTACAATAATATTATTATTGTATCCAATAACTTTAGTATATGTGTTAAAATAATGATGTTAAAAAATGTAAAATGCTTGCTGTATACTTGCTATAATGCGTTTTACACGTGTAGGTCGGAAAAAACATAAATTGCAAGTGAACGACTGAACGAGTATAGGCGGCGGGCGTTAGTACAATAACGGGACGCATAGTAAACAGTAAAAATCAGTGCTGTACATTTAAGGAACTCATAAAAAAATTTTTTTTCCCTCTCAGTGATGACACTGATCTCAGGAGGGTTTTTGTTTGTTTACATTTTTGTGAATTACATGGGCTGAATAGGAAATTTTAAAGAGTGAACCATCTGGTTTTATCTTATCTGTGACTATACGATAGAGAATTGTACACAAAAAAAAAAATCGTATACGGATAATTTCCTCCGGGCTAGTTAATTTGGAGTATAACAAACCGATCCTATTTACACGGACTCTTTTGTATTTTATAATAACGAGAAATGTAAGGAAACGTCGTCGATTAACGTCGTCCACCGCAGTAGTAGCCAAGAGAGAAGGTTTTTGTCCGCGTCATGCGTACAGTGTGAAAAACGTTTATTCAAAACATTCCACTCGCGATAATAGCGTAAAGCGCATAGAAAATTTTCTTTTTTTACAACAAAAAACACAAGGAAAATCATTGTTGGATGGCTTGGAGTAGATTTCACGTTCCGAAACCCAATCGCGTTAGTCAGTCTCGTATCATCAATCGGCTTATGTTCCTGTTTCGGTCCAGTATAGTTGGTCACTCTAGTGATCGCGTCATTCGCATTGCTGAACAGGTCCGTCCGTTCGCACTGAGTCCTCACTGCCCATCATTGGGCATTTCGATAAATGCTTTTTTTTTCGTCCTGGACTCTTTCACACGTTCGCGTTTGTCCGTTATCTTCTTTCATCCATTCCACTGGGTTTTTCTTATTCCTGGCTGTCTCGGTCGATCGAGAATTTTCCGTCGAATCGCGCGTGAACCTGACACGCGGAAAGCGATACTATACGTTACTCCGGGTCATTAAAGCAAAGTTCGAAGACGTCTATAAAATAACAATAATTTTTTTTTCCAACAAAATCTCGCGTTTATACTCGAAATTTTTTCTCTTCGTTGTGTCACAACAACACAATCCTGTACTACTGCCGCACTAATGGACCGTGATAATAATTCGTACGTTAACGTCAAAAAGCGTTTGCGGAACGAATGCGATATATTATAATATTGCCGAAACGAGCGGCCGCGCGGCACGGACGCCTAGCTAACGATAATATATACCTGCGCGTAACGATTGTTCATCGGGACGCTGCGATGTGCTCGCGATAATCGTTTCTAAGACGTTTTTCGGACCGTAAAATATGGTCCACGAGATACGGTCAAAGATACGACGCAACGGGGTGGATATATAAGTGTACCACTTAGTGTACGCACACGCGCGAACATATAATGTGTTGTGTATGCAGAGCGCAGTGTAAGAAGATGAAGTAGACAGAGAGAGAGAGAGAGAGAGAAAAAAAGAGTAAACTCCGCGCACTATCCATTAGCGTCAACACGATATTTCGATAATTGCCACGTCAGAGTCAAGGGCACGCATCATCATCATCATCATCATCATCATCATCATCGTAGTCTCGTAGTACCTTCGAATGGTCGAGTATGTATATATATATATATGTGTGTATTTATAAAGAGCACCGAGGAGTTTCGGGCAAACACAATACGCGCATTTATAATATCATTCGGACGGGTCCGCGAGAAGAAGACAAAACGAGCTCGGTGCACCACGCGATAATATTTTCCGTCTGTATACACGCGTATAAAATATTTACCGTCTTTTTATTTGGATTTTTTATTTTTCTACGTTGTCATTATTTGTTTTTTTTTTTTTTTTTTTAATAGTCAAACGTTTTCGCCTTCATCGCCGGGCAAGGTCGCACACGTCCGCGTCGTATAAAACGACATTTACAGCTGTAAATAAACACATAATATTACGCTCGAATCGTATACGTCGTAAAACGGTTCGGTATTATTTATTTTATTTGTTTTTCGCCCGGTAAAAAACCGTTTGGAAACGACGACGCGCCACTCGGTCGGAGTCACTCCGGGTACTGGGAAAAAAAAATTCTGTTCCCGCGCAAAATTCTTTGGAATTATTTTTTTGATTCTGAGCGATGACGCTGCGAACGGGCGGCTATTGCGGTGGTTTTGTACAGTGCGATGATTATTTACTATTTTTTTTTTTTTGCGCACGGTTTTTCGACTATAGGAACAGTTCTCCTTGCGCGCGTACCCGATTTTTCGGTAGCAAAAGTGTTGCCGAACGTTTCTCGATATTTTTCAAAAGAACTATGAGAACGGAGAAAAAAAATCCGTGTTTAAAAACGGCGAAATCGCGATTTCGTAGTCAGAATTCATTTACGTCGTATTATTTCTCAGCCGCGGCGTTTCGAAAATAACGGTCCTGTAGAGTGTTGAAATTCACGCCGAACACGTAATTTTTTCACTACAAATACGTAAGTGTAAACATTTTTTTTTTTGAATTTTTGGGCTATTTCTACGCGTATGTATGTTGAAAAAAATAATACAACTACACATGTGTACGTACGTATATAATATGCGAATACGCAATCGAGCCGAAGAGTATTTATGCGAAACGAAGAAAAAAATATAATAATCGATTTATTACGTACGTATTTATTTACTATGGGATTTATTTTTACTTTTTTTTTTTTTGCTCGGTTATTGTGTTTTTCTTTTTGCTCAATTAGGTACCTGATAATGACTTTTTGTCGAAACCGGTGTATATATACGTAGTAAATAAACATATTTAATACGACAACTGTTATAATAGTTTTTCTTTATTTTGCATATAATACTCGTTATTGGTATATTCGCATATACATATGTGTATTTGTATTTTCGTTTGTATACATATATGTATACATTTGTTTTATTTACGAGTATTAATTTGTAGTCTGTTTTTGTTTCTATTTCTTTAACATACGAATTTTACCTTTTTTTTTTTTACTATTTTATTAATAGCAATTGTCATACGTTGAGTTATTTAAGTCATAAAAACGGGTGATATTCGGTATTTAAGGACTGAACATTTTATATACGACATCGATCCTACGTTATTTCGACACTACATCTTTTTTTTTAAAATCTTAAAAATCTTTAGTCACAATTATAAAAAAATCTTAAAAATCATTAGTCACAATTTAAAAAAAAATTATCATGACGCCATTGAGCCACTACATGACGTGTTCACGCATTGTCGATCGAAGAAAATGAGTTTCAACCAGGGCTCTCATTTGAAAAAAAAAAATGTTCAACGTTTTAACGTTTTTTATCGTTATTTACCTTTTGCGTTTATCGTTATGGTATATTTTAGCGTTATGGATTATTTGTGTTTAACGTTAAAGAAAGTTTTATCGTTATATAATATTTACGTTTTACGTTTATCGGTATTTTAACGTTATTTGGTTTAATATCGATTATGTTTTCCAAATAAATAAATCCATTCATATTCCATAGACTATAGCACGTTTTCAAATCTCATAAACGTAATGTATTTCATTAAACTTCATTGATTATAAAAGTTCTAATTTTTTATCTTTAATTTTTTTGATTTTATACATTTTTTCAGTGAGAACCTTGGTTTATTTTTGACATTATATTCCAATGCAGAATATTTTTCTTAAAATGTTGATTAAATTACCAATAGAAACTTTTCTGACTAGCTGAAATCTTCTCAGACACGTAACTTTGAGTAACTTTTACGCGTCCGTGTGAACCCAGCCTTATTATAGAACTATAATAAACCTACACCATAGACATATTTTCCGTAGTAAATTGGAAAAAAATATTAAAATAACGATAATTCTATTTTTCGTTTTTCGATATTTTGATATATAACGTTAATACGTTATTTCGTTTAATGATATATTTTAATTTGTGATAGTTTAAAATTAGTGTTTATTGTTTTCCGTTACTTTTTTTGATATTCATTTCAATTGATATTTTGCAATTATAACGTTATAATCAAAACGTTATTATAACGTTTGCGAGCCCTGGTTTCAACACGCGGTCTTACAGAGGCTACGCTGTACGATTTGTCGCTGGATAAGAGACAGAAATATTTTCAAACCGCCCCGTACGTTTGGATAAAAACGTACAACCATTAATTATTATTTAACGAATAAATCAATTCTTTATTTCGTTGACTTTTAGTTTTTCGGCTATTACGAAATTTCAATATTTTTCAACCTTTTATAGATCGAATCAATAAACGTCGTGGTATAAAAAATATATTGACACTGGATAATTTACAGGAAATTCCGTGGCGTATGCGCGTTCGTTTTGTTGTGTGCACGCACGTGTATATCGTTATTCTTATGGGCGTGTAATACAAAAATTTAAAATTCACCGTCCATAAATAACGTTAAAAAAATATTTGCAATGCGTCATTCCGATGGTTATCAAACGTGTGTAACGTTGCAGGTATTAATATCGATGATATTATGTTCGTGAACTTTAAAGAGTTCAACCGAAGTCGGTAAATCTTGCGCAATCGCGTCCACTATACAACCAGCGGTGCACTATAATTATTATTCTTATGATAATTATCATAAAACGTTCTAAACGTAATATATACGTGTGTATACAAAACCACACGTTTCTTTTTTTTTTAATTGTAGTAAAAATTTAAAATGATGAAATTAAATTTACGCGCTGTATACTTTAAAACTCTTCGGGAGCGGGGAAGTAAATGTTCCTTCGTTTTGTTCTGGCCACGGTTTTCATACTATACCTGTATTTGAGGCAAATCGTATATTATAAATGATACACCACGTACGCTTCGTCACTTTAGATTTCATAAATTTTTCGGAGAACTCAGTCTCCTTGTAATTGATCTTTTTTTCTATTACTCGTGAATCAATAATTTCAATTTAACTTTAAAAGTAACATGTGGCGGTGTTTAGGAATAGATTTTGCATACCTTTTTCATCTCACGTGGAATTTTGTTTGTTTGTTAAAACGTAGATATTACATATCGTTTTTATGTATAAATATCAGTTAGAACTCAATGCGGTGTTGATACGAAAAAAATATAAGTGCATAAAATCCAGATATCATGTCCACGGCAAACGGTTACATATTTTTGATTAAAGTTCTACTATCGAAGTACAATTATCCATAAGAAAACACGCTGTATACGGATGAAATTATTAAAACTAATTATTATATACAACCGTTTTCGGTAGTTCCACTGCCGCTGTACGCAACTCAAAAAAGCGGTTTAAAAACCTGCGGAAAATCGAGAAATAATAGCGTTTGACCGAAGCGAAATTTCGTTATTTTTTAATTAGTCATTTCAAACGAACAGCCAAAAAATCAGTTGGTTTAACTGAAATCGAAAGAGCGGCATTTTTTTTTTTTTCATAAGATTGTTTCACAAAATCTACTCGCACCGATCGCATTCTCGCCTTTTTTTACGCACTACACTCCTATGTTTTTCATCTGCAAAATAATTGCTTCGCGCGACGAAGAACTCTGAAAGCTACAGTCGAACTTGAGACACGACATTTTTTACACAAAATAAATTACAATATTACCTATACGCAATAACAAAGCCGTTTTTTAAATCTCTTTAAAAGTTTTAAGCATTTTAAAAATAATAATTTCTTGAAAAATCTCTTAATTAATGATAATTAAAAACAGATCTGTTATTGTGGATAGATGTAATTTATTTTTCGCGAAAATTTGGTGTCTTATAAGAAGATTTTGGACCACTGAACTCTCAGTATATATATATATATATATATATATATATATATATATATAGCCGCCATATACATTCCGTTTCTATTTTCCAGTTTTTGTTATCGACTTCATTATATGTAAAAAAAAAACGATTTTGGTGCTAACATAGATACTACAAGCACGTTATTTTGTGCTCTGTTATCACAAAGTGAATAAGAAAACACGATAAATATCATGGAAACAATTATATTTCATCGTATCTTCCATGATTTTATATAATATATATTATATAACGCGTTATGACGGCCTCCCATCTGCGGTCATATTTTGATTGATATAGGTACGCAGTTCCGTGTGTATTTTGAGTTCAGTTGCCTGCAGGACGCTTAAACGCGTGCAGCTCTCTCGCGAAGTCGATGACGCAGACGACGCGCATTTCGGAACTCAAAGCTCTCCGTACGTAAAACGCTCTTTGTAGACCATCACGGCCCGAGGTCGTATTGCTCATTATTACTCATTATTATTTTCGCGCTCATATCGTCGTCCGTCTTTTTTTTTTTTTTTTTACACACGCACGTACGTAATACACGCGCATTTTGTACACGTTCCCTAACCCTTTCGCTTTCCGCCGTCGCAGTGCTCGTATTATAATATGAGCGAACGCGCGGGTTACCCGGCCGAATTACTAGAGCGAAACGGCCCAGGCGCGTTTCACACGCAGACAACGACGACGGCGGTGGAGACCTTGAAACGGTTTAATTTTTTTCTCCGCAAAACCGAAACGAAACGAATATATTTGCAGCGCGTATTGGGTTTCGTAACCGAAACAAAATCGTCGAATTAACATATATATATACGCGCGTGTATTACTTGCGCCACCTGGAATGATTGTCTAATTAATTAACGTGTACTTTATCGTCGCGGTGACGTTTCCGCGACGACTAGGTACGACAGCACCAGCACGACAGTGACGGAGTATATTCTAGTATATTTTGATACCTAAATACATATTTTTCATGGTGAAATACCTATCTTAAACTTTTGAAAAAGGGCAGGATTTGAATCACGGGTCTGCTCAAAAAACGTCAACGGAACGTGGATCTTTCTTTTTTTCAATTAAAATATCTAAAATATCCGTAATTGATGTGAATCATAAACTTCTAATACTGATAATGCGGTGAGGCGGCGGAGGTTCAACTCAATGATCGGGGGGGGGGACTTTGATATAACCATCAAGACTTTGATATAACCGCCGCTGCAGCACGCATAGGCGTGCGCAGGAGTTTGGTATGTGACCGGTGTGCCATGAAGAAGATAGGCCGCTCTTCCTTAAATGGACCTTATTACATCCCCTCGCACCCAACAAAAAAAAAAAAGGAAAAAATTCGATGCGAAATTCATAAAAAAATCATATTGGTTACTACTCGCGTTTCACAACGGTTGTTTCGTTTATGATTCTACAGTTTTTGTGAGTTCAGTACAGTTGATTTCGAAAAGGTTTTTTTATCGATTTCGGTTGCTGTCCACAGAATGCGTCTTATATACGATGAATTGCCCGGTCTTTTTCTTTTTTCGATATCACTTACTTCTTCTGATATCTGAGAATGCTACACCGGCTAGCACTCGTATCAAAGACACTGCCGTAGGTTTTAAGCATCCAGTTATTAAACGGCGCGTTTCCGTTTAATCGTTTCCGTTTATTAAAATAATATATTCGGATTCGATAGATATTGTTACTTTTTTTTTTCTGTCACCGGATCTGTCGAATCCAATCGAACACGTACGCGAATCCGTGTAATTACAGTATTCATATTTAAATTTGTATCGCAATATTATACTCAGGTACTTTAGGGTTTTTTTTTCAAACTTTCTAGCCGTTAAGGCATTTTCCAGCTTCTATTGAGCTCCTCCGTTTATCACGGTCAATTGCAGACACAAATCTTTTCACCGTCGCTGAGGTCTTCCACTAGGGCGCTTGCCAGATGGTTTATTAATCAGTACCGTTCGAATTACGCTCCCACGAGCTGCTCGCCATACACGACTCGCCCGTTCTAGACGCTTGGTTTTCAAAAAACATCAAATATAATAAAATTATATATATATATATATTATTACATTATTATATTCAATATGGAAACGACGAAACGTATAGAAATTATTATTATTATTTAGATAATTTAAAAAAAACAACTACGACGTAAATTTTTACATATATCGTGTTTCGTAATGCAGCGGAGAAGAGTTATATACGAGTGCGTGATTATTGTTAAGATATCGCGAAAATAATAATTATTAATAATTTATCGCGGCCTACGCGTTTTCGTGCGTTTCTGTCAGATCCGTCGTAAACGAGTTAAAAATACGACGCACACGTTTTACAATATTAACGCGTGTACACGATGTACGTATTTCATTATATAAACACATTACATACACTAACAGTCGATACGATTTTAAAGAATACAATTTAGAAATGTATACGTATTATGTATACATTATTAATTCAAAAAAAATATATATATATATTTTTAAACGCCTATTTTTTTATAATAATTTTTATTATTTTATTCTAATACCGTTTTATAATTCTGTAATTTTTTTTTTTATGTCTCTAGTTTTATTTACGTAATTGACAATTATATATATAAAAATATTTTTAGAATAATTATTTTTTACAAATAACATTTTAAAAATTTTAATTTTGCAATTTGTGTGTATTTTCAGAGCAAACGTATGATTTTATTGTGTGAACTCCAGTGTTATTGCGATTCTAACATATTTTCATTGAAATTTTATAAATTTTAATTTTGCGATTTGTACGTATTTTCAGAGCAAATTTTATTGTTCGAACTCTATAGTGTTATTGCGATTCTTAACGTATTTTCATTGAAATTTTAATATATTTTCGTTGCAATTAATTCCGGTATTCAATTAAAATCTAAATATACGAGTCGATTCGACGGCGGTGAACGCGGTCTTACATATAAATACACATAATATTTTACGCCGCGAATATTATTCGTCAAAAAAAAAATAAAAATCGGTAGCTTTGTTCTTTTGGAACGCGTGTAAAGTGATGGAAAAAAAACCGGATAAAAAAAAATGGAATAAACACAAGGAATCGCGTATATGCGTTAATAAGGCGTATAATATTTTACTTTTCATTGCTGTTAGGTTATAATAACGTTGTTATAAATAGGCCACACATTCGTTTTTATTTTATTGTGCCCACTCATTATATAATACTCGTATATTATGATATTGCCATTTTTTTTTTAAACATTTTTTTTACTATCGTATTATAATATTTGTAACGTTTTAAGGTGAAATAATAATATAATGATACACATTGTTCGCCATAAGTTCGCCATAACGAACAATCCGTTTAACTGAGGTATACTATTTATATACATTTATATGTACTGCACTGTAGTGTTTTTTTTTTTTTTTTTTATAAAATTCATACGCAGCAAAAACAAAAATCCTTTAATTCGTAATTATTATATTGCGCCTGTAAATCGTTTTCACATTTATTATTGCGAAATCGTAATATTTATTAGAATTATATTTGCATTACTGCTATTATTATTTTAAGACAACATACAAAACGTATTATTTAGGTTTTTTTAAATTTTTGTTCTTAAAATTTTTAGTCTTATTCCTTCTTCTAAAGGGGCGAAAATTCAAAATAGCCAAATATACAATATGTAATGCGCCTCGGAATTATTCTAACTATAAAATGTTTTCCTCGGTCGACCAGCTCTCTTCTCACTCATCACAAACCGTCTCGTGATACGTCCCCTTATATTAGAAAAGACGCATTACGACGTCATAACAACAGTGTGTCCTAATATAGTATTTGTCATTTTTTTCTGTTTGTTTTATAACGAATCTTATTCTTTTCTCTCGTACTCGTTTGTAACGCATATTCTTCTCCGAATCCGCATTTCCTGCAAGACTTCGATAATTTATTTTCATCTTGAACGGCGATTCAATCCGAGTCTCGCATCCGTTACACTCCGTACCATATATACCTTCTCTTCAAATATGACCGCACTGCAACAGACAACCGGGTTTGTTTTCAATATTCTCGGCTAAACATTTCAAACGTAACACGACAGTAGAATAATTTCGACGAATTATTATACGTCACGATCTCTAATCGAATCTCTGGCTTGCCACCGGCCGATCTGCTGATGGTTTCGAATAACTTGGAACAACTCCTCCCCCCGTAAGTTTCGAGACAATCATTCTAAAATTAATACTTGCATGGCGATCATTATGTGATATTTTGGGAAGTAAAATTACTATAACGAGCCACTTATAATCATTCTATACAAAGTTTCACGAGTATCGGATTATTTCCGACATCGCATCTAACGTGTATTTGTGACGGCGGTTATAATTTTTGAATATTGGAAAAAAAAATATCGAACGACGAATTGCGACAAAATTTTGTTTTCATATCGGAAAAATTACTACAGAAACGTTCTAAATATTAAATATTGCTGCTTATGGTGAGTCAGCTGTGTTCCGTGCTTCTGCAGCATTTCGATGACATGGTCATCCAGTAGAGAGTCGTTTGAACAGAGAATTCGCTGCGAGCACAAATCAAAAATGATGATGATTGTTTTTTTTATTCCCAAAGTATTGTGCCCCTGTAGTACTGTCAATGCCAAATTCTATATAGAAACGTTTTGGAACGCCACTGTAAAAGTGTGTGCACGTGTGTTAGGCCCGTTCTGTGCTAAGATCGGTTCGGTTTCTATTACCGCCAGCGACAACGCTCCAGCACACACCGCTGCAGCGATTATCACTCAATTTTTGGCCACAAAAGTTGTTCCAGTACTTGATCACCCCCATTTTGTTCACCGGATTCGGACTATTTCCTCTTCCCGGAGTTAAAGACGGAACTCGAGGGGGATCGTTTCGCTATCATTGCAGGTTCAATCCAAGAAGAAGCTGTGACCGGGGACCTCGAGGACATTGTTGAAACAGACTTATTACGAGCCACGGGAAAAAATTTGGGGGATCGTACGCAAGAAGTCGTATAGAATTTAATGGTGATCGATCGAATGAAAAATCCAAAAGATTTTTACAAATTTATTATTTTTTTTTATAACCTCTATGTGGCTGTATAGTCTCAAAGCTTATGAGACGCACTGGGAATTAACGGGACTACACTAACTGCAGGACGAAAAAACGTCCTTCCGCGTATTAACATAATAATTTTTATAGCGATAAATGCCACCGCCGCGGTACAGATACGTCGTTCTGCGAACGTATACGAAGAGATCGACGAGTTATAACCAGCGACGCACGCGTATATTTGCAGCAGCAACAGCAGCAGCAACCAGCGATGGAGTCTCGTTGTTTTCCGACCCGCGGTGTGTGACGGCGGGGGAGACCGCGGGGAGTGTTCCGCTCTGTTTGCCGGTTTATTATAATACGGTAGAACGTTCGGAAAGTGAAAAGACCTTCCCGTTGCACGTTGATTAGTGCAATAATAATAACAGTAATAATTGGTAAATATAGTGAACCAGAGAGAGAGAGAGAAACAGAAATTCCGTCCAAGGCCGCAGCCGCGTGTGTTTGTGTAAAACTCCTTCCGGACAAACTGAACCGGAACATCAGTGTCAAACGACTCGACGTCACCCGCCGAACCGTTTCGGATTGCGCAATCAAAAGTTAGCCAACCAATTCAAAACACACACATTTTGTATACCTATACAACTATTACGATAATTATGCGTCCACGTTCCCGTAAAGGATATCCTATTGGAAACCGTGTGTATTTGTATACGTATGTATATAGGAACCGCGTTTTATCGTCGTGCACCGTTTCGAAAGCCTTTCGCAACTGTACGGTTTTGAAAAAACTGGCAAAAGTCACTGTCTTTGAGGCTCTGTCACAATGGACCTCTGCAACGGACAATATTATATATCGAAACGAATTCCGAGTAAGAAAAAAAGAAAATTTTTTGCTTTTATAAACTGTACAATTGACATTTTCTAGATTCTGAACGGAATTTATTGGTTTTACAATAATGCGTTTTTTATGTCTTTACCACCCGAAAATTCTGCCAGAAGGAGTGCTCCGATCTTTAAAGTCATACCAGTTTGTTTCCCTGGGTAACCAATCGCATTTAGTCGATACTTTAGAGCGGTCATTTTTCGGTTTTCTCAAAAGTACCTAAAAAACTACCGATTAACGACATAAAAACGCGATTTCGTTGAAATCTATTGTCGTCGTGATTTCGAAACTAATGGTTATAGAAAATCGAATTGTTCACCAAACTCGTAACTATATATTATATAAGGGGGAAAAAATTATAATAAATAATATTACACCGAAGCTCCGCTCAGAATCGTTTTGTCGAATGCAATTCAAATTTTAAATAACGACGAAAATCCAAAATGTAGTAATTCACTTAAGCGACATCCACAACACGCCGCGACTCGCTACCTTTTTTTCATTATATTCACTATTTAAGACCCGGAATTTTTTTTTTTTTACAAGTTATTTCGCTTTTAAACTGACTTTAAATTATCGATAGATAATTAAAATTATCGATAATAATTAAAATAAAAACACACTTGTTTTATAATATTTTAATAACAGCAGCGTATATTGTTTACAAAGAGATGTTAACGTATTTTTGAATGGTCAAACTAATTCACGAAATCAGTTTAAAAAAAATATATTAATGTCCGTTCCAACGAACACAGTGTCGATATAAAACATTGTTGCAATAATTGAAGTGAGGCTGGCCACGAAGAAGTAAAAAATTTTCCATTGATTCCAATCCGTCGTCGTCCCGGTAGTGAAATACTCAGTGGTCGTCAGATATTTCACAATTTTCTATCACGAACTTCTATATTTTTGTTCACAGATTTTGTGCAATGTCATCAATGCGAAGTTATAGATACTCGAAGAATACATTTATTTTTTATAAAACGAGCATTTTTATATATTTACTTTATAAGCCGATTTTTAGTCGACAATAAATATTGACAAACACTTATATTTTATTGAATTAACGAGATTTCGTCATCTTCTCTCTTGTTTTTTTTATTTTTCTGATTTTTAATTCGTACGACCAATATATATGTGTGTATAAACGACAAAAATGTTTATTTATAATTATGTAAAAAAAATTCTTAATGATATATAGGCGTACGTGTGTGTATATTGTTATAAACAAAGAAAATAAAGTTTAATAGATGGAAAATTGTAAAACAGCGCGCTCAAAATTAAAATTAAAAAATACTGTATTAAATATGCAATAAAAAAAAAAACATTTCTCCTCGTAATTGTACCCACGTGATTGTCTCGAGATATGTTTGATTCACGTGTTAAAATCGTAAAATATTTAAAAACGGTTAAAAAAAAAAGCGATTGACCGTATTGTAATCGCTATACGCAGTAATCGGTATAAATCGATAGCGCATTCAAGAATTTGTCCCTGCAGTCTCCCGGCCGCTTCCGGATATTTTTCAAACTAATCTCTAAACCAGTGTTTTCCATATTTTTTTTCTTTACTCACGAAACCTTTGCAGGAACTCGAACGTTTTGCGGAACTCTCATTTTTCCCCCATAATCATAGTAAATCAGACATATTTTTCGTATACTCAAATGAGTGGGCAGTCCTGCGCTTCCGGCACGAAAGTGTATATTAATACAAAAAAAAAAAAAAAACATCAAGGACGGTTTTTAACGTTTTATTTTGTTAATAACTATTACAATATTATTAATGTGCACATCAGAGCGTAGAATTTAATGTCTGTCTTTCATAATTCTCAAAGGTAGGTTTAATAACGAGAAGATCGGAATTTGTTCCACAGTTTTCTTCGTCGAAGCACTCGTTCGTAGTAGGTACACGAATCGTAGTTCAAATCGAAAATGTTATTTACCGATTTATTTATATTTATTTTTTGCCACATTCCTCGCGGAACCCATGGCGCTGGCTCGCGGAACACCAGTTGGGTAACACTGGTCCGAACCCCTTTCGTGCGCGGATATCTGGAAGAACGGTGTCGGAAATTTCCGAAAAAAACCGGTCGAAACGAAGACGCGCACGAAAAACAATAGAAAAGAAGTGTCACTGCGCTCGGACACGGTTTACGTATAATATTTTGAATCGAGTAAAACGAATCGTAGCTAAACCGTCCGACTGCGAGAATCCGCCGGCGCAGGAAACACCAATCGACGACAGGACACTGGGACGAAAACGATACCGCGGTCGAATGTGCGAAACGCCGTTCGTCTTGGAGCGCGCCCGGGGCCGAGGACAATTGTTTCGTGAACCCACTGCGCGATTGCACGAAAGACCGACACGAACGGGACGACAGGAATAGACGTTTTTCGCCCGTCAGATTGTTTCGTAACGCGTGCGCCTGCACCGGTGAAGAGCGGGCGACGAGAAAGAAAGAGCTTTCATAATTACGGAAACGTTGCGCAGTTCGATCCAGAAATTCATGCGATTCGAATTCGTAACGGTAATCCGCGTGGCGAAACGGACGGAAAACACCGGTTATCGCGATAAAATCGCGTTCGATCCAGAGAGTCATAAAAAAAAAAAAAACTATATAGGCCACAAAGCTTCTAGTGCATATATTAATTGTAATCAGCCGTTTGTTGTCAATACGAACTCGTGTTTTGCGTGGATACGGTTAATCGTTACCCGAGTAACACGTAAACAAACGAATAACAAGTCCCGAAATCGTTTACCGGTGATAATCGGAACGAAAAATCAGCTCATAATATTTTCAATCCGAAAAACAAAAAAACGAATAAACCGCCGGCGACATTATTATTATTAAAAAAAAATGTATAATAATATAACCGGATATTACAGAAACGATACGGAGATGAACACCGTCACGGAAAACGGCGAAACGGAAGAGTCGCTGTGTTTGAAAATGTTCACCGTGCTGGTCGAGTACATAATCGGCATAATCGTGTGGATAAAGAACGCGGTGCTGAACCGTCGGTGCAGCCACGCGGATAACACGTACACGGTGAGATTACTCGTCGAATTCCAGCCGCCGTCCGGCAGCAACAATCCGTCAGCGCAGGAAACGCCGGTGGACGACAGGACTCTGGGAAGATCGAAGAAAACCATGCAGGTCGAATGCGCGACGTGTCGTTCGCCTCACGAGGTGAACGTGCCCGTCGCGACCGAGAACAATTCGTTCATGAACCTAGTGCGGGACTACATACGGGGCGACACGGGCAGAAAATTCGAGACGGTCAGACTGTTCCATAACGAGCATCCGGGTTTCGACGACGAGGACACCGCGACGAAAGAACTGTTCGAGCAACGGAAAAAAGCGGGCGACGCGACCGAGGACAACAAGAAGAAGGGAGAAGACCTTTCGCGCATGATCACGAAAACGATGTGTCTGCTGAAGGAATTCATGAAAAACGTTCGGAACAGTAATCCGTGTTGCGAACAGTGTGAACGGGACGAACAAGGACTGTCTTTAATTATAGCGAGAAAGTTCCGTGCCGTCGAGAGTGTCATAAGGGAAATCACGTTTGACGACGGGACGACGTGCGCGGACCACACGAATGAGGTGTCGCGCAAGCGGTCGGTCGAATCGATGAGATCGCAAGCGAAGCGTCTGCACGGCCGTAAAACGAGCGAACACTCCATCAGAAGCCGTTCGTCGAGAACGAAGCACGAGGCGCGTGAAACGGCCGCCGCCGCCGCCGCCGCCGAGACCGACGGCCGATGTCGGGGCGAATCGTTGAAAGCCAAATGTTCGTGTTGTTCCGTGGAAAGTAATCGGAACACCGAGGTTTTCTACGAACCGAATTACGTTCCGGAACCGGATTCTCGTTCGGTAAAATCGGCGGCCGCGAAAGAGTCGCGCTGTAAAGACCAACCGAAGGAGGAAAGCCGCGAGGACGACAAAAAGACGTCGCACGTAAAAAAAGTGGTGAAAAAGGAGCCGATGATACAACAGAAAAAAGTCAGCGGTAAAGTCGTCGAACCGAAGAAACCCGTACGGAAAGTACCGGAAAAAAGTTGTGGCGAAAAATTCAACGCGTCCAGAAGCACGGCGAGGAGCACGGCGACAATCACGACGACGAAAAGCAGCAGGACGAACTCCGCAGAAAGACATAAGGACGGCAACGCGAAGAAGCCTAAAAAACACAGTAGAACTGCGTGAGTGTTATAATATTTAATAAATACATAAGAAAAACGATGTGTTATACGCGCAGAGGTGAGCAAGTCGGTTTTCGCCGTCGAAATATTGCCACCACTGTCACTGTCTCGGTCCGACGTGCGATTATAAATAAAATATTCGTTTAGAAAAACTTTCGTTTTTTTTCGTCTTCTTACTTTCGTAAGCACGACACCGATTACGAAACACCACAAATTTCTAGTGAATTCGGGCGAACAATGAATTAAAATTAAATTGAAAGGACTTTTAAACACAGTTCATCGAGGAAGAAATCGTTCGGGCGCGCATTCATCAGGATTTTCGTTTGGGGGAGGGAAGCTTACAGATCTTCGTGCTCGTCTTTTATACTGTACTAATAATAAATCTCCCCTCTGGGTGCACCACTGAAATGGATCCCACCTTTATCGTCCAAAATCGTTGTAAATCATTTCATAAACGTTGTTCAAAGATTATTGAAACGCACGATCATCATTCCGAACACCTTTCGTTAACGTATTCTTGTAAATAATAAAAGTGGATAAGTCTCTATCGCAGGCGTTTTTTTTTTTATATTTTTCCAAACGGGAAACTGACTTGCTCCCCCTGTGTATATATTTAATTACAGACTCTATACTGAATGAAAATAATGTAGAAATCGATAATATATCGTATTCTAAAATGTCGATTACGTAAGTACGAGTGTCATCATCAGGTTACAGTGGCGTAGATACGATTTTTTTTCCTGGGATGTTTCATTGAACTTTAGGAATAGAAATATTTTATACATTTTTTTAAAATAAAAGAATCCCATAATTACCAAACTCGGAGATTTGTTGTATATAGAGGACATATTATCTAAAATTTCTTCCGCATTTATCATTATTATTTATACGGTTTTTGAAAAGAATAGATTTTTCAAAAGATACGAGTACTTGACTCCGGTTAAGACCATATCGAATTTTCTCGTACAGAATTTTCTCACGTTTTCTGCAATCAAATAAAAAAAAATTAATGTTTCTTTCCAATTATTCATAGCTCGCGTATTCGTTCACATACGTATAGCGTTGTAATGCTCATGATTCTGATTTTCGTACAATTATAGTGATATTATTTTAATGTGCCCTGATATTCGCTATTACTTCCACAATAATTAACGAAATACAATTTCAATATTTTAAATAGCAAAAATAACTTTTTTGGTGGGTTTGAGAGAGTTGTGGATGCCCCTTGTAGTCTCCCCGTATCTACGCTATTGCACAGATAAATAACAATAAAATAAGAATGGAATGCAAAAAAAAAATAAAATATGCGTAGAATACATAGAACAGAAAATATAAAAATAATAAGAAACAATCAGTAAATGGTGATTATTAACATACATGTAATAGCTGTAAGATGTAATGATATTTTTTTTTCGTCTATAGTATGTATTTTTAAATATTGAATCTTTCAAATCGGCCCGTACGTTCAAAATATTAACAAAACCATATTATGCCTAACTTCATTCTAAATCAAAAAAATTCTTCCAACACTGTATTTAATTACATATATATTTTTGTTTATTTATAATTATATAATTATATAATAATCAATAAAATTATAATTATATAATAATCAATAAAAATGAAATACAATTTAACGATGAAATTAAGCATAATGGTTTTGGTAATATCTTTAATGTACCAGGAGGATTTTGAAGAAAATTATATTTACAAATCCATACTATGGACAAAAAAAACCATCTTTTTTTCTCTGGGTGTTTTATATAAACAAATTATAATAATTAATACTCGTTTTTTACCGATTGTTTCTTATTTTTACTTTATTTATTTATTTTTTTTTATATTCTGAACGAAGCGAATTTTATTGGTGTAGTAATTTAAATAAGTCATTTTCCGATTTCCTCAATAGTTTTTAAACGCTATCCGAAATACTACAAAAAAATAATGTTAAATACGGAAAAAAACTCGATTTTTGTCACAATTCCTTATTGTATTTCTCGGGAATTTAAAAAATAATTGTCCTAGAGTCTATTGAAATGTAAACGGAATATGTAACATTGCACTATACATACATAAAATAGTTTTCAACAAATTCTAATTATTATATATTATCAATAATAAATTATATCATGTCGAATTTCCGCCCAGTGTCGTTTTATTAAATGCAATGGATTACCATCGCTTCTAAATTTATAGCAATAACAAAACTCTAAAAGTTTACTTACGTAATTCGTTTGAGCGACTTCCACAACACCCGTGGCTCGCGGGTACCTTTTTTTATGCATTTTTCCATAATTTTTTGTGTTCTTTTTTAATTTTTTATTATTCATTTGTAACCTGATGATGACGTACTGTCAAAAAAAAAACCCGGGTAGTTAGTAATGAACATTTTAAAATACCTAAAGTATTTTTTTCGAATTATGTATTAAGATATCAATATAATATATGAGTTTGTAATTATTTATATATCGTTTTTATATTACGTATTTATTATTTATATGAGAATTAACACTTTTTAGTCAATTAATTTTGTAATTTCAACATACACTCGCGTATAATATTTCTTGAGTCGAATATTTTTTTTTATATATATACACACAACAAACAAAAAAGTTCTACTATTTACTGTGGAGATGAGAAATTCTCAAACTTTTTATAGATGCGACGCATTTTTGCGAATTCTACAATAACTAATGAAAATTAGTTATTTTTCGATACTGTATGTGAATAAATAAAATATTAGAAATAAATTTTAATATAAAAAAAAATAATATTATTATTATATTATTTTATATTAACAATGTTGTATACGATATGATTTATTTGGTAAATATAAATATTTAAAAAAAAATAAATACGATTTATTATATTAGTAATTAATTATAATTACTATTTATCAATCGAACGCGAATGGTAACGCGCTTATTTTAGATTATTTTGACAACATCAAAAATGTCCCCATCGATGTGCAAATACGGACCAATCAATATTACGATTATTTTTATTCAGCTCGTATAATATATTCGTCACGTGAACATTTTCCGCGACTCCTCTGTATAAAAACGTTATTGAGACCCATTGCAGTTTGAGAACTTCTGATATAAATTTTTATAATGTGGGCAGGGCTTTAAAAGAGAAAAATTGTCAATCGAGTCCTATAGGAGATAATATATATAAATGTATTTTGTTAATTTTAATTTTTGAAAATTTCACTCGTTAAACTGCAGCACGTATATGGTAAATCGATATGAGGTAACTATTAATAATCAATAATCGATACGCGCAATATAACGTTTTCTGTATGTATATACAATCTCGCGACATGCGCGAGTTCTTCAACCCTGTTTTCTAGCATTGTTCAATATATAATACGCGCTTCGGAGACGAACCCGTTTTCTCTCTCTCTCTCTCTCTCTCTCTAATATATATATATATATATATATATATATATATATATATGCGTGCGTATTATACGATTTATCTCGTAGACGGGATTCAGGTGTCTCGATGTGACTTGGTGACATCGTAAATGCAGATGGAAACAATGAATGAATCTCATTGTGGACTCGCGCGTAATATCCGATGACGGGTAACATAATACTATATAAATATAGAAGAAGAATTTTTTTTTTTCACTATAGACGGTTAGTGTTTTTGTACTTATTGTACCATTTGTTATATAATACGCGAGATTCGTTTGAAAAAAATTATATATAAATACTATCGTTTATATAATATATCGTACACATGAAACGATCGTCTACATTAATATTGAACATTTAAAATTTATATGTAAATAAATTGTATTCAAATTTCGTTCGACGTACGCCTAATACAGTATAATATAAAAAGTTGTTTTTTTTTGTTATCATTATTATTGTACGTGTATAGTGCAGCGTATAGAAAAACAACACTAAAAAAACATTTAAATTTACAGAGTGGCCGTAGGTTTTTATAGCGTATATAATATTTATAACGGCTTTAGCGCGAAAAAAATTACCGAAAATAATGGAAAGAGTCTTATAAAAACGTCTCGCCGTAGTGCGGGTTTATTACGCCCGGTGTATTAAATCGCTACTATACAAAATCGTTTGCTACTTTGCCGGTAACATCTGCAACGATGTACGTTTTCCACTGTAGAAAAAAAAGAATGAAAGATTTACTTGAAATCGACGATGACAGAGGAGACGAGACTCGATCACGGTCGGCTTTAGCAAAACCAACAATAAATCCGAATGAGAAATTTCAGAAGTCATTTGAGTTTTTACGCGGAAAAATCCGACAGGCGTCTTCGACTATACTCCGTTCAGAATAAGAATGACTCGTTTCGTTCGCGCACGTCTGTTGCCGCGGTGAGCGCTGGTGTTTACCGTGCCCCCACCGCCGAGCCAGATGATCATTTGTATACACGGCGGCGGCTGTCAAACGCGACGGTGAACGGCAGCGGTCGACAGCTGACGACCAATCACAGCGCACCTGAATCTCGCCGGGCCGGTGTCGGACCGTTCAGTATGCATGCGCGAAAGTGCGCATTCTTATTCTGAACAGAGTATATACGTGTACATTAGACTGGTCAGCGTAATCATTTTTAATTATAATTAGCAATATTTATTAAAAAAATATGAAGAACTTACTCGTATTTATTTTTTTGAATTATTGTGTGATTTTTTTTTTTTTTATTCAATCCCACTCCTCTAACTATTGAATTCTGCGGGCGTACGTTAAATACAGTAAACAATCGGTCTATAATGATGTACTAAAACACACATAAACGGATAAACGTTTGCAAATTGTTATTAATTATTTAATTATAACGACTTTTGGAGTCGGTAGAAGTCATAATTTTTGAATAGAATCGAAAATATCTAACGGTTTAGCGCCCGAAACGTACGCGTGTTTTTGAATATACGAGACGCAAAAGGGCTTCGCGATTAGAGAAAAAAAAAAAAACCTAAAATGTCGACTATTTATTTACATTTTTCTACACGCGCGCCTATACAACATTATAATAACTTAATATTTAACGTTTAACCGAAAATGTATAATTCGGATACTCAAAAACATTAATAGTACAATAAATGTTTAATAATAATTTACCGTTGGCCGGCTCACGGGGACGCGGATCGAGACTCGGGCTCATAAATCCATCGGTTTTTTTTAATAGCCCGGTTCGTGTTACCGATATAATATGATGTGGCTGCGGACCGACGACTCCACCTCTAAAAAAAAAAAACCTGCACACGGTCTCGTACGATCGCTGCACGATTATCGTACGCAGCATCGAATATATTTTATATCGAATAAAAAAAAATAAGCGTTTTTTATTTTTTTTTTTTTATATATAATATATACACTGTGACGCCGCGGTGTTCGAATCGAAACGGCGAAAATTGACCTAGAAAAATGATCGCGTCTGTGGGGCGAACTAGAGACGAAAAACACGACACACACACACTCATGATATTAATATGATATATTATTATAATAAGAGCGATCATTATTTTCAATTTCAGTTATAGCGAGCGTAATAATATTGCAGCAGATCACGCGCGCGCAGCGCATGCGACGAGCACGTAGAGAGAAGAGAAATCATATTACGTTTCGATTTTTATAAAACGATCGTTTGTGTTTTCTATAAAAAAAAACCGCATCGTCCAACACATTTGAATATACAGTCGATGTACGCACACGATTTAAAACGAGATGCATGAGTAAAGGTGACCATTCAACGATGTTCTCGTCGATTTTTTTTTTCAGGACATACACAGGGCCGCATTTAGGGAGATTTAGGAGATCGCACAGGGTTTTATGGAGGCTGTCCCGGAAATATGACGTGGCCCTGGGAGTGTTTTGAGTTCGAAACGGTGTAAATTAAAGAATTCGTTTTAATAAAAACGTTGGGGGAAAAAAATTGTAAATAATTTGTTTTTCTAATATAGAATTTGATCGTCATAATGTATTTTTATATATTTTTGTATTATAGTCGAACGAGAATTTACGGGGTTTTTTTACGATATTTTACGCATACTAGTAGAAAAAAGAAAAAATTAAATTAACGTTTCTAAATTTTTTCGTATTTATCTGCCAGCTGTATGTAAACGTCGTTTGTTGAACGAAAAAACAAAACTGAAAAGTGGCGGGTGGGCAACAGAATTTGTTTTCGTGGGACGGCTAAATTCTAAATCCGTCTCCGGACACAATAATTCGTGCCTATGACGACGAAAGATATTTTTAATATATTTTTTTCTTAAGGCGGTCAATAGGCGAAAATTATTAATAAATTGTATCGGAAAGTTGTGGGATTTGCATTTTTTTCTGTGTTCTTCCGATTTACACAGCAGACCGAGCTATTGAAATAAACGCGTTGTTTTCGTACAATGACGAAATTTTCAAATTGTGTGTTTTCGAATATTTTGTAGATTTTCAAAAAAAAATGCCTATTTTTTTTTAATTTTCAATACTTTTGAGCATTTTTAATCCTTTCTTTTTTTTCCGACAATACCTTTTAAAACAAAAGATGTTATTTCCATCTTCGATTATATCTACAAGACTAATCTATTCAATCTTAATATTGAATCGCTCTAAATACTGTTAATTTTATTTAGTATATTGGTTTATATTTTTTTAAATAAATAATAATTGATTTTCGCGCGATTTGATTACACGTCTTTGGCGTATAATTTTTTCGTGCATATTTTCTCTATTTTAGCTCCTATAATTCCCGCGCTCTATTAATAACAAAAAAAAAAAAAATTTTTAATCACATTTACTTTTAATTTTTCCTCCGTTATAACGGTTTTCTTCTAGTGTAATGTAAATCAAAACGCATCGCGTATACACTATATTACACGCGTGACGTACAATACGCACCGTGCTTGCTAAACGGACAGTGACAATATAATATATATCATAACGATTTTTTTTTTTTTTTGCCTTGACAAATTGAACTGTTTGAGAGTATACGCGCAGTATAACCAGTATGTGAGATTATGTTAAAAAATAATGGATATATACACGTACCTACATAGCAACAGAAATTTATTCAAAACTATTTCCAGTGGTCGCATCATCACGTTTTATCGATGCAAGCACAGAGTAGAATAATCTACGTAAACAGACACTAGATAACTGTTACTTTCGAAATCGAGTATATAAACTTACAAATATAAATTATATATACTGTATACGATGTTGAAATAAATCACACGCGTAAAGTCTTACGCATTGAGAGAAATCTTCGAAATATTCATGCACGGTGGATTGAACTTTTGATTTCGGGTCCAGTGGAAAAATTTGGAAAAGCTACACATGATTTTTTTTTTTATTGTTTTTACACCACGCCGTATTAGTCCGTAAAACGATATTGCTCTTGGTCAGAATTTAAATTTTAAACTTTTTTATCCGCTCTTCTTAACTTCACGCGATATTATGTTTTTGAAAAAATTTCGGAATATCAAAAAAAAAACTTCGAGTAATCAATATTTGTGCGAACTATACGAGTGTAAAGAATGTTCCGTGATGGTCGAAAAACGTTTTGGTTTTTGAATCGCCGCACAGTTTATAATATATTGTTGAAGTAATATTATTATTGATATTAACGACCATTGCAAACAGATTTCTCGCGCTTTTCTATACATTAAAAAACCAAAACTATGACCAGTAATGATTGGAAAAAACAAAAGCGTTTTAAATATTCTGACGTTCGGCATATCAAGACCTCAAGAAAAAAAATTGTACGGCATCACTACAGAGCAAGGGTTCCCAAAATTTTTATCACCGAATACCACTAGACGCTTTTATGATCAATACGCGTACCGCCTTAATATTGTAAGACTAAATTAGAAGAGTCAAATTTGTTCTTTACAAAATATGTCTTTTAATATTGATCCTGCATTTATTGACATTTTTTTATTGCGTGATGATATTCGTAGGAGAAGAAAAATATCTTAATTTTCAAGTAAACCTTAGTATTTAAATTACAATTTTAAACTTTCATGTGAAATTCTTTGTTGTCTATTTTGTATAAGAACATCAATTGGATTTGCGTGGAACTCATTTTCACTCGTAAATCATTTTGAATACCGAGCCTGCTTCTGTAGTTATTTTTCAAATATACAACAGTGCAGAAAATCCACTCTCACACGCTAACAAGTATTGTGACAAATGGGCATTAAACATTGTAACGAAACTTGCTGGAAAAGAGACGGGTATGTTGACATCCAAAATGAAAACGGCAACGTTTCGTCCTAATAACCTGTAACCTAACCCAACGCGTCTTTCATATTGACCTGTCACTAATCATATCAATGAATATCATACCGTCGGTGTGTAAAAAAAATATGCTGATATCGAATAAACCAAATACGTAAATACGGAATGAAATCGATTTAATAAAATTAATTATAACAACATGGAAATTATATCGAAAAATAATTTCTTCGCCTACCAGATATCCGCGTACCGCTGCAGGTCGGGAACCGATGCTACATCGAGTAGGTGCCTATACCGGAGATTTTTCAACAAAATCACGGGATTATTCCCGCGTGGGAAGAAGAAAAACTTCTTTTTCGGAAATCCGCGATTATCGTTCGATATATAGGCGTAGCGGTGAACGCAAACGCTGGACCATAATATGTAGGTATATTTTTTTTTATTATTGATGCTGCGCCGTCGTGCACGTATCGATTGTGCGAACGATCTTGAAATTATTGCCCGAGACAATATTATGTAAATATTGGCGCTGTGCAATGACGTGTGCGGGCGTATTATATAATATATTCTCGCGTATTATGTATATACACGCGTATGATATCGTATATGGAAGAAATATGGGACGGATAAGATCTCTATACGCACATATAAACGTACGTGAGAGATCCGTGAGACCGCGAGGATGATAAATAAATACGTCTAGTGAGTCCAATTTGAGTCGCCAGCAACAACAATATTATTGATAGCCTGCCTACGGTTTTATGTAACAAACAATATACGTATATAAACTCCGGCCGTGGTGCAGCTGCGCACATGTCTGTCAGTCTTAAATTTTTGTTTTTTATTTTTATTTTTTTTTTTTAAAGGAGAGAGAGCGCGATTATCGAGTCCCCCGCCCGCTATACGTTATAACATCGGATTTATGTGCTTTTCAATTTTCGTCGCGAATCTCATCGTCCGCGTATGGTGTACACACGCATACGTATAGTCTAATTTATTTTATTATCTTGTCGGTGAACCGCTTTTTCTCATCAACGTTATATTATATTAAAGAAATAATAATAATGATAATACTAATAATAATAATAATAATAATAATAATAATAATAATAATAATAATATTCTCAGACCGACTGTACGTAACGACACAGGAATATCGTAAAAACAAACGACTGTTCAAATATATATATTATGTTGATATTGTATAATATAATATACTCGTATATAAGTACACAAGTCGAAAACAACCGGATTTTTTTTTTTTTGGACTGGGCCGTCTAACGAACGGCTTGTGTATTTTGTACGCGTTTGTTTTTCGATACGATCGCAGCCGACATATATAAATTAGATCTGGGGTTTGTGTAATAAACCGGGAAAATGTTCGCCGTGAACATTTAATATCCTAGAAAATTGTTGTTAGAAATAATTAATCGCGGTATATTAGTAACGAGGAACGAAATTCACGTGAAAATAAAAACCAGGAAGATACCTATATATATATATATTTAACGAAAGCAGGGCGTTTCTAGACTGTTTTACATATTTTAACTCGATAATCAATAAAGGCTTTTTGTCAATTTCATTTGATAAAGAGAGACTTAATTTTCACAAATTTGTTAGGGAATATTCCACGATATATTCGGGGCTTAATTCATCAGACCCCCCTAGTATGGTCACTACATATAAAATAGTGTAAAAAAAAGTATTTTTTTCATACATGTACCTACTTAAAGTTTAATTTTTATTTAAATTTTAATGTTGTTGAAATATTTTACATATTATTATATGATTTGAAAATTACGATACTGATTAATTATAATGTATGTTATGCGTATGGAAAAAAAACCTAATTATTTCATAATGGTTATTAGACAAACGTGACGGAAAGAGAAACGTCATTTTTCCATATAGGTAATAGAATAATTGATATCAAATATATATATATATAACTCTTCATGGGGTCGTGGTACTTTTTTAAAGAAGAGTTTTTGGTTTCTTTTTTTGTTGATTTTTCGGTTCCTCCAAGCAGGTCTAGCCCAGCGCAATGTTCTTCTTCTATAATAACTATCAATACGTCTGAATCATCGTATAATGTTTCTAGTTCTGTATTTTTTTTTCTTCTTCTCCGCTCTCCAGATAAATGTTAAATACTAATAAGTTGTCTTCTTTTTTTTGTTTTTGTTTTTTTTTTTTTAAAGAAAGAGAAAAATAGAAAAAATTTAAAATCCATCACTGTACACAACATGTATATATAATATTGTTAATGGGCCTTGGCCCGTATAAATAAATAAATATATCATATTTGACCGGACCATAAATTCTTCGGAAAAGTTTTCTTTCAAAAAACAACGAACTCGTTTTCTTCCTTTTTCCCGAATGGCAGGTCCATAACTGGTCGTATCAGGGATGTATATCAAATATATAGCGCGTATCGAATATATAATTTTAATCTATATATTTTTTTTTTCAGCTGTAAAACACACGGTGTTCCGTATATATATTTTTTTATAAATATTACGCAGTATTTACAATGTACGAAATATGTCTCGTTTTCCGCGGATTTCCAATTGCTATATGGATTTCGGCATTTCTCTCTCTCTCCGCGTTTCTGATCGGATATTGTCGTGTATTTGTCAGACTCGGTGTTGAAATAATATAGGAGAGCCGATTTCCCGTTTAATATACGCACGCGTGTGTTACGCGACAAGCCGTTACACCCTGTGGCCAATAGCGCGGAAACGATTTCTACACGTCGCGCCGTCCTAGGTATAATACGCGATAATTACAGAAAAGAAAAAAAAACCGACCGACAAATCGCGCGGTAGTCCGTTCGCCGCGGACGGGGAAACGATTATTATTATCATTATTTTTGCACGCTGTAATTTTATGTGTAATTATTATTTAAGTGATTTATTCAATTTATATCGTATAAAATGTGATTATAATTAATATTGATAATTGATTTTTTTATTATTATTATTATAAATCGAACCCCTTTTCAGTCGTACACTGCAGGTTTTATAAATATTACGTACGCGATGCGATTGAGCCGCGTATTAACAGCCAGTCGATTTACTATACATATTTAAAAACCGATATTTTATTGTACAGAAATATTACAATAAATTACTAGGTAAATTGTTTTGTGAAGAATGCTGCAGTCACTGAACTCAATACGTGGAACGCGTATATTAATTAAAATATAACGCCCAGATAGGAGGCGCGCCGCCATATGCATTCTATAAGGTATAAAATTCATGGAGAATACGATGAAATATGGTTTATTTTCCATGGTATTTATCATATTTTATAATTTACTTTGAGATAACAGAACGCAAAACAACGTATCAATGTTAGCACCAGAACCGATGAATTTAACATAACGAAATTGGTAACAAATACAGGAAAATAGAAACGGAATGCATAATATGGCGGCTCACTATAGGGGTCCATTTTTCATATAGGAGAAGTATACAGAATACGCGTTCCATGTATCGAGTTCAGTGGCTGCAGTATATAGACACGGGGTACACACAATTCTATAGTGTCGCCAACCGTTCTACATTGGACAAGACAGTCCTACATTATTTATCCCACGTACAAAAATGCTTTAAACTTTATGTAGGACAATCCTACCATTTCAATACACAGACCGTATAATTTAAGGTCCGTGAAAAAATGGCTTTTAAAAAAAAAATTGCCAAAAAATACCATGGCCAGCGGAAGAGGGAAGATCCGGGATTCGATCAGCAAAAATTAGTAAATTGGTTGATGGCATTTTTTTTTCTTACATCTTAACGTAACGGACCGTAGGATAATAATGACGTCATGGATCGTTAAAAAAATATAGATGATCCAAACGTGAAATTCCTTTGCGCGCTAAGAAATTTCACGTCAGTTACGCGTGATGGTCAGCCAAGGAGATTCGAGCCTTCTGAGCTTCTGAGCCATATAATACATGAGCATAATACAGTCGCGTGAAATGTATATACGTATAAGATAGACCCGACGAATTTATAAATACGCCCAACTCGTTCAAATCAGCGACAGTATTCGGGGAACTTAAAATAATATTCTAAAATTAGTATGAACTAACGCTTTTAGAGGAATTAAGGAGATTTAAGGCTTATCTCATGACATACCTATATCGAGGAAAAAAATTTTCAAAAACATTTTTTTTATTCTGGAATGTTTATAGCAATTATAGGTTTTGAGGTATTTAATTCACAAAAAGGTTTTACGTTTTTGTTATATCCCCGAAATATTACACCGAAGCTCCGCTCAGAATCGTTTTGTCGAATGCAATGATTTATCACGTTGTTTTCAAATTTATAACGATAAAAATATACAATAAAATCGTTATCCAAGTAATTCGTTACAACAGTATTTATTATTGTAGTTTTACTCGGGCAAAAGTTTGCGGCCGAACGCGCGCACGTCTCGCTCATTATTTATATACCTACATACAATGTATTCCTCGTGTGTAAAAAAAAAAAACACTAAAAAACTAATTATTTCACGAGTTAACGTCAGTAAATCATAAAAATAAAAAACAATGTAACACTTACACTATATTTATATATTAGAATACAATATATTATAATATATACGTTTGCCGCAGTCAAGGTTGTCGTCGTACCGTGAAAACTGTGCGAATCTCGCTCACCTGCCCTACATATTCCTCGGAATTATTATACAATTCATATAATATAATAATGTATACGTATTATTATAATATACTGTATATATGAATCGCACGACGAGTTCTTTGTAAACGCGAATAGTACGCGTATATCGTGTATAAAAAAACTAAAAGAATCTGTTTTTTTTTTTATACGTATATTAAATAAAACCAAAGAGTATTACGAAATCGTTGTTGTATAAAGTTTGTTTACATATTTACTGTATCGTTTTCTACTGTATAAGTCACTGTCGGAAATAAAGTGAAAATACGACGAAAAAAGTATAAAGTAAAATAATATATATAATATATATACATATATAAATATATTTCGATTATTACAATAAAAATATATACAGTCAAATAAATAAATAACACAAATTAATTAAAGGGAAGAAATTTTCTAGAAAATCGCTTTTTTTTATAGTTATTCTTATGGAGATTTTTTTTTTTTTGTTCTTTACATTAATGTGAGGACGAGACGAGTCCGGGAATTTTTTGAGTAAACGGACTATTGTTTTTACGCTGAACTGCAGTTACCTGGTCGTATATATTGTAAATTATATATATATTTATTTTATTATTTTTTATTAAATTTAAATCGTTTTCCGAACTAAAGAACATCGATTATAATAATAAAACGAAGAAAATATTAAGTGTTCCGAAAACTTTCTACGACTTGTGCAGAGAAAAAACCGAATAAGTCCATTTAAACGTCAAAAGAATTTTTTTTTTTTTTGTATGCTAAAAATTTAATTAAAATTCGAATAAGCTTAACAACTCTAAACTATTCGTGGCGTGTATTTTAAGATATTGTTTTATTTTGTTGGAAAATATAAATTTATACTTTTTTTTTAAAAAAAATTCCCCGTATAGTTTCTCTCCGGAATAATTTCACAAAAACGATCGTTGCTGCAGGGAGCGTACCCGCCTATAATAAGTGAATTATATTTTAATGGTGTATAAAATACGTATGTTGATAAACACATTTTACGTCGGTTCCGCGTCGGCTTTATTTAATTAGTTTTTTTTCTTCTTAATATTATCATCTTTATTTTTTTTATATATAAATAGCTGGTACGTTTAACCGCGGTCGGCCCAAATATATATAGTCAGTCGGAATACTTATTATAATAGCGATTTATTGTTCGAGACCGCGCGTATTATTATACCGATAATTAAACATTAATAGACCGACGGCGCCACATCATATAGGTTACCATACCTATGGATGATATTGATATTAGTAATTCCGGTAAAGCGTTTATAACCCGGTATAAGATCTAGTGGTCAACACGATTGTGAACGATTTAGAAAACGTCTTCGAAAAAGGTTACTGCGTATGAGACAATTAAATAGACGACGTATAATAATATCAGATAAGAAATACGTATACAAATTAAACTCGTTCGTCGAGATGAACAATATTTTTTTTTTTATATATATAATATAAGTACGAGAAACAATATTATATAGTATAATCGATTGACAATTGTAAAAAAAAAAAAAATAAATGATCGCTGTGTACCTATAATATACAATATACAAGAGGGCAGCAGCGATAATATTAATGTATTAAAAAAAAAAACAAAACGGTTAATCGTTACGATATATTTAATAGAACGTCGCCGCGCGTATATTTGAATATATAAAAACGATGGCGGAGAGAATTAAATTGAATGGAATTCATAGCCAGGGCGACGGGGCATTTGTATATTATATATACCTATACGCGTATAATACGCGGCCGATTGACAACATTTGCGTAGGATTGTATTTGTCCGGCGATTATTTAATAGAAATCACTTGAATGGCGTTTTGTTTTATAGGTACGTATATACGTAGCATCAGCAGCAATATTGTAAACGGATCATACGCGTATAAAATCCGTACGTTTGAATTGATCTAATGATTTACGGTCCGAGCGCGTATATAATAATATAATATGACTATACAAACTTATATATATTGTGAAGCGTCCGCGCTGCATTCTTCCGTAGAAAGCGCGATTATTTATATGGGTTTTTTTTGCTCGCGACTCTCCGAGACAGATATTGTTTAAAAAAAAAAAAAAAAAATTGTAATTTAGATTATGCATATTATACAGAAATGTGTAGATACGCGCGATAATACAAAAGGCGCACGTGGTTTTTTTTTAAATCAAGGCTGGCTAAGCGCGCGGATAACGCTATAAATGTTTATAAATTATATTCATAATTTATGTTAATGAAAAACAAAAAAAAATACGGTAAAAATATTTAAGTAAAAAAAAAAAAAAATTAAAACAATTTTTTTTTCGAATAATAATAGAATGAAAAACTAGATAAAAATCGCCTAAAAATTTAAACTAATTATAGCGGTTTATATTGTATTATTTATTTTGTTTGAAATTAAATGCATATTATAATATTAATAAATTAACGCGTTCGACTAGCGTATTATTTTCGAGGTCCAACCTTGATTTTAAGAAAAAAAATATATATACATTTAATGAAGGCGAGAAGGAAACGTATGACGCGATATAGAATCGTTTTCGGATAATAATGTGCAAGTATAAGTGTATAAATAAAAAGGAGACAAGCGCGTTTTATGTGCTCGCGAGGATTGATCAGAAAACCTGCAGCTAAACCGCTGTGTGTCCGCCGAGTGTCTCGTCGTGTGACGATTTGATTAGAATCGAAACGCGCGTACCTATACCACTGCAATAGCCGATCGGTGTAAAATCTATAAAAATCGCCGTATAGACATCATTAAAACGCGTAGACCAGATCTATTGCACTTTAAAGGGGTCGTGTTCTCACCAAAAAAGCAACTCTTACGGCGGCAACGCGACTGTATATAGTTTTACTTGAGTTCCCCTTATGGTTTCATCAAAAAAAACTTAAAATTCACTTGAATTCAACTATAACGTGTTCAGTTTTCAAAATGTCTTCATCTACAGATCAAAATATTATAGCATTCGTGTATTCGAATGCATAAATGTTTTAAAACGTGATCCGTATTATTCGTTTCGTATTAACCTGCACTCATACTATCAAGAGAATTATATCGAGATCTAGCGAAATTTCATTGATTTTATAGGATCAGTGTTGAACATTTTTCGAACAAAATTAAATAAAATACAAACTATACGAAAACAGTACCAGTCGAGAAAAGACTTCTCATTACAATTAGGGAAATAGTTAAATTGAATACAATACTATAGTTGAATAAATACGAATTAATAAATAATAACGTAATTTATTTTGAAAATGAGATGAAACTAAAATGACCAATTCTTGGTAAATTAAAATACCAATAAAAACCTTCACAAAACATAATAAATACAAGTATGATATTATACGAATAGGAACTAATTTTTTACAAAATAAATAGTATACCTAATTGAAATAAACTATATAGGGTAATACAAAATAAAATATCACAAATACCGCGAGCAACTAGTAGAGCAGTTATTACTGCCGCGTCGAGTTGCTTAAAGTATACGTAGTTTTCGAACAGCTTTTAATCCTGTTGCTACCGGTGAAAACATGCGTGAATTTCATAATAATACATGTCGAGTCGATAGTTGCTATTATACGATATAATATTATATAATATATACTCTATTCGGTTTAAGATTATACCGAGCGGCAGGCGAAAATTGATTCATGTTCGCGCAGACGAGATTCCATCGGCGGTATTTTGATCGTCGAAAACCGTCGTGTGCCGACTGCCGCCGACAGGAACAGCCAATGACAGAGCGGCTATACTAGCCGCCCGGGGGATCTAGCATCGTAGCATCGGTGTTCATTCTGCGTGCGCGTTCCGGTATATTCTTAAACTGAATAGAGTATAGTCACTTTGGAATTCCTCGAGGAGACGTATTATATATCGCGCACTATTATTATTATACCATCACACGTGCTGCTGCTGCTGCAGTGTCTCGAGTCCGCGGCAAAATAATTTAATTAAAAAACAAAAAACCGCTCGCGACAATATCAATACGATACACGAATTTCTCGTGATGATGCTAAAAAAAAAAAATCTTATATAGAAAAAAAAAAAACGAATTATTATATTGTAATTCATTCAGTTGTTTCACTCTCTACATAAAGTGTACTTTTATGTAACGATGCCAATGCGATATTACATTAACCGAATATTTCCGTTTATATTCTCGTCTGTTCCGACGCGGTTTATTATTCGGCTTCGTTTTCAAAAGAAACAATATACAAAAATTCGTAGATATTTTTTTTTAATTATCTCCGTAGACAATGCGTATAACAGTAATAGGTCACGTGCATAATAAAATCTTCTCAATAACCGTTCGGCTGTATATATATATATATATATGTACATAGGTAAATAGTGTTTGTTCTTTTCGTTTTAGAGAAAGCATTACTATAATAAAAAAAAAAAAAAAATAGAAAATTAAATTTTTTTAGCTTATAAACGGTTATACCGGGGGTAGTACTGCGAAAAAATTTATAAGCGGTCGATATTAAATTTTTTTTTTATATTATATACTGACCCGACAGGCGACCGAGCACATACGAGCCGGCTAATAATAATTATTCATTTTAATAATCGTGATTTTTTTTTTTATTATTATTATTATTATTTGTGACTCGCGCGACGTATCAAAAAAAAAAAAAAAAGAATTTTTCATTTTTTTTTTTTTTTTTATGTAAATTTACGTAAGAGTCAATTAACGCGTTCGACTAGCGTATTATTTTCGAGGTCCAACCTTGATTTAAAAAAAATATATATATATGTACATTTAATGAAGGCGAGAAGGAAACGTATGACGCGATATAGAATCGTTTTCGGATAATAATGTGCAAGTATAAGTGTATAAATAAAAAGGAGACAAGCGCGTTTTATGTGCTCGCGAGGATTGATCAGAAAACCTGCAGCTAAACCGCTGTGTGTCCGCCGAGTGTGTCGTCGTGTGACGATTTGATTAGAATCGAAACGCGCGTACCTATCACTGCAATAGCCGATCGGTGCAAAATCTATAAAAATCGCCGTATAGACATCATTAAAACGCGTAGACCAGATCTATTGCACTTTAAAGGGGTCGTGTTCTCACCAAAAAAGCAACTCTTACGGCGGCAACGCGACTGTATATAGTTTTACTTGAGTTCCCCTTATGGTTTCATCAAAAAAAACTTAAAATTCACTTGAATTCAACTATAACGTGTTCAGTTTTCAAAATGTCTTCATCTACAGATCAATATATTATAGCATTCGTGTATTCGAATGCATAAATGTTTTAAAACGTGATCCGTATTATTCATTTCGTATCCTGCACTCATACTATCAAGAGAATTATATCGAGATCTAGCGAAACTGCATTGATTTTATAGGATCAGTGTTGAACATTTTTCGAACAAAATTAAATAAAATACAAACTATACGAAAACAGTACCAGTCGAGAAAAGACTTCTCATTACAATTAGGGAAATAGTTAAATTGAATACAATACTATAGTTGAATAAATACGAATTAATAAATAATAACGTAATTTATTTTGAAAATGAGATGAAACTAAAATGACCAATTCTTTGTAAATTAAAATACCAATAAAAACCTTCACAAAACATAATAAATACAAGTATGATTATACGAATAGGAACTAATTTTTTACAAAATAAATAGTATACCTAATTGAAATAAACTATATAGGGTAATACAAAATAAAATATCACAAAAACCGCGAGCAACTAGTAGAGCAGTTATTACTGCCGCGTCGAGTTGCTTAAAGTATACGTAGTTTTCGAACAGCTTTTAATCCTGTTGCTACCGGTGAAAACATGCGTGAATTTCATAATAATACATGTCGAGTCGATAGTTGCTATTATACGATATAATATTATATAATATACTCTATTCGGTTTAAGATTATACCGAGCGGCAGGCGAAAATTGATTCATGTTCGCGCAGACGAGATTCCATCGGCGGTATTTTGATCGTCGAAAACCGTCGTGTGCCGACTGCCGCCGACAGGAACAGCCAATGACAGAGCAGCTATACTAGCCGCCCGGGGGATCTAGCATCGTAGCATCGGTGTTCATTCTGCGTGCGCGTTCCGGTATATTCTTAAACTGAATAGAGTATAGTCACTTTGGAATTCCTCGAGGAGACGTATTATATATCGCGCACTATTATTATTATACCATCACACGTGCTGCTGCTGCTGCAGTGTCTCGAGTCCGCGGCAAAATAATTTAATTAAAAAACAAAAAACCGCTCGCGACAATATCAATACGATACACGAATTTCTCGTGATGATGCTAAAAAAAAAAATCTTATATAGAAAAAAAAAAGAAAACGAATTATTATATTGTAATTCATTCAGTTGTTTCACTCTCTACATAAAGTGTACTTTTATGTAACGATGCCAATGCGATATTACATTAACCGAATATTTCCGTTTATATTCTCGTCTGTTCCGACGCGGTTTATTATTCGGCTTCGTTTTCAAAAGAAACAATATACAAAAATTCGTAGATATTTTTTTTTAATTATCTCCGTAGACAATGCGTATAACAGTAATAGGTCACGTGCATAATAAAATCTTCTCAATAACCGTTCGGCTGTATATATATATATATATATGTACATAGGTAAATAGTGTTTGTTCTTTTCGTTTTAGAGAAAGCATTACTATAATAAAAAAAAAAAATAGAAAATTAAATTTTTAGCTTATAAACGGTTATACTGGGGTAGTACTGTACTGAAAAAATTTATAAGCGGTCGATATTAAATTTTTTTTTTATATTATATACTGACCCGACAGGCGACCGAGCACATACGAGCCGGCTAATAATAATTATTCATTTTAATAATCGTGATTTTTTTTTTTATTATTATTATTATTTGTGACTCGCGCGACGTATCAAAAAAAAAAAAAAAGAATTTTTCATTTTTTTTTTTTTTTTTATGTAAATTTACGTAAGAGTCACTCGTATACAAATTACAAACAAGAATACACACCTGTTTCGGACGGGTAATTAATTCGCCTATAATAGTATTATAATATATTACCTATATATATATATATATATATATATATATATATATATATGCGTATAACGTGCGTATGATTTATTTTATACGACTTCGCCTTATTACTGTATTGCAGGTGTTTTGAGCTGTTCGTTATATGCTATATTATACACGTACATATTCATTTATTTATATTTTAATACGTATTATTTATAATATATAAATATTTTGGGCCGCGACGAAAATCGTTTCTTTAAATATACAGACAATATTACACGTCGATTGTATGATTTACCGGTCCGGATCGTGAATTTATCGTTGGTTTTTTTTCTATAAGATTTGTACAAATTTGGGTTTAATATTTCGCCAAATAATAATAATAATAATAACGAAACAGGCAGCGTATATATAAAACGGACGCCGCGCAATATATTATAAAAACATTTTATTTTAGATTCAGTAAAGAAGAAAATTTTCGTTTTATTTATAAAATCGTTAAGATGTTTTTATTTTTTTTTTTACGGACAATTACGGAGTATCGAGTTGGCTGCGTGCGCGCACTGGCGCAGTGCATTTCAATGAAATATTGTCGCCGTCTATATAGTAAATGATTATTGCGGGCGACAGAGATTTTTAACGAATATTACGATATTATAATAATTTTTTATATATTTTAGTAATTTATAAAGTTTAAAAAAAAAAAAAAATGATGTACGACATATAATATTGCTTATCTGCAACTTGTTGAAAACTCCGCGCGTACAGTCTAAAGAAGCAATTACACTGCACCGTGACACGCGCCGTCGTCCGTATCTCATCGCGCGGTTATCTATATTATATTCGAATCGATCGATTACAAATGCAGCGCTAGTGGCGTAGCTAATGACGAATTCGACTCGCTTATTTATCGCACTTATCGATGTGGTTTAATCGTTTTTGTCTTACCGTATATAATTATTATTGTTATAGATCGGCTATTTTTTTTAATTTATGTTTTTTTTTAAATATTTGGCTAAACTATTTCGTTTTAAATCATCCGGTTTTCGTACAGTGCAGTGACGCACCCAACGGGGGGCTAACGGGCTTAAATAAAATATCAAAATAAAAATAAAATATCACAAAAACCGAGAGCGACTAGTAGAGCAGTTAATACTGCCGCGTCGAGTTATACTTAAAATATACGTAGTTTTCGAACAGCTTTTAATCCTGTTGCTACCGGTGAGAACATGCGTGAATTTCATAATAATACATGTCGAGTCGATAGTTGCTATTATACGATATAATAAATGGTTGACCTCTTAATATTTTTGTAATTTTATTAGGTATCACTTTAAATTTTCACATCAAAATAATTATTTACTCTTGAAGTTGTAGCGTATTGTATATTATAAAATATATAATAATATAATATACATTTATAACGGTTTTACCGGATGACCTATGTTCTTTATTCATATTTATATTAAATAAATCTTATTAATATCTAAAAATAATTTTATTTAGCCCCCCGAAAAAAAAATCCTGGGTGCGCCCTCGGTACAGTATATATAATATAGTGTTGTGACTCAAAGTGCATATTTATAGGTATAGTGAACAAATTAACTCGATTTATATATTCGGCAAAGCATAAATTACTGACGGGGTTTAATTAGCTGAAGTAAAGTTTTTCTGAATTTCCATAAACACTCCCGAAATCTTCCCTTCTTGCGCTCTGCGACATAGCGTCGAAAACTTCCAAAAACATTTTTTTTTTTTTTTGCTCCTAGACGACGCCACTACGATTGCCATCGAAACAACATTGCTTCACACAAATCCGAAGTCTACTCTACAGACACCGAATTTGTATGCGAAATAAATAACACAGCCGTCGTATTTTTTTTTTTTAAATATCTCTAATACTTAAAAAGTCATAAGCATTACAATTTGTATCGCTTTTGATAATTAAAGATATTTATATAAAAAAAACAGCACATATATATATTCTATACTATTACAAAAATTGTCCAATCTCCATAATATGAGAGGTGAGATTCTCAATCCTACATCCACTATATCCGTATTGTCCTCGTAACTTCATATTTCCATTCAGCCGGTTTCGTCATTTAATTTGAACTTTTTCACTTTTTCTTATCATTATTTTCATCTTATCTTTCTCTTTGTTGTTTTTTGTACTTTTTTGTTTGTTTTTGAGTTATAATTGTAACATCACGTGTATATTATAGTAATCAGAAAATTAATTGTTGAGCTATCCAAATTTTTTAAATTAAAAGCTAATAAAAAAAAAATAACAGCACTGTCATTAAACAGATAATATTGTAATTTATTTGGGGTGTCTCAAGAGTAAAAAAAAAAAAAACTGTGTCGGCCTTTCCGTGTATCGAACCCTCACGGTTTTATCCTATAGGAAAAAAATCGATTTCCGAAAGTTTCCTCCTGCATTTTCGCGAGTCCTCAAACGCCGCGGCGCACGGTTCAGGTTATAGGTTCAGGTATAACGTCCTTTTTAAAAATATGCGCTGGCGTTCACTGACATTCCGAGCGACCGGCCGTTGCCGGCGTTTGTCTTTCTCCACGGAATTCGTGAGACTTTTCGCGCGCGCGCGCGTAGGTACTTCAGAGTCCGTCGACGGGTCTCGGCCGAACGGCTGCGGTGAAAGCCTGGGAGAGACGAGCGCGTATTTTATGGGCTAACCGCGTGTCGTCCGCGGCGGGGCCCCGGCCAATATGTAAATCGACGTGTGTTCCGTACCGATCCGCTGGACCGGTTTTTGTCGTCCACGTCTCCTTGTATACCGCAGCAGCAGCAGCAGCAGCAGTAGCAGCTAGCGATCTCCGCGACTGCTGCTGCTGCTGCTGCTGCTGCTGATGCTGGTGATGCTGCAACAGATACACGCGCGTATATAAGTATAACAAGTACCTCCGTGCGCGCCCAGAGCGATATGATCTTTCGCAGCGTCCAACACGCGAAGACGAGACGAACACAATCGGTTGACGTTGACGTACGCGCATCGACATTAAATAACGCGACGGGCCGTTGCCGCTGTTCCAGAGGCGTGGGAGTATTATTCAGACGAACGATTTTCTTTTTTTTCCACTACTATATATACGCGTTATTCCTTTGCTTTACATACCGTACAACAAACCGTGTACAATAATAATAATAATAATAATCGTATACGCATCCGACCGGTATTTATCTCGTCGGCAGCGTACGCGTGTGTGTGTTTGTGTGCTGCTGCTGCTGCTCGTCTATGACGAGAGACCCACGATCATCGTTTCTTCGCAGCCTCACCAGCAACGGCGCGATTTCCATATACGACGACGCCGCGCGTTTTCACAGCGATAATACGAAAATAAAACACGATCGACAGCAATCAGAGCGATATATATATATATATATATAAGTCTCGTCGACTTGGTCCTGTCTCTTTTATACGTCTGACCGCCTGTGTAGTGTATACACCTAGCTATCTATTGCACCGCGTTATTGTACGATTGCACTAGCGCGGGGGGACGCGAGATTACGGCGCGCGCCAACATCGACGCCCGCGAACCGATCCGGACGCGGATAATATTCCGTCCGTTAAGCGCGGTGCGTACGCGTTATAACAGGTATTACACGCGTTCGTTATAGAAAAAATGGAAAAAACGGAAATTCTCCCTCTATCAGACGACTCACCAGTGGCGTAATTTGGTCACGATTGTGGGGGGGGATGTATGATATTTATGTAGATTTTATATATTACCCCCACCCCACTCTAAATAATTATTTAATAATCAGATAATTGTTTATACGACCGCGGATTCGCGATAAAATAATATTCACCTAACCTGACGCTCGGAGAATTTATTATTAAAATTAAAATCCAATATAATGTATAATATTATCGTATAGCTACTAGCATAATAGGGGCACAGAGCATAGGGGATTCAGGTTTTTTTGTGTATTATTTCGATAAAATATATTACACGTTGAATGAGAACATGAATGTGGTGAGACTGCAGTGGCCAGTTTGCAGAAAAAAAAGGTCATGCATGGGGATGGGGTGGGGATACGACACCCAAATTACTCCACGCCCCGTGATTACGCTCACTATCAGTGTTCGGAATCTTCACTTAAAAATTGAATTCGTTCACCTTCACGTTCAAAGCGTAAAAAAGGAACTGGTTCACGTTCACGTTCATATTTTTTTTTTTTTAAAGAACACGTTCACGTTCTTTAAAAAAAATGAACGGCGTTCATTTTATATATAATTAATCATTTATTACTTTGTGTATGAAATCCATACTCATAACCAGTTTGATTTTATAAACACGTAAAATAGGAACAATTTTAGGAAATTGTATTATATAATAATATGTATATTTATTACATTAAATAAGTACCTAAATAAATTTGAAAGTCCTAAAAATCGTTCAGGTTAATTATAACTATATATATGAACGTCATTCACGTTCACGTTCTATTTGAAAAAAATGAGCGACGTTCACGTGTCGTTCACAAGATATGAACGTGAACGCGTGAACGTGCGTTCATGAACGTCGTTCTTTCCAAACACTGCTCACTACCTACTACACCGTCAACACCAGTGGTTCCCAATACCGGACCTTTAGCTGAAACTTAAATTGGACTCGTTTTTTTTTTTATATATATATATATATATACTTGTGGACGTTACCGGCTTTTTGTACATATGCATATATACGTTTCATCGACTCTGTTTAAACGTGAAAATGAAGAAAAACGTTATTGCTAACGATTCGTTTCGATCTGCGCCTTTTTTTTTTTAAATGATACGAAAACACACATTTTCTAAAAAAAAAAAAACGATAGAAAGAGGTTTATTTATTATACTTCGATTCGCTTCGATATTTATAATATCGACTAGAAACTGGTGCATTATAGCAGTAACAACGTTGATTTACTAATTTTGCGAGGCATCAACGCGTGAAAGACAAGCACATTGTTCGCGCATTAATAGATTAATAATTTCGTAATACTATTTGAATCAAATAATATTAATATAGTTTTTTTTGTCATAAAAATAAAAACATTTTTGTAATACTTTAAATAACACAAAATTTTATTTCATTTATTATTCCGCGGGAGGCGCGATTTGTATTTTTAAGGATGCGCGAATCGAAAAAAGTTTGGTAACCGCTGAACTACATGAAGTTTCGTCCGGTAGAACACACCACGGACCTACCACCTATTAAGAACCACTGCACTACGCAATCCTACGATTTCCTATAAAATAAATTACCTGCGTACGCAATAACGTATAGCCGTTTTCCAAAGATCTTAAAAAGTTATAAACGCTTTTTAAAAATACAATTTTTTTTTTCAAATTTCCTAACTTTTCTTAAGAATCATTATAAAAAAAAAAGCGCATGTCCGTTATCATACCTAAGATGAATATACAGTGGTGGCAATGTTTTGCGCCACCTTTGCCCTACTCGTTCAAAAGACTAAACGAATATTTCAAGTATTTATTTGCCGTTTTCCATCTGTTAAGTATCTATATATAAAACACGTCACTGTCAGGAGCGTAATTACGGGGGAATGGATTTCCTCCCACGGGCTTTCTTTTTTACATGACATATTATCTAATTTAAGAAAAATATAATAAGAAATTATTATAATTTTAAAAAATTTAAAAAATTTTTTATGTGTAAACAAAATTTTTTAGTATTTATCATAATAATCCATAATATTCCTCAGTTTATTAAACGGTAACTACCAACTGGTATGATGATGCGGTCAGGTTGACGAAGAAAGGTTTACTCGTATTCAGATGTTGAAGTAAAAACCTATATATATATATATATATATATATATATATATATATATATGAAGTACTTAATAAATTAACTAAAAAACGAAGAAAAGTAGAAATTTCGTTATAAAATATGTCGTTTTTATTAGAGAAAATAACAAAAGTATAAAATACGATAGTATCAATCAATACGATATTAATGCCGGAAGGATCTTTACAATTACGGGTGGTTATCCGCGATGATAAATTGTATATCCCTTCCCATAATACATTGGTATAATTACGCCACTGGTCACTATTATTATAGTGTATGGCATGCAGTGGTAAAAATATAATATTATCGTCGAGCGTATAGTAGTCGCTATTTTAAATATTTAAATGCGCGTTATTAGTGTTTTTTTTTTTTTGTCGAACCGGATCGAATATTATTATCAACAACAATATACGGAAAGAGATTTTCGTGTTTGAAGAACGTTTGCGGCCTAATCGGTGAAAAATTATACGGAAAAAACAAATAAATAATAAAATATTTTATATAATATTATATACTTCGATAATTTATATTAATGGCATTGTGTACGTCCCGACGTATTGGCGTTTCTCCAGATTACGAATTCCGTCCTCCGGCTGATTCCGCGTGAAACCCTATACATATATACTCGTATATATATATGCACACTCGGTATTATATTATAATATACTCGTTCGACGACTATTTCGAACGTTTATTTTTTTTTTTTATAGTGAATCTTCATCAGCACGTGCACATCCGTGGTACACGCAGTTGGAGGCTGTGTTACGATCGTTTTTGCCAACAGTATCATCCGAAACTATTTTAGACGTGTATTATTAATCGTACGCGTATTATTATACGCGCGCGCTCGCCCTACCCGCTGTGACGATTAGAAATTTAACGAAATTAGCGAGTGCGCGAGCGAGTTATAAACGGCCACTCGTTTTTGTATAATAATACAATATATAATATATTATATTACAACGTTATAAAATCGTGTCGCATAATATCTAGAGAGGTTTTCGACGTTTTTTTTTTTTTTTTACCGTTTTATTCGAGAAATTTCTCCGGTCGAATTTCATATATCTATATATAGCAGCCGGTCATCGCAATAGCGAATTCGTCCATAACTATATATATATACTGCACGTTATATTATATGACCAACGCTTTAATGAGTATTGATATTACGACAGTTTTTAAACTGCATACACGCGTATACCTACTTTTAATTTATGCTAAACACCTCTTATTACGTGCACGGGGATTTTTTTTTTAAATCTTATAAAAGCCGTTTAGGATTTTAGCTTTTGAAAAAGAACCTTTTCGTCTTCCTATCTGTCGTACGAAGTGTACCGCGGTCTACCTCCGCAGCGCGATGATTTCCATCGCGTCTTCCTCGTTTTCTTCTTCGTTCTGCATCCGCACGGTTCTCGGCCCATTTTTCTAAACCCAATGAACTGGACCAGGTTCACGTAAATAAGCTCATTTATATATCTGCAGATTGTTTAGACTTTTTTTCATTGCGTTATGATAACGCGTGTTTTTTTTTTATTGCTAACACGTTTATTTTACGAGATTTTTTTTTTGTTACAGATTCTATAATATACGTTTGTATTTTTTATTGTAAATTGTAATTGAAGTTGCATTTAATATCTATATAATTGTATACTTGTCTACTCTGATTATTCTCATATCTCCAAGTTTTTCTTTTTTATATTACGCACATACGCTTTTCTTCTTGTCGTTCAATTTTGTTATTCTCCATCTCAACACAAGCTATAGCTCAAAGAGATAGTTAATCTTATAATTTATGTTTATATTGTATGTGTATTACGTAATTTATTTAAGAAAAAAAATAATAAAAAATATCTCTAACCCGCGGGCAGAAATATAATAATGTCAGACAGTTCGTTTTATTCAAAACAATTGTTACGTTTTGGCGAAAAGCGGCGATTAGGACTCGAAAACAGATACAGATCTGTATTCGACTCGCGGTTAAAACACATTATCATCGATGTGATACATCAAGACTATATGTTATCAATGCGGTTATATCTATTATGTACTCGCTTGGTTATATAGGTATTCACTATCGGAAAGATGGATGTTTGATTTTTATAAAATTTATCGCGCTCAATACCGAACAATACTTATATATCTACGTCTACGCTTAAACGATATATATATATATGAAAAGGATGCGCGTGAAAAATAGTGCGTTAAAATATATGTTCGATACAATAGCAAAAAAAAAAAAAAAATGCAATACCTATTTCAAGGCTCGGTACGCGAATTAATGTTAACCCGTAAAACGCCCAGTATAACTCGAATGATATTTATTTACTCGAAAACCTTTAATTAATATTATAACGCGCAAACAAGGACGTACATACCAACACACAAAATTCGATAATTATCGGTATTCTTTTTCAAACAAAAATCGCTGGACGTCATCCTCTTGATTGTTAACTTTTTCATTATTTACACGTCACGTCTTTAAATCGTTTAATAACGAATTTCCTCTCTACATACCGATCGACGAGTTCGGCGCACCGTCGTGTGCTTCTCCTGCAGGTACGTATAAGCTGCGCCTGCTATTTAAATGAAGCGACACGCGTACTCGATTACTGCTAATGGAACTACTAGTTTTAATTTTTTAAAAATGACGGAAAAATGATAACACTCGAACACACCACACGTATACGATTTAGGTTGTTCGTCGAAAAATTCGCACAAATGTGTTACACGCAAAAAGGCGCAAACAGAATTTTTTTTTCGTAGTGATGAGCGGTTATTACAGAAATATAATCCAATTTATATATGACTAACACTTTTTTTTATACATATATTAAATCAGCGTGAGTGTGTAATAATCAAATGACCATAAGGGTGTGATTATCGTCATTGATTAAAATATCATCAGAACGCTTCCACGCGACGGAAAAAAATACCATAATACAGCTGGTGGTCTTAAAATATCCACTAGAGTCCAACAATGATAAATGAATATTGCTGGATGAGTTTTATGAGTTTTTGCAGTGTTTATGTGGTGCTATAGATATGTACTTGGCATTACAAACTTAAATTTGAATAGGTAGTGAATTTTTTTCCAACAATTGTCCAAAAAGTCCGCGTATGATTCGTTGGAAATGTTTTAGAAAGACGTGCTAATATATCGTAGTGTCGGCTTCACGTGGCTCCATAACACACGCTTCATCGTAGTCGTTGCAAGTGCAAAAAACTAAAACTGGAACTCCGAACGCGCGCGGCGGCGTTTATCCGTATAGAAACGAAACGCGTGGGACCGCGGTGCGAAAGGATTTCACGACGAAGCGCGCACATTTACTAATAGAAACCAATTTAAAATCTTCTAGAAATTCTTCTTATTATATTACCTATATACGACGTGTATATTATATGCCGCAAAACAATTTTAATTGATAGTAAACGCGTAGTATTTTATACGTTCTTAAACGCGCGTATATTATATTATATGAATTCTCGTCCCGCTGCAGTAGTTCTCTATATATGTAGGTAACTATACATTAAACCGTTCTCAGCTGCAGTTCAACCGACGCGACGTGGTCGTTGTATTATTGTTTTTCGCGATATTTCTCTATAGCGCGTACCGAAAAATCACAATTATAATAATTTTTCATAATACGGACGTTATAATGGATATAATCAAATATAATTAGCGCGCACCGATATTATAAAAATAATAAATCGATAAATGCGTTTATTATTATTATTATTACTATTACGAGTCCTTCTCGTAATGGATATTTATTATTAAATAATTTAATAAATGTGTTTACTCCGTTCAATAATTAATATTACATTAAATCGTAAATGCGCGCGCTCGCGCACACACACACACATATATAAAACGTTTTTAATTCGTATTTTAGCTCGTAATTTTCTAAATATAGCTATATCCGTATACACACACACACATGTATATATATATATATATATACGTATACACTCAAACACACACCCAACCCAATCCATTAGAATAATTTCAGTCTTTAAATTATTAACCGACTATATATAATATATAGTATATAGTAACCGCGGTATAGTATATTTTATTATATATGAAATCGAAATCCGTTCGCGCAATAACAAAAAAAAAAAATTATTATACTTATAAACTGTTTTATATATACGTATACATACATACATTAAAATATTGCGTATCGTTAAATCTTTATATTACAAATATTTTCGTCGTATACGCGAATGATCTGCACTAGGCGATAACGTAGAAAAAAAAACGGTATATTTTCATAAACAAATATATATATATATATATATACGCGTATTTCATATTTGAATTGACTATAAAAATTTGACTATAAAACGCTTATAGCTGAACGATCGTATGGACCAGAACAAAAATATGTTTTTCGCGTAGGTATATTATATAAAATCGGCCTATATCGGCAACGATTCAATTCGATTTCTCTTCTTCGATTGTGTGATTTTTTTTTTGAAAATTCAAATATTATACGTATTTACGTTATTATAAACGCGATTCGCTCCCCTCCCTCGCGAATATATTCGTAAACAAGTTTAAAAAAAAAAAATTGCGATCGATTGAAATGCGCCTGCAGCCGTTCGAAGTGATCATATTTAAACACAATTATTTATATAAATTCTATAGTATATGAAAGTAATTTGAGTCATCTCTAACCTTCTTTTACCGTACCGAGACACAAGAAATTTATATCGTTATCAGTTTGATGTATTTTTTTTTATCAATTTTTAAAAAACGTAATTTTTTCCCATAATCTTTCTATTATACCCCAATTTCTTTTAAACGTTTAAAATCCATTTTTATAAATTTTATTTTAAAACGATTTAAATTGTTTTTAAAATAACATGTAAACAATTTTTTTTTTAGACCTTATTGGATATCAGTGAAAGTTCACTAAAATCAGAAATGTTATTATAGCTAAAAATTGTTACAAGAATAACTAATATATATAGGTACAATTGAATGCAGTGCGAAAGTTACGAACATTTGAAACGCGTGAAATGTAACACAGATAAAACTGTTTTTCCTGATTTGTATAAATATTGTTACATTATTGGCCATTTTTGTTCTCGTTAGCAGAGTGTATCTCGTGAAAAACATTTAGGTCTACAACGCTACGAAACAGATTTAGCAAATTAGCATTATATTACGTATTAAAAGAGATCTGTATCTATAATACCGTATAATTATTGTCACTGAAAATATTCCGAATGAATTTGCCGAAAAAGAGTTTAAACTTTAATTGAAACGGCCAATTTATTTTATTTTCGTTAATACGAATGGAATTTTTAAACGAAACTATTAATTATTAATGATTATGAGCGGTGCGACGAGTGGGAGGGATCTCGTGTTTGTATTAAAAGTAACTATAGCCGGGACATAGTATAATATATTATATATACACAACTTTTACCAAGTAAGCGGTTATAACCTCATTAATAGATATTATTTTCAATTCTTTCATAAAGCGCAGTTTGTTCGCCATAACTGTTGTAAAAAACCGATGACTTTATCGAGTCAACAGTTTACAGAACTGTTTACGTGCGACCCAGCATCAATCTGCCGATCCCGCACTGTTCGTCTATACGCTATTCAGTTTGAGAATATACCGGGCGGCGGACGAAAATTGGTTCATTTCGCGCAGGCCAGGTTCTATCTGGTATTCTGATTGGCGGAAACCGTCGCGAGCCGACTGCTGCCGACAGCAACAGCCAATGACAGAGCAGTTATTAACCGCCTGGCGGGGGGGGGGGCAAAGCCGATGACAGAGTAGCTATTAGCCGCCTGGATGGATCTAACACGATCGTCCCGGTTTTTTCATTCAACGTGCGCGTTTCGGTATACGCTCTTAAACTGAACAGCATATATATATATAAGGAGAGTATTTCTAGAAGTAATCGCTGAAAAACTGCAATCCCATATATAGCGTAAACGGCTATATAACAAAAAAATAATGAATCACAACCAACGGGGGGCTACGTTTTGGCTACGCCCTTATAGTGAATAATAATAATTAACGTATAACGGATATTGTACGAAAAATTTCACTCGCGCCACGCACTTTTGGGAACCGCTGTCCTATATTATAATATAGGCGAGACGTTTTCGCAGTTTTTCAAACGGAGAAACACATTTTTTCTAAAAAAAAGAAAAAAAGAAAAAATCTACCGCAACGATAATACGTAACGTCTATCGCCGACACACGCAGTAAGTACACAGAAATAACACTACAATAGCCTCGCCAACTATATATTATATCATACACTAATTGTCATTTATACACATCTCGTACACGCGCGTGGTACTCCGTACTCGTCGTATACATAATTGCGAGCATATAAAATACACGGAGTAATGTTTCTCGACGTACGCGCAAAAGCATATAAAGTACCCGGTACACATAACCGCGGTACGTGTAACGCGTAGATCGTGAACCGGGACGACTTATTGTAGCGCTCGCGCGCGCGATAAATCCGGTCGGCATCGGCATCGGTTGCGGCCGGCGCGCGGCGGTAATTAGACGCGAAAACACGGATACACATAAATTCGATGGACGGACGGAACACCGTCACCACTAATTGTCTGCGACGATCGACGTGCGACATTGTCCGTAATGTCGTACGTGTTGTTATTATATTATTATTTTCCGGTAAACGACCCGCGCGCGCGAGCGCTCGGTATTGAAGCCGTTTTCTGCGGTATTATCGGAGAACATTATGGAGAAGCGAAACTCGATCAGCTGATCGAGTTTTTGGAGAATCTAACTGGACGTATGAGCTGGAAAACACTAAACGGAAATTGACCATGAAGCAGGGCTCTCATTTGAAAAAAAAAAAGATGTTTAACGTTTTAACGTTTTTTATCGTTATTTACCTTTAGCGTTTATCGTTATGGTATATTTTAGCGTTATGGATTATTTGTGTTTAACGTTAAAGAAAGTTTTATCGTTATATAATATTTACGTTTTACGTTTATCGGTATTTTAAAGTTATTTGGTTTAATATAGATTTTTTTTCCAAATAAATAAATCCATTTATATTCCATAGACTATAGCACGTTTTCAAATCTCATAAACGTAATGTACTTCATTAAACTTCATTGATTATAAAAGTCCTAACTTTTATCCTTAATTTTTGATTTTATACATTTTTTCAGTGAGAACCTTGGTTTTATTTTTGACATTATATTCCAATGCAGAATATTTTTCTTAAAATGTTGATTATATTACCAATAGAAACTTTTCTGACTAGCTGACATCTTCTCAGACACGTATCTTTGAATAATTTTTACGCGTCCGTGTGAACCCAGCCTTATTATAGAACTATAATAAACCTACACCATAAGCTTATATTTTCCGTAGTAAATTGATACAAATATTAAAATAACATTAATTCTGTATTATTGGCTAGTTTCGTAATAATATAATCTGTTTATATTTATACGTAATGATATATGATAAAATATTAAAATAACGTTAATTCTATATTTCGTTTTCGATATTTTGATATATAACGTTAATACCTTATTTCGTTTTATGATATATTTTAATTTGTGATAGTTTAAAATTAGTGTTTATTGTTTTCCGTTACGTTTTTTGATATTCATTTCAATTGATATTTTGCAATTATAACGTTATAATCAAAACGTTATTATAACGTTTGCGAGCCCTGCCATGAAGGGAGGAATACGATTCCGCACGTTTTTTTTTTTGAACACGATTCCGAACACTTTATTGTTCATAGGAATACAGTAGGAATTGGGTGCAACGTTGTCAAATTTATTACAAACGGTTTATTATATATATATTATATACTTATTATATAAATATTATGATGTAAAAAAATATAATAATAATAAAAAAAATAGTTATCCCTAGTAAATAGATATACCTAGTGAGCCGTCATTACAATTTAATAAAAAAAATAGTTATCTCATATCGACTTTATCAAAAGACCCGACTTATCTTATTTTCAATTAGTTTAAACTTGAAATGTCGTGGTAAATAGGTGGAAAAGTTCAGGTTCCTAAATAATATGCACTAATTGTATCAATCTCGTGTTACAAGAATAAACGCATAGAAACGGAGAATCGATTACGGAAATATAGAAACGGAGACGTGCCGGTAGGCTCACTGTGATCGGTCGGCCATTTAACGGTCCGTTTATATACTGTATTACTGTGGCATTTTTTCGCGCTGTTTTTATATGATATTATGATAACAATGAAAATTACGTTATCGAATATTCATGTTTTCTAACCACTGATGTTGTACGTTTTGAACCACTAAAATTTCAAGGTCATAGACATTGTTGGCCGTGAACTGTAGAGTTTTTTAGGCCTGGTATTATGGATATTACGCAATATCAGTGGCGTCATTTGGTGGGGGCAGGGTGGGCATTTGCCCCCCTTGTTAATTGTGGGCCGACATGATTTGTGCCGAGATGATGTTGAACAACAGTTATTCTAACCAAATCTGAAGTAATGACTATCATCGAGTTATGAGTAGTAATAACAAATCGCGTGGCAAACAGTGGATTAGAATTAAATTACCAATAAAATTTAAAAGTATGCAGGTCATATAACCACGATTAAAGGCGATTAATTTGTGGTTACAGCTTACCACAGTTCTGGATTTTTTTCGATAAACACGGTTATCGTTACCTAAAGGCAGTGCGTAAATTATAAAGAATATACGATGTACGTTTGACGGTTGACGACGTACCTGTAATCTGTATGGCTGTATCGCGTACGGCATAAACGAATTTGTTTAGCCGTTTATTAACGTTTCGAACGTATGTTTTATGTATACATAATTTGTGAGTGGCAAGAGTGAAAAAATAAAAATGAAAAAAGCTAGAGGTTGTATGACCAAGACGCCGAGAAAGAGAGGAAAATAACTAAACGAGATGTTCAGAACACGTCACAAAACGTAATTTCTAACATGTTTAATATTATACGACAAGGGAAACTTCAAAACTTGAATCTCATAAGTACTATATATAGTCATTTATAATACATTTATTATAGTGGACAAAATAATGAATTTTCTCCCCCCCAAAAAAAAAAAAATAAATAAAAATAAAAAATATCGGGCGATTCGCGCGTGCCCATGATAACGAAAATATCAAAATTATGTAAAACGGAAATCGTATTGAGCTAAATATAAGTGGAAAATAGTTAAATGGGCCGGTTAAATATTTTGCCTCCCCCTTTCGAAAACTGAAATGATGCCACTGCGCAATATACGGTGCAGTCCACTCGAATGCACTATATTTAGCGCGCAAACTAATATTATATAACTCGACGTACTCTACGGAATACGTTTCTCGAGTCCGTACTCCGGGGGAGCAAGCCCGGATTAAGCGGGAGGGGCCAGGAGGGCCATGGCCCCGGGCCCAAGCTCGTATTTGAGTGGGGGGGCGATAGGAGCGATCGCCCCCCCCCAAGACCCGTATTATAGTCTATCTTATAAGATTAGAAAATAGTATAATTTTATTTTTTTCCTACACGCTTGCTTATACTGTATAGATTGAAAACTTGGTTGCGTTCAAAAATGGGACAAAACCGCTTATGTGGACTAGCTTTGTTAAATATACATAGAGAAATAGAAATTTCCACTGAAGACATCGTTCAAGGGTTCGCTAAAATGAAAAAGAGACATACCGATCGAATTTTGTAGAAAACGACAATTGTAATAAATTTTTTATGACATTTAATAAATGTTTTATTAGGCACAAAAATTATTATTATTATTATTACTTTTTAATACAAGAGCACACTGACACGTATAATAAAAGTATTCTAAAAAAATTAATCGCCCCCCCCCCCAAGATAAGGTCCCAGATACGTCCCTGCCCGGGCCCACCAAAAACCAATTGATTGTGGGCCCCTCCGTACGAGAAGACTTAATTTTGGAATAAACGAAATACAACACTATGCGGCCTTGTTCAGACAACGATATAAAAATATACTTTTTCATTCATTTGGTGAATTCTCTTGCCTAAAAAAATTAACTTTTAAAAAAATAACCCTTTCCTTTATGAGTAACAAAACCCGCTTCAGGCATGGGCCCAACATTTTCTTAATACGGGCTTGCGGGGGGAGAGGGGGACGTTTGAAGTTGGAAACGTTTTTTTCTGTGTTTTAAATTCTGAGCGAAGCGAGCTGAATGTATTGCAGTTTTACAGTGACGTATTTTTTTATATTTTTTTTATATCTGTACCCGAAAATATTCTACCAGAAGAAATGCTCCGAAAGTTTACAGTCGCTGTTTGTATCCCCGGTAGCGAATCGCATCTGGTTGGTACTTTAGACTGCAGAGGTCGTTTTTCGATTTTCTCAAAAAAGCGCGTGAAAATATAACTCAACAATTACCGAAATATTACGTAAAAACGCGATTTCGTCGAAAACGATTATTATTATTATTATTATTATTATCGTTATTTCTTCGTAATTTCGAAACGAATGCGTATAGGAAACACTCGAAATATTCCTCAAATATGTAACTTTGTATTATATATTAAGGGAACTGTATATTATATTAACTGAAAAAGAATTTCAAAAACTTTCTTTTAATTTTGGACTATTTATTTAGGAAATTATAGGTTTTGAGGTATTTGATTCATAAAAAGGGTCAGTTTCTGTTATGTACCCGAAATATTGCACAGTAGCCCCGTTCAGAATCGTTATATCGAATGCAATGGTTTATCGCCGCTTTCAAATTTTTAGAAATAACAATACACACTAAAATCTATATCCGAGTAATTCACTTGTAAGCAGCATCCACAACACTCCGCGGCTCGCTACCTTTTTAATAATATTTCGACGGAATTTGTGGGAAAAAAGTGAAAGAAAATCACGTATAGCTCTACGTACTGTATAGAATACTATTCTTGAACCCGTACTTGGGAGGAATGTTTGAAGTCGGAAACGTTTTTTTAAAAATATTTTGACGGAATTGAAAGGAAAAAAATATTTAAAATTTCTAATTCATTATCTGTGTATATATATATATATATATATATATAGAGTAAAAATACAATGTGGTAAGATCGATTTCTAAAACAAATTTCACAAAAAATTTTTAAATTTTATTTCGCAGATGATTATTTACGCGTAATATTTTAGCGAATTTTTCTAAAAATTTGTTTTGATATTTATTCGTTTAGGTTCTTTAAACTTATTTAAAAAAAAAAAAAATTTCTATATGTGTTCTATCGATTGCAGCGTCGTTTAAATATTATAATTATTTTTAATAGCGATATTACGCGTGTAATGATAATAAATAGAAAACGTATTAATTCAATTTATTTCTACAAAATTAGATCAGGTTATACGAGTTATTATGACCGCGATATTCTTCGTGTATTTCGAGAAATCGAATTGTTTCGATAAATCTATTATACGCTGAGTGCCGCCCCGCGATATAGCGATTGGTATAGTATATATACGAGCACATATTTTGATTTTTTTTTTTTTTTTTAAACGAAGGCGTTTATATAACGTGAAATTACGTCTAATAAACAACAATTATTATAATTATTGATATAACCCGACGGCGGTGGCGCGGAAGTGTATTTTCATTAGTTTGAATTATCGACCGTATAATATTATGTGTATGTTGTACGTTCGAATCGGCGGCGCGTTGAAATTGAGACGTATTACGTCAAATCAACGTAAATCCGATCCGCGCTGTAAAAGCGATTTTATAATTTATAATAGGCCATCGGGCGTGTAAACCGAAGATGTATAGAACGTCTTACACGACCTGTATATACGTATACATATATCGAATATTGGTTTATTGATATATCATCAGTACGGGTTTTAATCGGTTTACAACAACGTTTTGGCAAAAAAAAAAATCCTTGTTTTAAACGACTTTGGAGTGAGGAAAAGTCAGTAATTCCTCGTAACAAAATAATACGATTATATTAACCGGTGATTGATACTATTATCTAAATAAGTGGTCGGAGTTGTTACGCCAGACAATAATAACGATGAAAACGTAGTGAAGGACACTATCCACGCTATCTACATATAGTTGCAATATAGAATAACGATTGGACCTATGAGCTGAACCGAAGCGCACAGCAATAGAATAAGAGACTTAGCGTACGGAACGAATAGAGCAAAAAAAAAAAAATGTTATCCTTTAGCGAATGAAACACGCTTTATGAGAAATATCCGCGATCCGTTATTCTGGACTTGGCGAGTTGGCGTAGGAGAGAAAACAGTGAGATCCGCGGGAGACGAACGCAAGAGCGCCGAAAATCGAACCAGAGAATCAAACGGGTCGGTCGTGTGCAAAGGGCGGATCCAGGATCTATTTACGGGAGAGGAACTTGAATTAAACAGTATAATATATTAAATGAATATATAATAAAATTACAAAAAAATAATTTTAAATGTATAGAATGAAATCCTTTTTTCTAATTGTTTTTTATTTTTTAATCGATTACTGAATCAATGTCTATGTGCATGAATAATGAATGATCTGACATTCTACAGTGCATCCGCGTTTTAATTCTTCTTAATGATGAGAAACGTCTTTGCGCAGGGAGAGAAGACAAAAATTGTAAGAACAACGTTTATAAATGTAAATGTATAAACGACATTCTGCTGCCGTACGTAATAATACATAATATAATAAATACATACTAATAGAATTGTTTTTTTTTTGTAAACGAGGGGGGAAAAACTTGCCCTCAGTGCTCCCCTGGATCCGCCCTTGATCGTGTGACGTGAAATAGGACGGAAAAAGAATGAGCAGCAGCAATGGAGTGGAGATTTTCTGGAAAAATATCAGGAGAGCGAGACCGAGGGACGTCGATGGGGTGAAAAAAAGTCCCGGAGAGGTTTCGGATGACGCGATGGATTGACAAGAAGGAGTACGCGATCTGTGTCAGCGTTCGAAGCGGGTGGGGAAGGGACCGTTGAAGAGTTACGATGTCAGAATGCAATAACTGGTTGGGATTTTCGTTTCACGGTACATAATAATGTGATGATACAGTTTAACGCGTCTATTTTTACAGCGACGGGGATCCGTCGATTGGTCTCGGAATCACTACGATGATCGTAACGTACGACGTCGAATAAAATATCGAATGTGGAAAAAAAAAACTGTGCGTATGTGTTGTCCTGTATAGTATTATACGAATCAAAACTATGTCAGAGATCCGCAGAATTATTATCGTCGTATACTATATCTACGCAGACGCGTCCGTCGTACGTATAATAATATTTTATTAGCGCATATTATAATATATACCTAATGCGCGTACAAAGATGTGTTCGGAATCGCGTCGGACAGTTTTTTTTTATTGAGGAGGAGGGAAAGGGAAAAAAACGTCGAATGAAATATTATTATTATCATATCGAAAGGTATATTAAAATATTATGCATATATTATATATATACGGATAAGTATAGTTAAAAACCGATTAATCGTGTTTACTGCTGCTGCTACAGCAGTCGCGCGGCCAAAGCATTTATTTTTATACGAGTCATACAAAATATTAATAAAATATACTAACCGCATACACGTTGAAAACCGCTGTTTACGAACGATCGGTAATCGGAAAGCGCTCGTATATAGTGTTGCTTTTAATATATATATATATATATTATTATTTTTTAACCGTGCGTTTTAGAGAATTTTTTTTTTGCTTATACGACGGCGATTGTAAAAAAAAATGTGTGCGATTGCAATATAAAACAATAACTATACTAGAGTAAATAATAGAAAACAGTTGATGCGCGTCTGAAATTAAATCGATATCGATTTCCTATAAATACGAATATAACAGAATATCATTTTTAGCCTGCAAGTTTAAGCGCTCTATATAATAAGGGAATTATATAAAAAATGTATAATATTTCGTCGTTTTTTTTTTTTTGTAACATTTTTTTTATATATACGTGTAACGAGCGAATGCGTAAACCTCTTTTTCACCACATATAATATATGGTACGCCGAAACTCTTCAATCAGACTATATGCGCGAACATTAATAACACCTCTGTGTATTATATGTGTAACGGCGCAATAAAGTCGTTGCGCGCGTATAGCTCGCGGGGCACATATTATTTAGTATGTGTATAATGTACAAGGTAAATTGGCTGCAATATAACGTTCAGCTGACGTTAAGACTTCTCGATTTTTTTTAAATTTTATTTTACTTCCCACTCGCTTTACCGTCCGTCGCGACTTCACCAGCAACCGAACCGTCTCTATAATATCCCGTGTAAGTAGCGCTTTAATTCAGGGGGACGGAATACCTCTTTTTAAAAAAAAAATATTTTATCGTACCGCTTCTAATTTTTCATAATGGGATGGGACGTTGATTACGGAATGAAACGGTCAGGACTCTTTATACAATTTTATTGAATTAACGAAAATAATAAAATTGTCTTTAAATCAACGTCAAAATAATAAAGATTTGATATTAGTATTAGAAATTCAATAGATTTATTTAATCGAAAATATAGCGATTGCTGAGGGGAAAGGGGAATTTTCAAGACATTAAAATCTTCAAGGAGGCACATTTTTTTTTTTTAGACTTTTGCGTCCCCTTCTATAATTTTTTCCAATTCAAGCACTGCGTCATCATATTATCGCACCGAGGTGTACTTTTTACACGGCAGTGTCATCATCATCATCATCATCGGTGTCTATCCGTCTGGTGCGGGCCGTGTTATAGGTACACAGCGCCCGCGGATTCTTTTGGAATAGCCAAAACGAAATGTTCTCTTAAAAATACGTCCTTGTTTGTTGTTCTTCAGGAAAAAAAAAGTTAACGAGTCGTGCGGGAGGATGCTTAAGTGAATGTTACTCGGACAAAGATTTTTAGAGTGTTGTTATTAATATATAGTGAATTTGAAAACAATGCGCGATAAATCGTTGCATTCGATAAAACGCGATTCTCAGCGGAGCTTCGGTGTAATATTACTTATTATTAATAATACAATAATAGTGTAGTGTGCATAATAATTTACGATTAACGTTACAATAAACATTATTTTAATATTATAATTTTTTAAATAAATCTATGAGTATGTAAATATGTTTAATATCGATATTGTCATTTTCCATAAAAAAAAAAATAATATACACTTTGTCGAAAAACATTTTGTATTTTAAATTTTTGTCGAAAAAAGAAAATTGCGACTAAAATGATTTTTAAAAAAAAATTTTTTTTTTAATATAGTAAAAGTAAAGCGTACGTCTGATATTGTATTAAGATGTTAAGCATTAAAACCGAAAATTAACTCTTACATGAAAACATATAATTTCTATGAATATAGTCGAAAATTGAAAGAAATTTTTTAAAAATTTGGCATTTGGACGATCACGCGTTTATAACGTACACGTCTTTATCGTATACACGTTTTTATATTATGCGTATCTTTAAAGCGTCACGATAAAAACCTTTTAAAGAAAAAAAGAGTGAAAATCTACAGATGAAGAAAAAAAATGTTAGATTATATTGTGTAACCACAAACCAATTAACGCAAAAAAAAAAAAATAATAAAAAATTATTGTCGTCTTCTTATACAGCGGTGGAAATGTATAATTTTTTTTTTTTTGATACGCGAATTATTATCGAGTCATGAGTCGTACACGTTTTCACTAATAGCGAATTACATGTTTTTATATGCGAAAACACATCGTTAACGTGTTTGCGCGTAAAAAAAAAACAAAAAAGAGTCGTTTTTTTATTATTATTATTATTTTTATTCTTCTTTTGTACCGCACGAATTGACGATCGACTAACCGCGGATATTCGTTTTTTTTTTTTTTTACGATCGATAAAAATAACGCGATTTCGAAAACGTCGTGTGCCAATGACATTCAAATCGCCTTGTCGATAACGCGTACACAAAATAAATATATCGACGGTAGTCCGTTTTTATTCTCTTCTGCGGATTTTTACGATACACACACACACGCGAGTGTAGTGTATTAAAATTTACTAATAATACGTATATATAATTTTTTTTTTTGTCCACTTCATCTTCACAGATCTTTTGGCAACCGTCGCCGAAGAAGAAAAAAAAACCCACAGCTCTTGCGTAACGAACGGCCGACAATCTACTCGTTTTCTTTTTTATTTTTTTATCTGTTCCGCTCAAATCCCGACACGATTTCATTCATTCCCCTCGCCCGTTCCGCGCGACCGTATACCGCAGACTCGTATACCGCGGATCGCAAAGAAATTTCGATTCGAACCCGTTCGGCGAAATCGCGTTGCGTTACATAAAATGTACAAGGCCGGATTTAAATACACTACGGCCGGCCCCCGGGGCGGAATTTTTTCTTTAAATAAACCTTAAAATTTAATAAAAACAAAAAATAAACGAATCTGCTAGTACTCGAGACATTGATGTGTGTAAACGTCGCGTGAGCGGGGTAAAAGTGGAACGGGAATTGTGGTGGGGGGTTGTCTTTATATACTCAAAGTAATTTCGATAATAAATATTATTATCAGTCGTCGTGACAACAGCTTACACATTACACGCAATTTACAATTGCGCGTAAATTAATTTTTTTTTTTTTTAAGCTTTGTTTAACACATTTAAGCACTTACAGTAATATTTGCAACATGTATCGTTGCAAACAAATCATAACGCGTAATAATTATAAAACGAAACCCGATGTTGAAAAATAATTAATAACTTTAAAGATAACAGAAGGATTATAGTTGTTAAGAATACTACTGCAAGAATCAGGAACAATATCATTATTTAGAAGGAAACTGGAAAGATTATTTCTGGCCGAGGTGAAGACTGGGACAATGGAAAAGAATATTATGTGAGAAATCGCAAATATTCGGTGATACACGACGAGGGCAAAGAGGAGATGAGTTGAGTACTAAATTAAAAGAGTGAGCTGATAGGCGGTTATGAGTGTAAATTAATTAAATGAATATTATTATTAGTTGTCATGACAACAACTTACGCATTCCTGTCCCATTTCCCGAGATCTACCCTCGTACCGCCTTAATATAGATGTGTTACACATCAAAAAGTTTATGTCGATTCACCCTGTACGGAACGTCAACGTCACGGAACGGCAGCATTTATCGAAAACTCTATTTCGACGACGTATCGATGCCGGCCCGTTGGAATAGCGTATATATGAATGTGAAAACGGAACGTTTCCGTCAAAAATATCGAACAATATTTTCCGGTATAGTGACATGACGGCTCGTTAACACGGTCGTATTACGTTGTTTAGTTTATCTATTTTATAAAAAATCGCGGTTTTACATTGAACCGATGTACCGAATATTACCGGTTTTATTTCTTACCTTAAACAGAACCCTTAAAAAAATTAACGAACAAATTAAAAAAATTGTTAATAATTCATTATTAAATTTTTTATCGCACCAATAGATCGATCGGTACGTTGGAAGTACGAAACGTCTATTTTGCTAAGGTTTCATGTGTAAGACGTCTTCCGTCGGACTACAATATAGTTTCTCGAAACGTATAGTGTTTCGATTTTGAATTCGAGTTTCAATTTTAGTTAAAAGGACATAAAAATTGACTTTGTGACACTCTAAAGTATTTATGAAAAGAAATTTCTTTTATCTTCTAGATCCTTTGAATAACGCGTAGAATTCTACTACGGACTTCCTCGCAGTAAACGTATTCCGTTCCCGCCATTTTTTCTTAGTTCGTGCGCAATATTTTTCTTCGTCGTCCAAAATCATCGCTACTCGTTATGTATTGAACTCGATATACAAATTCGGGAATTTAAAAAAAAAATAAAACACGCGTTAGATGGACTAGGCCAACGGTTCTCACAAGCTTTTTGTAGTCGCGGACAACCAGACGGCTTATTAAGTAAGACTGCGGACCATTTTGGATTTTGATTTTTTTTTAAAACCGCAGATTTAATGTATTTTTAGAATTAATAGAATTTTTTTCATCGCGGACCGGCGGTTGAGAACCATTGGACTCGACGGACTGACGGCTTTTCCGCGACGTCACCGATGGGCGTCAATGTTATTCTGTATTTGACGTGCCGTTGCCGATCTGTTACCGACAATTACAATATTACGGAAACGTATTCAGCGAAGAAGAGATGATAGGGCACGTTTTAAAACACCAGAGCTCACTAAAGAGAATAATTTGTAGGAGATGTTGAAGGACACGCGTTTGCCAAGGATACGTGACACGAATAACGAAGGACGCGGATAAAGGAAAACGCGAGGACCCGATAGAATTAAGTAATAATAGAGAAGCGCGGACGACCGCGACGGACCGACCTAAAGGATTAATGCAGCGTCAGATTTCTCTACAAGCAGAACAAGCAGGTGATTGGAGCGGCAAATTCGCTAACATTCATAAAAAAAAAAACAAAAAATATTAACTCTCGTAATATTTTAATTATTAATTATTTAACACATCCGAGCGTTGTGGTCATCAAGATAGATAAAGGATTTTTTATCTCGATGGAATTGCCCCCATACGCGCGGTCAACGCATATTTTTTTTTGAAACTATTGAGTTTTACCCACAGATATATAAAACATTGTTATATCCTGCTTTCCTTTAGCTTGTTGGCGGCAAATTGTTTAATCCGCCGCTGGATTAACGACTAATAAGAACAACGTGTACGGACGCGTGCTGCAGGTACCGACCGGCAGTGGCGGTGATGTTTTGACCGCAGGAGATGAGATTATTGACACGGTTTCGTGCGGGTCAGTAGACACACACACGGCGCGCGTTACCGAGATACAAAACGGTCCGCCCGGAGCAGCAACGCGTCGCCGGCGATTTCAAAACGGTTTTGTTGTTATATTTCCAGATCGTTATTTCCATTTAGCCGACGATAATCGTCGCTTGTGCGCCGCCACCACGGCACTACAAGAGCGCGTAGAAAAAAATCAAAAAAAAATCTATACACGAACTCGTATATCGCGAGGTCTTCTGTATGAAATAAATAACACTGCGCGTCTTTTGCGCTCCGCAAACGGTCTCCGTCGTCGGCTTAGTGTCGTGTCGTCGGTCCACAATAATAATAATAATAATAATCAGGGCTCTCATTTGAAAAAAAAATAACGTTTAACGTTTTAACGTTTTTTATTGTTATTTACCTTTAGCGTTTATCGTTATGGTATATTTTAGCGTTATGGATTATTTGTGTTTAACGTTAAAGAAAGTTTTATCGTTATATAATATTTACGTTTTACGTTTATCGGTATTTTAACGTTATTTGGTTTAATATCGATTTTTTTTTCCAAATAAATAAATCCATTCATATTCCATAGACTATAGGACGTTTTCAAATCTCATAAACGTAATGTACTTCATTAAACTTCATTGATTGTAAAAGTCCTAATTTTCTGATTTTATACATTTTTTCAGTGAGAACCTTGGTTTATTTTTGACATTATATTCCAATGCAGAATATTTTTCTTAAAATGTTGATTAAATTACCAATAGAAACTTTTCTGACTAGCTGACGTCTTTTAAGACACGTATCTTTGAATAATTTTTACGCGTCAGTGTGAACCCAGCCTTATTATAGAACTATAATAAACCTACACCATCACCATAAGCTTATATTTTCTGTAGTAAATTGGATACAAATATTAAAATAACGTTAATTCTATTTTTCGGTTTTCGATATTTTGATATATAACGTTAATACCTTATTTCGTTTTATGATATATTTTAATTTGTGATAGTTTAAAATTAGTGTTTATTGTTTTCCGTCACGTTTTTTGATATTCATTTCAATTGATATTTTGCAATTATAACGTTATAATCAAAACGTTATTATAACGTTTGCGAGCCCTGATAATAATAATAATAATAATAATAATACAAGCGTAATGATTATAATACGCGCGCGCCCGAGCAAGTTTTCCGTTTCAGACGAGCCGTCTGCGCGGGCCGCCGTCCGCACCGGAATCGCTTTGGCGGCCGTTTACCGCGACGACAATAGGGTGCAGGCTAATAAAGCCAGCCGACAAAAAGCCAGCGGACAAAATACCAGTGATAAACGACAAAAAATCAGCGCCAAAAGACCATTTCTCAGTCATGCCAACATTTACGATATTTTTTCATCATAATTTAAAACGACAAAGAGCCAGCAAAATAATTATGAAATGTTGTTATCACGCCTATTATAAATATTAATATACATACCAATTAATATACATCAGGAAAATTCAGCATAATTTACAATATAATAAGCAGTAAGCACTAAGTCACTGAAGCACCGAAATAATGTAATCATTTCTTTGATCATTGATAACAAATGAATTATTCATATTGTAAAATATAATTATTTTACTGGCTTTTTGTTGTTATAAATATTGTATAAATTATCGGCATAAAAATATGTTGGTAATATACAAGGTTTAACTCCTAAAAACGACATAAAGTCAACCGACAAAACACCACGCTGGCTTTTTGTCGGCTGCCGTTTTGTCTGCTGGCTTTTTGTCGCGTTTCGCGACAATAGCACAGAAGAGAATTAATCAGAATGGACACTGATAAAAATGTACACGGGCAGCCAGTGGCGGGATGGGGGCCATTCTCCGACACATTGATAAGAACATAGTGTAGATAAGCATTTAGTGCTACCAACAATGAGAACAAAAAGTATTATAAGTATATATAAGTGTACAGGTATATAAGTGTATAAGTATTAAGTATATATATAGTGTATATATATAAATATATATATATATGCTAACTACTATAAAAAAAAGTAACAATACATTAAATGCAATCACAAATAACTACAATTTTGTACAACAATAAACCATAACTACATCAGGGATTTATAATATACATTACGAAATTTCTTTCTGCATATTTTTAAAACATTTCTGTTGGTATTGAAAGCAATGTGAGGTTAGGTCTGAAACCTGCCTCGACAACAGCGGCAGCTGACGGTCCGAGAACGGTTTCTATTTTCATGAAGAGTGAAGACGACGCGCGTGTATTATAGTGTGTGGTGAAACATTAAACGAAACGGACAGTGAGAGTGGATGCTGCAGGACATGCCGCGCGATATCGGTCGCATTGTTCCCACTGTGTATATACTGTTTTTTTTTAAATGCGCGTGTCAAAATTTATAAAATTTTTTTTATAGTTTTTATGTATTTAAAATGACAGGTCCTTTTATGTACCGGGTTTCCGACGACACTATTGGAATTTTTTTACGATTTTTTTTTTAACACCCATTCGTTCCAAATATTTCCTCGAGTGTCCACGCGTCGCCAATTATTTAAAAAAAATTTTCGTATGTGGAAGGGAGGAAAGAAAGGGGAATGTTAAACGGTTTTACTGTAAAAACGCCTATTAACGAGAGCTATTCACGCAGGAAAATTGTCCAACAGTTACTCCTACAAAACGGTATAGTGCAGTGTTTCCCAACACTGGGGGGCGTGAACACATTGCTGGGGAGACGCAAGCAGTCATCACGAAGTAAAATTTGTATTTATTAAATTATATTAGTGTTTAACTTGACCATTTAACGGCTAAACACACTCATGGTCTATAAAGTATACAAAAAAAAGGTGATAAATTCTTTCAATTTACAGGAGGGGGGCGTGAGATTTTTGAAAACCTCCAAAGGGGGCGTAGAATAGAAGAGGCTGGTGAGAACCACTGATATAGTTGAACTTTAAATGACGATAAAGACGGGTACATCAAAATAATTGGAAAAAAAATTAACGATATCGACGAATTCGTCGAAAATGTCGCGCGAGTTTTTCGAATATCAAAACGAATTATTCGTAGATACTGTTGACATTAGTGTCGTAATTATTATTATATTCGTAATACGCGTATAGAATCATTTTTTAATAATAATTTAAAAAAAATATATATAAATACGTTTTCGTTTAGAATTGCGCACGAGCTAAGCCGGATAATTTTCAGCTAGTATATAGTTTATAACATATAAAAAAACGTATTTTCGAGTGTAAAATATCGAATATCGAAAATGAAAAAGAATTAAATTGAATATTATACATTTTTTTTATATATTTATAATCCGATTATATATACACTGCGATCGTACCGGCTACATTTTTAATTCGTATCTGACTTTCGCCAAATTCGTATACGCGTACATCATAATAAATTCTCCGTTTTACGAAGTGGGTATAATAAAGTAAAAAAAAAAAATTATCAATTTAAAAAAAAAAGTTAGATTATATAAAATATAACACGATAAATCTTCAATAGTGTACGTCGAGTATACTATTTAATCATTATATATATTATAACGTTTCCTTCTTTTTCGCTTGCTACCTTCGGATGGCAGTCTAAAATTTTAGCTGACCATTTATTCGTTCGTAATTCCAAAAGATCCAGTATCATAAATTTCGTCCTTGACGAGATACTTGTTAAGGACGTCAACGATTTAAGAGTATCGTAGGTGCAGTCCAAATTGTACGACTGCAAAAATAATATGATCGTAGAAACAAAATCTGCCCGAATAGTTTTCACAAATGTTTGAAATATGCAATATTATGGAAAGCGCAGAAAAAAACGTTTTCATAATTTCGTAATAAACTTTCAGCTTTTAAATACGGAAATGTTGCTCGTGTTGTGAATTTATTTCGAGAAATAAATCATCATAGCGCATAAAATATGAATGATTTTTCTAAACTGACGTACCTAATTACAAAACGTAGAACGATTTTCAATATTTAAAAAAAAAAGTGGGTATACACGTACTTGTTCTAATAATTTTCCGGCGGTTTTCAATAAGGTGCACAAATATACTAAAGAATCTTCTGAACGTTGACTTATTAAATACGTGATACAGTAATATATTATGTTTGCGTGAATAAGTTGTCGGTTGGACAACTCTCAATGAAACTATAAAATAAAATACGTGATTAATTTCATTATATATGACAACATTTTTAGGCGATGTCTTTTCATAAAAGAAATATTAAAATGAAAAATTGAAACGGTACTTCTATTCTTTTATTTAAGTTATTTGGCACAGCGCAGAGAAGAATATTAAGATAAAAAAAAAAATTATAATTTTACGTTTGTTTAATATCATTAAATTGGTCGGTATAATTTTTGATAATTGTATGTTATATAATATTACCGGCAATTCGCCAAAGAACGATCACGAAATCTTTTTTCATTTTCTTCGTGTTCCAATAGAAGTTCTTTCTTCTTTTCCTGTATACGATTATTTTGTTATTATGTAAGTTTAGAATAAATATAAGAACAAGCACATCGATCAGACAGTTCTCCCTATATTCTTCGGTGTATTGAAAAGAAATAAAAAGTATAAGCATTTTGGTAAACCCGAGAACTTTTAGAATTATTCTCGCCTACGAGCCTTCAGAGTTCTACAACCATATCGATAGATGATATTATGTATAGAATAAATTACGGGATCTGTGCACGAATTGATTTCTCCCAGTCTTTTCGCGGAGACCGCATGGTGGTCTCTATCAGATTCAAATAAACTCTGACATTTTTCTATCACGAGTAATTTGAATGACGTTGTCTGCTTGCTTTCCGTACAGTACACTTGTAAGGATTGCAATGCCCAACACAAGGCCGCATAACGAGAAGCGAAGTTCAGTTCTTGGACCGCCTGTATACACATATTATTTTATTGCGTAGGCAATGAATGAAGAATATATAAAATACTGAACACGTATGTTATTCTTTACATAAATATAACTTGGAATTCGATCGATTTAATATAAAACTTATAAGGATCATAATTTTTCAATCGTTGTTATTACTTTCTCAAAAATCAAATCGACGACATTTTCAAGACGTTCCACTGTGTTTATCGGTAACGTCTTGAAACTCTTTATCAAAACGTCGATGTTCTCGGGCGCGATCTTATTCAAGAAGCCCCGGACTTTCTTGTTTATTCCCTGTCGACATTTATCACAAAAAGTTATACGCGCACATCGTATCTGAGCTGATCACCAATGACACAGATTAAACGAATTTCAGTCCTTTTTGAAAAATATTGAATTGAAATTTCTGTAACGTAATACCTCGGTCGTATTGTCTTCGTCACCACCACCGACTTCAGTCTTCCCAGCAGCTTTCGCTCTTTCTCTTGCCACGATCGCTGGAACCCAAGCCTTCTCGGCCCTGTTCAACTGGACGCCTTTATTCGTTGGCATGCATGCGTTTGCTGCTTTCGTCGGTGATTTTCCTCGTCAGTATTACTTACTGTAATAGCTGACTGCTATATTTTTTTTCGTTTTCCAAAAACAAAATAAAGGTTTGAAATGTAATCATTTATATAATATATTACAATCAGTAGATTCATTGGCGGATATAACGATTTATCATCCCTGAGTATTAAAGAAGTCTTTAATATTTAAGATAGTAAATTTCCAAGATGTATTTATAAAGATACCTCTGGCTCTGAAAAATGCATCAGACGAGTCAGAGACAATATTATAGCTAATGTATTTTAATATATCGCGATTATGACAACGATTAAATCGGCGGACGCAGGCGAATTTATTTATAAAATAATCGTTAAATAAATCGTTTTTAAAAATCGTTATTTTTCTGTAGACCTTCGTAGACCTATTTAAAAATAATACGACAGTTTCAAGTTTTACATATTGTATCGTAACACAAACGATTTGAGGCACTGCATTGCAGGACGATATCAAAATACAATATACTCACGTCTGAGGTACTGTTCGGGCTCGGATCGACAACTTTTTTTTTAATTTCTTGTTTTAAATTCTTACCGCTATCCGTTTCGGTATCGCATCGGATACACCGTAATGATCTTCTTCGATCTCGGGGCTTGTAGATCGTTCTCGACGACGGACACATGACGGTACACAACTCTTCTTCACCGATTTCCAAACCGTTCGTCTGCATCGGTTAAGGGCCGAAAGCGTCCTTCTAATCGCGTCCATTATGCCGTTAACGGTAATGTTTTAACAAAAATTAACAGTAAGTAACAACGTGTGAAATTCACTGTTCGACGTATGAATACCGACTGTTAATGTTTTAACGGCGCCGAATGAGTGATGTGCGGTAATACGTTGCTACGTGATTTACTTATTTATCAATAGATTTATTTATTTATATTTTTTATTGGCCAAAATAATAATAATAATAATAATAATAATAAATATATCGCGTGTGTTTCGACAGATTTCGCGACATTAAAGCCGGATTTATCCGCAGGATCGGGTCCGACGCGGCGAGATGCTGACAAAAACTAAAATTCGATTCGAAATGAATTGGATTGGCGTTTGCAGTTCTAAGAACGTCAAAATCATTAAACGTTTACGCGGTAATTATTCTGTCAAATTTTCAGTAATCTGTCTGTGTGTAAACTTGATAGATTTCCGTCATTTTTATGGGAAAAAATTCTTCGTAACGTATATGGAAACAATCCTTTCCCCCGAAACAATAAGTTAAAAAACAAAACCTAATTTTATTTCATAAAATCGTGTAAATGCGTTCGTATTTTACAGTAATGTTTTGCATTTTTTCGCTAAAGATTCACAGTCGTACAATGCTCGAGTGTGTCCGCTATAATAACGGGGTTTTCTGTATTTAAAAAAAAAAAATACGATTTATCGGAGATTAGTTTTAAGAGCATATACTTATAAGCCGTATACGCGCGCATCGTTCTACGTTAATGTTAATAAAACACATTTTTTTTAGAATAAATTCGATATAGTTGTAGTGGCGCATTTAATTTGTAAGTAATCAAAAACACTTGTTAGAATACGATATTTTCATATAGAATTCTTTTTGATTGTCAACGCGAACGCCCAAAATCGTCGATTATTATTATTTATTATCTTATGTTTATTAATTAAGCGAATCAACAATTTTTTTCCTCCACAAACAAACAGCCAAAATGTATTTATTTTTAGGATCTATATTTGGTTTTAAAAAGCTCGGAAAATATACCTCCACACGAAACCGGTGGGTGCGAGGAAAACATCAGATTTTTCATCTGCCGGAAAAAATGAGTGTTTAAATAAGCCAGATTTTGAAATTAATAATTCGCGTACAACACTAGAAATACTTTGTGGGCATCACGATTTCTACATATATTTCTTTTTTTATCAGTATTATGGGTTCGTCTTTCTCTTTTTCGCCGCGTTTAATAAGCGTTTCTGCTTCGTTATTTTCGTCGTTTTTCTTGTAAATATGTTTTGAACACGGCTGCTGATTGTCATTCCAAAATATTAACGTCATCGATTTTCACGAGAGCGTTTTCGCGACAGTTTCCAAAAAAAAAGCCGTTATTAACGTACTCGTGCTCTATATTTTTTGTTAAATAGAAAAACAGATTCGATGTCGTTTCCGCGCAGCCTAGAAAATACAATCCGTTATGAAGACGATTTACCGGGTTATTACCGACGGAGAATATTTCGATTGTGACGACCGTCCGAACGGAAATCATTCGAGTCCGAATCCAAAACGGTTAAATTCAGTGTTTAGACATTAACAGAACCGAGTCGGTCTGTGCGGACAGTCTAACAGTCTCTCGGACGGAGAGATTTCGTGATGGTAGCAATGGCCCTCAATGGGCTGACAAGCTGAGGAAGAAGAAGAAGAAGAAGAAGAAGAATTCGGTCTGAACTCCATACCGCGGTATCATATTTCGGAATCTTTTCGTTATTGCGAAATTCCATAGACCCGAAGCCTAAAATACCTTAAATTTCTATTGTACTAATAGAAAGTCGTATTTTTTTTCTCTCGGCGGATTAGAAAGATTTCAATGCAATATTCTTCTTGGTCTAAAATAATAATAAAACGAATATAAAGACTATTCTGCGCGGAACGTTTTGTGTGTACGCCTACATGTGTTTTGCATTTAAATTCGCAAATTTTACTCTATAAAATCGTACGATTCCGAACGTAATTGCTTATACGAATACTGTAATAAAAAAAGAAAAAGAAGTTTGATCACTTTTATGTTTCGCATTAATATTTCGAACGTAATTGTTATGAAATACGAACCGCGCGAGTTATATATAACCTAACCTAACCGCGTCTAATCCGTATTTAAAAAATGATTTATTTTTCTTATGGACAAGGTTAAAGAAATGTAAAAAACAAAATGTCCCACTCGAAACACGCGCGCGTTTCCGATTTCTCACGCGACGGAAGCGTGTCACACGGTTTTTAGGCCGGACCCGAGAAAATTTTATTTTATTTATACCACGCCGGCGATTCGTGTGTTTTTTTTTCGCCGATGTTTCCAATTATTATCATTGCGTTTATTATTTATTTAATTTTTTACCCACCTAAACACGTGTATAATTTTTTTTTTACACGCGATAATATTGTATGTAATATCAATTCTCCTTGTACACCGTCAAAACGTACAGGATAACAAATATATTCCTGGATATAACGTTTTAAACATTTTCAGTATTATTATTCGCGTTAATAAAATAAAATTTTACTTTCAACGTTAACGGTTACAATATTAAAAATCGTCGATTGCAAATTTTATTTTTTTTTTTTTACTTAAGAACAAGTGTTCAAAAAAAAAACCGAGGCCGGACATGAGCTTATACACGATATGCAGGAAATCAATCTGTCGAATACGACTCTGGTGTAATATCGGTGGGAGATAATTTTTATAGGTCAAACGGTTTCTAAAAAAACCTTATTTTATCGAATTTTTACGTCGAGTATTTACTGTTTTACAAAAAAAAAAAAAAAAATATATATAAAAAACAGAATAATATCGTAAATCCCCTAATAAGTATTTGAAAATATTTCATGTGTAGATATAACCTTCGATGAATAGGGTTAAAAACAAATACCATTTTTCGAAACCGAATCGGGATATTTTTTTGACAAGCCAATTAAAATTTAAAACTTATTGTCAACGCGTTTATATTAAAAAAAAAAAAATATTATTATTTGAACTATAAAAGAATTCGTAATGACGTGTACAATTTTTTTTTTGTGAGATTTAATTTTGAAAAAAAAAAAAAGACGAATTATTTACGTTATTCTCGCGGTAAATATCGTCGGTGTTACGACGTGTAAAAATACCAGTTTATTATTATTATTATTTTTTTTTTTTTAATCGAATAACGATCCACACCTGCTGTAGTACGTTTCGGTTTTGTATACGCGCTAAAACGGCGTATAAACCGAGAAACGTCAGAAAGACAACGTTTCACCGCTCGCCCCTAACAGCTCATTCTTATAAATGTGTCGGAGAACGGCCCCCGACGGGCCAGTGGCCTGTAGGCACCAAGACTGGTAACACTGTAAAAAAAAAAGAAAATATTGTATTTTTTTGTAAGTGATATGTTTTTTCTCTTTTTCGTAAAATAAATTATTTTTCCTCGTGTTTAATAAAACGTAGAAGTTATATTGTTTTTCATTATTTTATGAATACGCACACAATACAACAGGCCGGGGATTGAAATCGGTCGGCCGTTTTACGTCAGGTGAACCAGTGCGACCACTACGCTGTATAAACAATATTAAATAATAATAAATTAAAAATTAAACATAATGTAAAAAACAATTTTTTTTTTCACAATACACAAATAGACCATTGTAATTAAATTACAGAAAACCGAGGATGACAATGTTTAAAACTTAATAAAATATTAATGTCCGTATACTAAAACTTATAAACGGACCTATTCCGTGATTCTGATTATCTATTCTATGACTGAACCGGCAATAATTCTTGTCACAACAACAAAAATGATAATATTTCATCTGAAATAAAATGGCGACTGATTCTTGATTATATTAGAAGTGTCCAACCACTGACAATAGCTGCAGGTATCGTCGTTATTCTGTCGCGCCTTTATCGCGGGATTCGGGTAAAATATTATACATTTTTTTTCTCAAAAGCGTTTGGAATAATTAGGGTCGACGACTCTTAGAATTTCGAAAACCGGACACAATCGATGTCCTTTTTTTTAAAAAAAGCGAAGCTTTCTTACGGAGGTCGACCAAACCGCGAAAAATCGTCACGAAAAAGCGAAACATATACTAGGTATATTAATATGGGTACAAACCACGATTAAAGACAGACCGGTTGAACAACGAGCTATACTACTCCGCCGTTTACCGCGACCACAGATAAGATAAAATTAAGATTAAATTCTGTATTTATAAATAAATACGCAAAAACTAATAAGTATAAATTCCAATTAGTTATAATATATATATATACACAATTATAATAATACATATTGTAATCAAATACTAATACACTTGATTATTTGAATAGGGCTGCAGCTGGTTTCAAACACCTGTAAGTGCTCATAGCAAGATGCTCATTCGTAGAATTTTATTACGATTTTGTGCTTGCCCTGCAGGTGTCCACTTTAAATAATCCGCTTGTGGTGGCTCGAATAAATTCGTAGGTACACCGCGCACTTTTAAACAGAATTGCAATTATTGAAAGAGAACTGCTAAAGCAAAAGGCCGAAAAAAAATGTTTTTTCGAAAAATTATACGTCGAACGTTTTAAATAGACTTTTTTTACTCGAGTCGCAACCACGAAATTTTAAAACTTTTCCAAGTGATAACGCTTATCTTTCATAGTGTAAAAATGATTTTTAAAAAACCGCTCTCGCGTCTATAAAGATGGAAATTTGTCTTACTATATATAGCTATATCATACGTATTTTTATGTACCTATAAGCGAACGTTAAGTAAAAAATAGATATACCAAATATGCGTTATTATTTTGTCTATAGGGAAATATTTCATAGATTCTTTTTTTTATTCGTATAATGAAATGTACTGAGTCCGTAAAAAAAGTATTTCTTATGTTTTACCGACTGAACACAAATAAAAATGTATATACAATAAGCTTAAATTGCGGAAATTATTATTTATTCTTTCCGATTCATAAATAAAGATTACGAGTTGTGTGTAGGACACCTTCAATATGTTTATTACTATATAAAATAAATTTCGTTAAAATAAAATCTCTATTTATTATTATTATTATTAACACGTAGCCGCGGGACTCGAAACTTTATTGCGTTTATATTTTAAAAATTTAATTGGATACAAAAATATTTTACGATATCTCTCGTACGTCCGATTTTACAAACATTTTTTTTCTTCTAAATTTTATAACGTTTTTTTCAATTCGTATTATATTAAAAATACTAAACGAACATTAAATTGTCGATACAAATTTTTTTAAAACCACCGCTATTTCGATATAAGAGCTGGAGCAGAGAACATATAAAATTGCTAAAGGCGTGTCACGGCACTGGAATTTAAAGAAAATATGTAATATACGCGATTTCTAAAAAAAAAATATATTGTATAGCAGACTTCTATAATTACTCTTTTATTTACCATACGTATTGACGTATTGAACACTCAGCGCAATACGAAGACGTCAACGGGTATGTATATAGCAGCTACGTACATTAAGTATACATTCGATCATTTACCAGCCGATGTTTAAAATACAAATAGTTTATTTTTTTTATACTTTATTATAACGAAGTGCCATAAAATTTATGTTATCCTTTTGGTGCCGCGAGCCACGCGATATTCGGTTTTTATACACTCGGTGTATATACCCGGTTAAGTGTATCTAATTGATGTCTGTTTACGATTTCTTTCCAAGTTGTTTTTCGCATTATACAATTTGAGTTGTTAAAAATAAAAATAAAAAATAAAAACGGATATACTATAATATTATTATATATACTACGTGTGTATTCGGAACGAGTTAAAAATTATTATTTAAAGTATTTGGACATGCCGGACTGATGGTTGTACGTACAGATTTGTTATACGTTTTGAAACGCGTAACGGATTATTAATCTAATAAAAGGATGCTCTCGATTTTGGACGTTGTTTGTAAACAAATTAGCAGTTCTTGTTCCTGGTCCACGTCTCGTTTTTTTTTTTTTAATGTATATATTATATATACGCGACTGTCAGGCACCAATCTATAATATTATACTCGTATGTGTTCGTTTCCGGTGCATTAAAACGACGATGCTCGTAAATAAAAAATGTGTACCTAATGTATTCTAGGAACGACACGCAAAAAACTGGCCTTATCCAACGATATTTATAAATTATAACGCCACGTGAAAATCGTATTTGAATCGATTATGTTTCATACGATACGAACACGTACGTCAGAGTAAATATTCAATCATTTCATTTTTTCGATCTTTGAAGATGGTAATTGGTAGGTATACGACAGTAGTAGACGATTGCGATTCGTTATGATAACGTCGTTCTGTTTTTTTCTTTTTTCTTTTTACAAGGAGTAACGGCATTTAAGACCAGCCGCCCTCCAAGCATATATTTCTCCATCTATTTCTGTTCACCGTTGCCTCTTTCCGTTGTACTCCAGATTCCATCGCTCATACGTCTCTAATAACACATTCCTTCCATTTTAAACGAGATCTTTCCAATTGTCGTTTTCCCGTCGAGTGGTTTTCGACTGCTTTCCCCATTCATGATTCATACCCTGCCCTTTTCAGTATTCTCACTGAAATATTTTTTGTGATGCTAGAACGTTGAAACAGATTCAGAAGTTCATGATTATATCTTTTCCCCAAATGCCCAATGTGAGTATCCTTACATGCAAAACCAGAGACAGCAAAAATTTGGGGGGGGGGAGGTTGAGAGTATTAATATGAAATAAAATAAAAATAATAGAATATAAATCATTACATTTTATTTTAAGAAAATATTTTTTTGGGGGGTGGGTCTGACCCTGAACCCCCCCGGCTACAGCCTTGCTTACTTAGGCCAAAGACACTCCTCGAAATTTATCTTTTGAAAATTTCCAACCTTATTTCTTCTGTTTTCCTGAGAGGGTGTATTTCTGAGCCGTATAAAACTACTGAGTGTACCAATATCATATTAATCTGAACTTTCAAATTTTTTGATATAGCTTTTGTACTAAGCAGTTTTCCCAAATAACACGGATTACCTTTTTTAAGTATGGTATGAATCTTTACCCTTATGTCATTTTCATGAGTTAATATTGGACATAAGTACTTACAATGGGATACCTTTTAAAGCCGTGGTCTCCTATTTCCATTATCTTCTCGTGTCTTTGGACAGGCTCGCTTCTATTTAATATTATATGTTCTGTTTTTTTTTTATCATTAATTAGTAGACCAACATTCTACGCAGTTTTTGTAAGATCCCGACATGATGACTTGACTTCTTCTACATTATTCCTTATAATCTCCAATATCATATATACGAAAAGGAACGGCTGTTACGTCGAAATGACATCGATCGTCACAGATGGACAATAAAATGCGTCTGAAAGGATAAAAAAGCGGTATCATTTTATCATTGCTTAATGAAACACGCACAACACAAAAAAACTTTTCGATTTTGATTTTAAGAACGTATAATGTTCAAGAAAAACGATTAACGCTTATATCACGTGGCTTAAAATGTAACTTTTCTGAGATACAAATTTCTTTTTAAAAAAAATTAGAAAAGAGTTTCACAATAATGCGCTGTTGACGAAGTAGACGTTAGCTCCTCGTTAACTAGTGTACATTAATTGCATTGTTATTCACCCAAATAATTGTATAATATATTATATTATTATTAATTGTATTTTATTGATATATATTTAAAACAAAATTCATCTTCGTAATGTTGAATAAAAAATCGTTGATGTTTGACGTTAGCTTGAAGTGAAAAGTAACTCGTTAAATTAAAATTTAAAAGAAAAAATTACAATTAACTTTCAAATATTTGCTACTAATGCTCAGCCTTGGAAAATAGCGGTATAACGTCTCATTGACGCGCGTTAAAGTCGCTTGTTACGATTACCGCATGATTTACAAGGCTTAAGATAATATACTCCGTTTTTTTTTTTTAATATGATATGTACAGATATACGGCCAAGGCAATAATGGTCGACTTAAAATTGTAATTACGCAGTTTTAATTTTTGTTTAATATTGAATTTATTGTGAGAAATTTTTTTTATAATTATGAATAAGCGACGAGCATATTCACGGACGATTTGTACTGGTTGCCGTGTTCTATATTCTTAAAATTGAATTTTCTAATAAAACGTTTATTTCGTCATTGTCTCGAATGATTAAATACACAATCGATTAATTAAAATAAAAGAAAAATCGAAAGTATTTTTGTAAATATGCAACGAACAGTTTTAGACGAGTAGGTATACAACGCCGTAAACGATTTTTTTTTTTTTTACCGAAACGTTTCATAATTTTTATGTTTCCGACTATTATTACGAATGAAAAAAAAAAAAATTAAATTTTAATCCGGAAAAAAATGTACGTTGTGTCATTCTGTGTACACAATTCGCTCGATAGTATTTGTAAACGTTTGCAAGATTTACACGCGTTAACGCGTATACTATACGCGAGAATAACGTATATTTAACGACGAAAAATTGCTCATTTCTATATTACAACACCTAAAATATACTCGTATAAGTGTAATAAAATAATTCGTATTTTACAATATGTACCCACTTTGTGACACGGAGGTTGTCCTAGACGATGCAGTGCTTGAATTGGGGATTGCAATGGGGGAATGGGGGATAAAAAATTGTAAATATAAAAATTAATTCAGCGTCCGTCTTATAATTAATACGTCTAAATGAAAAGCTGATTGTAAGAAAATATGATAAAAAATTAAGAAAAACGTCAGAAACGGGTGTTTAAATTTTTTTTTTTAGATCACGGGAGGGGGATTTAAACCCGGTCGAACCCCTCCCATCATAAATACGCCACTGGTTATCAGAGAGTAAACGATATCGAGCTTTAATTAAGGATTTGTAGTCTGTCATAATTAGTCACGTCTAAATGAATCCGACTTCTGAGCATGCGGTATAAATATTGTGTTAAACGCGTTCTGTTCGTGTTAGGTCAATACGCGTTTGGAGTTGGAAACAGAGGTCCACAACGAGATTCAAATTTAAAGCAAAGATTCCTAATCGACTATTTTGAACATCGGACTACGTATTTAAATATATTTTTCGGTCGTGTTGCGAAAATAATAGTGTCGGTTACGGTGCTGGGGGGTCAAAGCCTTCCACGAGTTTTACAAGACGGTTTCAGTCTTTTGGAACGCGAATTGCGACAATATAATACGCTTTTATACGTCCCTCTGCTGATATTTTCACAATTCGAGCGCCGCGACGACGCGTAACGTTCACGGTCGGTCAGGTCGTACTCGTATATATGTAGTACATATTGTGTACATATAGACATTCGATCATTCGAATCGATCGGAGAATATTTCAATGACAGCCCAATAAAATATTTGTACATAAAAACACGTTTGCAACAATACAATCCTCCTGGCTGGCTCCCGTAAGAAAAATCCGCTAGGACGTCTTTCGAGAACGCCAAACGGATAATGAATTGATTTCGTACATTCGTCCGATGTAACTGCACAGAACAGTCTGCAACACCTTATATATTCAGACATTTCAGTCTTTAGAATGAAAATTAAGAAAAATTATCGCTTTTGCCGGTTTTGTATACAATTGGAGTTTTTGGAGTAGTTTTTTTTTGGGGGGTGGAATCGTCGCTTCGCTCAGAACCTGAAAAAAACAAAAAAGGTAAGTATGTTCATAGAAAATGTGTACGTTTCTATATGATTTTACGTATTCGCGAAAACTTAATGGAAGATTTACGTTTTACTTTTCAAAATTTAAATCATATTCTTATAACGGTCCGTGTCAATATAAAATATAAGAACCGTTACGGGCTTTTATTATACACTGTGAAAAAAAACTTCTTCCACACGACGATGCTAACACAGATACAAAACAAATTTTGATTTAAAACGAATCCGAGCGAGATTCGACGATGAAACCTCACTGGATTTACCGAATGTCCCAAGCTGCAGTTATACGAGTGCATTACAGCAATGACGGTTATATCAAAGTCTTTAGGGGGTGGAGGAGAACTGTAACTCAATGATGAGCTAACGACCTCCTCCCGATGATAAAGTTCAACCTCCGCCATCTCCCCATTATCAGTATTAGAAGTTTATGACTCAAAGCAATTACTGACAATACGGATATTTTAGATATTTTAAATGAAAAAAAAAGATCCACATTCTCTTCCATTAACACTTTTTTGAGCAGTCCTGTATTCAAATCCTCCCAATTTCAGAGGTTTAGGACAAGTATTTCATAGTTTAAAATATGTATTTAAGTATCAAAATATACTTCAAGGGGGAGGTACGATTCGCCTATCCCCTCCAGACACTGGCTTATAAGTATGCAGCGTGCAGTTAATTGGACTCTATAACGTGTATACGCGACGTACGTACATTATAATAAAATTTTATCTGTTATTTTTCACTTCGAGCTACACACACACTATGCTACGACTCTAAAACATGTTTATAATCGGCAGAGATCATATTATATATATATATACGCATGTAATAACAATAGGGTGGCGCGGTGTGTTTCGCGATATCTGGTCGGCGGCGGTCACGTTTCCGCGTGGTCGCGATCGAGTGTGTTGGAGTTAATTGTTAATTATTACAAGTGCGCGCGCGCGTTTCTCGATTGTAAACGGGAAAATAAAAATAAATAACGTCGTACGTTATATATATAAAAAAAAGACATTAGCGCAACGACTGCGCGGAGTGCTACAGCATCAGCAGCAGCAGCAGCAGCAGCATCCGTACCGGCCATTTGTTGAGCCTCGTGTAAAACACCTATACATACGTGTATGAAATAAAGAGGTGAGAGAGAGAGAGAGAGAGAAGAAATATGACTTCACGACGACCGACCGACGACGATGGGTTCGACCGATAGCTCTATTATAATACAGTCGTTCCCACGTGAGATTTTCCTCCCGGACGAGCGGGGCGAGCAAGTCTTCTGTACCGACGATTCGCGTGCGTTTTCCAGCTATTCCTCGCGTATTTAAAATACAAAAATTAAAATATATCAACCGCGCGCGTTGTAATTATTTTAAGTACGTGTATAGAAAACTACTACTACTTGCGAAGACATCGGATCGGAAAAAAGGATAAGGACGACCCGGCAGCGGCAGCTGTACTGCAGAGCTGTTCGCACGGATACCGAACGTTTAGCGTGCTCGCCCATAATAATATTATTATTGTATTCCGTAGTCTTGTTATCCGAACCGAATCGAAAAATAATAATAATATAAATCCGAGTATTGTACCGCCGCCGCCGTGTACGGTAAATGCGTAATTGAGTTGTGTATACGTATATGTACGAACATATTATTATAACGACGCTGCGTTACTTATTATTGGACAGAATGTGCACGACGACGGTCCTCGGATCGTATACGCGCACAGCGCATTACGCTGCGCCCGAGCTAGTCTGCAGACACAGAGAGAGAGAGAGAGAGAGACGCGATTTTATATACCCTTTTCGTTCTTAATCGTCGACGTTTAATTGGCACAGCATAACTACGCGTTTTACACTTATTCCGTTTTATATCGCTTTTACACGTGTTCGAAACACACGCGTATTGACGATTTCCCGCGGCTAAAACACGACACGATCGGACTTTACGCTGGCAATGCACGAGAATTTCTCGTTCGGATCGTTTTCTCCTGCAATATCGTAGCGGTCGTGTCGGTCAGCACATTCGATCATTTTTCGATTCGAAACATTTCATCTTTTTCAACTCTCCAACAGTCTTAGCCGTTACAGCATTTCCCCGTGCCGAATACATTCGGTCTCCTGCGTCCCCAACGTCCTCTTTTAACTCTCGGCTCATCCCGTCAAATCGCTTCCTCGGTTCCGTGTCTTCGCATAACGTACCATTGTGATCGTTGTGCCTTCGTGTAAACCTTCATCGAAATGTTTAACCGAAGTGCACGCTGTCGTCGTCTCTGCTTCGCGCGTTGGCTTCATGGGTTTATTTTTTTCTCTCGGACGCACGTGGACGGCGTTTTGACGACGAATTAAATATACTCGTGGCGCGAAACGAAAAGAAAAGAAACAACACCAGAGTCCAGAGAACTGGAAGACGGGGAGGAGAGGAATGGACTAAAACACACACACGGACGCCGAGAAATTTAGATGTGATCAATATAATATTCTCGACGTTCGTGCAGGTCTACGTGGCTCCGAATCGTATCCTCGCAAAAGACTCCGGTGCCGGTTTCCGTGCGAACAAGAGCGCAGCAGCAGCAGCAGCAGCATCGATCGAACGGTGCGGGAAAAGATGCGGAAACGATTTAATTCGCGTAGAAACGATGCGCGCGAAAGTCGTGACCATATACAATACGTACAATCGGGACGATTAAACTTCCTAAAACGGAATGATATCGTATAAAGCCAGAGAGAGAGAAGTCTTATTGCTGCAAGGGCTTAACCGGCATAGAACTTTTGCGCGCGAGCTATAAAAAAAAATAAATAAATAAAAATCTCGCACTCGTGCAACAGGACTACTCAGAAACGATACACGCTTCCGGATTCGATGACGGTAAATCATTTGTCTGCGTCATAGGTGTGGGAAAAATTATTATCGAGGTTAGGCGTATATAATATTTATAAGACGAAACGCTGCCGCTGGTCTTCGATGAAAAATGTCTATGAAATGTTGAAAAAAAAACGGCTCTCGAAACGGACGTATAAAAGAAAAATACTGGATTCGCGCGCAGCGAAATGGACCGCTCATCGTTCCTACATCCATTGTTCCCCCCGTGCGCAGTGCGCGGAGAGAAAACGAGGCGCGCGACGTGTCCATATACACACGCGCGCGCGCACATTTATAAGATTCAATCTCGCGCGTCAATCATCGCGCGTATCGTCCCGCGAACGTGATCACTCAATTTTGATCGATCCTTTAGCCGCGAGCAAAAGAAAACACGTATCTATACTTTTTTTTTTATACAATAAAACCGGACCCGGTGTAGGGGTAGCGGCATACGATATTTCATATAAGTGCTAGCGCAATATAATTTTTTTCTTTCTATATTAAAAAAATTATATACGTTCGAGCATTATTTTTTTTTTATTATTATTATTATTCATACGCGTGCGTGGGGTAATGCGAATTAATACGCGAGTGGCGGCTTTTTTTTTTTTTTTATTATTATTTTCATCGTTATTATACGACGACCGCGACGACGCCGTGAGAACGTATCGGCCGTCGCGATAAATCTACACACGCGATGCTGCGGACTGCAACGGTCTCTCTCTCGCGCGCGCGCGCGCGCGTACTATGAAGGATAACGTCGTTATTTGTCACCGCGCGTCACCGACCACGATGACGTGGCTTTCTTACATATATTACTACACACCGTATTTAATATTATATTTTATTCGATATTATACGGCGCGGAGTGTGTGGGGGAGGACGAGGAACGCCGAAGAAAGCTCGGTCGCTCGACTCTCTCTCTCTCTCTCTCTCTACTGCAATGACTCCAATAACGTCAGGCTAAGTGAACTGAACATTAATACGGCAAAGGCTTTGATGTGTAAACATCTATTACGGCGGTACGAGGATAAATCTCGGGAAATGGAACGGAAATGTGTAAACTGTTGTCATGGCGACTAATAATAATATTTATTAACGAAATTACTATATGAATAAAGATAACAATATTCACAAATCCCAATCACAATTCCGTTCCAACTAATAATAACATTTATTAATATTAATAAAATTAATTAATTTACACGCAATATTAATTTTTAATAACATTAATATTAATTTACACGCAATTATAAATTGCGTGTAATGTGTAAACTGTTGTCATGGCGACTAATAATAATATTTATTAACGGAATTACTTTGAATAAAGAAACAATATTCACAAATCCCAATCACAATTCCGTCCCACTTTTACCGCTCACGCGACGTTTACACATCAGTGTCTTTTTTTGGGGGGTGGCAAATTATTATTTTTTTTAATCCAATGATTTAAACATGTGAATTTAGCGGCGAACTTTATTGCCAGATGGAAATCGCTTAAGTAACGTACCGGCCAGTTAAACGTTTTGCATGTAAGAAGAATATTTATATATTATATATATATATATGTGAAAACGCTTTACGAAATAATAAATAAAATCTTTCCTATATACGGAATCGGTTTTCAAAACGAGTTTTAAAGAAACACTCGAAATATACAATATTATTATAACGCGTATAATATTATACTTCACGCTGATCTCTCTTTTAAAAAAATAAATTATGTTTTTGGCCGAATATACGCCGTAAAGGTCATGACTTATAAACCGTTCTACCGCACGCGCGCGTGCGCGCGCGAGATAAATGTATCCGAAACGGAACAAACAACTCAATTTGTGTACAGAAATTTAAAACTTTTTTATATATATGTATAAAAATATATAATATAACACACGAAATTTTCGGATCGTCTGCACCGAACGAAATCGAATTGTTTCTTCAAAAATGTCATTTTTGTTCATTATTATATATATAATATACGAGTATAATATTATAGTACTATTTTACGAATGGCAACTCTGACACAATATATTGAAACACCGAAGCTCCTCCGCTTTCTATCGAATGCAATCGTTTATCGTTATATGTGTCGTTGAAAAACACACTTGGGCAATACTTTATTCAGAACACTTTTTTCCAAAATATTTAATAAAAAATTACTTTTCAAAAGTATTCTGAACGCAGTAATCCGAATTTTTTTTTCTTAAACGCTCAATCGCGTTTTAAAATAGTACACTTACATAAAAACAATAACTAATTACTTAAACGTAAAAAGTAATTATTTCTAGAAAAAAATATGTGTAGCAATTGGATGTAGTAAGTTGTTTAAAACAACGTCGATTATATTTTTACCGATAATCTCGGTAATATAATTTGGTGTGTTTCGACGCAGCCTCGTTGAAATAATCGAAAAATATTTGATTACACCAAGTCGTTATATTCGTGGTATATATTTCATAATTAATTAGTACTATATTTATTATAAGTTATTAGAATTTAAAAAAAAAAGAATTATTTAACCCCTCCGACCTCCCGAACACGTATTCAATTAAATAATAATAAAAACAAGAATCCTTTCGAATCGTCCGGATCCCGAGTGTATAGAAAAATACTCGTTGACCTCTGTTATAAATATTACAACTAATAACTATCCGATTCGTATTTTATATAAAATTTAATTTTAATTTCGATATCCGTTTTACTGAAAAATAGTAAAAAAAAAAAATCGTTTTCTAAAAGTGTTCGGAGAATATATTTTGCGAAGCGTTCAAAACACTCGATGAATACGCTACTGTCGGTGAAATATTCGAATACATAATATTATATTCCGAATACTTTTTCATTCGAAATATATATATTTGGAATATTTTTAAAAAGTATTTTACCCGAGTCCGTGTGGAAAAACGAACGAGCGTTAGCCTCGACGAGACCGCGGAGATTCGCGAATAAAAATCACAACACGTTATAAAACGCTTGGCGGTCCATACCGCTGGAAATAAATAAAAAAAAACTAGAAACCGAAAACGGCGAAATACAGAACTTCCGCGTGAAGAGTCTACCGACTTTTTTTTTTTTTTTTATACGTTTTATGCGTACGATGTGCGTTCAGAGGGAAACGAGAAACGCGCGTTGGGTGAAAGTCTATCGATTATCATTATTATTATTATATCGATATAATAATAATAATACGCGTTTTTTTTAAATATTCGTTTTTCTCTCTCTCTCTCTCTTCGACGGGTTACGAGGACGCGTCGTTGCTGCAGTCCGCGTACGAAATCACAATACGCGCATTACAATAACGAAAACGGATATTTTGAAATAAAACCGCCGCGGCCGATGCGTTTCATCCCCGCGCCGCTCCGCCACGGCCGGACGACGCTGCGCCGACGCTGCAAACAGGAGACCGGTTTTCGACGAATCTAATCCGTTTTCGGTTTAGAGAAGTCTTCGCGGGCCGCTCATCGACCGACCATATACAGCGCGTCGCATGCCCATATTTACAGAAATAATAGTTTTTAACCAAATGTCGCCGCGGCGATTGCATTCAAAACAGAACGGTCCGCTATAATACACTGTGTTTCTATATAAAGCCGGTCAGAACGAATGACGAGCAGAACGTGCACGTACGACGAGCGCACGTCGGCCGCGTCCGCTCTCGCGCGCGTCTATCAAACGATTGTGTCGTCGTTCGTTACAAAAAAAAAAAAACGCGCGCGCACACGCGACGATTGTGTAATTTAAATGGGTAAAATAAAATATTCGATAAAAACGTTAAGTTTATATGTAAATACGCACACGTGTGTAAGTGATAAAAAGGGCTATTACTTTTTATCGGAGCTCGCACTAATCCGGTTAGTTCTGACCGAAGAGCCGTAGCAAGCCAAAAAAAAAATTTTTTTTGGGGGACGGGAATAAATATGTTTTTTGACTAACAAGTTTTAAAAAACTTAAATACGCTCGGTAAAATATGAAATTATTAAATAAAGTATATTATGACATTTTTTTTTTCTTTAAGTAACTACATTATTTTACATTTTTCTACTCTAATTATAATTTATCATACATTAATATATACGTGTTAAATTATATATATGTATATAAGGGTGTCCGTTATTTATACGAGGAAAAAATTTATTGACGTGTAAACACATCTATTACGGCGGTATGAGGGCAGGGCCGGATTAAGGTTTTTGCCTCCCATAGGCTGAAATAAATTTACCGCCTAATTTACATAGGTATTGGTATTTTACTTCTATAAGTGAAAGTTCACTATAAGTTCAGTATAAGTTCACACCAAAAAAAAATTTGCCACCCTAGGCTTTAGCCTACACAGCCTAAGCGGTAATACGGCCCTGTATGTGGGTAAATCTCGGGAAATGGGACGGAAATGTGTAAGCTGTTGTAATGACAACTAATAATATTAATAATATTAATTAATTTACACGCAATATTAATATTAATTAATTTACACGCGCAATTATAAATTGCGTGTAATGTGTAAGCTGTTGTCATGACAACTAATAATAATATTTACTATCGAAATTACTTTCAATAAAGATACCAATATTCACAAATCCCAAACACAATTCCGTTCCATTTTTACTGCTCACGCGACATTTTTTTAATCTTGAGTATTAGCAGACTTGTTTTTTTTGTTCAATTTTAAAGAGTGCCGGCCTAAAAGTGATTAAAATACACCTGAAAATTAGATCGGTAAAATTTGAAGTCGATCAGATTTAATTAACAGGTTATTTATATAATTTTTTATAATTTTAAAACTAAAACGAGTACACACCAACACAAAAACAAATATTAGACGAAATATGTTTAAAAAAAAAAACTACGCGCATACAAACTTCAAATGTATAATAGACATTTAAAACCGTTAAATTTCATTTAAAGAAAAAATTTGGGGAAGTCTGAATCCTAAACCACCAACCCTTGGCTACGGCCTCGGTTCTAACCAATGACGGGCAGTCGTACACATCACACGTTTTGAGCAGTACATAGAAATTCGAAATACGCGAATAGAGCGTAAAGAGTGTAAAAAGAACAAAAGCCAAACAATAGGATTATTGCAATGTGTTTTCTTCAGATAAAAAATAAAATAATCGAAAGTGAAGAGACCTTATGGAAAAAAATACGAATAAAAGCATATAAATCTGCGATAAATAATGATTTGTACTTTATATGATTAGAAAATAAATGATATATAATTTAATTACTAATTATGTCGTATATGTGTCATTATTTCCTAAAGATTGGTTGTTAGACAATTTTTTTTTTTTTTTGGTCCGTTTGCACACAAATATTTTGGATAGTCCTGAAAATTCCTTGGCACGAGCTCATCTGCTGTTTCTTTCGCCGGACAAACTCTCGGGGATAACGGATTCGCAGATTGTTTTCGACTTTTTCAAACACAACTCAGCAGCGGCGGATTAAGCAATTTGCCGCCCACAAGCAGAAGGAAATTTGCCGCCCCTTTATTTTCATAAGTGTTTTTCTAACCAGCAAAATGCATTATTTAGCAAAATATATTATTCATTAAATTATTATTCATTATTTAAAAATATATAGAACAGTTAGACATCAAAACATAAATATGAATATATTATTAAAAAAGTTTTCTTTGCCGCCCCTAAAATTTCGCCGCTCCAATTACATGCTTGTTCTGCTTGTAGGGAAACATGACGTACTCGGGGAATGTCGATCTTTGGTCAATTTTTGATGGTCGAATATTTTAGGAATCCGACAAATTCGAATATTATCCTCTTGCAGGCTCAACAACGATCATTTCGCTGTAACGTAAAACAGGACGAGTGGTTCCGACGACGTTATATAAATTTTATCAAACGTTCATAAATGCGTATATACAGAAACACTACCTATATATACGAGTGTATATAATGTCGTCGCAGGTGATCTGTCGCAGCATCTCAAAGGCAATAACTCGTTTTTTTTTATGAGTAAACGACGTGTGCGTGTGACAACGAGAGAGAGAGAGAGAGAGAGAGAAAAAATAATAATAATAATAATAAAAATTTACTGAATACCTATTTTTTTTCTCGTCTGCAGTCCTGCAGCAATCTTCGCGAATAAGTATACCGTCTATACGCGCGTATAGTAAATTCGTTATTTTTTTCCTCCCCGCCGTTCCTGCAGAAGTCGCAGCAGTTTATTATGACGACGACGCGGTCTAAGTGTGATCCACTCAGTAGAAGTTATTTTAAAAGGTCCATCGGCCGGTAATAAAACACATTTTATCGCCATAAAACGGACGACGACGCGCCGCCGAGTCGACGAGAAAAAAAAAATGCAATCGGACCGTGTACCGGATTAATCGATTTGCCCCGCGTACCTATAATAGTGGAGAGCAGCACAACTGGCTAGTCATGAAACGCGATTACGACATTACAACCCGGCACCAGTTACTAAACGTTCGTGATTTGATATTTTTTCTCTCTCTCTCTCTCTTAAATTAACTAACATCGTATACCGTGTGCCGTTATAGAACTGATAAAAATCGTCTTGGTCGTCGGTAGACGGTCGTAATCCGATATATGATGTGTAGGTTAGGTTCGAAAATCCGTTCGGGTTATCCACTCGTATACAGCAGACGATGCAGCAGACGATGCGTGATACGGAGGCGTGCGCAGACCTCGGTCTCACACGGGGCAGTTTAATCCAGACCATGTTTTTATTTCTTTTCAGGTTTTTTCCGTCGAATCTCATTTATTTCGTTTCGGGTATTTGTACAAAAAAAAAATATATTTCAATCATCCTACCTGATCGCGTTAGTCATCGTCGCGTGTCGAATGCTGTTCGGTATACGAAACGTCGCACCGCGCAATATGGGTTCGTATTAACATAATTTAAATTCTGAACACAAAACGTAAATATGTAAACATTTCTTTAATTTTTAAGGCTTCAAGTATATAATCCATTAGCCAGCTGCTGTTGCACTAAACTATGTACAGAGGTAACATGCCTAATTATACAATAGATATAAACTATACAAATAAGAGAAAATGAAAAACTATATGAACGATGCGAGTTCTGCTACTTTTATACGGCGAATTATGTTTATTTTTCTTGTCTGTGTCCGAGGGCTTCTTTTAGCGACGTTGGATTGGTGTTCGATGTTGTACGAACGGAGTGGAATGTAGGACATTCGAGGAATATGGGTTTGACTAAGTGATTCCAGAGACGTTTTTCGCATATGAGTACGCATATTCTTTACTCGATGAGTACGAACGAGTTTGTTTTGTACGACCTACACGTATTCTGGTGGTCGTAATACCTCGTGTCTAATGAGTTTCATAGGTGATTTTGGCCATTTTTCTTTTATGGAAAATTAAATACATTGTAATAAATGTTGTAAACATTTTGTTTTCGTGAATACGTAAAATAAATATAGAAACGTATGAAAATAGGTATGTTTTTTTAAAGAGAACACTCGCGCGTCTTCGTTCTCTTTTTATAACATGTTTCAAAATCATTGCCGATTCTATCTCCTGCTGCAGATTAACTATATTCCACTGTGACCAGCTCGCCATTTAAATCAGGTCGAATACTCAACCGAGTGCCAAACTGCAGTAACGACTATATCGTTCCAAATATTAACCCGCAATATAGAAAAAACTTCTCTCACAACCACGTAGATTGGTGACAGGAATTATATAACAAACACTTTTAGACATGTAGGAAAGAATTATTAAAAATATTTTGTATACCGATCATTACAATCGTTTAATCAGCCAAGCCATTTATAAACGAAACCAGAACAAGGAGTACGTTTTATTCGTTTCAAAAGTGATATTATATCGTTAAATCAATGATTGTACACAAAATATGAATATTTTTATTCTAATTTTAGTAAGCTTAATAACATAATAACGATTAAATAAATGTATAAAAAGAAACCCGACGAGAAAAAGAATTTAAAAACAACTAAAGGATTAAAATTATTAAGGATACTGCAAGAATAAGAGCTATATATAATGATTTCCACTATAATGTACAAGATCGTTTGTGGAAACTGGAAATATAATTTTCGCGGATTCACTGCGTAAAATGTAACTTCAGATGAGAGCGCCTGCAGAATAGAGTAATTACGTCTCGTCGGCGTGGACGTACGAAATCTAAATTCCGTCAAAAACAACTTTCGGAAATTAAAAAAAAAAAACATGAATTACTATTTGACAGAGGTTTTAGAATCTTATTAATCTATTATATGAATTTGAATGCAAACGTTTTCCTTGTCGTTGCAACGTAAAGAGCTAAATTATCGTAAAGTTTGTTCTCGTTTGGACGAAAATGAAAAACATTTTTTTCGAAACACATAATGGCGCGTGGTGAGTGGATACAATCCATTCTACGCCGGAAACAATGAATCCAATGATTTGGAAACATCCCGAATCACCAGTATAACAAAATTGTTCGAATACAAACGATCTCTGCAACAAAAAAAATAATAATAAAAAATTTTTTTAAGTATACTGCCGAGAAATATTTTTGACACGGTTTCTGAAAAACATAGCGAAACGATTAATTTCAACCGCGGTGTAAGTACCGGAACTTTGAAAAATTCACAATAAACGCAGACATCAAAATGGTGTTTGAAACAAAACAGACTCCTCGTTCATCGAGTTTAAAAAAAGTAAATAAACGGATGGGAAGTATTGAGGCGTCCAGATCTCGGGTCCGTCTGATTTTCGGACCGTTAAAACGGCATTCAGAGGAGGGGGAACTCATTTCCGAAAACGATGACAAAATCGCTGGATAAACGCGCAGAGAAGTTAAACCGAAATCTCATATTTTCAATAATAATTCGATAAAATGGATATTTTTTGACGAACACTACGTTCGGGGGACAACCCTTGTGCTTATAATATTGTCGGAGGCGGGTTAAACACCTTCGCGCGCAGATAGCTCATTTCCGCGCTGCGGACCGCACCAAAAAAAAAAAAAGTGTATTAACAAAACAAATGTAAAAAAACGGAACGCGCCTCCGGTCCTAATCGCCTGTATTGCGGTTCTTACGCTGTTTTTTTGTGTTTTTTGTTTTCACTATACGTTGTTGTAATTATTATTAGGCCCACATTAAACAACAATACTTAATCTGTCATCCGCGTGTACGTTGTGGTAAAAAACACAAAAAAAAAAACACATAATGTAAAGTGCCTGATGTACACACAGAGGAAGTGGCTTTCACTCTCTCTCTCTCTCTCTCTCTCTCTTGTCTGTCTCTCCTTTTAAACCGTACCGCACCAGTGTTAAACGTACCGAATAATATTCCGAAACGTTACACATTCATCTCACTAACTACATATATATATATATATATAGATCGTCAAAATGATATTATTTTACCGTTTTTTTATTCGGAATATTAGTCTCGGGGCTCGTGGTTTAAGAGCACGCCGTACGATTGCTTCTAGAAATCTCTTCAGAAGAGGCGAAACAGAAAAAAAAAACCGAATAACGCGTAAAATATTATAGACATACAAATTTTGAAAAGGATTTGTTAAACAGTTCGCGCAAATAAAGTCGACCATATATATATATATATATGTTCAGATTACAAAAAAAAAATTAAAAAATACGTTCATTGAGTCAAAGACGTGTGTCCTGTCTGTAGTAAGTATTGTAAATACGTCCTCTGCTCCTATAAATATGTAAAAAACGTATCGATTAAAAAAAAAATTGTAATATTTATTCGTGATTTAATTAGCAAAAATAATAATAATCGTTCATTACGTCTCTTAAAACCGATAATACATTAATATTATGTATAATAATTCAATCTGCTGCTGATTATCCATTACTAAAATAATACGGTTTATTGCAGATTTCTGCAGCACGATTTTCAATCGTTCGGACTATCCGGGATTTATCACGTTTCTGTAAAATCTAATAGAAATTTACTCGTAGCGATTCATATATGTCGAATTAGACAATCGAATTAGGCAATATATATATATATATGTATATAAGAAGACGCAACTTTCTCGAGATCATCTAACCAGACTTACCTGACCAGCCGTGATATATAAATATAGTATTATAGCGAAATAAAATCGTACTGAATATTCTCGTTATTGTTTATCTATCACCTGTACACAATAAAAAAAATATAATACAACAAAAAAAAAAAAACGTATAACAATATTTCATCTTCAATCGGATATATATTTTATAGTTACATTAAAATTCACTAAAGTCCGGGACATTTTTCTAGAATTATACCGAAATAAATAATTTCAATTACTTATTTTATAATATAAGGTTTTTTTTTTTGTTATTAATCGTGCATTCGAGTTTTTAATTTAAAATTTATTACGTTTTAAATTATGATTTATGTATGTGTAGGGTTTTTAATGAAATCGGTGTATAATATTGCTCCGTCTCCGACATTTTCGAAATCCCGAGTATGCTGTAGCTATTCTTTCGTAAAATTAAAATCAATTAAATAAATAAATAAAAAAAAAAATTATTTTAATTAAAATAAAACGGATTTCGTCAAATATATTTGTCAAATTCGTAAACTGTTTTAAAATAAAATTTATACTTTCCGTTATTTGCAGGTCGTGAAATTCTTCACAATTTCAATCGTTAAAGCTTGTTTTTTTTTTAAATAAAATACTAAAAGCTTTTGCTGTTTTTTTTTTAATATCAATTTTATGTTTCTTGAATTGTGCCGTTCGTTAGAAAATATACGCGTCGCACAACTGCGCCACAAAATATTATTAAATCCCACCACATTTAATAGCACAAAAAATTCTTGTTTGTCGTCCATTAATTGAATATATAAATAATAGATCGTTTATCGTAATCGAGACGATTGTCGATGGAAAAAAGTGTTTTCAAACATTTTAAATCGTTCAAAAAACGTTATATCGTCAATATTTTAAACGCGTTATTTGATTTACACGCTTTAGACAATATTATTTTATTTCGTTCGACGGAGTTAAAATACAAAAAAAAAACCGGTATTTCAACGACAACAAAAATTTGAAATCCTCGGAACGTTTCACTGTACCCGAGACACACGTCCAGTCGAGACACTCGGCTGAAAATCCGTCCGTGCAGTCACAGCGCGAGTTGCTCGAATTATTATTATTTATTATACGAGCGAGTAAAAATTATGTGTTACTATTGAATTTTTAAAAGCGATTTCGTGACGTATAAAATCGTGTACACTTATACTTACTAATAAAAATCAACGCCAGTCCCTCCGGTCGTATTATTTTGAAACGCAGAACGAATTATACGTATTATAGTAATTAAAAAAAAAAAAAAAAACAATAAATCCAAATTAAACCGATTAATCGCCCGTCTCGGCGGCACGTAATTTATATGAATATACATGTAAACTGGTACGCTCGTATTGAAAATTCGAAATATTTCGAATCCATTAAAACGAAAAACATAATACATATATATATATATATATATATATATATATATATGTAACTATGTCCTATATCATCACATATTATATAGAAACGATTATTATTATTATTATTATTATTACATTAACGAATTATAGACGCGTATATACGCGTGTTTTTTTTCTCAGACTTTTTTTTTTTTTCTGTTTAATACGCTGACGACGAGTGGTGCAGGTGAAACCGTATATAAAATATTATTATTGTACGTAATGTGTAATCGTTGTGTATTGCTATAATTCGAAAAACATTACCTGCACCGTTGCGCCGTGAAATTTATTTTTAAAAATAAAATAAAATCCGAATCGAGCCGAAACGTGATTTTTTTTTTCTTAATAAAATTATACCACGGATTATTGTACTATAGTTTTTTGTCTCTGTCTCTCCGAAAAGTTCTCTTCATTGATTTTCATTAGTTTCCATTATTTTTCATTACGTGTATGATGCAGTGTGCGCGTGGAAAGTGCTGCGTACGCCCTGCAGTGTTCAATTATTATTATAAAACGTCGATAATAAGAACGGATTTTTAATATACACGGACGGACGCGCGTTCGTGTCCATCTATAACGCGCGAGCGCGCGATATATTATTAAATTTCGACGAAAATATTATATTTAAATTATATAGGAAATTTATTCCGTTCCTCCTCGTCTCTTTTATCCGATCTTTATCGTTTATTAATTATTATTTATTTATTTACAATATTACCTATTGTAAACAAAAAAATTACAGATTGTACATTATATTCTTTTTCGTTAATGAAAAAAAATAAAAAATAAATTATTATAATTTAGGATTCGGATGTTGACGACTTTCGCATTTTTTCTTTTTTTTTTTTTTTTTTTGAAGACCGTCTTGGGCGATGCTTTTCTAGCTAAAAATGAGATTCAATAACATATTACAGTTTAAATAACTAATTTTTTAACGTTATGTGGCTTTTTTTCGGCATTTCTCGACGTTTTCAGGTGGTTTTTAAAAATATTTTTCTTAATAATCGACAGAAAAATCACGATTTTACTATTACTATTATTATTTCACGTAATATATATATTTTTTTTACTTGTAATTTAACATTTTGTGCACAAATTTTAGTTTAAAAAAAAAACCGTAAAATAATCGAGAAACACTGCAAGTATAAGAAATATAAAATAATACGTCGTATAAATACATGACAAATACTAAAATACTAGTTGTTCAATATGCAAGTGTATTCAAATGTAAGTAATAAAATAATAACTAAATAAATAAATTATAATTAAATAAATAAAAATAAATTAATGTAATATTATAACAGGGGTGGCCAACTTGCGGCTTGCGTCTTATTAACAAAAACCAAAATTTACTTATTATTATTATTTTTTTTTTTGTCATACATTAATAAAAAAAAATATTTTATTGTATAGAATACAGATATATAAACATTATAAACAAAAAAAATATAATAAATAAATATAAAAATTAGTACCTAAAATATAAACGTAAAGCTAAATTTATTTGTGCGGTATTTTTTTTCGTGAGCTTCTTAAAATTCGGTTGCATCGATGCAAGAGCAGTTCCGAGTAATTCTGTGAGACGATTATCAGTTAAATTTGAACAGTGTTTCGACTTAATGATCTTCATTGTTGAATAAAGCGATTCACACGAATATGTCGATCCGAAAATTGACTTTATTACTTAGATTAAATTATAAAATGTATTTACAAACATTTTGGCTCTTGATATTATTGTATTTCCCCATGCGGCTCGCGAACTTATTCATGTTGGCCACCCCTTTAATATAATGTAATAATAAATGAATAATTTAGGTAATTTAAACAATTTCCAGTTTTTTTTTTATGTTTTCGCGAATTAAATTTCTAAAGGAATTTTGTAGGTTTCTGAGGCATTTTTTTTGCGTGTGTTTTTTAGCTCATAAATTCATTTTTTTAGGGCATCAACATCCGGGACACTATATAGTATTATAATAAACCATATATGAATTCGACGTTTTATCTTTGCGAATTAGCGGATATTCGCAATATAACCTTCGCATACGCTGTACGTTCAAACGTTACGCCGCACTCGTTTGAAAATAATTTATATTTGTTCGGTTTGAGTCACCGGTCGGTTAATTCTCCGTCTACATTACTGTTTTTTTTTTCCGGTCAATTCGAAACGCCGAATAATATCGGTTTTTTTTCAATCTTTTCAAACCGTGTATAAATAGATTATTGTGACATTTCTGCTTTTTTTTTTTCTTGTCTATATTTTACCGGACGATTTACGCGCTCTACCGTTGTTATTTTTAAATGTTTACGTCGTTTTAATAATTCTTTCATTGTACACTCGAATTTTTTTTCCACTTTAAGCGAGCATTACGAAATAAAATATTCCAGCAATAAAGCGGCAAAATTTTTCTGATGTTGTAAATTTCACAATAATACACTCTCGTCGTTTAAGGTACTCGTGAGCAGTGTTTGAGGGAAATAGAGACTTTTTTTTTTTAAATAAATATTTCACCGTCCGTATTCGAATTTCTCTAAACGGAACACTGGCTCGTTTTCACACACACTCTTCGCACAAACGAAAAATGTCGTTTTACAGAGGCGAAAACGATTTATTTTTTTTTAACGTTATTTATGTATTATATAAGCTGTTAAAAAGAAATATATCGCATTTCCGAAAACACGTATTGGTCGAGTTTCGCGTTCGATTATTCACGCCAAGTCAATACGTTTGGAGTTTGTAATGATGAAAACAGAAATATCGTTTATAGGAAACGATGAAAATTATATGGCGCGGCTGTTGCGAAGGGGATTGGAGCCGAAAATATTGGTCCACGTTTTTACAAGACGTTTCAGTATTTTAGAACTACACACATTTTTTTTTTTTAATATACTTTTATACGTCAGTCTACTAATTTTTTTTCCCCCACTTCAAGCACTGCGCAATCGTCGTGAGTAGTGCTCTGTGACCAATACACTGTATACACGTAAAAAAAAAAAATAAACGTCAAAAAAAAAACGCGAGACGGAGCCGCGTCGTTATAAAGACATTCGTTATATAATAATATATATTATACGCCTCGATATTTAAAATATAATTATATTCGTAGCTGTTTAAAATTCGAATTTTCCCGAATAATCGTCCGTAAGCGTTTTTTTTTTTCGTTGGTGACTGCTTAAAAAATGTAATAAAATATAAAAAAAAAAAAATGTGTGCCGAATTCAATCGTATTATAATGTACGAAAATTCACTACGAAAACGAGGTCGTACACGTTTTTTTTTGTTTCGTTAAAAAAAATCTCCAAGATCGTATTTTATGCAGATTTTTTTTAAAAAAAAAAGAGAGAGAGAGAGAGAAAAAACGGTCGTCGCAAAAAGTCTAGAATTTTTATTTTTTTTTTTCGTTTTATACGCGAGACGAGTTTTGGCGCAGTACAATTATTCGATTTTATTGCGACTAAAACGCGTACGGAGCGTTATATAACGAAAAATTATTCACGTTTCCCGAGAACATCCGTTAGATGTACACGTTAGATAAACGCGGAATATAAACCAGCGGATCTGTAGATTTCATCGAGTGCGCGTGCATATAATAACAATAATTATAACGATAGCCAAACGTTTAGATCCCAATAATAATACTTATATATAAAAAAAAAAAAATCTTTAACCGGTTCCAGAATCGCGTATCTGCAGGTAAGCGCGTGTAATTATTATATTCTCGGTTTGCACGCGGTAAATTTATTATAAAATATACATAATATCCGCGTAATAATTCGCGCGTGGTAACGCACGGGTTTTCGTTATATCCGCGCGTCCTTGATCGTGCGATCCGCCGCGATATCGTTTGTAAAATATAATCGAAACGAATAATGATAATAATAATAATAATTATTATTATTATTATTGTATTTAACGGGAAAAATTCGCGCCGATCACACGAATTATTAAGGCCTACGAATAATACGCGTATACGAGTCCTGTAGTTATACACCGCACAATAATAGACGGGGTGAGAGTGAGAGAGAGAAATAAACGGAAAATTTTCAGAGTTTATTATATTGTGTATATGTAATAAACGGGTATTTAACGAGAACTCGTTTGCGCACCGACTAATGTTATATATTAGCCGGCTAATTGGACGCACGGACTGTGTGTAATAATGCGCGTCAACGACAACGATTCCAGCGAGTATAAGGAAGGAAAACTATAACGATCCGCGTACAGCCAATACTCGTATATAGTGGTACATATATAGTGGCAGAGTGTACGGATAATCGGGCACGGACGACCGTTTTATTATATAACGCCAACGGTGATTTTCGTGTGCGAGTAATTTTATATTTTATTTTATTTAAATAAACGTATTGGTACGAAAATTCCGAGGCGTTATATAATAAAATTGACAAATGTAAAATAGAATAATATTAACAATAAAAAAAGAAGAATATTTGTATTATTATTATTATCAGTGGTGTAGCCAGGATTTTTATTTGGGGGGGGGCTGAGGCTGATAATTAATTAATTATTATGTTAATTATTAATACGTATAGACGGTACCCACTAAAAAACTGATTATTTATTCATTTCGAGGGAGAGGGGGCTGCAGCCCCATCAGCCCCCTCCTCGCTACGCCACTGATTATTATTATTATTATTATCAGTGGTGTAGCCAGGATTTTTATTTGGGGGGCTGAGGCTGATAATTAATTAATTATTATGTTAATTATTAATACGTATAGACAGTACCCACTAAAAAACTGATTATTTATTCATTTCGAGGGAGAGGGGGCTGCGGCCCCATTAACTCCCCTTCTCGCTACGCCACTGATTATTATTATTATTTTTACTATTATCAGTGGTGTAGCCAGGATTTTTATTTGGGAGGGGGTTGAGGCTGATATTTAATTAATTACTATGTTAATTATTAATACGTATAGACGGAACCCACTAAAAAACTGATTATTTATTCATTTCGAGGGAGAGGGGGCTGCAGCTCCATCAGCCCCCCTCTGGCTACGCCACTGATTATTATTATTATTTTAAATGTGACTCGGGTTTGACCCGGTATCGGTATTCACACCCTGTATCGGGCCTAGGCCAAGATGCAGGGGCTTCGATGTAAAAGATTATATCTATGTCTATAGATAATAATCTATATCTATAAATATCTATATCTAACTAAGATTATATACTATGTCTATATATAGTTATTATTATTATATATATTTTTTTATTTATGATCATCTATTTGTTGAAACACGTGAAAAATAGAAATGTTGTGAAACACAAATAGTATCTGACCAATATGATTTTTTATCAATTAATATTTTGCATGAAATTTCTTCGTTTTTTTGGGGGAAAGGGGGTTGTAAGGCCCATATTTAAGGAAAATCGGCCCGTTTTCTTCATAGCACCCCCATACCAAATGTCTGAGTACGCCTATGCGTGGGACTATTGGAGTGACATTATTAGCAGAAAGATATTGGAATAGAAATTGTATTTAAAAAAAAAAAAATTAACTCCATAAAAAAATGGCAATTTCGAATTATTAAAAAGTTTTTCACGCGCAGTAAAAAAAAAAACGAGTGACGGCGTTTTTCCGAAAATCGTCGAGCCGCCAATAATTTTGCCAATTGGACCGTATGGACTACCCTGCAGGACTGTATATACTAACTGTGATCTACTGCAGTATAAATCATATTATATCGACGGATTTTCGCAATCGTCCTGCATAAAATATATCGCCCTCGAAACGGCGCGTGTTCGACGAGAGCGTGTAGTCGATTTTTTTTTTGAAATTTTTCGATGGAACAAAAAAAAAAAAACAGCAGACAGCGCACGAACTGGAGGAGGAGAGATCGCGCGTTATGCGCGCCACTGACATCGTAAAAAGCGCGAGATAAAAATCTGAACCTAAAAAACGGAACATCCTCGACGTACACACATCTATTTTATAATATAATAATAGTAATATAATCTCGCGCGTATTTTACAACTTTTGTACATTCGATGTACATTCGTGCGAGACGTAATTACGAATATTTAAAGTACTCAAACGTGGTCCAAGTTCGACTGTATATATATACATACGTGTATATTAATGAACAGTATACTCGTGTATATAAATAAATTTTCACTTATCGCTTGCTCGTGCATCTCGCGATGATAGTCGCGAAAAAAAATTTTTTTTTCGCTTTTTCTAGAACATCGGTCGTAAAAAAAAAAAATTAGAAATAGCGCGTAGTTATACGTTTTGATTTATTTTTATGGGGATTAGACGGAGCGCGCCCGTTATTTATTTATTTTTTTTATGCGCGTTATTATATACCTAGAGCGGTCATAAAGCCGCTGCAGTCGTATATAAATAGTAGCGCCAGCCCCGGCCGACAACGTTTTTTTTCTCTCCTCGAGCAGTTTTCTTTTTACTAAACATTTTTATTACCATACTCGCGTTAAAGACGCGTAATTATAGTAGTCCATATTTTGTAAGCGTATATCGATTTTATACGTGCGTTTTACGCGTGATAAAATGATAAAAATGCCATACTTTTCGCGTTAAATACGCTATTATTATGTAATCTGACGATCGCGAGCGCACTTTAAACGCGATATTGTGTAATAAATAAATACGCGTGTAAAATCGACGACGAAAAATTCAAGTAACGCAAAAAAAAAAAATACAAATATTGAGACCTAAAGAAAACTTAGGTCGAAATGTCGATTTTCCTGTTAATATAATATTTGATATTCGAGCGAGAGACGGATAGTAAACGACGTTTCGTAGTGTTTTACGTGAAAAAAAAAAAAAAAAGAACAGTGAGCCCCGGGATGTTGAGAACGTCGCCTTAGAGGATGCTATACTGAAAGTAAAACACATGCAATTTACCGTAACTTTGTGTAAAAACTAGTTTGTGCGAACATAAAACACCGCGGCTAAAAATAAAAACACCAAATTTTGGAATTACATAGAAGAGAACTTAATCGATGTCGTAGCGTTTTAATTTTTTTCATAACTATTGTTTCGATTTTGTATTATTTTGTATTATATATGTAAAAAAAAACATAAAAGTTTAACGGTTAATTACTTAATTTAAAAAGACTTTATAAAAAAAAAACGCTACGACGTAGATTAGGTTCTCTTCTATGTGGTACTAAAATGTATATATATATATATATATAATTTAAATTATATATTATTTATTTAATAAGAGCGATCGCCATCCTTTTTTGAACGTCGCGGCCATTATATTCGTAATTTGAAATTCCGCGGTTACAATTTAAAACGGAAAAGATTTATGTAAAATAATACGATTAAAGCATTTCCGTTTAGACAGTACGAAGTGAGTGTAATAAAATTATAAATGCTTATTTAATCGGTTTTTTTTTTATTTATTTACATAATTTTTATACGCCGCGACGCGCTCCCGGTGGAATGTTAATGAAACCGCGAATAACGTTCGGATTTTTCTGCGGACCAGCGAAAATTCTCTCGCGGACCACCGCGGCCGTGTTATATAATATGTACCAAACGTATATAGACGTTTGAAACTGCGTTGAAGACCTGCTGCGGTGTTGGAACTTTTTTTTATATATCAATTGAATTACAATATTAATTCATACATTTTTTTGGGTTTCGATTAATGGACATATCGTCCGCGCGTATTGTACGGCAAACGCTAAAATTAATTTTCTAAAAAAAAATGGAATTTTTGTTTATAATAATAACATTAAATTTTCGTAGAACAATTTATGCGTGACATAAACTAAGATTTATTCGCGAATTGTGACAGAAAAATAGAGGAAAAGGAAAAGAGTCTTTTTTTTTTTAATTACTACTATTGAGAAAAATAATTACGCCGTACGTATATGTGTGTGTTCTACGATTGAGTCTTTCTCCATGATATAAACGAAGATTTATTCGCGAATTGTGACAGAAAAATAGAGGAAAAGGAAAAGAGATTTTTTTTTTTTTTTTTTAATTACTGCTATTGAGAAAAATAATTACGCCGTACGTATATGTGTGTGTTCTACGATGGAGTCTTTCTCATACGTAATACAGTGGAAAAAAGAACGGTTTATCGTATAATTGTGAGTAAAAAGTATGTTCGATTGAATACTAAGTATTCTTCGGACACCGTTCGCTTCGAAAAAATATATTTTTTTTTAAATCTCTTTAGGCTATATGGATTATAATTTATAAAATTATCGGTAAAACGTTACTCTTAGAGTTTGCGAGGTTTTAGTACATATAGTTATGTTTTAGTAATTTCGCTATGTTTTCCGCGCAAAGTCCGGCAAAACGCCCGTGACGCAATCGAAATTATTATTTTTTTTATTGTAAAACGCTTATTGCTGTCTCTAAAATATTTGCAAACGAATACCAAATATTTAACGTGTTTTTGTATCTTATCGCCCTTACACAGCGCAATACTACGTTAGAGTATTACACAAACTAACATATTATATAAATATACGCACACGCTAATATTTATCACGGAATTCATATTGAAATCGTTTTAATATGAATTTAATATTTTAACTCTTAAACAATACTGTATACGTTTATTTTTTTTTCTACATATTCATTAAAAAATATGTATACAATCAGAACAATCTGTGGAAAAAAATAATATTGCGATGAATAAAAGCAATACAGGAAAAATCGAAAAACACAGGTACGATTTGCTATACACGAAAAAGTTTTCGCATAGAAAATTTGAAAAAAAAACACACACATCGTTATTATAAAAAAAACCAATAGATTCTTCGCTTCTTTTTTTTTGCAGAATCCAAACAATTAGTTGTTTTTCAATGCTTGAAATTTTCGGTCCTTTTCAACTGTAATTCGTAAAATGTTTTTTGGGGTTTTTTTTTTTTGTTTATTTTCTTCAGTTTATACAGACAAATACGTCTGGACACAGACAGTGAATCGTACGACCGGGAGGTATATTTCATCAGTAACGTAAAAGCTGGGTCCAAGCGGATTCTAAGTGACGCCTATAAGTGTTTTGAAAGTACAACGACATTCGTTACCTACTGAACCGTAAAAAAATAACGCTCGCAATTTCTGTATAAAACTTTTTAATTCGTACAATTTTCCACACGGGACGAACGGTTTTCCTACACGCTCGTGCATATTAAATAATTAAATATTTATATGGGAAAAATAAAAACGGCCCGGCTATAGATTGTAGTCAATACGATAAAACAGTCCAGCCTCTTCTCCCTACCGCAATCAAAAAAAAATCTTTGCTGGAACCCTTTTCCACGCTAATTATTATCGCGCGTATGTTTGTACGGAGACAATATTTACACGTCTGTGAACGTGTCAATAAAAAATATATATGAAAGTAATTCGACATTGCCGTCAGTATAAAATTTGTTTTTTAATCGCATTTTTTTTCCCCCGCTCCTTTGCCGAGGGCCCCGTTACCATCGCGGTAGCAAACATCCACGAGCGGAGGCCTTGATACAGTCATCACTGTTTATTAAAATATTTATTATTAATAATTGTATATATTTATAGTATATGTTATACTATAACTATTACCTCGCGATCACTATACTTTCAACGCGCACTCGTACGTAAACGATTTCCATAAAATCACGATATTATGCGTACACGCGGCATTGCGGCATTACTCGTGCGCAGGGTTAATATATACATATACGAAACACGTCTCTTTTATTCTAAACATTTATAATATATTATATAAATATTATAATTTATAACGTTATATAATAAAAAAAAAAAATGCCCGCCCGATTTAATTCCGTACCACGACATGTGTGACATTCAGGTGATCGGGCGGCGTCATTGAGAGTACTATCTAATTACAGTAAGGCGAATTCACTCGTTAAAAACACTATTGTATCTTTAAATTCAGCGGCGGCCGATTTCGCAGCAAGTGATCGCCCGAATATGTAATCAGCCGCAGATCGCGTAAACACGCCCGTGTTCTACAATAATATATTTTCTATATAAAATTTTTTTTAATAATAATTATAAATAAATAAATAATAACGACGAGATACGTTACTATAATAATAATAATAATTATGCTACGTTATAATCATAACCGCGATTCGATCTAAACCAGATTTCTCTAATACAAACTTATAGTAGCTCGCACGTGCGCCGCTCGGATATTCGTTATATATTCGTAATAATAATACGTGTTTATTCACGAATTTTTTTTTCCCTCTTCTTTTTAATCCGTTACGATCGTTCGAAAACGGGTATAAAAAAAAAAACGAATTTCGTATAAAAGATCAATCAATTATTTAGAGAAGAAGCCGGTCGGTCGGGTCGGTCGCGCTCTGTGTGTGTGTGTTTGTATTTAATATAATATTATTTATATATACTCGATCTTCTTTCCACGCGGGCGCGTCGTATTATACGGTTTTTTTTTATTTTTTAAATGTCACACACACACAGGACACAAACAAAATAAAAAATTCTGGAAAAAGCGATAGAAAAAAAAAGATGCGGTGGCATTAAACCACAAACTGGTTCATCTGCCAGAAGAAGAGTTCTTCTTTTTATTTTTCCCACCACCGCCGCCGCCGCGTGGAATGCCGTTTTATAATATTCGAAATATCGTAGCAGTTTCTACCGAATTATAATAATAAATATATTATACACACACACACACACACACACGCATTACGCCTCTCCAAAACGATTTCCGAAAATAAATAGCGTTTTTTGTTATATTACCGAGGGTTTTCCGTTTGAAAAAAAAATACCATTTACGACTTAAAAAACTGTAAAAAAATGCTTTAAAAAAATTCCCTTTAAGTAATAACGTTTTTTTTTTTATTTCGATTATTAATCGGCGCCGTCGAAACTTGAGTTTTAAAAAAAACGAACAGATGAATGTCGTACGATGTGATCCGCGGCCAATCGGCAGATGTCACTTTAAGATGAGTTTGAGAAAAGTTTTATCGGATTATCCGACGTTGTAAAATTATATGTTTATATTTCAATCTCGCATGGCGAATTTTCATTGTTAATTGGGAAGTTTACAAGAAAAGAATTTGAAATAGTCTAAAAAAAACGTTATCAAACGCTCTAAAACGTAAAAAAAAAAATCGAACTAATGCCCCCCTCACCCCAAAAAAAAGTTCATTGTTACAATAGTGTGAACTTAAAAAACACATTTGTACCACGGAAAGCGTTTCAGAAAAAAATATGCGATTGCGTGTGAAATCCGAGCCTAATCAAATAAAAAAAAATATCGAATTATAATTTCTGTTTCATTCGATCGCTTTTTAACCAATTAATCGATTTTTTTTTCTGAACACATTGTAAAATAAGAAAAAATTGCATCGCCGTTTCGTGGAATGGTCATCAATCTGACGTGGCGCAGTAATTTTTTTTCTTTCACCGTATGAAATTGTGAAATATAATGTTTACGTCGTTTTTTTTTTTTAATGTTTTTGAAGAAATAATCAACTCTACGTCGAGTACCGATTTCAATTTCTGTTTGTTTTTATACACAGAGTTCCTTGGACACGTCCGATCGAATCCAGTGTTTTAATTCGTATTTATAACATTGTAACATACGTTACATTTTATTAGACAAGGCCGAATAATATAAAAATAAAAAAAATATGTATAATTGTTACGTAATATTAAATAATTTCTATTCATTATGGCGGCGCGAAATGTTTCATATACAATATTAATATAATCTGCGGAGACAGTCATTAGTGTCATGATTTTTATTATAGAGGTTACGCAATAACGCGCGTATATGTATGTACAAAACACGAGAATATAAATTATAAACGGTATAAACAATTTATCTGACTCTTCAAATCTATAAATTTTATTAGTTTTGACGTGCTATCAGCGCGCTGGTAGCAGAGAATAAGTACGTGAATTTTTTTTTTTTGATAAAACCACATAATCAAATTATATATTTCACACGATTAACAAATACGCCACGTCGAATTCGAGTCACAATTTCGTGAGAACGCGCTTAACGAAAATTTTTTTTTCTTATTTCGCAGTGCACGGAAAAAAATCGATTTCCATTGACGTGAAAAGCAGATATTATCGTATATCGAGCACTATAGGAATTCTCGTTTGCAAGAGGCGGAGGTATCCCGCTCTCACCGTTATACCGTTATAATTCCTAATGAATCGGCATCGTCTACTCTACACACATTGATTTGAATGACAAAGAAAAATAGATTGGCGAGCCGCGGGTTTCGCTCGAGTTATAGATAAAAGTCTTAAGAGTTTTCCAGCTGTTATTACCGTATCAATTCGAAAACGATGCGATAAAACGCGATTCCGAGTGGAGTTCCGTCACGCCGAGTGGAAAAATTTCAAACGGTATTGAAGAAAAAAAAAACGTGTATGACTTATAGGATTTTCAAGATTTTTTTGTTCAGTACAGTTGGAGTAAAGCGTAGGACCATTATCGTATAGAACGTTCAGCCCTTAAAACCAGAAATTACCCGTTTTGACTTGACACGCTCAATACATTTAAATAATCACACACGAAATCGGGAAAACATTATTTGGAAAATTTTTCACGCGCGTATTCGGTGCGAAATTACGTACACAATATTCGGTGTACATTTTAAAGAACGTTAGTTTTGCCCCGTTTTAACACAACTTTTTTTTTTTCTGTACTTTTTTCTCGCGTTTTAAAACTATTTTAAGAAAATCCTAAAGTATACCCGGGTAAAATTTTCTACCAACGATCGGAGCACTCTCTTTCTATAGGTCAAAAATTTGTACACAGAAAAATAAAACATATATTATAAAACCAACTCGTTCTGAATCCAAAAATGTTCTAAGCGTGACACCGCTGAATATTATTATATATATATATTATATTAATTATACATTAGTTTTCAGAGACTTTCGTCTCGTGCACGTGTATAAAACGTATATAATCGGTTTTTTTCTCTCTCTCTCTCTCTCTCTGTAACGTCGCGATTCTTTTTAATATTTATTTCACACGGCTAAACGCGCGCGCGAGCGTATTGCTCAGCAATAATTTTTTTTCAAAGACTCAAGCGCACAGTGTCATATATATAATTTACGGTATCATATCGCGTTGCGACGCAGGCGATCTTCGAAATCACGTTCTACATATTATATTAGCGTTATTATTTATTTATTTAATTTTTTTTTCGTCTTTATAATACGCATAATCAGTCTCGTAATTATATAATTGCATTATATATATAAAAAAAAAAACACCGTCGTGTACGCGAATTCCACGCGCACTCGTTTTTTTCCGTGTATTATAACGTGTAATCGTTTTTTTTTTTTCTGCTAGAGTTTCGATTTTCAGCACACGAGAATCGCGCCAGTGTTGCAGACTCATCCCTGGAAACGGTGCGCTTACGAAACAGAACACGCTCTCCAATATTATAACGTTATAAATTCTACTGCGGCGGTTGTAGCGCGTTAAAAAACAAGAAAATATTCCGAGTAAAAACTGAAGAAGAAAAAAATAAATAAATCACAAATAATCCGAACGGCGCGTTATCTCATCGTATGTATTTATATGCCAAGTAGAAAAAGTTTTAAATTCAGTATATACAGAGACGTATTATTTTCACAGATATTTCAGTACACCCCGTTTTCGGGATATTATCGATGTTCGATCCGATGTGAGTGAGCGTTAATCTTGTTTTCAAACGATTGCAAACGAAACAGTGCAAAGTCAGAGCAGGGGCGTAGTAACGGGGGGTTTGGGGACAAACCCCCCCCCGAAATATTCAGTAAAAATATAATTAATATACTATATTATAATTTCCCAATTTTATTCTTGTAAACTCGTATTTACTTTCACCTAATTAACGCTTCATTATGATTATTAAAGATATGCAAGTAATTTTCTAACGATACTTAGACTTTCAGATTCAATTAATATGTATACAACCCCCGAAAATTTTTCTTACTACGCCACTGAGTCAGAGAGAACGCGCTGTTATAGGTATACTGAAAAACGTTCGAAAGATTCAAACGTTTACGATAAAACCGTTTCACGAACGCCACTACGGTTGTGCTTAAGACACCGAGTTTTTGCACCAAAAAAATTAATTAAAATAACACAGCTGGTTTTTAAATATCTTTATGTCTTTAATATAGTTATGAGATTTAAAAAAAAAAAAAAAAAAGGTAGCGAGACGCGGGGTGTTGTAGATATCGCTTAAATGAATTACTTGGATAAAGATTTTAGAATTTTGTACTTATTATAAATTTAAAAGCAATGATAAATCATTGAATTCGATAAAACGATTCTAAACGGAGCTTTGGTGTAATACACTCTGTCTATTTTTTTGTACAAAATCAAATATATGTCTGACGTTGTGCCCAAATTTCAATTAAAAAAACTCAAAATTAACTGTTTTATGAATGAAAAACATCAAAATCTAAAAATATCTATAAATAGCCTAAAATTTTTTGAAATTTTTTTTTGAATTTGTAGTGTACAAAGACACGATTTTGTTGAAAATTTCAAGACAATAGAGTTTTCGAAATTATAGCGAAAAAACTATACGTGATATTGACGAAATCCAATTTTTAACGGTTTTTCGTGATTTTTCGGTAATTTATCGCGTCGCGTTAAAAAAACTATTGAGAAAATCGAAAAATGTTCTCTCTAAAGTATCAAACTAGACGCGAATTGCTGCCGGAAACAAAACTGTGACCGAAGAGATCGGAGCACTCCTTCTGGTCGCAGAATCTGAACACAGTATAGAAAAAAAGAAAACATCATTGTAAAACCACTCGCTCCGCTCAGAATCTAAAATGATAAAAATATTTTTAAAATATGTTTTTAAAAATATCGCGTTGTTTAAATGACAGGAAATATGGCGGATTCACGTCTCTCGGCTAAACATCCGCGGTTTAAACATAAATATTAACACATATTGAACGAAAAGCGCTTGATCCTAATAAAAGAACATTTCTTTTTTTATTTATACCGCGTGTTTCTGACGAGACACTATATTGAACTCTTTTACGATTTCTTTTCACAGAATTGTTCCGAATACTTCTCCGAGTGTCTCCGCGTCACCAATTTTTAAAAAATTTTTTTTTAAAACTGAGGAAGGGACGGGATGCGTTTTATTTTTCGGTTTTTCGGCGAGGCGTTTTTAAATAATTTTACGATTTCCCCCGGGTAATTAATTACATTTTCTTTCGAAACCGTGCACAGGAGAAGCCAGATAATTCAGCTAGTAAATTTCAGAAAAATATAATCGTCGACTCGCGCGTCACATCATAATATTACAAGACGAATACAATAATAATAATAATAATAACGTGTCGTCTCGCGTACAGCGGAAATCCGGACGTTCGGCTAGAAATTCAAATGCGTTCGAGTCGAGGAACCGAAAACGGACCGCGGCGACAGAGAGATACAAGTCATATAATAAAAAAATAAAAAATAAAACAGGAGAAGAAGAAGAATAAAGAAACGACACGGAGCGCAGGCGGTGTTATAATATGTTTTATTTATGTGTTCCGCCGCTTGTTTTTTTTTTAACGACACGCGGTCGCGGGTCCTGCAGGTCGGGGCGTGAATATCCTTCGGCAATGTACACATTTCCTCGCCCAGCTCGTTGCACACCTCGCGCACGCTTTTATTATATTATACGTCCGCATAAATTTTTTATTATTTTTTTTTTTTGAGTATACGTGAAACGCGTACACAAATCGGTGTACGACGACGTTGTAATACCTGCAGTGTGCAGCGTATACGCAGTGTTTTCGCTACTTTTTTTTACAAAAAAAATTATTTTACACTCCATTTATAGAGATTTAATAATTTTTTAGCATACCACTTTTTTGTTCAGTATATTTTTCACTTTCATCATACGAGTATAACCACCAGTATTAGTAGCCAGATTAATTATTTAAATTTTCTACATTTTTTTTTTTTGAGAAATTTATTGACTTTTACATAATTTCTTGTTATAATACTTTTCCTATCAATGTTGATAATTTTATTTTGCATATTTTAAATTCTGAAGAAAGTGGAAAATGTGTTAGTTTTACAATAATGTGTTTTTTTATGTCTATACCTAAAAGTTATACCTATTAAAATTTCGTTCCTATCATTTATAGCAGCTATCCTAGAAAATATAGGTGTTGCTGAAGACAGACACATAAAACTACCCACCACCCAGGCACTACAAACTACATTTGTAAAATTTTATATTATCTCGTTCTTGTCTGTGGTCTTTACGATTATCAAAGTTATTTATAAACATGATTTCCTATTGTTGTTATTTTACATTATAAGGCCCGGTACACGTGCAAACGAAAAGCGCTTGATCCTAATAAAAGAACATTTCTTTTTTATTTATACCGCGTGTTTCTGACGAGACACTATATTGAACTCTTTTACGATTTTTTTTCACAGAATTGTTCCGAATACTTCTCCGAGTGTCTCCGCGTCACCAATTTTTAAAAATTTTTTTTTTAAAACTGAGGAAGGGACGGGATGCGTTTTATTTTTCGGTTTTTCGGCGAGGCGTTTTTAAATAATTTTACGATTTCACCCCCGGGTAATTAATTACATTTTCTTTCGAAACCGTGCACAGGAGAAGCCAGATAATTCAGCTAGTAAATTTCAGAAAAATATAATCGTCGACTCGCGCGTCACATCATAATATTACAAGACGAATACAATAATAATAACGTGTCGTCTCGCGTACAGCGGAAATCCGGACGTTCGGCTAGAAATTCAAATGCGTTCGAGTCGAGGAACCGAAAACGGACCGCGGCGACAGAGAGATACAAGTCATATAATAAAAAAATAAAACAGGAGAAGAAGAAGAATAAAGAAACGACACGGAGCGCAGGCGGTGTTATAATATGTTTTATTTATGTGTTCCGCCGCTTGTTTTTTTTTTTTTTAACGACACGCGGTCGCGGGTCCTGCAGGTCGGGGCGTGAATATCCTTCGGCAATGTACACATTTCCTCGCCCAGCTCGTTGCACACCTCGCGCACGCTTTTATTATATTATACGTCCGCATAAATTTTTTATTATTTTTTTTTTTTGAGTATACGTGAAACGCGTACACAAATCGGTGTACGACGACGTTGTAATACCTGCAGTGTGCAGCGTATACGCAGTGTTTTCGCTACTTTTTTTTTACAAAAAAAATATTTTACACTCCATTTATAGCAGGGACTAGAACCTTAATGATTTTATCGGTTCTGGTTTCGGTTCGGTTTTTGAAAGAAATAAAATTTCGGTTTCGGTTTCGGTTCCGGTTCATGAAAATTGTGAATTTCGGTTTCGGTTCCGGTTCCGGTTAATATCGGTACTATCCCGTACTTCAAATATGGAAATTATGATTAAAAAGTAATAATATATTAATTTATAATGTGGAGCAAGTATTATTAAGGATTTAATAATTTTTTTAGCATACCACTTTTTTGTTCAGTATATTTTTTCACTTTCATCATACGAGTATAACCACCAGTATTAGTAGCCAGATTAATTATTTAAATTTTCTACATTTTTTTTTTGAGAAATTTATTGGACTTTTACATAATTTCTTGTTATAATACTTTTCCTATCAATGTTGATAATTTTATTTTGCATATTTTAAATTCTGAAGAAAGTGGAAAATGTGTTAGTTTTACAATAATGTGTTTTTTTTATGTCTATACCTAAAAGTTATACCTATTAAAATTTCGTTCCTATCATTTATAGCAGCTATCCTAGAAAATATAGGTGTTGCTGAAGACAGACACATAAAACTACCCACCCACCCAGGCACTACAAACTACATTTGTAAAATTTTATATTATCTCGTTCTTGTCTGTGGTCTTTACGATTATCAAAGTTATTTATAAACATGATTTCCTATTGTTGTTATTTTACATTATAAGGCCCGGTACACGTGCGGCTCTACTGTGTCATCGTAATTGCGCATTACATAATATATCAGTCTTTGAATCCGCCTTCGCTAAACATTGAGACGTCTTCACTCCGGTCCGGTCCGGCGCACGTTTTTCACGTCCAGTCTTCTTCAGCTCGTCCGACTCTCTTAATATTCACCCGTCGGTTTTCCTCATTGTTTTCGTGCACCTACCGTACCCCGTTCGACTAGCTTATACGAATAGGCTTTTGTAACCGGACTTCCGATAAAACCGTGGTAATAACTGCCCCGGTTCGTTCTCGTTCGGAGCGACTCTTCTTTCGAAAATTTGTTAGCTTCTCATCATCACCTTTCGTTACACACAGAGCTGCTCGAGTCTTAAATTCCGTCTTGGACGTTACAAGGAGTTTGGACCCGAACGGTTTTTCTAGTTTACCCATTGATGGCTGCTGAAATTCTAAAGTTTTATTCCGGGTCTATATATAGGTACTTGAATCAGTCGGTTACCGTTTGAAATCCGACTACACCAACCGGTTTCTCGAGCTTACGAGTTATCTATAGGCCGCTTCGATCGGATCTTCCGTTTTTGTGATTACACGAGAAATACGTTATGTTTCATATTCACAAAATGTATCCCGGCGAGTTAAAGAAGCGGAGTGTTATTATCGTCGTCGGCCGTTTTTCACGAATATTTCGACGTTTCCATAAACGTATAGCCGTTTTAAAACGTATATTTTTATGAATATATATAGTTAACACGACATCGGACGGTTCGGCGACAAATACTAAACAGTATATAAAATATCGTCGAAATAATATTCTTTTTTATACGACATTTTTTCCACAAATGTTTTTTACCCGCGTGCAGCTGGAGACGAGAAGCACTAGTGTAATATAATATGTTTTAATAATATTTTAATTTTTTTCTCTCTCTTTAATTGATCGATTTCCGTATATTTGTCGGTTATCATTTTTTTTTTTGCACTTTTACACCGTTTTAAACGACTAAAATAAAAAAAATTGAAACGTACAGGATAATGAAAATGGGAACCGCCCGAGGCGTTATTACCCGTTATTTTTTTTTTCTGTTAAAGCGTATTATTAAACCGCTTACATACATATATTCTCTGGTCCTCGATTAGCGGCGGTTTATTATTTTTATTTTTTTTCGATTAACAACGGAACGCGTATAACTACGCGACATTTAAGTTTTAGTACAGTTTTTCCATTCGTATAAAACCAAGGAAATTTCGATTCTACACGATACACCGACGTCAAACGCGACTACAATATTGCAGGACAGCGAGGTGAAATTCGCTTCAATTATTGAAACACATTCCGGAAACAAAAAAACGGATTTATTGTTTTTTAATTATTTTGAAATCGCCTCGTCGACCCGAAGAATACGTTCTAAACGTATACGAACAATTATTATACCATTTAATATTTAACCGCATCCATATACCATTATAGATAACGGAGAATCGCGTGTATGTGTGCCACGGACGAGTATATTAATATATTATACAGTTAATTTTCTTTCAATAATGCACACAATACACGCGCGTTACGTATACGAACGGAACTAGGTATGGACTGGAAATAGTTTTTTGTAATATTATTCATGACAACGTAATATTGTAAGTATATTTTTTACACCGGGTCGACGGAAAAAATTATTAGTAAATAACCCATAGGTACTCGTTATTTTGACTGATTGCACAACGATCTATACCATCAGCTGTTGTAAATTACGAATTCAAAACTACTGTTGTGCACTAACGACACGAGGTGTGTTTCGATATCATACGAAAATCCTAAACCTAACTGCACAATTCGATATGGACATTTCCCCCCCCATCCTTATGCCAACGTGCAGAGCGAAGCGTTTGTTTTTATTTTCTCTGGCCACCAATTTTGAATGAAAAAAAAAAGTGAATAAAATATACAAAAAACGCGTTAAAATGAGATCGGATAAAAACGAGTTGATTTGATTATAACCCCGCGGATTTGTTTGTTACGTACTTATCATAGTTTTCTATCTTAAAACAAGCGACTATAATATATTATATGCGTATAATACGAGCGCATCCGTTTACAACACGAGTATTTATGTGTGTACTTATATATAATATATATTATAATAAACACACAAATTGGTCGCATCCGACTAGCGACCTAAATACTTTATTTTTTTCGCCTAACGACGGGTTTTGTACTCTGCACAATATATACGCGTAGGCGGCGTACCAAAAAAAAAACGAAATAATAGAATCTTTTTAAAAATTAGTAAATCGGTTTAATTAATAGGAACACGCGAAATACACTGACAACTGACAAAAAATATATATATAAATAACTAGGCACTTATACTGAAGCGCAGCCGTCGTTTTGTACCGAAACCAAATCTTTTCTCGCAATATTATATACTCTAATTTTACACTCGTATACGGATGAGAATAGTCGATTGTACGTCCTAAAAAAACAGTTTTTAAACTAAAAAACTTGGTTTTTGTTAATTATATAGGATTATTATACGCCCTAAAGCGCTATACGCGTGCTATAAAATGGATAAAAGAAGCTTGATAGTATTTAATTGGAAAATCCTACTTCAGATGTTTGACTACAAGAGAGAGAATTCGAGAGTGATATGAAAATAACTAAGAAATAAGACGTATGCTAGAAGACGCTGATTCGCGACATTGAAAATTAAGAGATTGAATCGAGGAAGTCACGAAACGGACACCGGGTATTAACAAATTACCGCTTTGCCGTCCAAGGCAAAAGTGAGTGGTTAGATGTAAGAAAGGTTTGGATCTACTAGGAACGAGCAATTCAATGACTTTTAGTAGAGATAGACGGAGAGAATTGGCGGTGAAAATGGCCTTAATGATCTCTACATTAAGCCGCCAAAAATATAATAATTTATTCCTTTCAATCTTTCCTGGCAGATCTATGTGAATATTCGTAGATGCTAGACCGTCGAGCTTTTCTTCACCTGTTGTGTTTCGCAAGTAGCAGTTGATTGTTCTCGAACACGAAAAACTCCGTTCAGCTGTGGCTATTGAAACGAGCAAAAGTGCCGAGATAAGCAAAACCTCGGAAACGTTTCCAAAAGACGTTTCGTTCACTACTCGTAATGCTCCGAGAAATGGTTTCAAGAAATTTGAATTTCTACGTCTTTACCCGTCAGCAAGAAAGTTTTGTTTCGAACAATCTATCACCGTTTCACAGAACGCGAACAGTTCTTCAGTTATTCGTCAAAATCGTAATTAGGAAACAAAAACACGAAAATGATCTAAAACTGATTTATGGTCCAAGAGTCACTTTCAAAATAACTGCAATATTATAAAAATATACACGCGAAAAATCTAAAAATACACACACACACACACAATATATCTCATACATCGATTATATCTAACTTATTCCCATTGACGAAATACACTCACGTGATTATAAAAAAGAAATTTATTTTTATTAACAATTATGTTCTACAGTGGTCTCGTCTCACCATCCAATAAAAACTCTTTTTTTTTTGGGTCATCTTAACTCTTATACATCATAGCTTGACTTATATTTTACAATAATATCGTTATTGATCTACTAATACCTACTATAAGGATTTTATTACGATAATAATTGTTTTTATTTCATAAACGTTTTCTTAATCCATTTAACATTTGAACATTGCGCCACAACATATAAAAACGCTATTGAAACGTGTTAAAGGACAACATTTTCCTTCACCCCCCAACCCCGTTCTGAAAAAAATCCTTGATCCGCCACTGACCTCAGACGAAACGCGTTTTTATGCCCGAACTATTCCTATTGCGGGCACACACGTTACACTCGGAGACATAATACGCTATATACGTTATACGGTCGTGATCTCGTGAACACGTTTATATTATGTATATACATATGAACGCCAAAGGGTTTAATGATGATAATAATAAAGAAAAACTACGCGATTCGGGCGAATCGTTTGAATAACATTTTCGGTACTTCGGGCGCGAAAGGAAGCTGTGGCGGCGTAAGGAGAGCCGGGCAGGAGAAGGACGACGACTACCGGGCGATGGTATGAAATTAACGCGCGGCGGTGTGGAGGAAAAGGCGGCCGCGGAACCGTGTGAACCGCGGGACGGAGACGACCACGTATAAAATAATATTTTATACACATAAATATTTCTGTTATTATTATTATTATTTTTTTATATTTTTTTTCCTCGAATCTCTTTATATTCGGACCGGACGAAATTACAGTGTAGTCCCCCGACTACTTTCGGCGCGAGCCGCGATGATTCCTTAAATATAATACGCGCCTTACCGCCGCGTGTGCGCTTCGTTTTAAGTGTATTTGTACTTATGCCGCGCGACCTCCTCCGGCGCGTCCTGCACGACGCTGCGAACCGTCGATTCCTTAAAAAATTTTTTTTTAAATTCTTTCTCGAAATAAGAGGCGCTTTTAATAATAGGATTTTGATGAAACAAAAGGGCACTTTTTGTTATTTAATAAGTGTCCAAAAAGTCACAATTATTGTATAAAAAGATACGATAGGCCCTCGTGCGAGAAATCATTTTAAGATACCTCTAAAAATTTTCTACACGTGATTATATAACCATATACTCCTTTTTTTTCATATTTACACTGGACATTTTTAATAATTTTTTTTTTTAACCTTTATAAATATTGATTTATAAAATTTACGTTTTGTAATAAATAATATATTTAATAAAGGTAGCGAGCCGCGGGATGTTGTGGATATCGCTGAAGTGAATTACTCGGATAAAGATTTTAGAGATTTGTATATTATAAATTATTTATTAATTTGAAAGCAATGATAAATCATTGCGTTCGATAAAACGATTCCGAGCGGAGCTTCGGTGTAATAAATAAACGAAAAAATAAACGACAATCGATTAGAGACGAAATTGCATTTTTAGCGTTTTTATGTCATTTTTTGATAGTTTTTCCTGACTTTTGAAAAGAGTATTGAGAAAATCGAACAAAGTACAAACTAGATGAAATTTGCAATCAGAAAAGGTGCTATACGACAAGATCGGAGCACTCCTTCTGGTAGAATTGTTGGATACAGGCATAAAAAAAAAATACATCATTGTAAAACCAATACATTTCTCGCTCCGCTCAGAATCTAAAATAATATAAAATTTTTAAAAATTATAATTTTAAAAATAATATTTATTTTAAACCGAATACGGGATTTCTTAACTCATTTCATTTCGTACGGCGATATTAAAATGAATACAAATTTAAGTCACTCGTAACGTTAACACTTGACTTTATTAGTTATATGAAGTAATTTTATTTAATAAAGTAACAAGAATCTCGATTCGCAGGCCCGTGAGAGTTGTACGCCCAGTATAATCGTTTTACTACTGGATGCAATGGCTCCTTTTCGAATATATTTTTATCACATCGAAACATAAAAATGGGAATAATAATTTTGGTAAAAATAAAGTGAAAATTTGCCAGAAACTAAATAACATATTACTTCTCGAAATAAATACTCGGGCATATCGCGACATTTCGATAATTTTTTACAATATCGCGATTATTTTAGTGCAGAGAGAATTTCGCAGTTTTTTGCTATATTAATGCAGCAGCATTAAATTCTTGAATCACTATTTGCCAATATTCGGGTTTTTCGGGCCGTATAATATATATTTTTTTATGTTTATGTATTATGTCTACTTGGAAAACCGGATTTCTTTGAATTATTTTTTGGAACGTGTCACTATACTAATGAGTAATGACACAAACACACATTTATAAATGGAAATAATTTCACAAAAAACGTGAAAAATAATATTAAAATTTGACGGTGTTTGGGCGGGAATAATCTCTTGTCATATCGATAACAAGAAACTATATATAATCTCCCATATTTTTCAACAATAACCAAGTAGGGAAATTCTTAACGGTAGCAATTACTTATAATTTATTAAGTAAATTATTAGGATATTTTATAAGACTCTCTACGAAAATCTAATATTTTACTTAATAAAGTATTTACTTAGTTATATTTAGTATCATCTGTGAACATAGCTGAGAGTTTTATTCTTAAAAAGCGTATACAAACAAACCGCAGTACTTTTTCCCGAATGAAATTTCCAACGGTATATAAATACAAATAACGCGTCTTTTACACGGAGAAATTCGGTTAATACTGCAGATCGAGGAGCATTTTAGGATCATTTTTCAAAGATAGCTTTCGAATTATCGAATTATTACTGTGGAGACCACAGTAGAAATGAACGATTATTGTATTAAACGACACTCGTTTTGCGAGCTCGTAAAACAATATTGTTTTATTTTACGTTTTATAATAGTCATAATTATTATAAAAACATATAATTAAACGTATTATTTTATTAAAACAAACATCGTTTCACCGTATACGTATAATATAATCGCAGCAAACCTGTTTGATTAGGCACAATATAACCGTAGATTTCCCGTTTATTTATTATAGTTTATCAAACATATCGATCGGGTAATTAATTTTATTAATTAATTTTTTTTAAATAAACGCGTGTCTCAACAAAAAAAAACCACTCCTAACGCATAATTTTTTTTTTTTTGAACACTTAACGAATTATTTAATCAATTTTTCAATTTTTCCATCAGGTGACGTTCCCGTTTCGTTAATTTCACGCATACTACACTATGTTCATACACACACATGCATAAGATCGCAGTGGTCAGTTTCTCATGGGTCGATTTCATTACACGCGCGCGCGCGCGCGCTCGTTTCACAGGACCACATAAATCTTAATTTGTCGTAAGCCCGTAGGCGTCCAACGCCACACCATACACATTATACCTAGTATTTTGCTGCCGCTGAAACCGCTGCTACTGCCGCTGCTGGTTACACGCGTGGTCCATAGTAATAATAGTAATAATAATAATAATAATAATACGAGGAGCGATCAAATATCAAACCGGAATGTTTCGGTCGTGAAGACGATAAAGTTCCCATGTGCGAAGTGGGGCGTTGATAACGATTAGATAATATGGATATCACGTGTCGAACCAGCCCGTTTAAGCTCTTCATTTAGTCGGCATCACGGCTGTGTGAGTGAGCGAGTGATTCGTCCGTCCGTTGCGCAACGGATTGATTATTATCATCGAGTTCCTAGCTCGATCAAACCGGCCGAAATTTTGCGTAGACACTTAGCAAGCACCATTGTAGCAGTTTCTATGTAGACAACTATCTCGGAAAATCTCGTGTGTACGAAGGGGTATACAAACGGATGAAGCAGTTGAAAACGAATACACCCCCCGCCCCCACGATCGGCGCCCTCGAATCGATTAACCCGGACCAAAACAGTAATTGTATAGACTTATCGAGTCTTATTATTTGCACGACTATGCTGCTTACCACTGTGTCAGCTTTTGCCACAAGGCAAAAATTGTGTATCGGCGAAAGAGACGTGGTTTTCCCATCTGCATAAGTGTGCTTCTTCTGCACGAGACAATGCTCGCGGGCTACATACAGCACTCAACAAAAACCGGAGTTAATGCAATAGATTCCTCTGGAACACCATCCATACAGTCCATACCTTTCACCCCGCGGAGGAACTTGGAAGATAACGTTATTAAGACGGTAATGCTGCCGAAGCATTTGTGAGTGAATGGCTTATGACCCAGCCTTCTTCTTTCGATGAAAGAGGAATCCAAAACTTGCCGAATCGTTGAGAAAAATGTATTTTTAAATTTTAATCGAAAACAAAAATTTTCAATTTTTCTTCCATATAATTTTTGTTTATATTTGGATGCTTGAACAGCTAGGTTTTTAACCGAAAAAGTTATATACAATAGGTATAAGAACAATATTATTAATGTTTACAAATCATGTTAAAGTATACCGTATATTAGAGTGTATTAAGTAAATATTATTGGTCAATTATTTTAGTATATCGGTCTTTCCCGAGGCTTTCCTTGATATTTCGCGAAAGGTCGAAAGCCGATCGTGTCGTTTCGTGTCTTGGACATTCTATACGAAAATATGTTTTATAGTGATAGCTGATGTTTGATAAATATTGCAGATTGGTGGTGAGCCATTGCTTAAATTGTGAGTTGAGATAGTGCGTGTCCAATTCTTGTTCCGGCGGTGGCGATAATACCTTGACGTCGGCTGAACACCGGTCGTGTATGCCGCATTGTCTTACTGAAACTTTGATGGTTTTCAGTTCGTTCGTTAGTGTCGAATGGAATCCCATGAACGTCGCCACGATAAAAGGAGTTCGTTGCGAATAGAAATCATAGTTTTTAACAGTACAATTGCTTCGTTTCATTGCCCCATATTCCTGCAGTGTGCGAAGGCATTCGTAAACGGATTCAACAATATTATTTTATTCGTATTTATAAATTCAGCTCGAGTTTTTCGAACCGATTTCATTGCGGGGCCAAGGATTTTTAAAAACGCTGTAAAAACGCCGAGGGAATCATTAATCATTAATCATATCAGTTATTATAGGAGTGAGTTGACGAGCTGAATAACACTATGTATAGGAACCTTTCAAAAAAAAAATTGCAGTATTTATTTCGCGAAATGCGATCAACTTGATGTACAGATCATTTTGATTCTATTGACCGGTTGATTCCATTAACTTTTTTTAATGAACCTTTATTAATACGCGTACTTAAAATAACACAAATAATAATAAAAAAAAAAACATTTAAAATAAAGAGAAGAAACTATTGGATTGGACTTGGTGCGTTGTAATATTTTGTTTTTCGTATTAGCCCGAAATTAAAACCCAAATAATTTTTAATTTTAACGGCAAAATAAAATATTCATACGCAATATCTGAATTTTTTTTTAGACGACTAATGTCGGTTATCGCTGAATCAAAACGAGTACGTTTTTTCTCTTCTTTTATAAAAAAAAAAAAAATTTATTATTTTCATTATTATTTAATGAATATTAAATATTAATAATAATTATAATAATGAGCCTGTTGTTGAGAATGATATAGTTAAGATCACCATTGACAGAACTCTTGTTTCATCGCGTACAAGAGAACATAATCGGCCTGATATTGTAATCGTTAATAAAATAAAGATAAAAAATCCGCTTTGTTGGTAGATATTTCAGTTCCCCTTAGTCGTAACATGCAGAAGACGTATATTGAGAAGACTGATCTGGCAGTTGATCTGAAGAGCCAGTGGAGACTGGATAACATTAAAATTGTTCCAGTGATAATTTGCAGTAATGGGCTCGTACCCAAGCAACTGAAGCACGACACTGATGCGCTGAACATTGAGAATTGTGAAAGCGCGATTGAAAAGATTCAGAAGTCAGTAATGGTCATACCACGAGAAAATTCTTGCAGTACACGACTATTTCATTTGGACTGAGGTCCCTGGAATAATTTTAAATTTTACTATCCGTAATAGGCCCAGTGGCGCCCAAAAGGGGATCACTTGAAATGGTTCAATCGAACCAGGTAAATTAGGGGATGATGTGTGCCTTCCTCGTGATTTTTGTGTCCTAAATTATGATTTTTATACGTCATATAATTTGAATATTATCAAATTATAATAGATAGTAATTAATTTATTCAAAATAAATAAGGATTGAATGTTGAAAACAGGTGAGTGGGTGGGTATGTGAGTGGTTTTTTAACTATTTGAACCACATATTTCAAAAGAGGTGGGCGCCACTGGTAATAGGCGAGACAAGCGAAAATAATAATAATAATAATAATAATAATAATAATAATAATAATAATAATAATAATAATAATAATAATAATAATAATAATAATAATAATAATAATAATAATAATAATAATAATAATAATAATAAATATATTATTATATTCTATTATTTATAATATATATATATATATATATATATATATATATTATTATTATTATTATTATTATTATTATTATTATTATTATTTATTTATTATTTATTATTATTATTATTATTATTATTATTTACTATTATTAATTAATTATGTTTATTATTGATGAACAGTGCCGTTTTGCCCGACAAGTCAGAAAAATATTTTTATACGAGTAGGATCGATAATCATTATTTTTTTTTTTTTTTCCGAAACGCTTTTTGACGTCTTATATAATAATAATAATAATATATAGGTAGTATACATTGTACGAACCAGCGACTGCGCGCTGCACGAGAGGATAAAAAAAAAAGTAAAACCCTTCTCCGCGACAATATTGTGTCTTACGCGATACCGGCGGATAAATGATTAACCGCGTTTTTTTTTTTTACGGGTTAACAACCACGGGCAGATATAATATATAACGGCCCGTTTATACGCGCGCGCTAGCGTGTATAAAAATGTACGTGTATACAGTGCACGATTAATGATAGCAGCAGACGACGAGCATTAAAAAATACGACGGCGAACGACATGTCGCACGGCGGTTATTAATCCTACAAATCGCAATAATTAGCCGCGTGCAACGGTGTACGGTAGTAGTGTAGGTACGAGCTATTATAGTGTACGCGCGAAAGGCGGGTTTTCGAGATGAACGAGAAAACGACACATAAACGAGTATAAATTATTATTATTTTTTTTTTTATATATATATATTATGTTAGCGATACATTTTATACGAACGGAGTAAACTAGTTAACACACAAACGATATAATATATAAAACACACCACACGTTTCGTATATACGCGCAATCCGTACGAACGTACTGCAGCGCAAACGACACGTGTTGTTACGTATTCGTCGCGCGTACAGAGCACCGTACGTCTGCCTCCGCCGTGACCGGTCGCGTAGTCTGCGCATCTGCCGCTGCGAAAACGCTTAGAAAACGCTTAGAAAACCGTACCTAAAAAAATTGGAAAAAAATTTAGAAACCGTTTCACCGGAAGACCGCCCCTCGCGGACGCGGGTTTTTTGTCTTAAACGCGTTATCGTTATTACCGACGGAATTCAAACTAAAAATGTCACGATTTGATATTGGAACGGATTGAATTCCGAATCCAGTCTGCGGCACTGCGATTCGTGTAATCTGCAATGGCGGTCGGCAAAATACTAAAATGTCCATTTTACAAATATTCCGCTCATACGTATATAGTGATATATATTTTTTGTTTTGATTTCGTAAAAAATACGCTCACGATCAGTGGCGGCGCCGACCAAAGGCCAAAGGTTTAGAACCTTTGGGCACGCCACGTAATTTCGATTTGAGGGGATTGAAAGCGGGCATTTTCCGCGTACAACGGTACCGATTCATCTAGTGACGCGATAAGGATTTTGAAAACAGACTTGAATTCCTCGTGAATTTTACTGTAAAACGAATTTCTCGCTTTTCTCATTTTTTTTTTATTTTAAGACTTTCAAAAATTTATTATCAGCAACTTTTTTTTTTCATTTTAAATTGGTTCAATTAGGTTTTCAAGGGTTTATGAAAAAAATTACAAATGTGGGAAAGTCGATCTCAGGTACAATCTCACGACGAATCCGAATCCGTTTTCAAATTTCTTATCGCACCACTAGATCGATCGGTACGTCGGAAGTAGGAAACGTCTATTTTGTTACGCTTCGTGTGTGTAAGACAAAGAAAGAAAATGCTCGCTTTCAATCCCCTTAAGTCAAGAAAGTTTGAATTCGAATTCCTTATGTTATACCTACAGTTATGATCCGCTATAACGTCTTAATATATTCTTAAATTACGCATATAATTTTGAAATAAATGTACGTTAAATTCATAATATTACTTGAATTGAGAAAACGTATTAATCGCTATTTTATTTATTACACTTAAATACTTTATTTATTTATTTTTAAACGAGTACCAACCTACAAGTAACTAACCTGACCGCCTCTCCGAAACTGCCGGTCACTCAGACTCAGTGGTACAACTAGAATTAAACCCCCAGAGAGATTAAATAAACAATTATTTAATTACTAAGGTACCGTATTTATATATAAGGAGAGCCCAAGTTTGTGGGGGGTTCCAGACAGCGGGCGCCACTGTGGCTCACTCAATTGTGACTCTACTGCAGTGTCACTGCGTATGTGCCCGCCCTAATACGTGTCGGCCTCCCTTTGGCCCGCCCTGGAAAAATAACCTGGAGCCGCCACTGCCGCGGGTGGATCTCTGTTGAGGCTTTTAGAAAACTGTTACGTGATTTCGGTCTTGATCTGAGTGATTGCAGACGTCCGTACAGGGACGGGAACACAGGCACAGGAACGACTACGACGATGGCGAAATTTTCAAAACGTCTCTCTGCGGCCTGGAGAATATTTTTGAATTTCGTTCTCATTTCTCACGTCTATATGTATACGAATATACAAGACAATTATAAGAAAACACATATAACTAATATACGCGCATATAACGAATATTGATTTCGAAATTAAAACGCGTTATTGTAATATTACAATATTATCGCGTATAATACGCGCGTTTTCTGATATATATATATATATATATATATATATATATATATATTGCCGAACACGCCGCGGCGGGGGTGCTATACTCGCATATAGACGGAAATAGATATTTAAAAAAAAAATCAATTTTCGAAATAAACGCGAGCCCGGCTAAAATCGATTAGAAATAAATTACATTGTTTTTTCCTTTCCCGTACGTACTCGCGGGGCGATCCGCGGGGCTATTTTACACGAGCGCCGTGTAAATAATAATAATAATAATATTTTATTCGAATAATATGTACTCGTATACACACGAATAATAATAATAATAATCACTCGAAGGTCGTCGTCGTCATCATCGTGTCGAAATTGAATATTTTAAATCGAATCAGAACGACGATAAATTCAACGCGGGGGCCGATCGATATAACGCGCTGCAACGCTTTACATATTATATGTACACGTATCTACGAAATATCGTAAATATTATAATTTATAACGTAGTGATCGCGGCCGCGAACGCGTTACGAAAAACGTCAAAATCCTTTTTAATAAGATAAAAAAAAAAGAAACTCGCGTGATATACGCGCGATTATATATTACAGAAATCGTCTTGGCCTCCGTCGTTTTCTTCGCGTTAAAGTGCGGAAAAGACGTACGACGCTGTTTGCTTTGAATACGCTCCGATGCTGAAGCGGGGGGCGTTAACTGTGCGGTTAATATGGCGTTTTAATAAATTAAAAAGCCAATATTCGTATACACTTTTTAACTCGACCAATTAAACGGATTTCGTGTCTAAATAGTATGACTGCGTCAGATTTGTTTCTCGCGTGATTATTTTAATGAAAATCGTAGGGGAGCGTTCATAAGAAATAATAATAAATACCGTCGTCGCACTGATAACACGTGAAATTCGGTCACGATTTAACATATTACGTATAATTATAATAATACGGTTGCCCGCCTTAGTCCGCATCAATCGTCGTAAAACTACGTTTAAATTGAATTTTTTACATGCACATCGACCGTGTACGCGTATAATCTTTATTTATTTTTCTCTTGATTTAATTTTCGAATATTTTTTCAGGCGTAGCGATATAGGCAGTGCACTGGTCCCCGAAAGTTTCAATGAATGATAAGTATTTGATTTCAAAATAAAATGTTAAAATTCGTATATACCTTTATAATCGATGTATTAATAATTAATAATAATAATAAATATACATTTGCATATTATTCAAGATTTATCATGAAATTTACTTATTCAATAACCGGCGGCGTAAGTGCGCGCAACCACGATTTGTCTACGGAATTTAACCTCAAACATTATAACAATCTCTAATTTTAGTAAGAAATTTTAAATTAAATAAATTCCTAACGCAATATTCAAACCCAGAAACCTAACACACACAAAAAAAAAAAATTTTTTTTAATAATTTAAAATTAAATATAACTGTCCAGCGGGGAGGGGTGGGCAACCATTGCTCACTGTCGATAACATTAATTTATTCGCGCCAACAAAGTTAGGCCCCGAAAAGTAGCTCGCACACCAGCTCCGTAATGTGTATAGTTGCGGCACTGAATCTACTAGAATAGAGTCTTGTCACAGAGTCTATAACACAATCGAACGAAAAATTTCAGACTTATTTATATATATTTTTGTAAGTATATATCGTCGCTTACAGTGCGTATCTCAAAATTTGACAAACTGCGTGTATTTTCAATATTGATATATTCAGCTATTGCCGACAATTTAAAATCCGGAGAAATTTTCTGTCAGATTAACGGTTACACTGTTATCGATGAAGACGACAACAGAGCTGATCTCAGTCTTTGACGTGTCCTCAAAAAAAAAAAAAAATAAATGTAATAAAAAAACTTTAATATACGTTTTTATGGGCGGATGGCAGTTTACCGAAAAACGATAAGAGTTCGAAGATGTGATACGGATTTTAATTTTAAAAAGTGCTGCCAACCGTTGCCAACAAAAATCTTACTAGATATATACCTAGTACAAATTACCAAGTACAACGTACAAAGTACTTTTTTCTCGTGGCGTTTATAGAAAGTGTTTGCACCTTATAGATCCGCCTTGGTCGAACCTATATACTCATAATATGATTTCGGTTGATTAGCGCCACAGACAAGAACATATAGTATTTGTCTGTACGTTCACCGTTCAAATTTCAAATATTATATTATACAGCGTAACCTATAAAACAAATATAAATTATTTTCATATAATTTTTCGACAATTCTAAGTTGGCAACAGATTGGACGAGCCATTTTTACGGCCGATGCTCTTATCGTTTTTCGGTGTACTGCCCCAACCCCGTTTTTTATAACATTAATATAGATTTTTAGTTAGTGTATTTATTCGTATATGATATAACATTAAAATAAAATTTTAATTCAATATAAACAGTTTAAAAAAAAAAATAGGAATTAAATATTTCCAGATAGGTGTTGTTTAAAAATACGGTTTTTCGCTTCTCCTGTAAACCTTCATATCCCGAGATAAGCACTTCAAGCATAGACATATTAACACACGGACTGCGCTTTCCTACCCCCCTGCCTATATAAATGTGTCCGCAGGATAAACTATTCCCTTTGGAAGAAAAAATTCGATAAATTTCAATTTTTCCATGGAATTTCATAAACCGCTTTATTACCTGCAAATATTACCGAATTACCTATCAGTAACGTAGACGGTTCACTTTGTGAATGTCAAGTGTTCTTAATGACTGATTATTATCACTAATATCACGGATGAAACATTTTTTTACACTCGTTTTATTTTCCATAGGGAATAATTTTCGTTATCACACGATGAGGACGGCAATTCCTAACGAAGCGCGCAGCCAATATGTTAATATGTCTATGACTTCAAGTGACGATACACACACACACGCATACGAGTATTCAGTGTCGGCCTGGCACACCAAAGGCCCCGGGATCTTTTTATTCTGGGGCCCCCTGCCCCTTGGTTTAATATGAAGTTAAAAAATATAAATCAATAAAAAACAATTCATTATATTCGGGTGTCCCAGATCCAAGGACGGAGTGACTCTAAAATTCTTACCGGGCCACTTATGAAAAAAATTAATTTTTTTTTTTTTTTGGACTAGCGCCTTCTGTTTCCATATAGAGTTAATACAGGTTAATAAAAGAATCTATGGTGAAGTTAGAATTTGGTGGTCGGATTTAGTTTTTAAGTTAAAGCAATTTGAAATTTGACAATTTTACCGTGTTTCTTTAATAGGTTTATTTTTTCCATTTTCCGCCTCGTACTACGTATAATAGTCCAATGGATAAATACCACGATTTGACGTGTGTACGGTTCGGGGTTCTCAAATCAATTTTTACATTATTTTTTTTTATACATTACAATAATACAAGGCAAAGATTTCAAAACTTGTGGAGACATAGCGTTCAAAAACATTGGTATAAAAAAAAAAAAGATGGGGCACCGGCCGCATTCGCGGCCTAGCGGCCATGGACAGGCCGACCCTGCGAGTATTATTATAACAATACGCGTAGTACATTATAACGCGGCCGCTCGACGAGAGAGCGTACCACAATATCGTACTGGCGCAGCGCGCCGTTACATATTCTCCGTGTGGGCGGAAGCCCCCGTGGGGCGCGACGACGGAGAGTGAGCGAGAGAGAGAGAGTGTGAGCGAGTTATCGAGTGAAAGAGAACGAGTCATCGAGTGAAAGAAAAGTAAAAAAATAATAATAATAATATAAATACGAAGAATAATAATAATATTATAAAGTAACCGCGGAACGGTGCGAGACCGGTACGGATTTGACGAGGTATAGAAGGGAACGCCGTGGCCTTTTTTTTTTTATATATAAAATGTAGATCGTCCGGCGTGTGTGTGTGTGTGTTACGCCCGGAGCGTCGGTCGTGGTTCTCGGCACTGGCAGTCTCGCGCGTTGCCATATTATTTAAATACGCTTATAATATAATATCAGGCGTACCGGGCCAGCTCGGAGAACTAATTTACATCCGATAATCGTGTTAACACGACGACAATACACACACACACACACACAGTTGGCGTGCCGCGTCGGTCGGTTCGGATTCTCGCGTTTAATATTCTACGATAATATTATATTAAATTATTATTATCCGCCGCGTTGCACAATCCGTTTCGATCTGGTTCTTTTTCTCTAAAGTTTTACTCTCTCTCTCTCTCTGTGTGTGTCTATCTATCACCGCGGGTATCTGCCCCGGCGTTCTACCAACATTCGTATATAAAATAGAGCTGTTCTGCTCCGCGCGTTAACACAACAATGCACGGCCAACACAAAAACGCTGTACCGCAGATCGTTGTAATCGATTTATTATTATTATTATTATTTTCTATACGTATCCGTATTGAATGTAATAAGCAACGCGCGCGCGTTATCGTAGAGAAGTTTAAAGACCTTTTGCCGCCCGAATCTCTTCGTACCGCTGCTGAAAACTGTATCTCTGCAGACTCGACGAATTTATTACAAAAAAAAAAATGTTTTGTTTCTGGGACACACCCGCCGATCTTTTTAAAACACGATTCGATTTATATTCGATCGCCACGGCTTTACACGAATTATAAATCATGACCAATTACCACGGGTTGTCATTTAAATCAGGGGTGTCAAAGATACGGCTCCCAAGACACGTGGATTCGGCCCGTGCGGCAGTCGAGTCTTTATCAAAGCTACAACTTAATTAATAATAATAATAATCACGGACTAAGATATACTGGACCGGCATCGACATGACGGGAGGTGTAGAACGGGACGGTTAGCAAATGTGTCTACTTTATCAGTGTACATGGGGATCGTGCGGTTTCAGCGCTACTGGTGGTTTTAATATACTCTGTCTTATTCTTTGATAATGCACTCCCATATTATTTTAATTCCCTCCAATTTATAAACCACTAAGTACACAACATTACAATTTTCAACGAGTGGAAATTATTCTGATTGAAAATGAAAGGACGTAAATGTTCTGTTCTTAAGTGTTGCAACACAAAGGGTAACAATAAAATTTCCTTTTTTGGTGTGCCAACAAATAATTCTCAAGCATGGAACTTGGCAATTAACGCTACAAACGGCCAAGAAACGATTATAAAATTTGTGTGCAGTGATCATTTTAGAACTGAAAATTAAACGTTAAACAAAATAAATGTGTTATCACAGAATAACAATATTATTGTTATTTTAATCAATAGATGGCGACAAAAATCGTTGATTTCCTTATGCACCCTTCCCCACGCGTCTCTTTAGCCTCTTAATGTTGCCATTGATAAACATCCTGATGCCAGTCCATTATATCTTAATCCGTGATAATAATCGATTTTGGCACTAACACTGATAATACGTGGAAAGCGTCTATCGGTCAAAATATTACGGTCTTAGGTCGCCACATAGATTCCGAAAGTATGAAAGTCAAGGAGGATACAATGAAATTTACGTTTCTCCGTGATATTTATTTTTCTTCGTATCCTCCATGACTTTCAAAATTCTTCGGTTATCTTTTGCATAGATAATATAAAGGTATAATTATTATCAATGACGTTTTGTCCTTCAATACGTTTTTCTGTATTATTATAAATTTAGTTTCTTTTAAAATTGGCCCGCCAAGCTTGGTTCGAAAAAAAAGTGGCACTCGAGCAAATCGAGTTTGACACCCCTGATTTAAATGTTTCCGGCAATAATTCATTTTCAAATTTTTGAACTCGTAAAAATTTAACGCATTAACTACATGTTATACGATGACATGTTGTTTCACTATAATAATTGTCAATTACCTAGTTTATAGTCAATAATTTTCTATCATTTTCACGTGATATTGTGATGAGATTTTTCAATCGTGTATTTTTCGTTGTCGATCCAAGACGATTCTTCGATTTTATTACGGTCTAAATACGCGATACTTCTAGGACGATTCACCCACCACATTCGACTACTTGTGCTGCATTTGCATTACTTGGTGACCTACGTGGGCGCCACTGCCGCGTATTATAGATTCCGACGATTCACCCGAATACGCAATACGCTTTGAGTGTGTTGGGCGTACGAAGAAGAAGAATAAAAAGAATAAAAAGAATCTGTGCACCTGCGGCGGCGGGTTGCCGATGTGCGAAGGGAAATTTCGCTGCAAAGAGACAACCGAACGATCCCAATACTACTCCTGCAAACAGTGGCGTATTTTCAACTTTTTTCTGGGGGGGTCCAAATTTTTTTTTTTTGAAAATTCCAACAGAATATATTGATATAAGGTATTTAATAAAAAATACCTATGGATAATTTTAACGAATAAGTACATTTTATTTTAAAAAAATTTTTTTAATTTTAAAGTACAAAATCTAATCGTCTTTTTTTTTTTGGTTCTGGATGGGGTCCAGTATCCCTGGACCCCCTCCCCCGTAAATACGCCACTGTCTGTACCTATAATATATATAGTAAGTCATTTATGACTTTTGAACCTTTTTTTTCTTCTGAGGGGGGGGTTGAGACCCAGGACCCCCTCCCCCCCCGAAAATACGCCACTGCCTGCAAAAGCCAGAGAACATAAAAGGTCGTTATTATAAGTTCGTCCGCGGGTTCCCATTATTCACGTACGTAGTCAACGACACTTTGGCCTTCTAAAAATTTAACACGTCCATCCTTTTCGTTAATTCCTCGATCCGATCCCGCGCCGACGATTCTGCGACGTCGAGTCTGCCGTACACCCACCATAGGCGTGCGCACAGGGTGTGCCGGGTGTGTCGTGGCACACCCCGTGGCCCGTGGCTTTTTGTACAACTTTCATTCATTCGGGGACTTTGTTTGAATTTTAAGCTATAAATAATAAAAATTAGAGAAAATAAATTAGGCGCTCTAGCAAAATTTTTTAATATTCTAATGTAGGTTACTAACCACTAGGTATATAGCTATATACTATATTGTAAAAATATATCTAAATGTTGTGAAGCACAACATTTAATCAATACGTTTTTATGAATTGATATTTTGCATTAAATTTATCCTTTTTTAGGTTGAGAGTTAGGTTAGATTTGCTTAGGCTCATATAAGGGAAAGCGGCCCAATTTTCTTCATGGCACACCCCATACAAAATTCCTGCACACGCCTATGACACCCACCCGATATCCCGAAGTAAAATTTGATCGGAAAATTTTTAGCCCGAACCAGACGATCTTCTGCCGTCGTTTATATTCAAACGATATGATAAAAGTCACGATTCTTGAAAATCGTTTTTCCAAAGTCTCGGGATAGGAACGGACCTTATATTTTATAAATGAAATAATAATCGAACTGCCGGCGGAATATTAACACGACGTCGAACAAACGTTATACGCGCGTGTATTGGCTGGTGTGTGTAAAAAAAAAAAAAAAAATCTCATTCACACCGCACGATTACGACGGCGCGTAATATCATGTTATATATTCAATCGCTTATAGATTATGAATATTATATATATATTACATATTAAAACGAGATTTAGATTTAATCGGCGCTATAGTGCATATAATAATAATAATAATAATGATGTATAACACGCGTGTAATATTGACGTCTAGAAATTAAATCGTTGTCGATACACTCGTAGTAGGTATTATATTAAACAAATTATATGCATACGTCGAGAAACACTATACGACAACACCACTGCCACGGACAAAGTAGTTGGCTCGGTTTTATTATAAAATAATACGAATACCACCTATATAAATGACGTTTAACACGGCGGCGTGATGTAATAGAACATTATTGTTATAAGCGAATATACAACTTGTGTGTTTACACAGCACGCGAGACATGGCAAAAAAAACGTCTTAAAAATACTCCTGTGATATTTTTTTCCCTCAAAATAATTGCTTCACGCGCGAGAAAGGACTCTGAAGGCTACACCGCAATCGTACTTTTGGTACCTACTAAATTTTTTACACAAAAATAAATTACAATACAATAACATTTAAACGTTTTTTTTTTTTTTTGATATCTACAATTCTTAAAAATGTATAAAATACAATTTTTACGATTTTAAAGATATTTATTAAACCCCCCGTCTCGGTTATCGCACAGATAATTGTAATTCATTTTGTCGTAAAAATTCGGTGTCTCAATGCACAACTGTGTCCTTCGGGGTTCTTTTCCCCGCGGAATCTCGGTTTTATCCGTAAAAATTTGAATTTTTTTTTTTTTTTTAAACGTTTTTTTACGTATTTTCGCTGCACGGTTTTGCAGTATTTGTCCGCGTAGGGTCCTGTCGATAATTACACTCGCATATGCGTATGAGCGAAATCTAAATTGGGCATTCCATTTTGTGACTTCTCTCTGAACCATATCCACCAGCCTTTTCGCGCAAATCACCGCACATGACTCACTATCAAAAAATGTTTTTTGTCTATATTTACGACTAGGCGCGATAAATTAATTTCGTACAGGAAAATCGATTTTCACCTTAAGTACGCGTAATCTATTTTTTACGCGTTTTAAATTAGAAAACGATCTTTCGATGTGTCTGAATAATAATATATCGCGCGAATTTATTTAAATAAGCCCGTTCGGACCTATATCCGGCCGTGCGTATATAGGTAAACGACAGAATTGTGGTACTATCAATTAACGGTCCTAACCGAAATTAAACCAACTCTTACAAATGTCGCAATCGTTTAGGCTTAGAAAATAATATTTGGTGAAAATTTCGTCTATTTCTATAGTTCTATGCGGAAACGACATCACTTCCTTCTGCGATATACCGCGTTTATCCATAAAAAAAAATAGCATACCGAGAAATTTCCTCGTCTTGTAAAATTCCGCACTGTGTTGACTTTCGCCGGCCTTGCACTCGGCATAATAAAACTCATTATATATACGATAGTATATACACGCTTGTTTTTTTTTCTGAATTTTAATCGATACGATGCTCTCGGCTCCGCTGTTCGATACCGTCGTCTAAAACTACCCCCGTCCTTTTTTTTTTCTATATATATTATATGTACCTTCCAGACGATTTAATCCTTTCTTAATTACCTTTTTTCGATATCGTCATCATTCATCCCGGTCGTCTCTCGAGCGCCGGTCTACTTTGACAAGACAACGCGCACGTAAATATTTTACCACACGACGTCGTAATTATTATTATTATTATTATTATTATTATTATTATTATTATTATTATTATTATTATTATTATTATTATTATTATTATTATTATTATTATTATTATTATTATTATTATTATTATTATTATTATTATTATTATTATTATTATTATTATTATTATTATTATTATTAAACGACTTGTTGTTTTCGTCGCAATACATCCGTTTCAACACGGACGACGACGTTATATTGAATTTATCAGACAGGCATAATAAACGTTTTTTGACGGGTAATAAGAAAAAACAGAACAGAACCGTCTCCAGGTCCGTCTTTTTTTTTCTCTCACGTGAATACGCGTACAATATTATCAACACACATGCGGGGGGGGGAGGAATTCGAGGTGGTCCTGCAGAAGTTGTTTATATTTTCAAAAGAGTAAAGAAATAACGAATAAAAATAAATAAAACACGAAGCTATTACAAATTTCTTAAAAATTTTGAAACGAAAATATATAATATATGAGCCGAATATATTTTACTGCGCGATCAAAAATCAAACAGATTTCAAAAATCGTTTTCGTACAGTCTCTCCTCTTTGATCGAACCGGTCCGACGAAGCGGAGACCGCTGCGGACGAGTAGAATATTATGAATGGTGTCGTTTTGAGTTTAAGACGCGGACATCTTACGAAGTAAGCCAAAGAAGTTGTTGTTACTATTTGGCGCACGTACTCGCAGTGCAACCGAAACAGTTGCTTAGGGTCTAGCGCAATCAGAGAAAATTGTTAACTCAATAAATACGCTTCGTAATTTGTAATTTAAAAATAAAAACGGTCCGTTTGGGTGATTTATACCGTATACACTATCGAAATCCAATGTTAAATAACGTGATTTATAACAGTTTAGTTTATATCGCGAATGATGCGAGAAAAATGCCACTTTGCCTAATAGAACAAAGTTTAAAAAAAAATACACGTAAGGCCCCGAAAAACGAATTCGCTCGGGGCACCGCGGTTCGTAACTCCGCCCTATTGGCGCGTAGAATACAAGTAAATAAAGTCAACAAAGACATGTAGCCGTGTTAACAATCTTTGTTGGTAATCGCTACATATTTAATATTTACCTATAACTTAAAACTAATTGTAACCATTACATAATAAATTGTAACCACTGCGTAATACATTTTACTAAATATAAATTGGTAACTATAACCTAACCGACTGTTGTCACAGGTGCAACCGAAAATCCTGGTCATATCGACTGTATTCTAGTGATGATAACCATATATTTTTTCCAGTGATATAGAAATATCCGGCATAAATCGACGACGGAGAAGGCGCGCAAAACGCCGAAATTAATACAACCGAATTCGAACGGTTTACAGTCGAATTTCAATCGAAAAAAAATTATTAAAAACACGAGGAGCAGGACCGAGAGCTCTCCGTCGGGTTCCCCTTCTACACTAAAAATCTACATAAAGCCATCGCGACGCGCGCCGTTTATTAGAACTCGCGGTGCTATATTGCGGCCGTATAATATTATTATATTATATACAGGCATTTAGACGTGTGTTTACTAACGTATATACAATATTTATGCGCGTGTGTGGTTGTTTTTTTTTTTTTTTGGTAAAACATCGCCGTTATTATTATTTAGGTGAATAGACATAATTAGGATCCACTTGTTAAAACGTTGACGTCTCGGCGGCGTCTAGACATAAATTCATCAGGATTTTCAAACGAAATTACCTCGTCGCGCGCGGTGAAAGGAACGCGCCGTGGTATATATAAAAAAATAAATATAAATACAACGCCTCGTATTAATACACACACATACACACACGATGTTTCTATAATAAGGTTTTCGTCCAAGTTCGTATTCAATTTAACTAAAAAAAAAAAAAAAAAATTAAATAATAAAAAAAATTAATTCGTATATACGTATTTCCGTTTTTTTTTTTTTTTTAATACTCCTTTCGTGTACCGCGCACATATAGGTACGTATAAAATATACAGTTTTTTTTTTTTTTTCATATAAATCGTTATATACGATCACTGGAATATAATATCCGTTGTTCACATTCGATATATTTTCGTACGCTTTATTGCCATGACACATATACATTATTATTATCGTATATACACTAGTAAATTTACTTTTTTTTTTTTTCTTAATTCCACGTGTATTTCACGTGTATCATTATTCAAGCACTAATCGCGTGAAATACGCAACTGTTTATATATATATATATATTATATAAAATAACGATTTTTTTTTTTTGTTTTTTACATTTATCTTAAATAAAATATTTTATGTGTTAAAAACGTATCAATAACGGCGTCTTCTATTTATAGTGTTTACAAGCGGTTTTACAAATATACATATTACCCTTTTTTGATCATGGACATTTGGAATTATATGTTTTAGTCTGTTGAATTTTAATCTGTAAAATTTAGGGCGCGATTCTTAATGCGCCCCTGTATACATATACTTTTTTTTTGTAATCGACCGGTATATAACGCGATACGTAGTATTTCGGGTATTCGAAGAAGGGACAATTTTCTCTTTTTCTCATTCATTTCTCATCAAACGCAAAAATGTGTGTATTAAAATCTATAACACTTTGCTGCGTTACAATACTACTCCGTAGTCTACGAATAAGCATTGGGCCGTCGATATTTTTCTTCGGGCTCGAAAATTTGTTTGTCCGTGTATCGTACACGCTTAAACGTATAACAGAAAGTTTTTCAAACGTCGAAAGGACATAATTTAAGACACTATTTTGTATTTAAAGCGGTTACAAGCGCGGTATACGACGGTAATTCGAAGCTTCTTCGAGAAACGTTTACTTTTTTTAAATATTTCGCCGCAATAGAACACGCGTCATCTCACTCGACTATACCGATACACGCTGCAGCGGAGTGTTGAAAGCGAAACACTGGATTTCGTGAGTGCCGACCCCGTGATTCTGAACCCGAAAAAAGGAGAAGAAAAACAATTGTTTTTTGAGTAGAACCCCCGTTAATTTTTACTACGGTTTAATTCAATTTCACGGTAATTTTTAATAAAAAAATTAAATCAATTTATTCGGTCGATTTTTACTTTGCGTTCGGTGTTACGAATAACGAGTTACGTTTTCGCTAATGAACGTCGAAAAAAAGTGGTTTTTTTTTCCTTAGCTTTTAGTTAAAACTATTTAAAAGAGGTTATTACATGTTATAACTCTGAAAACGGGCGTTTTATTTATAAAAAGCCTCGGGCCCGTCGAGATTTCCGCGGTGACTCGACGAGCCTGCAATCCGCCGGGCGTCTTCGAATTTCACCGAACGGAATCGTTCAATTCTCTTTTTCTATATAAAAAAAAAAATTATTTTTGATGTGTAAACGTCTATTTCAGCGGTATGAGGGTAAATCTCGGGAAATGGGACGGAAATTTGTGAGCTGTTGTCATGACGACTAATAAAAATATTTATAAATATTAATAATATGAATTAATTTACACGCAATCGTAAATTGCGTGTAATGTGCGAGCTGTTGTCATGACAACTAATAATAATATTTATTATCGAAATTACATCGAATAAAGGTACCGACATTCACAAATCCCAATCACAATTCCGTTTCATTTTTACCGCTCATGCGACGTTTACACATCAATGTCTCGAATACTAGCAGACTCGTTTTTTTTTTCGTGACGTATCTCAACAAGAAGATCGTTTTATATGTACGAAAAAATCGTTTTACTCGGTCAATTTTTCAAAAAATTTTTACATCGTACCTATTTAATAATATATAAATTACACGCGTATATGACGAGATTTTCAAACAAAACGCGTGTAATTAATTTAAAAAAACAGAACAAATGACGATTTTTCGCCCGGTATAACTCGAGTTGTTCGTATAAACGTCTCGCGTGCATATATTATGAATATACGTTTTGTCAATGACGGTATAATGACCGACGCGTCGAGCACACAAGTGGTCACTTAAAAAAAAAAAAAAGAAGAAGAAAACGAATAGGAACGCGCGCGAAGACCCGAATAAATCTATAACCGTGAAACGGTCTAAAAAAAAAAAAAGTTATTATGTAAAAATATGCAAAATACAATTTAGTATGCCATGTCGTATTAACATTGTATCTCACTTAGGGAGTTTCTATATCTCATATATATATGAGTATATAGGTATATATAATTTCCGAGAAAATATTCACAGTCGCGCGTAAACAACGGCGATAATAGATTTACCGGTTACCCGGGCGATTTTTCCATTCCCGTGTTTTTGCGTCATCAGAAGTGTCGAAATTGGTCGTCCCGAGAATAATGTTTTGATATTTATAATGCAGCGAAATGACTTAATAGGTCCGATTCCGATCACTGTATACATTGTTGGATCAGCTACACCATCAGCAGTGGTGTAGTGGAAGGTATATGCGAGGGTATGCCCAATTCCCAAATTTTAACAAGTGCGCATACCAAAGAAAAAAAAATTATGACCGCGGGTATGCGTTAGAAAATGTGCGTGTTACTCAACCCACGTTGAGTAACACGGTCGGTGTGCTTGAGCGCCGGCAAGGGGTGAGGCCAAGTGGCATAGTAATAACAATTTTCGGGCAGGGAGATTGTTGACACATTTTTTTGATGTGCAAACATCTGGAAATGGGACGGAAATGTGTAAGCTGTTGTCACGACAACTAATAATAATATTTATTATCCAAATTACTTTGAATAAAGATACCAATATTCACAAATCCCAATCACAATAATTCCGTTCCATTTTTACCGCTCACGAGACGTTTTACACATCACTGTCTCCAGTACTAGCAGACTCGTTTTTTATTTTATTTTTATGTATCGAATTACTTTTATTATTAATATGTCGAAGATAACGAGACCCTCCATTTTTTTTTTTAAGATTTCGCGCATACCCATTAATTATTTTAGGACTACATCACTGACTATCAGCGGAAACGAAAAAAAAAATAAAAAATTACGAGTGTGCTAGTATTCGAGACATTGATGTGTAAACGTCGCGTGAACGGTAAAAACGGAATTGAATTGTGATTGGGATTTGTCAATATTGGTATCTTTATTCGAAGTAATTTCGATAATAAATATTATTATTAATCGTCATGACAACAGCTATTACACATTTCCGTCCCATTTCCCGAGATTTACCCTCATACGGCCGTAATAGACGTTTACACATAAAAAAAAATTCATAGCGCGATTCGTGACGACATTCTCTCTCTCTTTCCTCGGAACTCTGCGTGTCTCCCATCCAGCGCATCGAACGCCCTTCGATTCCGATTATTATTATTATTATTATTATTATTTCGTTCGTTAGCGGACGCGATCGAAACGATTCCGCAAACGAGCCGTTCAGCGCGCGGTCATAAAACGTATTTTTTTTTTTAAAAAAGCGTGCGAAATTCTCGCACCGCGAAACCGCGTGCGATACAAGCGCGTAATATTATATTATAATAATAATAATAATTGGATTACACGGCATTTCGAACGGGTCGTAAATTAGATCACGATCACGATGCACACTGTGGCACAGCTAGGTTTACAGCACCGCCGACAGCAGCATTCCTGTAGCGGATGTAAAAGAGGAACGCGCGCGCGTTTTGACGCGCCAAAACGAACGCTCGAGCCCCGTTGCACCGGTGTCGGGTTAGACAGAGGAGAAAAGCAGCGCGCGGCGGTGTCGGATACGTGAAATTATAAAAACCGGTTCCCTCCCCCCGGGACGATAATTCACGTTGTTCCTTCGTCGCGTACAACAATAATAATTAGATATAGTTTTTCGGGTAAATTTCCAATCTCTCCGCGTCTGCAGGTTTTATTTTAATTATTACGTCCACGACAGTTCGGATAACGCACATGACTGGCACCGCGAAGGAATTCCTATTATTATTATTATACGTTGTATTATAAATACGCGATAAACGAAACGATAATATGTAAACGATTTTTGTTATTTTATACGTTTTTTTTTTGAACTCATCGCGGTACTACTCTCACGATACGTCACCGCGCGCGCGCGTTTATAGAAATTATTCACACGAACACACTGCGCGCCAGCGCGTTTCCTGCGCAACGGTATCGAGTTTCCGTTGAATCGCTTTTATTTTGGCGGCGTCGTTACCATATTTTATATTATTCGTGGAACGATATCCGTGCACGCAATAATTACCCGATTACCGATATTGCTGCAGTACTCGTTGTATATTTACACTAACGGGAGACGGGTGTAAAAGTTCTGTGCTCGAAAACGTTTTGTGAATTATATCGGTTATTCGAGATTTAAAAGGGCGCGCCGGCGAACGGTAGAAAATAAACACAGAAAACTTTCGAAAATTTTTAATGTTTCCACACTGAACCGCACGTCGATGGGTCTGACACCTGCAGGCCACCAACCGATGATGGACGACCAACAGACAACACCCATTGACGAGCTTGCACGCACTGTACAATACTAATTACAATTAAAAACGTACTTTTCACAACTTCCCTGCCATCTAATTGTCCTTATTTATCCTTAAAGCGTTCGCGTTTCCATTCTTTACTTAATTCCCTCAAAATTCCTTTTAATACCAGTCATATATTGTCTCTTCACAGTCTCCCGCTGTCACCTTCGCGTCAAGAGTCGGGAAAACAGTGGCAAAGCCGACGAACCCATATGTGGACAAGAACAACAGATAACCTACCCCCGGGAAGCAACCTGAAATGTGGACTTTGGAAGACTTTAAACCGTCTGAGGGTAAAAGTTGCAAAAACAACGAAGAACCTTGTGGGATGGAATACAGGAGAGTCTTCAGAATGTGAGTGCTGAGATGTTACAAGACGACTTAATGCACTTAATGCAGTGCAAAATGACAAACGCAAAATGCGGTTGGAGTGACCTCTTTCGGGAACCAAACGACGAGGTCATCGAATTGATCGATTACTGGTTTAAAAAAGAAATTTAATATTGCTGGCCGACACGCGAGAAAAAAAAAACTGTCATCTTCGCCACCTTATTATCCTTTATTCACAACTCCGCGCTGCTTATCTATAATTATCTGTAATTTATATACGTACTTTTTTTTCAGTATTTAAACCGGTAATTAAAAACTATAATTGCTTCTACGAACAAAGTTTCAAAAAAATAATTAAAAACATATTATTTAAATTTTTTTTAACTCCATAACACCACCACCACCCCACCCACCCTTTTGATTGATCGACGGATCCCATTGACCTTTAACGTGTGCGCCAATGGGGTGGAAGATTCCTGAAGGTCTCGCAGTTGTTTAAGACGCCAAATTTTACGCAAAATAAATTACAATTATTGTAATAATAACAGAGCTGTTTTTTAAAATATCTTTAAAATCGTATACGTATTTTTTTTTCATAAGAATTAAAAAACTTTAATAAAAAAAAAATGGCCGAGTTATCGGTACCTATATTATATAATATTGTAACGTACTGTTTTTTTGTGTAGACATTTGGTGTTTGAAATGTGACTGGTGCGTATAGAGATTTCCGAGTTCATTCTCGCGCGCGAAACAATAATAATTATTTTGTACAAAAATCGTAGGAATCTTAAGGCGCGGATATTGGATAAAACCGTTACGTTGATCCCGTATATAAGCCGTACAGTTTGCAGAGAAAAACTCAACGGACCGCGCGAAGAACCGTGTAAAAATTAGTGATTCGGACGAGACGCGAAACGAATAATCGGCCGTTTTTGTGCAAAAACAGAAAACCGGTGACAATAATTATTAATTTACAATACCGAGCGATTTAACGTTTTTTTTTTTTACCCCGTTTTCGCCGACAAATCAATCGAAAACACGCGCTCGGGCCGTGTGAAAAGTCCAGTTCATCTTCGTCGTGATATTATTTTTGTCGACTGGTTTTGAGTAATATTATATACAGCTAGTTCGTGTACTCCGCCTGCAACAATAAGTCGCGCTCGAGAGATTTGTTTTTAATGCGAACGCGTTTTATTTTATTCTGTTCCAAGACGCCTCTCCTAGCTGTTTCCCCCCTCGTATACACCCGAGAGACGATAATAATAATTATAATCATACCGTCGCGTTTTAGCGACCATCGTTAATATAAAAAGAGGCCGACGTCCGTCGTCCCGCCGACATACGCGCGCGCATCCGCCGTTTCTCGCGCGCGTCGTCCGTTATTAATGGAAACGAGCGAGCGAGCGAGCGTCGCGTCCCCGTAACGGGTCCGTACCGTACTCACATTAAGAAGAGAAGAAAAAAAAAGGATTTGTTTTTTTTTTTTCTATCTTACTCCTCTTGTCCGTTAGACGACCGCGATAGATAATTAATCATAATTCGAAACGTGTGTGATGTGCTTTTATTCTTATGCCGCGGCGCAATCTAATCTATTTATAATATAATATAATAGTATAACAACGTATCTCACCTGGACCGGCGTCCGATAGACGGGGGAGACGGTCAACCGCGCCACGGTCGTAATCGATTTGGAAAACGATTTTTTATAACCTTAAACAATAATAATAATAATAATAAATCGGCGACGGCGTAATATTATTACAACAAATTTAACTGTAAACCACGACATCATATTACGTAGGCGTGTAACTTTGGGGCGGTCTTCGGGAACGGGGCTGAGCTTCCCCGGACCATTTTCTCGTCAACGATTATATTATAATATAACAACGTATAGTTTCAACACCGTTTTTTTTTTATAAATTCGATTTAAAAAAAAAATTGTTCTAAACAATTATTAAAACGAAAAGCGGATTACGGTACCGCCAAGACCGATAATAATATGTATGGGTCACAATTTTTTGACTGTATAAGAAAGACTGAGGAGCTATAATAGGCTGAGAGTACTCGGAAGGAAAATACTAAAGGAGCATATATATTCATACAAGGACCATACCTTGATCTACAAATCGGGGAACGGCGAAAAAGACACAACGATGAACTAATAGAGACCTCTACAACAGACCCGGAAAATAATGAATACGATTAAAAGGAAAAGACTGGAACGGACTGCTGGTCGTGTGTGGAGAAAACCGGAAACTATACGGTAAAGGTAGTTCTACAAAGTGGATCCGAGAGGAAAAAGACCTCCAGGAAGACCGCGAACGCGCTAGGAGGATTTTGTCGAGAGAGCTAGACGTTGCAGATTTACAACCGGAAGCAGGTTGCCGGACACTCGCGGATAATCGTGATATACAACAACAGAATAAAAAAATAAAAATGAACTAAATCGCGTAAAAAATATTATGAACATAACAACAACAACAACAACAAAAAACAACGAAAAAATTATTTTTACATTGTGAATTAAACCACGGAAGAAAAAAGGCTATTGCGTATTATTACTAATGTTATTTAATGCACGATGTATTAATATAATTTTTTTTTTTTAATCCGTTTGTATATATAAAGCGTTTTTAAATTTATTATGTTTAATTTTTTTATATACATATACACCTATGTAATTCTTCAAAAATTGAATTTGTATAAAAATATTGCGTTGCGTATTTAGAATTTCCAGATCATTATCTGTATTAAAAGTAATAGTACGGATTTTTTTCAAAAAAGACTTTTCACAAAATTTAAATTCTGATTAGGTTTTTATAATTTTTGTAGAGTTGTGTGTTCTTTATATCTCGTTTTAAAATTCTTATTCGCTTCGCCAATACAAAAATGTACTGCAATTACATTTAAGTGTTGGCACATTTCAGAATCATTAAATTATTATTTGCTATATCTGTTTAATATGTATTATTATACATAATCTATTATTATGTGGCGTGTGCGGAAGAGACTGCCACTGGTTTTCACGATACTACCACAGCGTTTCGACGACCATAGTCATAGTCGTCTGATAAACAGGTTTTTCGTTAAACGTTTTTTTTTTTTTTTTTTAATTTTATTTATTTTACACAATATTATCGTGTCCCGTCGAAATTTAGAGTGCAGTTCAAATGTTTCATCGTCGTATTCAAATGTGAATAAAAAATGCAAATTTAAAACGCGATAGATCTTCAATTGACGAAGTTCATCGTCTTCGTCACGTTCATTTATCTCACCGTTAAATTTACACCATTTATCAATTTAGAACGTCCACGATTATTAACAAACTCGTACCATCATAGACGAGGTCTAGCGTATTATATCACCGATACAGAATTAAATAATCAGCCGCTCATCAAACACCTGTCGCGAATGAAATGCTCTAAATTTTGACTATTTCAATACGAATTTTTATTCAAATATACAAAAAAATCGGAATCCTATAGAAACTACGTATCATTCCAAACGTAGGCATATCAAACTTTTAAGCGAGTTGTACGGAAACATAGGTTTGCATATTATAAATCCTGGCCTTGATTTGCCACTAAAAATAAAATAATTTCATACGGTATATCGTGGTTTTTTCTTACACACACACACATTTGCTTAATGTATACGCCGCCTCAGTAGTAGCTCGTCTACACAGGCTCGCAGCATCTTCCGCGAGAGTCGTCTGCCGAGAGTTGGCGACGTTAAAACATAATCGCGCCGAGGCGGGCCGTACGCATAATATTATAATATAAACGACACGTCGCGGTGCCGAGAAAACGCGACCCATATTTTATCATTATATTAATATAAATATATTATTTGTCCGAGGTGTACTGTAACAGTGCCGAACGCGAATTCACGTGATAAAATAAAAATAATTATATACGCACACGGTCTGTGCACGGTCGCGCGTAACAGGATAGTCGTCGGCCGACGGCGCTCCCAAACGAAATTATATTCAAATCGCCAATACGCACAATAACGTATCGTATAACAACAACCCGTTGCCAGTGCCTGACCGCCTGTATACGTTTTCTCATCCTCGTTTTGTTTTCCTACTAAATGAATACCACCGGCCGCGCGCTTATAAATATTCAAATCGCGAGCGGTAAATACTTGTGTGAATCGTGGGGAATGTCTCGCGGAACGCGTACGTAACTTATATTATTATAATCGTCGAAATTGCGAGACATTATAATATTTTACCATTCGTATACGCGAGATAATATACGCAGTGATGCGTCGATCCTTTCGAAGGTATGCCGAACGACTGAAGAATCATTTCCAACGCTTTCACGCCTAAAGTAATTTTTTACATTCCATAATCGCGACGCTAATCGGCCGTTTTTTTTTTTTGTTCTTTTATAGAAAAGCGCGAAAAATCCGTTACCGTATCGGTGGTCTTTTTTTTTATACCATTATGAACTGTACACGGCGATTCGAGAATCAAAACGGGACTATTCTCTTTACACTCTAGTACTTTAAAATAAATATATTCAAAGTTTTCCAAACGTTTTGTATAGGAGACGAGGTTAGAAAAAAATGACGAGAAAATTTGATCGGCGGAATATCGTTTTACGCGGACTACCTACGGGGACGTAAAATTTTTAAAAAAAAACTATTCGTAGTTTTTTTCTAAAAAAAAATTTCCCTTTTTTTTTTACTGGAAATCAAAAGTTCAATCTTTCGATTGAGATTTGGTCACGACCGCCTACCTGCGCACACGTTTTATTTAGATTTAAATTCATCCCCTCTCTGTCCTCGTCATGCGTCACCCGATATTGGTGATTTTTTTTCATCTCCTTTTCCATTGCCCAAGTCTTGCATCGACCAGATCCGATCTCTTCCGCTTCCTTTCAAAAAAATGATATGACTCTCGACTCTCATTCTGTCGTTAATTATTTTAATCATTCTGTCATCCTTAATGTAATCGAATTTTTTTCCTCGTCGGTTTTTCTTGTTTGATAATAAATGTAGTTTTCTTTTTTTCTCTTCTTCTATGCATTATAAACCATTAAGTGTTAAGCAAAAATGTGTATATAACAATGTTTCAATAAAGTTCAACCCGATAATTTGTTATAGAAATTTCGAAGATTTTCTCCGCGAGTGGACTGCAACAGTATACGATGACCTATTTTACGGTACATTTATATTTGGTAAGTACTCGATTTTAAAAATAACTTATCAACACTGCAGTGTCTAAATTATTGTACCCTGTGATGTTTGCATCAGTGCCTGTTTTTTGTCGTTTTCCGTATTACACACTTGTAAGTACAAATAACAGCGCACAAACTCACCATCGATGACATTCACTCATTCACTGTTTTTTTCTCTGCTATTACTATACTTGACTTGAAATAATATTTCGTGAAAAGCGTATTTTTTTTTACTCATAAATGTATTTATACGGATGACGATAATTTTATTTGAATTGAAAGATCATGCAATGTGTTTTTTAACATTACAATATTGCATTTGTTCATAATGAGATGAAAAAAATTTGTTATAAATTTTATTCCGTAATTTCTCGTAAATTAAAATAATATAAAAACCATCTTAAATCGAGCGTTACACAGTTGATAATTTCGTATTACACACAAAAATAGGCCCTGGCGGTTCGCGTATCAATACGAAAACGTGGTCGCCATTGAAAATACTCGTCGAATTCAGTTGCTCGAGAGTTGTATATACCGATTGAACACAATCTCGAGAGTATTGGTAAAACACTATTGATTATAATATAAAAATGAATAAAATATGGATACACGATAAACGTTTGAAAATATAACCGACGCGTTGAGATAAATCTATATATTATATAAAAATGGAGCCAAAAATGTATAAAAATTCATCAATTGAGAACGGCTGGGCCGATTTGGCTCAAATTTTTTTTAATTGTTCTTAATTGCCAGGAGAAGGTTTTTACGAAAAAAAAATTTTGGAAAAACACTTTTTTAAAAAATTTTTAAATTTTTTTTTTTTTGGCAAAACAACGTTTGCCGCCGGGTCAGCTAGTAACGTATCAAAATATTTTGCGCACAGTTTTCTCGCGTCGGTAATACGTAAAACGACGTGAAAAAAAAATTATTTAATTAATTTACGCGCGACCTACTCGGCCGACTCGACGAAACGGTAATTATATATTCGATTCATTGCGACAGAGGACACTGTAGAGGAAAGAAATGGCGAAGAAAGACGATTTGCCCGATCCGTTTATACAATGCGCGTTTGGCGGAACAAAAATGTGTAGACGTACTCGCGAACATTATTAACACCCTGTATTTTCAATAAATATTTACAAAAAAAAAAAGTATTTCGTGAATTTTTCCAACGCACTCTGTATAATCCGTTTTGGTTTGTCGGCCAAACGTGTAATCGGGAGAGAAGAATGCGATTTTATTGGTTTTTTTTTTTTTTTTAATTCGTGAATTTTTTTTTTCTCTACATTTCTGGCTCGTAGAGGCACAGAATAGGTTAGGCGTGTCGATTCACTGGTTTGTATAGAATACTGGCGAATTTCGAAGGTGTTACGTAACGTTATTACACGTACCGTACAGCACAATTTATTACTATCGCTCGGATTTCGCGACGGGCGTGTAAACTCCGTCTCGTTATAAAATCGATGCGATAGAGGATTGTTTTTTTTTCGTTATAAAATAAAAAACTCCCGAATTAATCCGTACTCGTCTTATAAACGCGAACACGGATCCGATCGATTTTCGACAATTTACTGGCTGTTACATAACGCGCCGCCGGACACATGAATATAAATAGTCGTCTGCGTAACGGATTAAAGTCACACACGAGAGGAGGCAATACGTATTCGGACTTTGCGGACACATCACTCGGCGTTAGCGTTCAGAAAGCGATATAACCGTTAGTCTTTTACGCTTTGGATTCTATATGATAAATAATGCTACACACTATAATCGTATATGCGGACTCGTTGCGCAGTACGTCGGATAGAAAAAAAAGTGTTATTTTTAATAATAATAAAAAAAAATCTCCGGCCGAATCGGCCCGCGGCAGTGGCGCACACTGAACTGCACACTGATGGGTCTAACAATATTTTGCCACCACCCAATATACAACCAGTTAGACACCCAATGACAACCTTGCGTGCACTGTAGTATTAATTATGATTAAAAATATGTTATTTAAATTTTTAGCTCCATAACACCAGCATCACCCTTTTGAATACGTGGATCGATCGACCCCATTGACCCTTAACGTGTGCGCCACTGCGACCACGTACGTTGATATTAAAATTTTTCCTTATCGCGTCGACGGGAAATCGTTACAAGTTTCCTCGGGTACAAATAAAAAATTCGTTTATTTTAATACCGTTATCGGATCAGGCCGTATCTATGTTCAAATATTATTAATAAAAAAAATAACGCGGCGAAAAATAAGTTGTTTATTGCGATGCTGCGTACTCCCAAAGAACACATTACAGTACTCCGCGTTGAAATCTCCAAATCCGAAATAGATACAAAAGCTTACGGAGTGCGTTCACTGCTCTATTATGCAATATTGTCGTTCGTCACGCGAGTTTTGTGAATAAAAATAATTTAAAAAAAAAATAATTGTACAACACGAATTCGGAACAAAACGGAGTGCGTATGCCATAAAAATGGTAGAACACATAAAAATGAATTTTTAACAACAAAAAAATGTCAAAAACACAAAAAAAAAAACGAATCGATATTTCAATTAAATTTTATAAGTAAAATTATCGTCATTTTGTCATTTATCATTTTATATAATGGATTTTATGCGATATCGAGCGTACTGAGTGTTTCGTGCGAAGAAAATTAATAAGTCCATGCACTCTACGCGTTTTTGGGCGCGTCAATTTATAAATCGATTGTTGAAAGTCACTATATGTCCTGGATTCAGTTCTCTTCAATACTACATATATAAATACTAAATACGAAATATGTGCCTTTTCAAAATAACCGTGATTATTATTGGTGGTAAGGACGGCACTGAACGTACCTGTTCGCTTCTCATAAAACGATTATTTGTCAAATCTATTACGAATAATTCCATTGATTTTCGTTGAAATTAATGAGTTAACTTTAAATTAAATGCCTTTGTTTAAATATTATTATCTACGTGCCCTACGGCAATTATTATAATAAAAACTAACCTATATAATAATTATAAAGAATGAAACCAAAAGATATACGTTACGGCTATACTGACATTCTGTAGGTTATATATTTTTTTATTTTTAAAATTGTCACGAAATCAGAAGAACCAAAAGAACATTTTTTTATGGACATCGGGCGATAAGATCGTAGGGTGGACCAAGACGTTCCCGTACGGTCTGCATCTGTCTACCCCTGGCACCGCCACTGAATTGATTACTCGATTTTCTCAAAACGGATTATTATTTAATACACATCGAATATAACGCGTTTTTGTATTGAATTTGCAACGGCGTTGTGAATAAAAAAATAAAGTAGTTTAGGAGTTAAAACGGAGCGAAAGAAACCGGAATCCCGCCGAAAGATAAACATTTTTTTTTTTACCAGCATCACCTGCTTCCTCTCGCCGACAAACGAAAATATCGGAATGGACACCGAAAAAAAAAAATAAACAAAAATTACATACCATTTCGAGTTTTCGTAATAATATTTCAAAATCTATCCGAAAAAATCGTGGTAGGAGGTATATCCAGGTCGTTAAGAGAACGAAAATAAATACATATATCAAAGATCTTATAATACGCGGCGGCGTGCAGGTTTCGAATTTCAATATAGTATGTGATACGATAAAAATCTGTCTTTGAATTATTTCGTGATGTCCACCGTTTTAATTGGGTCGAACGTGTTTAAAAAACACTTTAGTTGTTACACATAATATATTATTACATACTTTTAAATAATAATAATAATAATAATAATAATAATAATAATAATAATAATAATAATAATAATAATAATAATAATAATAATAATAATGGAATTATTAATGGAATGACGTTTTATTTAATAAAAATGAGTAAACATTAACTAGACCAATACCTCTTCAGATATAAAATTCTCAAGTAAACTTTTCTGATTTCTCACAGATCACCACTATACTCTTTTTTTCAAACTGACAAAATATTCGTCTTTAAATACAGAAAATTTGAATTTGGAGTAACGCGTGTTTGTCGTCGAATGCTGTAACAGTAGCGTTAAACGCGTTAATTGATCAAAGCGAGATAATATTTTTTAACAGGCCTCTTGATCGTAGCGAAAGAATTAACCCGAACCCGCTTCCTCGTAAATAGGCCACTGATTATTTCGATACTATAATTTTCAAAATTAAATTTTCCATAGATACCTATGGAAAATTTAGAAATGTAAAAATATAATATACTACTATAAAACTGTATAATGTGGAAACGTATGGACAGACCAATATTGCACCCTAAATGTGTTTACACGAGTTTTTTCTAAAAATGAGTTTGAAAATACGTTTATAAAATTTTAAACAAAATATACAAGTGTTACGAGAAGAAGAAAAACGATTTTGTATTCGAGACAATGTTTATTGTATAAATGATATTATATCAAATAATAATTATAACGAGAAAAACAATTTTTTTTTTTTTTTGCGTAAAAAAAAAATTATGTTTTCAACAAAGTTGAATCGAAATAATTAAAATATATCTAATACCTACGTTTTCACAATACACATAATCCGAATATATAATATTATGCTAATTTGAATAACACAAAAACACAAGACGTTTATAATTATATGTGTACGGTATGATGGTATATAGTCCGTTATATACCACCATACCGGAACACCAGCTATCATCCGTGTACAATAAATTCACGTTACCGAAAACCACGATGAAATATTAACAATTTATTACCGCCGGTCGCTCAATATTTTAATCATAATTTTCCAAACACGTTTTTTTTTCGAAAATAAAAAATTTAAATATCAGATATTGAATATTGTCCGAGTAACATAAAACGTGTTACACGCGTAAAAAAAACACATTTTAAGCGCATATAAATTAGTTTTTTTTTTTTTAAACGCGTATTATTATAGTGTACCTATACGTATATATATATATATATATATATATATATATATACAAGGTGGTATCCATTATTCACTTTACACGAAACGAATAAAAATCGATAAATATCCATTTGAAACACTGGTCTTCATTTAGGATAAAAAACGAACGTAAATAATTTCAAATAAAAAACAATCTGCGCGATAGTACTATATTATATATAATAATTAAATAGTATACTCGACGTACACTATTGAAGATTTATCGTGTTATATTTTATATAATCTAACTTTTTTTTTTAAATTGATAATTTTTTTTTTTTTACTTTATTATACCCACTTCGTAAAACGGAGAATTTATTATGATGTACGCGTATACGAATTTGGCGAATGTCAGATACGAATTAAAAATGTAGCCGGTACGATCGCAGTGTATATATAATCGGATTATATATACTATTGTCGCGAAATTTGTCGAAATCCATCTAAACACACGCGATATATTTTTTTTTATTTTGGCCATTAAGAAATATAAATAAATATAATTATAAATAAATAAATAAACTACGTAGCAACCGCACGGCATTGCGTTCGGTTCTATTGAAATATCGCCAGTCGTTATTTGTACGTCGAACAGAGTGGTGAATTCACATAACAGTGACAAGATTGTTCGTAATATTTGTAATAAAATATTAACTCGTTACGGACATAATGAACGCGTTTAGAAGAACGATTTCGGCCGTTAATCGGTGCCGACGATCGGTGTGGAAATGTATAAAGAGAAAATGTGTTTTATCGTGTTGCGGTCGTGGTGAACGATCGACCGATTCCGAGATAGATGAAGACGTTTACGGTGTAGCCGTCCCGAAACGGATAGTGGTACGCTTTTTTAAAACAAATTTACCTATAGAGTTAGAATTTAAAAAAAAGAATATAATACGAAATCCGATAACGAAATGACACGGGTACGTTCATTACACAATTGTGTGTGTATAATACGAATGTAACTCGTTTTTTTTTTTAATTTCAGGAGACTGCGGCCGCGACAAATTCTGTTAACAACGGATTTGGACGTCAGAAATCCGAGACAGTGAGAGAAAACGAACTGGCCGTTTTCGAAGAAGGTCCTTTTGATAATACATACTTAAATAACGCGATAATTTACATATTTACCGGTGTATTTTGGAATATTTTTTTTTCTCTTCAGGACAACCGCGGAACGTTACGGAAACGGACGGGAAAAAGGTGAGAAATTCAATATAATTCAACGTTTTAATATCGAAAACAATTTACATATGTAATTAAATGTTCAGATTTCTGTGTGCACAAGATTACGCATTTGAAAACATAAAAATACGATTTTTAGAATTCACCAATATTTATTTCGTATATGTGCGGTTTACAAAAAGTTAAATTTTTTTTTTTATATTCTTGTGTATACCAGAAACGGAGAAGAGCGAGACACCGTAAAAACGGTAAATCGCAAGAAGCGATTAAGCCGTTAGAACAAGAACAACCCGTTCGAGAGAAAGGCGAAGGCGGTATTACGAAACCTACCGATCCGAACCCGAACAGTACCTCAGACGTCGTGAGTACATTGTATTTTGATATCGTCCTGAAATGCAGTGCCTCAAATCGTTTGTGTTACGATACAATATGTAAAACTTGAAATTGTCGTATTATTTTTAAATATGTCTACGAAGTTCTACAGAAAAATAACGATTTTTAAAAACGATTTATTTAACGTTTATTTTATAAGTAAATTCGTCTATGTCCGCCGATTTAAACGGTTCGTATAAAATTTGAATATTATCGGTATTTGTCTAAGAATAAAGGGCGAAACCACATTTGCCCTGCTCGGACAGTTGTCATAATCGCGTTATATTAAAAAATACATTAGCTACATATTGTCTCTGACACGTCTGATGCATTTTTCTGAGCAAGAGGTATCTTTATAAATACATCTCGGAAATTTACTATCTTAAATATTAAAGACTTCTTGAATACTCAGGGGTGAACAAATCGTTAAATCCGCCACTGAATCTACTGATTGTAATATACTATAAAAATGATTATATTGATAACCGTTATTTTGTTTATGGAAAACAAAAAAATAGCAGTCAGCTATTACAATTAGTAATACTGACGAGGAAAAACCTCCGACGAAAGCAGCAAACGCATGCATGCCAACGAATAAAGGCGTCCAGTTGAACAGGGCCGAGAAGGCTTGGGTTCCAGCGATCGTGGCAAGAGAAAGAGCGAAAGCTGCTGGGAAGACTGAAGTCGGTGGTGGTGACGAAGACAATACGACCGAGGTATTACGTTACAGAAATTTCAATTCAATATTTTTCAAAAAGGACTGAAATTCGTTTAGTCTGTGTCATTGGTGATCAGCTCAGATACGATGTGCGCGTATAACTTTTTGTGATAAATGTCGACAGGGAATAAACAAGAAAGTCCGGGGCTTCTTGAATAAGATCGCGCCCGAGAACATCGACGTTTTGATAAAGAGTTTCAAGACGTTACCGATAAACACAGTGGAACGTCTTGAAAATGTCGTCGATTTGATTTTTGAGAAAGTAATAACAACGATTGAAAAATCATGATCCTTATAAGTTTTATATTAAATCGATCGAATTCCAAGTTATATTTATGTAAAGAATAACATACGTGTTCAGTATTTTATATATTCTTCATTCATTGCCTACGCAATAAAATAATATGTGTATACAGGCGGTCCAAGAACTGAACTTCGCTTCTCGTTATGCGGCCTTGTGTCGGGCATTGCAATCCTTACAAGTGTACTGTACGGAAAGCAAGCAGACAACGTCATTCAAATTACTCGTGATAGAAAAATGTCAGAGTTTATTTGAATCTGATAGAGACCACCATGCGGTCTCCGCGAAAAGACTGGGAGAAATCAATTCGTGCACAGATCCCGTAATTTATTCTATACATAATATCATCTATCGTTATGGTTGTAGAACTCTGAAGGCTCGTAGGCGAGAATAATTCTAAAAGTTCTCGGGTTTACCAAAATGCTTATACTTTTTATTTCTTTTCAATACACCGAAGAATATAGGGAGAACTGTCTGATCGATGTGCTTGTTCTTATATTTATTCTAAACTTACATAATATAAAATAATCGTATACAGGAAAAGAAGAAAGAACTTCTATTGGAACACGAAGAAAATGAAAAAAGATTTCGTGATCGTTCTTTGGCGAATTGCCGGTAATATTATATAACATACAATTATCAAAAATTATACCGACCAATTTAATGATATTAAACAAACGTAAAATTATAATTTTTTTTTTTATCTTAATATTCTTCTCTGCGCTGTGCCAAATAACTTAAATAAAAGAATAGAAGTACCGTTTCAATTTTTCATTTTAATATTTCTTTTATGAAAAGACATCGCCTAAAAATGTTGTCATATATAATGAAATTAATCACGTATTTTATTTTTATAGTTTCATTGGAGAGTTGTCCAACCGACAACTTATTCACGCAAACATAATATATTACTGTATCACGTATTTAATAAGTCAACGTTCAGAAGATTCTTTAGTATATTTGTGCACCTTATTGAAAACCGCCGGAAAATTATTAGAACAAGTACGTGTATACCCACTTTTTTTTAAAATATTGAAAATCGTTCTACGTTTTGTAATTAGGTACGTCAGTTTAGAAAAATCATTCATATTTTATGCGCTATGATGATTTATTTCTCGAAATAAATTCACAACACGAGCAACATTTCCGTATTTAAAAGCTGAAAGTTTATTACGAAATTATGAAAACGTTTTTTTCTGCGCTTTCCATAATATTGCATATTTCAAACATTTGTGAAAACTATTCGGGCAGATTTTGTTTCTACGATCATATTATTTTGCAGTCGTACAATTTGGACTGCACCTTCGATACTCTTAAATCGTTGACGTCCTTAACAAGTATCTCGTCAAGGACGAAATTTATGATACTGGATCTTTTGGAATTACGAACGAATAAATGGTCAGCTAAAATTTTAGACTGCCATCCGAAGGTAGCAAGCGAAAAAGAAGGAAACGTTATAATATATATAATGATTAAATAGTATACTCGACGTATACTATTGAAGATTTATCGTGTTATATTTTATATAATCTAACTTTTTTTTTTAAATTGATAATTTTTTTTTTTTACTTTATTATACCCACTTCGTAAAACGGAGAATTTATTATGATGTACGCGTATACGAATTTGGCGAAAGTCAGATACGAATTAAAAATGTAGCCGGTACGATCGCAGTGTATATATAATCGGATTATAAATATATAAAAAAAAATGTATAATATTCAATTTAATTCTTTTTCATTTTCGATATTCGATATTTTACACTCGAAAATACGTTTTTTTATATGTTATAAACTATATACTAGCTGAAAATTATCCGGCTTAGCTCGTGCGCAATTCTAAACGAAAACGTATTTATATATATTTTTTTTTCATAATTATTATTAAAAAATGATTCTATACGCGTATTACGAATATAATAATAATTACGACACTAATGTCAACAGTATCTACGAATAATTCGTTTTGATATTCGAAAAACTCGCGCGACATTTTCGACGAATTCGTCGATATCGTTAATTTTTTTTCCAATTATTTTGATGCAACCGTCTTTATCGTCAAAGTTCCACTATACCAGTGGTTCTCACCAGCCTCTTCTATTCTACGCCCCCTTTGGAGGTTTTCAAAAACGGACACATGGCTCGTAACTGCCCTGATAAAGGAATTATCACCAGTAGCAGCTATGTTTGTTCCAACTGTAACAAAGTCGGTCATTTCTCAAAAGATTGCACAGAAAGCAGGTAATTGTCAACTACTTTTGTGGTCATTATGAAAAGTATGATTTTCATATAACCTTAAATAACAAACAACATTTTTTTGTAGTTTTGTTGCCAGTACATACGTATGGCTTTTAAATATCATTATTTCATCAAAAGAATTCGTTAAATTGAAAAAGAAAATGCAATTCTGCCTCATGCAAGTGGATAATTTTTATAATTTCTTTTCAGAGATCGTGATGAAAAATATTCTCTCCTTTGCGGTAACTGCGACGATTCTTGGCACGTGGCACGCGATTGCCCAAAGGGCAAAAACAAAACTGTTACGACTGTGGCTGCAAAGGACGCCAAATAGTACCTGACCGTTTACTCATAATCCACGTAATTAATTAAAATACCGTATATAAACCGATACTTGTTAATGAATTATAAAATATATTCTAATAAAACTGTACACGCGTTTTCTATTGTTTCTTTTCACGGGGGAGTGCATCTCGGAATCCGGGATTAAATTATTCAAAAAAAAAAAAAAACGATTACATAGTTTTATCGTATAAGTTTTATACGATCGCTTAAGTGAATTTTTCGGATAAAGATTTTAGAATTTTGTTTTCATTGTAAATTCGAAAGCAATGATGAATCATTGCATTCGGTAAAACGATTCTGAGCGAAGCATCGGTGTAATACACTTTGTCTATTATTTGTACAAAATTAATGTAATATATGTCTGACGTCGTGTCCAAATTTCAAGCGAAAAAACTCAAAATTAACTGTTTTATGAACGAAAAACGTCAAAATCTAAGAATAGTTATAAATAGCCTAAAATTGAATAAATGTTTTTGAAATTTTTTTCGAAGTTGTATAGTACAAAGGTACAATGTCGTTGAAAATTTCAAGACAACTGAATGATTACCATTGAAATTATAGCGGAAAAACTATACGTGATATCGACGAAATCCCATTTTTAGCGGTTTTTCGTAATTTTTCGGTAGTTTATCGCGTCGCGTTAAAAAACTATTGAGAAAATCGAAAAATGATCTCTCTAAAGTACCGACTAGATGCGGATAGCTGCCGGAAACAAACCGTGACCGAAGAGATTTCTGGTCGAAAGTCTGTACACAGTATAGAAAAAAATAAAAATAAACGTCATTGTAAAACCACTAGATCCCTCGCTCCGCTCAGAATCTAAAAAAAAAAACTGTTTTATTTTGTCAAAAATACCACGCACCGTGCACGCGTCTCCGGTATGAGAAAAATTACTCGTTTTTCCGTCGATGGATCGAGACCGGGGTAGCGCGTTGAAAACGTTTACACTGATGCTCCACCGAGCCGCTCAGAAACTTGTTAAAAACGAAAAAAAACCTCTGGAATTTTTTTTTTTTTGAGTTAAGCATGTATAAGAAGTGTACGTGTGTGTGGTAAGTCGCCCGTTGTGGGCGGTCGAAAACGATATAAACGCACGCGGTGTAATATTATGTGTATAAGGTAATGCGCGTAATGAGTCGGCGCGGAAAACAAGGCACACGAAAAAAAGAAAAATGTAAGTATATAAAAAAAAAAACGCGTCCGGTCCACTGTACACAACTTATTATATAATATTGTACGCGTATATACATACACTCACGAAGAACAAACACACGTCGTAGTCTTCGTATAATAATATATATTGTGTGTGTGTGTGTAACGTACTTATACGTACTTATATACATGTATAAACAATATTAATAATGGGTGCAGTCGGTGGCCTTCCATATATATATATATATATATATAAACAAATATTGAAAAAGAATATTGATGAGAGCGCCTTAACGGGCGTGTTATTATTCGAAACCGACTTTGTAGTCGGTCTTACATATTTTTTATTATATATAAACTTACCAAAAAAGAATATGAAAAAAAAAAAATTGCACAAACTCTTTTAAAGAACATATTATAATATCGGAACGAGTGCTAATATGTACAGTGCAATACAAGACGATATTATTTTTACAACTTGACGTAATATAATAAGTGAAAATTATAAATTAATACTCGTATAATAAATTTTATATATATACATATATTAATTAAACGTTAAAAGTTAATTGAATTGTTATATTAATTAAATGAATATTATATAGGGGAAAAAAATGGTATTCGCACAGTGTTCGCTTTAAATTTGTTTACTGTACCGCGGTATCAGTAGTCGTGGTCGAGTTATAATAACGACCAAAGTGAAAAAATAAAAATATTAACCGATACAACTCTAAATGGGTGAACAACGTTTGGATAAAATTTACACGAAATGCAACACGCGTTCGGATTCGAATACACACAACGTTTGGATAACGTTTGAGTAACGACACGTTTGGGTACATTCAAAATGTATACCTGCAGAGAATTTACAAAACGATTGGGTACACACGACACATTTAGGTTCATATATTTTTTTAAATTAAATACAGATAAAATGCATCGTCGACAAGAAATCTATAATTTTATCTGATCATATATTTATCAAATTGTTAATCGTAATCTATAGACAGCTGAAATTCTAAAGAGATATTATCATTTAACTATTCAGTTCGGTTCACGATTAACTAATCACCCAAATCCTCTAATATCAGCGCTAAATTCTGACGCCATTCCTGGTAATCCTCCCCGAAGTTTAAAGAGAAGATGGTGTCGCGATCTAAACCATAATTAACATTTAAAATAATTAAACAAAACTCTATATAAAGTGTCGTCATTGGGTGGCTTCTTTTTTTTTTCACGTATTTCATGTCAATTAAATATATATCTATATCCGCACAAATGCGTATTGTAAATTAAATATTACAGATTGTTTGTTTTAAAATAAAGTTAAAAAAAAAAGTTCGGTTCGATTATTTTCTCTAAACACCGTTGTAAAAATTAAAATTGGAAAAGTACGTTAGAAAATATGATGTACCTAAGCGTATTATTTTCTTAGAGACACGAAACGTTTTATTAATTTCTACTCAAACGTGTAGCGGAAAAAAAAACGTTAAACCCAAAGGTATATGTGCCCAAATGGTGTCTAAATTTTCAGGTAAAAATTGTGTTATATACCCAAACGTTTTACGGCCCACTAAATATGTATATTTATTTTCGTTTTTTTTTTTTTTTTAGTAATAAAGTGCCATTAATTAACATATTTTTATTGAAATATAATTTTTTTTTATTATTAATTAATATATTTTTATTGAAATATAATTTTTTTCTTTTTATTATTAATTAATTTATATTATATACATTCATAAAAAAACAGTAATTTATAGAGAGAAAAAAAAACAGGACGCTTTTTTTTAAATTTTATACAAATTATAACGTCACGTTATATTATTGTAAATGTATTCGCAAATTTATGTTAGTGTACGTATTATAACGCTTGTTTTTCACTCGTGTCTCAAAATGTCAGCTCGGAAATAAAATATAATCGTGTACGTCACCGACACGCACACACACGAGGTTTAACTGCCATATATTATGTGTATATGGGCCAAGAGCAGCACGATTAGCTCTTCCGAACACTTATCGGGACGTGGTCGTTGTTGAACGGATAATAAAAAAATGTTTTTAAATTTACTCTTATATTATAATAATATTAAATCTTTTGTAAATTAAAATTTTTTTTTTTCGATATACATTTTATGACCACACTTTTTGACGTTACACGATATTTTTCGAAATCCTTATTACAAGGCTAACCCGTACTCTTTCAGTATATAAGCGCGATCGAATTTTTCAACGCCTCCCGTTCTTAACACGCCTCTGCGTTTGTACGTTAAACGCGTACGAAAAATCATCACCTGACCCGCGGCTCATTTGGTGGGGAACAGGATGGGCATTTGCCCCCCACTTGTTAACAGTGGGCCGACATGATTTGTGCCGAGATGATGATGGAAATATAAGTAATAATAGTCATTCTAACCAAATCTGTAGTAATGACTAACAAATTATGAGTAATATAATAACAAATCGCGTGGAAAACAGTGGATTAAAATTAAATTACTAATAAAATTTAAAAATACGCAGGTTATGACCACGATTAAAGAAGGTGATTAATTCGTGGTTACAACTTACCGCGGTAATGTATATTTTTTTCGATAAACATGGTTATCGTTACCTAAAGGCAGTGCGTAAATTATTAACGTTAATTCGAAGAATATTTAGATACGATGTACGTTTGACGGTTGACGTACCTGTATCGCGTACGGCACAAACGAATTTGTTTAGCCGTTCTTTAACGTTTTGAACGTATGTTTTATGTATATAATTTACGAGTGGCAAGTGTAAAAAAATAAAAATGAAAAAAGCTAAAGGTTGTGTGTGACCCAAAACGGTGAGAGAGAGAGAGAGAGAGAGAGAGAAACAACTGAACAAACTGCTCAGAACTGGTCACAAAACGTCATTTCTAACATGTCACGACATGGGAAACTTCAAAACTTGAATCTCATATTATGTACTACATATAGTCATTTATGATACATTTATTATAGCTGACAAAGTAATGAATTTCCTCCTCTCCCACCCTTCCAAAAAATAAAATATCGGGCGACTCATGCCCATAAAAACGAAAATATCCGAATTATGTAAAACTTATCGAGTTAAAATATGTAAGTGGGAAATAGTTAAAAGGGCCGGTTAAATCTTTCGCCTCCCCCTTTCGAAAACTGAAATGACGCCACTGGGCTCAATACCGATTTTTCAATAGTTATTTTCTAATCCGTTTATTCCCGGTAACAATTATAATCCGAGATTATTGTAGGCGCTGAATACTGGAAAAAAAAAAAATGGCGTGGACCGATTTTAATTTTCTCCAGCGTAGTTACGAGACAATGGTGCGAAAGAGTACGACGAAACGATGGTGTGGCGACGCGTACCCATACGTAGCCGTGTCTCGCCGTTGAAACGGATGGACGTTGTCGCGATCTCGAGATCGAACGGATCGCTCTTGGCGATGAAATGACGATGCACGGACCGCTGTCCTCTTCTGTAAGATCGACGTTTGCAATCGTCACCAGTAGATACAGCGCAGAATCTTCTGCTGATCGCAACCTCGTTTTTTAACGACGTCGAACACCCCGACAACGCCGTACGCGATCCGACCGGACGAAACGTGCAGAACTCGTGTACCGTAACCCGGTGGTATGCCGCTTATAGTTTTATCGAAGTAGGGGTACGTTTTAGCTTTTTTAACAATACGAATCTAATCGTTTTTTCGCTACCGTTTCATTAATGTATTAATTTACAGTACGACGGGTACTGTTATTATATCAGGTTATTATTATTTCGTTTTGAGCAGCACCGAAATTTCCCTGTTCCTACAGTAATGGTTAATTTACAATATAAGATATAAAATGTGTGAAGAATGGTCGACAAAGACACAAAATTATAACGAATAAATACGCGTATATAAAACGAAAATTAATACCGATATACAGTAATAATAGTCGTTTCACTGTAGGTCATGTCACGTCCGGGTTCTTCGTCCATATTCTACCGCTTCTTCTCTCGCCGGGTATATTATAGATATCGTTCATGGTAAATGCACGAATCGAACATTCGGCGATGACGCCGTCTGGTCGTCTGAGATGCATGACCACAATCAAACGTTTCAGAGTAACGTAAGCTTCATTCGAACATCACGCGCAGGTAAGTAGACGGTCGTTTAAACGTTTTCGATATTTAACGCGTATTTTTATTGATCGTTCATTTTTTTGTGGCGTAAACGCATGCGTATTTTAAGGTTTTTTTTTTTAAGGACACGAAGTCCCTAGTCCTAGTGACTAGTAACAACTATATACATAGGTGCGATTTGGGGGGCTTGGGTGTACTTAGCACCCCCAATTTTTTTTCGTATTTATTTAAGTTTTAGTAGTTATTATGTACAAAATACATACATGACAACAGTTTTGTTCCACGATATTATTTAAATCAATAATCGTGTGATGACTGAAAATATGTTGTCTTACAGACTGGCCAAAAAAAAAAATCAAAGAAAACAATTTAAATTCAGATGATTTTACGTAAATTTATAATATAATAATATGCTATTGATAAAATATTTCAATTTGATTAGTGTGGCGACTGGCGATAACATCGTTCCGTCTGTTCGACGAAAACATCGCAGTGTGACAACATTCAAAGTACTATTTTAGTTTTATCACAGATCATCATCGTTATTGAAAAAGACCTTACCAATCAAACTGATATAAACGAAGTGTAATAAATATTTTTGCTCAAAGTGAAAGGAGGGGATGTTGTTATTATAATAAGTAATAAATTGTAAACTCAAATTTAAAATTAAAGTCGATTATGGTTTAATAATTCATATATGTTACGTTTATCACGTGTATAATTATTGTAATTAAATAACAATATACTTTACAAAGCACCTAAAATATATTACTTAGATATGTAATTGTTTAATGGTCATTGAAGGGTTGCAGATATCGTTAACTCTATAAAATAACACGATAAATCGAGGGGCTTCAGCACACCCAGTTTTTTCAGTGAAATTGCGCCCCCGAGTCTATATAGTATTTTGTGATTTATTTGCAGACGTGGAATTTCACGGAGATTGCAGTAAATATATACGTTCGTCGTGTACACGTTGTAGTCGGGGGGCAATAGGAAAACACCGAAAATCCGTTCCGCGGAAGGCGTGTGAACCGTGTTTTTCTCTCTCCGCAAAATATGTCCGTAGGCTATAATTTTCAACGGTAGAACAGATATCAAAAAAAAAAAAATAAAATTTTCGGCAACACACAATATATGTATATGGTATATTATAATACGCGGTATACGTGCCACAGATGATGTTTTTTTTTTTTTTCACGTGTTTTATACACGTCGAAAAGTACCGGTTTTCTTTCGTCTGTATACGAACCGATCCCGTACGGTATAATACATTAATATTGTATATTTTCGTATTCGTGACAAATTATCTTCTCCTCTTTTGGATAACACCACCACCACCACCACCACCACTACTATTGCATTAGGACGTATGAGCACGCGAGCTGAGTATATTAATTTTGTTTTTTTTTGGCTCGTATATATTTGTAAAAACAAAAAAAAAACATATATAAATAATATATTATTACCGGGTAAATATAATATATTATACGCGTATTTGGCGGCGTATAGATTACAATTTGTCACGGCGCGGCGGTACGTACACGGTGGAAAAAAAGTGTTTTAAAAAATATATAATATACATATTCGTAATTTCGCGAATATCGCGCGGATTACGATCTGCGAGCCGTACATTTGCATTTTATTTATACCGGTCGATTATAATCCGAACGCTCGTTATACGCGATAAACCTATTAATATTTAGACGTGTAGAACAAACGTCAGAATAATAATAAAAAAAAACCGTTTAAAAAAACGTCGATTATTGTGAAAAATTAATTATTGTAAACGGAATGGGCGTGCAAATGCTGCGCGAATGCACCGCCGGCGAGTCCAGCTCAGTTCAAGTGCCGAGTCAAATAATATTTCTCTAGTTTTGACACTCTTTTAAAAAAAAAAAAATTGGTCTCTTTTTATCATTGCTCAAAATATAGTTTTAAATAAAAATTTTATAAACGTATTCATAACAATCCCCCTCCGTTACAACAAGAAGCTCATGAGAGAGAAAGAGAGAGCTTTTGCAAAACTATAAGCGTGGTAAAATCTAAATTCAAACGAATCGAATGAAACAGCTGAGAAGATTAGGTGTTCTACGATGACGATTTTTGTGGAACAAGAAAATTGGTTTCACAAATCAATCCAAAAGACATAACTGACGGATATTCGAGTCTATATAATATGTACAAGTCGTCTCGAATATTATAAGTAAAACGAAATATATTTAAACGTTAATATATTACACAAATCGTAAAATACATTTATAATATTTTAATGCGTTAATAATGTTAAAATATTAAAAAAATTATTATTTTTATTAGTAATGCCACGTCTCGTTATGTAGCTAGGTATTAATATTGCATTAAAATGTGACATCTTTTTTTAGGATTGTGTACCCCAACAATTTTTGTTCTGCGCACGCCTGTATAATAAAAGGTACCGAATATTCATTCGATCGTACACAGCTGTTTCCCGTGTATATATGAAAGGTTTAGAATTTTTTTTTTATTAAATAACGCTCGGTATTTTTTTTTTTTATTATCTAATGCGAATATAACGATATATTATTATGTATCGATAAATGATAAAGTGTGTTTTTTTTAACGAGACGATTTCCGTAATGACATATTATTAGCATATTGTAAAAATGTTCGTCGAAATACAAATACTACTATATACGTCGTCGCTACACATATCGATAAATAAATATTTACGAATTTCAATTGCTATTTTACATATACGTATAAAAATACGAAACAGCAGTTATATAGATACTGCAGGTACGGTAACAAAGTGGTTTAGAATAATTTTTTTTTTTTAGCATAACAGTTTTTTTTTTTTGCACTACAAATATTTTCTTAATGAATAATAGCTAATTAGTATATGATATAAGCCAATTATTTTGTATTATAGACAGACGTATTTATAATATACATTGTACGAGTATATGGCGAATTATTTCGTTATAAATTATTATTATAGGCGGTATTTTTTTTTTTTACGAAATATAATATAGTTTTTTTTACGCAAAAAATTATAAAAAAAATCACATATATTTTTACTAGAAACCTTGAATTTTTTTTTTTTTAAATAATATTTTCATCCATTTTATGTGCGTATTTGAAAATAATTTTTTTTTTCGCGCTAATTATGTATACCCAATCAATAATTGTAACTTTCGATTTCGTTAATTTTTTTCAATCGTCTCACGCTATACTATTTTAAACACACTATGCAAATACGTTAATCCATAATGACTTATTGTAAGAAAAAAATCGTGGACGAGGCGAAAAAAATATTGACATAATATAAACGTGGAGTACGCGTGTTCACGAACGGTCCTCGTTGAATTAAGAGATTCGTTGTCTTTTAATACGTTTATGTAGAGCGACATTTCACGTGATATTCGGGTGAATAATTTCAATGTACGAGGGTTGAAAATCCGTTTGAATTTGGCGATTGATAAATTATCGCTTTTTTTTTACCTCGTTTACACGACGTATATTATACGCGTACGCGATAAACAGTGACGAAGGACTCAATTCGAGTCACGTGCCTCGACTTTATTATGGGTATAGCGATTGCCTCGAGGGCCAAGTCCTTTGACTTATAGCAATAATAGCGAATCCTCGATCTTGCTCTTACTTCGCTCTACTGTAAAAAATTTACTGTGAGTCGGCAATTTGACAATTCTGTATATTTGATAATATAATAGTAATGGTAAAATTATAAAAATTAATTAATTAAAATGTTTTGAAGTAATGGTTATTAAAGAAAAATTTACCGGCTTCCATCTATATAATAAAATGTACAAAATATGACGAGAAAAAAATTGTTCGTGTACATACGACCTAGTATGTTGCCTAGTTATTTGAACAGTTGTAAAAAACCATGTTTATTTGAATTTTAAAATGAATGGACACTGGCTTGTTAGACTATTAGCATAGAACACATTATAGAAACGACACTCGGGTTGTTTACAAAAATGTTAGAGCCTCGGCGGCCAAGTTGGCATCGAATTTTTTAAGGATTCGCCTTGAAGTTAGCAACGTTTATCGTCCCGGTATGAAACGATAGTGTTCCGTGATAAATCACTCGATATTACGTCATGTTGAATACATGGTATCATTTACACAGATCAGATGAATATTATATTATAATATAATATATGAAATTCATCTAATCTGTGGTGTCTATGCTATGAAAGGACCAAATGTCCCGTAGGAAGCCCGTTGTCCGACAGATTATTGGGGGGGCAGAAATTGTCAATTGATAAGAAAAAAAAAATTCACATTTCTGTTACCAACTACCTATAGAAACTTAAAAATCTGAAAAATATAATGATAATGAATTTACCGCTTATCAATACTTACGCTTATCAATTATTATTAATTTACTTTTATTTATTTCATTTAAAAATAATATTTAAAGTATTTCAAAGTATTTTTTTTATAATATTCTAATTACATCGAACTAAACTCACACGAATATTACAATACACGGAAATTCTTCATAATAATTTTAGATAAAATGTGAGTCGGTATCATGTGCTGAGTCGGACTGATAAATCCTATTCCCCTTCCATTTTGTCGGACAACGCGTATCCTCTCACCACAAATGTCGCAAGAAATTTGATCTGTTATCAAAGATAATATCGACAGCTGTTATTTTCGACCATCAAGGTCCCTCATTTTCAGTGTACAGGAAACGTGGGAGGGGGAGTGTCGTTAGCCTTCTATTGGTTATTACCATAAAAAAAAAAAAAAATGTATGGGTATTTCGGCAACTCTTGATTACGCACTCGGCGACCGTCAATCGGCCAAACTAAAATTAGTCAGCCGAGTCGGCAAATTTGGCCATTTGCCCCTCCTACCCTACCAAAAGCTGAAACGACGCCCCTGGAGATAATATTATATAAAAAAAAATCTTGCGAAATTCGCGCGGTCTGTCGGTGTTACAGATCTCGTCTGTTGCGGCCGGCAAATCTTAAACGCGCGTTATTGTTTTTTTTTTTAACGCTCTGTTTTCTCGGTGCGTTTTATTCGAATCCTCGAACGCGGTACACACACACACACGTTAATTAGTTTTTTGCGCAACGTTCGAAAGTAATTCGTGATATTTGTGGGTGGATTTTATTATTATAATAACAATAATAACGTATTTATATTATTATTATTATATAAAACGAATGCGGGCCGTCGTAACAATAATAATAATAGTAATAATACGTATACCTATATTATTATAGAACGCGGTATGAATGGTTTAAAAAAAAATCGTATACGCCGGCGATAATTAATAATAATCTGGTCGACGACGACGTTTTCGGTCGCGTTATTATAATATTATTATAATAATACGTTATAAAATAATATATTATAAACGGCCGCCGCCGCCGCCGATCGACTTCACAATACTCGCGTATTATTATTATTGCGCACCCCGTTCTCGCCCGACCGAGAATTCCGCTCTGCAGCTCGTATAAACAAACGTTCGCCCGTTTCCGCCCCCCCTCCTCTCTCTGTTTCACGTCGAAACGTTCGCTTATAATATTCAGTGGCGCGTCCACTGAGGCGGGTCACCCGGGTGGTATAGCGTAAAGCACCTAAAAACACCTAAAGTATAAAAAAATTGTTTTCCTCGTCTCGTTAATTTATAAAGTCTTTTTTTTCGGTGCAATTGAATTGGCTCCCCAGTACATGTAGTCAATATTTTACCCTTAATAAGTACCTTTGAATTGGCTCCCAAGAATTTACTGTTGAATTGGCTCCTTACCGGTTTTTTTTCAAAAATGTATTGGTTACCAAAATGTTAATAATTTAAAGTACGTAATTCGTATATTTTACATCGTTACACAAAATTAAATTAAAAAATTAAAAAAACAGACAATATTTTACCAAAGTGCGTCATTATAAAATTTATACATACAAATTAATATGTTAAATAAAAATATTATATTAGACTATTTTTAGTGGTCTACACTTATTGGCCAATATTTTTATGTATTGAAACCTCGAACTTACACCAGTATCAAACTGCCAGGCTATATTAGGTTGACGTCGTAAAAGTAAACACCTATAGTATGAGAACCCCTGGTTACAAAATAATATTTAACAATTTAAGGAGCCAATTCAAATATACATTTTTCAGGAGCCAATTCAAGGATCGAATTTATATTTACCCAAAATTGGGAGCCAATTCAATGGTAGCATTTTTTTTTTTGACGTGATTATCTTAAATCCGTCGTCTGTTTAAAACCGCATAACCAGCTATTTTTAACGATTATCGGCAGCCTATAGGTAATCGTCGATATAATATGTACAAAACGTTTTATCGCGGTGTTTTAAATTGTGTTATTTAGTATTTATAAACAGGTACCGTACAAATCGAATGGTTCCGACAATAGGTGAGGGAGGGAATAAAACCGTTTCGGTGGCCCGTCCAAATAAAAAAATAGTTTTGAAGCTTTTCGTTGCGCGCAGATAAATTCCAATTTTTTTTTTCTCGGTATTTAAATCACTTTTTTTTTTTACACGCTGAGCGGGACGAGAAACTTATCGCCGCAATAGTATTTTAAGTACCCGAGAATTCTACCGGAAGCAGGAGTGCTCCGATCTCTATACAGTTCGTTTGCCCGGTACTTAACGAATCGCATCCGGTCGGTACTCGTATATAGGGACGTGTCGTTTTTCGATTTTTTCGCAAGCGTCAGAAAGAAATTACGGAAAAATTACGCGTAAAAAAAAAATTTGGATAAAAACGCGCGTTTTCGTCGGAATCGCGTTATTCCTTCGTAATACAACTGGATCAGAAACCTGAAAATATATTCACCGCGAATACAATTGGGCGTGTTTTGGCGACGCAGTTTTAAGTGAACAGGTTGCTCGATCAGCAAACAAATTGTTTCGGCGAGATTGTTTGGTTGTTAGATGAATGCATTTTGTGGCAAACAGGTCACTATACGGAGAATCAGCGACCAAATAAAATCTTCAGGCGTGTTTTGGCGAGTAATTTTCAGTAAACAGTTTGCTGCAATTGTTTGCTGTTGTTTGCTACTTGGTTGATAATTCGCCAAAACGCGTTTTGATCGAAATTGTTTACTATACCTATTAATAAATTAATAAACATTTAATTTTAATTTTTCACATCATTAATCAGCAAGCAGTAATCATTTAGAATATTATCAAACCTTATGGCTCATGATAACGAGTAAACACCACGCTTGAGTTGTTTACTGAAACGGGCAACCAGGTTGCTATAAAGTGCATTCGTGTAGCAAACAGTTGCACCAAACAATTTCGCTAAAACAAATTGTTTGCTGATTGAGTAAATTGTTTACCAAAAATTAACTCGCCAAAACACGCCTTTCGTTAACTGAATTACTGATTGCTCATAATCTCACTGATAACGATTATCGTATTCTGTGATTCTATTTTTTTAATTCACGTGTGTTTCTTACAATTTGTTTATGTTTACAAATATATAACTAAAAAAATATGGGGAATTTATATTTTATTACATTTTGTAAAGATTTAGAATGGCGATAAAAAATGTACAACGATGAAAAAAACGAAATCCTTTGTAAAATGCATATAATTTCAGTATTTAAAAATTTTTAATATATTACTCCTCGCCTTAATCGGATTAATTTGACCACATTTGTTTGCGACTGCACAATTACGTTGCAAAGGGCGGACACAACGTTTCTCGTTCGTATTCTTCACGATTGAGGCGTTCAGTGCAATAACTGAAATAAAAAAAAATATATATTAAATAAATTGTAAAATATAAAAATACGATTATCCGTTATCGGTTTATCACTTCGTATCAATACCATACGATTTACGGTCCTAGTAAACACTGTGTTCTGGCGATATAGCAACCAAGTGGCAATTCGAACAAACGATTTTCGGAACCAGGCCGCTCAAAACGTCATCGCCAAAACACGCCTATTATTACGCGTGCGTTAAGGTACGGTTTCCAAGGCGCGACCGGTCGCCGCGACCTGTCGTTGGTGCGTGCTGGTTTCCTAGGCGCGACTGGTCGCCGAGACCAATCTCCGGTAACGTAAAAAAATACCATCAATTTCTGTATCTGTTATTCAGTATCATTGTGGTTTTCGTGCAGTAGGTTTAGTGTTTTCAAGTTAAATTTTATATTTACTACTAGCTGACCCGGCAAACGTTGTTTTGCCAAAAATAACAATCATCAAAAAAATCGAAAAAAAAAGGGGTTTTCCAAAATTTTTTTTTCGTAAAAACCTTCTCCTGGCAATCGCGAACAATTAAAAAAAAATTTGAGCCAAATCGGCCCAGCCATTCTCAATTGATGAATTGTTATACATTTTTGGCTCCATTTTTATATATATATATATAGATGAGTATGAATACAATTATTAACAATAATAAAATAAATAAATAAAACATTTTTTCGAAGCATTTCGATCAGTTGCTTCTCACGAAAAATGCAAATTTAGCCATATTGATGCACGGGACAGTCGAAATTCACTACCCAAGTGTTGGTCTGTGATTGAAACAAATTAACGGTCGCACGCGACAGTCGCAACACACTGCTCTCGGACCGGTAGTGTCGCCGGTCGCCACGGATAAAGTTCGGTCGCGCGACAACAGTCGCGCGTTGGAAACCGGTCAATAGGAATTACATACTAACAGTCGGACGGCGACCGGTCGCGGCGACCGGTCGCGCCTTGGAAACCGTACCTTTACTCTGCAGGGCTCCGGTATTGAATTTTTTTTTTTGTTTTCCGCCGCCGCCGCCGATATAACGAGTACGTACGAGAATAACTGCAACAGTGCCGCGGTCGTCCGCGAGACTGTGACCCCGCACTGCGCGTCGCCGACTTTCACACGGATTATTAACGGCGAAAAACGCGAGGCGGAAAAAAATGTGCGCGAACGCAATCCGCCGGCCGCGGTGTACTGCGCGTCGTCGTTATAAACGACCGCGTGTCACCGGCCGATCGCGCGCACACATATTATAAAATATACGCGTAGGTATATATATACGGCACCTCTGTACACGCGCATATAGGCGCCCGCAGAAATATTTCTAAGGGGGGAGGGCAAGCGTTCAAAATATACTATACATGCAGAGGAATTTTTAATATTTAAAAAATATAAATTAAATATAAATTATTTTTAAATTCTTTATTTAATTAAATATAAGCTAAATACTTTTCTAATATATTAATATTATCAAAAATATATTACTTTTGAAAAATACATTGTAAACGCCTTGAATATTATACAATACGATATTACCAAAATGCCAGGGGGGCAAACGCCCCATCTTGCCCCCTTGCGGGCGCCTATGTACACGCGTATTATTATTATTATTACTGTACTGCCACGCTGGACACCACTCGGTACGAGTATTATGATAATATATATATATATAGGTACGCGCGGCACGGAGAGAGAAAAGACAGCTAATAATAATAATAATATTATAAAAGCGCGTATGCGGCGAGCGCGTGCGGGGCACGAGATCAAAACGTCCTGCAAAGGCCGACCAACGGACGACGACGAGACGGTGCCGGGGCTGCGTTCAGACTTCTGCCGTCCACCCCCGTTTTCAGTTTTGTATATTAATCTTCTTTTTTTTTTTTCTTAGATTCCGAGCCGTGCGATGGATCTATTGGTTTTACGAATCCGTGTTAGTTTTTTCTCTGTATCCGAAAATTCTACCAGAAGTAGTGCTCCGATCTCAGTGGCGGTTCTACCGGGAGGGGGCATATCCATTCGTGGGCAAAAAAAAAGGTTTTTGCCACAGGCCGCAGACTTCAGAATAAATGAAAACGTCCTATAGATCTGTCACTGTCCGACGTCTACGGTCACAGTTTGTTTCCGGCAGCGAATCCGCGTCTAGTTGGGGTACGTTAGGGAGGACATTTTTTTTATTTTTCTCAAAAGCGCCTAAAAATAAAACCAAAAAATTATCGAAAAATTACGTAAAAACGCGATTCCGTCAAAATTTGAAATATTCATCAAATACGTAACTGTTTATTGTATTAAGGGGAAAAAAAAAATTCTCAAAAACTTTCTTTTAATTTTCAACTATTCATAGCAATTATAGGTTTTGAGGTATTAAAATTCGTAAAAAGAATTAGCTTTTGTTTATATATATATATATCTAAAATATTACACCGAAACTCCGCTCAGAATAACGTTTTATCGAATGCAATGATTTATCACTGCTGTCAATAAAAAAATTAATTAATTTTGTTGTTCGAAATTTGCACAATTTGGTATCCTGAATATAAGTGGAAAAATAATAGTAAAAAAAAATATATTTCTAATTAGTAAAAGGTATACGAGATATGAATGTCAAAAAAGACACACTGTAACGGATCGCGATAACATTTATATAGTAAACACAATTTCAACCAAAAGAGTTCTGGTCAAAAAAAAAATGCTCCAGTATATTGAATTAAGTATTATTAAGTATTTCAAACATACTTTGTAGTTTAAAATTATATTAATTAATTTTATACTTTTCAGTAAACTATTATCGATCTATACAAATTATTTTTCTTCGGCGTGTCATTAAAGTGTTCGAATACAGGATTTACACTTTTGACTTTAACGTTTAATATCGATTACATTTTTATAAACGAAAAAATATACGAATATATGTTTATACTTTAAGTTTAAAAAAATATACATGTATCACACGACGTGTGTTGCGCGGTATAAATATAATAAAAAGTAACGTGCGTTTCGTGTGAGCTAAAATGGTTGAATGTTCCATTAATCGGTCCTATGCACTTGCAGGAAGTAACACTTTCGGGCCCTTTTGCACAAGTTTTCCCGGTAACATCAATTTAGCATTTCCGCCCCTGCAATTCAGTGGCGTCGACCTTTTGCTGCTGGTTACCGGCTGGGGTTACGCGTTCTCAGGGTACTTTTTGTTCTCCGGTGGGCGGACGGGCGTTTTAAAAGTAATTCGTAATTTAAAATTAAAATAAAAAAAAAACGTTTTTTTTTCTCGTTCACGTTTGATTTCCGAAATCGATACGCGTCTATCCCCCCAAGTGTATAAATCGTTTACACGTGCGTATACCTCCTACGGGGGTATATAACAACATAATATTATAATATATGCATTCGTATCATAATAATAAATAACAATATGATAGATTGTCAAAAACTTAAACCGAATTCGAAACACATTATAATATACACGCGCGGTGTATATATATATATATATATACGCATAACGTTAATTATATTCGACCACACTATATATCGATAATTATAATATATGTATGTTTATTGTATACGTAATAATTTACATATTATTATTATTATTATTGTAACAAACGTACTCTAAATCGATTCGCCGGATTTGACGTGTAACATTATAGCGAGCGTTTATATAGCGTGGAAAAAAGTTTTATTTCTATACGACGCCATATGTTTATTTATGATATATCGTAGGTATATATTGTGTTTCTTGAGTTTTATTAGCTGATACACACACACATACATATATATATATATATATATATATATATTATGTTATTATAATATGAAACGTGAATTTTCGTATTCTATCTTCGAATTATATTTTGACGACAAGTGTAAAACTGTTATTCGTTCTATACGCCTGTATCGATTTCGCGTAGACCGAATTTTTTTTCCGTACACAAAAATTCTCCTACAAATACGTACAAGGTTAAGACGTATATTGTTTTTTTTTTTGCCAAGCTCTTGTGTCATCGTTTGCACATTTCATGGGCGCGCTCAACGAGTATACAAATAGCGTTTAATCTTTTCGCGCGGTTTACATTCGTTTTTTAATAATACAGTGTAAGCTATACATATTGATTATCGAATATTTTAAAATACGTATGTAACAAAAAAATCTAAATACTATCTGATACTCGTAATAGTTTTTCGTTAAAAAACACGCTACAGAAATGATTATAGGATAACATGTACCGGATTTGATTCACTCGTAGCATACGATTATTTTTATTATTTCGTTTTTTGATTTCAGTTTAATTTACAATATAACTCGCTGTAAACGTTCCGTGGAATATTTCCGCGATGATTTTTCAACACTATTTTTGTCACGTTATTGTATTATATTTCGTGTTACATTCGCGCGTAATCGCAATGCTGCAAGTCCAGAGAAAGCGTATTGCCTCGGTTTCAATATATTCTATATATAAAGCTTACTAAAATTCTGTTGTGCATATTACAAAATACACACGTAAGAAAAAAATATTTTTGAAACATCAATTACAAATCGTATTTTAGAAAACGTTTCGGGGTAATTTAAATAAAACGTCATACTTATATGTAAATTAAAATAATATTTAAGTTTTTTTATTATTATTATTAATACTTTAGACACCGTTTTTTTTTAATATGTATAAACTGTCGCGCGTTGTGTTACACGTGATATTATTTTATAAAGAAAAACGATATATTATGAACTCAATAGATTGAATACGAAACATTAAACGTTTAATATCATAAAAATAATATATGGAATATTACGCGATGGTTATGCGCGTCTTTATAATATAATTGCACCGAAAACGTATCGATTCACGTACTATAATTATATATTGTAATTTACATGAAATACGTTTGAAATTAATCGTAAATTTATTTTTATTTTTTTTTTAATTATTGTTTTTTTGCATTTGTGTACGAGTGTAAAAACAGAATTTTTAAATCTGATAGTCGTATTAGAGAATACACAAGCCGTGCCTATTATAATAAACCGAGTCAAATCTATATACGGGCCATTATCTTTAGAAGAAAAATTAGGTATTTAAAAAAAAAATATGCACATTATTTTACAAGGTTAATCGACTTAATTACTGTTGTAAAGAAAAATCCGACGTTAATTAAATTCGTTTCTATAATTTTCAAGTATACACAAATTTCCTCGTGCATACATTTCAACAATATTTTATACGCATATCGTATGTACGCACACATATATAATTGTTTAAATATCGCTTAATTAAAAATCTGTACATACTCTACTGACTGCAGGATACATACGCGTTTTATAATTACATATTACGAATAAATATTTTGTAATTTTTTTTTTTTTTTAGCTTCGAATATTCCCATTGAATTTGGAACATTTTTTTTTTCTAGTACATATTATAAATCCGGTTTAAAACACTCGGCGAGAGTTCTGACAGAGATAAAAAACAATGTGCAGCGTTCCATATTAATTGTGGAATAATTGCGCGTATTATGATTTTTTTTTCTGACTATATTTTTCTATTGAAAACGAACGAATTATTACTTTTATTTTTCAACAGACATTACATTGCCGTCGGCCGCGCGTATTAACATACACGAATAATATTATTATAGAAACGGCGTTGGCGTGGGCGTCATCGCGCGCAATCCATATTCGAACACATTTTAAGTTTTTTAAACGCAACACTATTTTTTTTATACCGTATATTATTTGTATTATTATAATTATATAATACATATATTACGCGTCGATTATTATTGACCGCGAACGAATAATATGTCCATTTATCATTCATAATTTTTTTTCTCCCCGTTACGATATTCATCTCGAGCAAAACGGTTTGTGTGATAAAACATAGCAATATATTCACCGGATCCAATCGGTTTATTTTCTCAGCTTTTTCGTTTTTTAATTCACACGACTAGAAACGCGCGCGGTGGCGTTTTTTGCAACAACTCGTACACTTTTCTGAAACATATCGTTTTCGTTAAAACGTTTCACGACGACGCGTATAATCATAGCCAGGAAATATATGGATAGGCCACTCCTATACTGAATGTGCGTGGGATAGCGGTCCATTTCAAAGGACAGAGAAATCACTATTAGAATGATTCTGTTTTTCGCATGGCCTATTTTTTAAGGTTATTTTAATGAAATTATTATATTTATTATCTCTGGAAACGATACGTGGTGATAACAATCGTTTTCAAATGTTGACATCACATATGTGTATAACGTTGCCGAAGTTTTCTCTGATGACTGGAATACCTGACTTGACTATATTTGTACATTGACTTAATTAAATCGATCCCGCCCGTACAAAAGGGCTTATTTTTATGTTTATTATTATTATTATTATTTATTATCACGGGTTATTATCACATTGTGGCATTTTAGGCATGGGAGAAAGAGTAACTTGCTAATGGAAGAAAGAATAAGCTACCCCATATAATTCTTAAAAAATGACTGCAAGATTTAACGTAATAACCCATCCATATATTTATTATCTATGCGTATAATACGCGTGTGTATAAGCCATTAAGCGTGAAGCAGATTTAAGATTTTAAAACGTTTTCGTATACAAAAAAATAAATAAATTTTCCGTGTACATCGATATAATACATCGCGCGATACGCGATCAAATTAGTGTGTTTATACGCGATTAATCCTTTTTCAGCCCCGCCAAGAGAAATTTAAAAAATAAATGTTTTTCCATATATGTACATAATACTTGAAAAATACAAAAGAAATTGTTCAAATAACCTTATCACAATTAATGAGTGTGGAACGAATATGACGTATTTTTTTGTGATGAATAATTGTTTAAAATATTTTAAAATTAAAAGTGAATTACAGAAGAACATCGGTGTATTTCTGTTATAAAACAAAATAAAATTTTTTTATCACGCGTTACAATATAAGATTATTAACAAAATGTCAAAATATATTAAACGCTTTTAGTGGGATTTTACACTACACGAGTATTAGTTCATCTGCCATACTATTAAACAAAGGTAATAAAAAACAAATTTACCCGGCCTAAAATTATCATTCTATTTGTCGTATATCCACACGGAGCACTGCAGTATTCTATTAATAATAATAAATAAATAATTTCTTTATAATATTATAAACGAAATTTATATCGTAATGAAACATATTTATTTCGTATCGCGTGAACATATACGATATATTATATTTTTTAATTTTGACGAAATAAATATTTTTCAATAATTCGTTATTTTTATTCCCGACGAAAAGCGTATAAACGGAGTAACGTGCAGCGGGTGTTAAAAAAATCGCGTACGAACTTACTGAAATATTGCGAAACGCGAAAGTTATTTATATATAAATACGCTTTTTTCCCCTCATAAATTATAATTTACCAAAATACGCAATTCATATATTTACTCGGAACGGCATATATCACTGCATGGGGGTATTACCATGACAATGCTGAAAGTGTTAACGACACAATTTAATCGGTTTCCAAAACACATTGTCGTTTATGTATAGTGCGTATATCCGATTATATTATAATAATATTTATTAAATTATTCCGCAGTGAACGTTTCGACGTATTTTAACGTAATATATTATTTGATACACGCGCATAAATTATAAACACACATTTTTGCATTTCTCGTTCAATTACAAATAATTGCAGAATAAATGTAAACTATTGTATTATTTTTCAAAAAAATATACGCATACTAGAATATCATAATTCGTACGGTACGAAATTAATTGTGCTACGGTTTGTAATTTCACTGTTTATTCATTAACCGTCGCTGCGCAATATATTATTCTGTATGCGTATCCTTCGTACTTGATCTAAAAAAAAAACATTTAGTAAGAAATTATTGACGCGATAACCCATATTATATCATTACAGTATATGCGTTTTCGCAATTTAAATAAAAAAGAAAAAGAAACCAAAAAAAAAAAATTACACAAAAACCGATAACGAATCATAACCGTTTAAGAACGTATATATATATTCGTATCGAAAACAACAAATAATACATTTGATATATTATATTATAGTGTTTTACAAAATGATTTTTACTATTATATTTTATAATATTTCTCCCCGAAAAATGAGAAAATATTTTTAAATTCCGATTTCCCCCTCCCCCCCCCACGAAATTATTATTCAATACCGACGGATTATTATCGTTTTTATTATTTTCAAATTTAAATATTTAGTAAAAAAAATAAACACTTTTTATGTACTCGGATTTGATTAATTAAATTTATCGATTTTTATCCGAGTATCACGAAGGCTATCGAGTGTGAAGTTAATATGTATATAAAAAAAAATTAAAATTACGTTATACCTCCTGCACATTACGGAATATCTCGCGTGATATCGATAAACTATATTTATTTGATTAAAATTTACTTTTATCTGTAAATAAAAAAGCCGAAATCGCCGTCTTGATGAAACCAGAAAATTTACTCATAATTCACAGAAGAGTGAACTCCACAAACCGAAGCTACCTTAAAAGTTATTTTAAAAAAAAATTTTTTTTTTACTAAAATATTTAAATATAACAAAAAAAAAAAAGCGTAACGATAATTATTATTATAGCTCATAACCGATAATTTAGAGAATAAACGCGATTTAAAACGCTTCGTTTCGGAAAATTAAAATATTATTAATACATATCTGCAATCTGCTAGGACTGCACTCTGTATATAAGTCCGTCGTGAAGCTGCGCGCACGTGTGTGCGTGGGAGCAGCCTTGTTGAATCGTGTAATATATAATCATGTCATATAAATATGAGCCATTCTCTAATCGCACGAGTATTACACACATTTACAGAAATTACAATTCCTTTTTTCATTCACAACGTTAAATTCAACGAAAAAATTTTTAAAAAAAGTGTCATAATCTAATTTTACAATACACTCTGACGCCAGCTGCAATATCCTACCGAAATCGGTACCGGTTCACTTATCGGCTCGAGTGTCCAATAATTTCGGATATCGTTACGATATTATATAATACTAATCGTGCTGCAGTCATTTACTTAATGCGTACATGTACTGTTGTAAGCAGGAGATGAAATAATGTGTTTTTTTAACAAAAAACGAGTATATAGAAAATGTGTCGGTAGACTATATTATCTACCAAACCAAAGCCGAGAATGTTCGTTTTTTTCATACTGCGTTTAATACGCATACGAGTTTGATTCTTTGGATTTATAAAATTAGATTTTATTTAAATTTACGAATTATACGAGTACACTGCAGATGGAAATATCAACGAGTTTTTTTTTATCAAAACCGTTACTGCTCTTTTCCTTTTGGAGAATAATTTTTCTCACCAACACATCGTTTTTTTTTTGGAACAATATTAAAAACTCGACATTCGAAACTTAAGACCTTTGAATAAACGGAGTAAATTTTGTACAACACATTTTTGAATTTCGCATCGCACAAAAACAAAAATAAAATTTAATATGCAATTTATATTCGAATCCAGAGCTTAAATGAAGTAAACACTCGATAATTCGAAAAACTCTATAAATCGCTTGGTCCTGCGAAAAACCTGTACCTTTTTAAGCAGAAAACTAACGTTTTTTTTTTCGAATTCTTCCATAAATCAAAGTGTGAGGCGGCCGGAGACACCACACAATTCAAAGTTTTTTCAACCGGAACCTCCATAATTCGAAATTATATTATGCGCTCATATGTATACGTAAAAATTAACGAAATAAAGATTAAATAAAGCTTGTGAAAGGATCGCGACCAACAATATGACTAAAAAGAAAATAACCGACTATTTTTTTTTTTTTGACATTTTGAAATTTTATAATTTGTTGACTCTAATTCGAAAATCGTGCAAAATTTCGAATTGTCGAAAGTCTATACTAAATAATAAATAATTTTTTTTCTGAAAAAACAACACTACCACCCATCGTATAACAGTGAGTTACAAGGAGTGAAAAACGTGGTAACTGCATATAGCGCCGTACACTTGCTGAATCGACCGGAACGTTTCTAATTTCACCGAGTTAATTCAATAATTGCTCTTTGTTTCACGTTAGTATTTCAACATCAAAGAAAAACATTTTTTTGGGAGGACTTTGCTGTTCATCGGCCGATTGGAGCAAAATTGATATTACCGGAAAGAGGAATGTCGCGGCTTTTAAAAGCGCGGATCCGAACACATTATTGATGGCGTTACTATAGTTACTCAGATAAGGTTTGAGTCTCGGGACTCATTTGTCGCGTTGCAGGGTACGTCTTTTTTTTTTTATGGAAGTCCATGCGAAACGTCTCCAGCGGTATAAACCGGAAAAAATGCCGGACACTGTTTTTAGATACGCCTACTACGTCAAGATATCCGAATGGTTTTTAGAAAAAAAATGTATTGCGCGACTCACAGAGCTGAGCACTGAGCAGCAGACGGACGCTGTCGTATACCGCGGCGGCGCCCTTGACACGGACATCGTATATATTGCATGCGTACGCGTTCTGGAAGAAAAGAGACGCGAACGGTTTAGAAACCGCGTTGTTCGCAAATTCTCGAAGTGAAAATCCTCGCAGTGAACTCAAAAACATACCTAATACAACGCGTTATAAGGTGGTTTGTCACATTATTGTTACGTAATTTAAATCGATTCGTGTCCGGTCGAACGAAAGAGTTAGAAAAAAAAAACCGTACAACTATACAGTAAACGTCATACCTGTTATATAAATAAAATCGTAAATCGCTTCGTGTCATCTGTGCGCGCATCGCGCAAAAACTATAAAACTTGGAGTGATTCGCGCAGATCGTTTTAGGCATGACTTGAAAGACATTCGTGCGGTAAGGTCATAGGACACATAAAAATATTTCACAAGAGGAACTACGTTATTGATTTTCCGATTACCATTACTACGGGTACAACGCGACCAACGACCGTTTTTAAAATATTAACAAAATCGAAAATCGAACGGGTATACGCGGCTAGCAGCAGTTACGAGGAGGAGAAAATTGATGCGTCGCTTTGGCAACGGACGATTTCCAGCAGTGGACCCGTCCGATTTCGTTTCTGAAATGGACCATATCGCTTTTCCGAAAGACGTCGATCTTTTTTAAAGGCAAGACCGTGGTCGGTTACCAGTAGGACGTCAATATAATGTATTGATTTCCATGATGGTTACCGCAATAATATCGGTCGTAAGTATTGTCGTAGGATTTTCTTCTCGGTACGTTTTGGTCGCGTTGAAAAGAGACCGACGGCTATGCCATATATATGTGTATATAGGAATGTTCTGAAAACATTTTAAACGCGGAAAAAACAACAATAATTCAGCACCTACGGTTAGAATTATATATGTATCATAAGCATCTTAATCTGGACGAAGCCATATGAACACCAGTTATTATTAACGCAGCACGCGCGTTGTATACAGCGAAAATGCAGAAAATGTCAACAAATTGAAATGTTATCGTTAACGCTTCACGGGGGAAAGAAACCAAATGTCCTTAAAACAACAAATTTTTACACGAAATAAATTACAATATCGCCTATACGCGATAACAGAGATGTTTTTTTTTTTCAAATATCTTTAACTCTAAAGAAGTTACATAAGATTTAAAAAAAAATTGTCAAAGTTGTATTTTTTAAATGCTTATAAAAATTAGACATCAAAAAAAAAAAACGGCTTTGATATTTCGTATAGATAATATTGTAATATTTGCGTAAAAATGTAGTGTCTAAAGCAGTGGTTACCAACTCAACTCAAGCCGCGGACCATTAATATATTATCTAACTACAATACACATGTCTTATCACTGCAATATTATCGCCTGTCTCTTAATAGTGTATATTGAACAATAACTATAAGAAATGGACAATTCAACAAACATTGAAAACTTATTCGTAGTGAAAAATTTTAATTAATATCGGTACTAAGTCATCGCGATTAAATTATTATTATTAGCTTGCACTTTTTCGATCACTCGTGGCGTTCTCGGAACGACGCCGTTGCAGAAAGCAACCCGCTTACAATATATGGAATAACGTTTCACCGCGTTTGTTGTTATAGGTACAAAACGACATCGTTTATTCTTTCACTTTTAAGTTAACATTATTTTTTCGAATTAAAAGAAATTCGTGTAAACGGAAAAAAAAACTGACACCACGGACCACCAGTTGAGTGCCACTGCAGGTCTAATAAGTACGATTGCATACAGACTTATACGAAGCGATTATTTCGTATGCAAATCGTAAGTGTATATATCGAACGTAGTTCACTTTATAAAATATATACTGCAAATTATTTTTTATTTTATTTTTTTTTATTCTCAAGTCCGGAGATCGGTTTTTAACGAATTAATGCCCTCTTAATTTTTTCCCCATCATTCGCCATATAACTTTGAGCTCTCTTTAAGAAACGTTTCTTTCATTATTTGACTGACTGATGGTAGTTCGTTCTTGGTCTTAATAACGCGTAAATGTAAGTCAAACGACTTAACGGTTCACGGGCGAAACCAGCTTAAATAACGTAATATTATATAAAAGCGTTTATCGTTGTTTTTTTTTTTTTTTTAATTTATACTGACTCACTGACTCGGTTTTTATACGCGAATTAATCGCTGCGCGATAAATTAAACGCGCGCACAATTCAACAACGGCCGTGACGTGTCAAAATAATACGGAAATTTTGTGTAGCTAAAGCGAAAAGATTACCCCGCTCGGCGCACGTTAAGCGAGTATCGGAATATGTAATAATTATTATTATTATACGTGGAAAACGACGGTTTGATGGTCGGCTTTTAAACGCGCGCGCTTACGTGTAATTATTATACGGCCTGTAAAAAAAAAAATATATATATTGAACACATTACGTTCTTTAATTTTTTTCTTCGTTCCTTCGTCGCCTCTACTAATTAATAATAATAATAATAATAATTTAACGCGCGCGTTCGTTTCGCGGTACAAGCTGTTATTACGAGTATATTATATTCGTGGCGCGAATATGAAATAAAACGAGGATTTTTTTTTTTTGAATCCTTGTTATTCCAATCAACGCGTTACGTTTGTCTACAAAAATAATTTATAATATTTATAATTAATCGGCATCGGGCTACACGAGTATTATACGTAAAATTATTATTTATTTTTCGAGTATTTTTTAATAACGCGTCATTATTTCGGGGGTTCGGTCGTGTTTTTTTTTATTATTATTTGAGCTTTTAGCGAAAACTATTAAGCTCGACAATGACATAAACAAACAAACTATAGTACAGTGATAATGAGAAATTTAAACACATAAAATCAAACGAGGAAGACGGTCGAGAATTTTAGCGATTGTACGTTGTTGTGAAATGGTAGAATTATATAGCGGAATAAAAGAATATTTCTTCTTCCTATATAGTGCTTGTCCGTTTCGGACGTTAGTGACCAGCATGGCTATCTTTGTCTCTTTGTCTGTGGCTGCTCTAAAGGAGTTCGATCGACGTTTTACTGTACCGCGCCCTTAGATTTTTTGCATACACGATGTTCTTCTTTCATTTATTCTCCTCGAATAACGGACTGCAATAAACCGTATTTTGCTTTATTTCTCATAATATGGCCAAGACATTCTGATTTGCGGATCTTTATGGTATTAAGGAGCTCTTTTTTTTTTTATTCATCCTACTTCCTGTACTTTCTGGTTGGTTATACGTTGTGTCCATGCAGTGGCGTAATTACGAATGTTATATGGGAGGGGATAGACAATTTAGCATTATTGGATAATCCATAATAACTGTAACGACTAACGACCCTTTAAACGTTAATCAATCGAAATTAATAAAGTAATTGCGATACTCGTATTTTTATTATTTTCTTTAATAAAATGACATATTTTATAATAAAATTTCTAATTTTCTTCGTTTTTTTTTTTTTTTTTAGCTAATTTATTGAGTACTTCATCAATTTTACTTAAAATCTGAATATGGATAGACCTTTCTTCAGTGACCTAACCTAACCGTATCATACCAGTAACTAGTCAATAAACTGAGGAATCCTATGAATTATGATAAATACTAACAAATTTTGTTAACGCAAAAAAAGTATTATTTTTAATTATTACATTTTTTTGTACATTAGACGATATGTTATGTAAAAAAAGAAAGCCCATGGGAGGGGATCCATCCTCATATCCCCCCCCCCGTAATTACGCCCCTGTGTCCATGATATGCGGAGCATTCTCCTACAAATTTTTATTTCGAAAGCCTCTACTTTTTTACACGTCGCTTCACTTAACGTCCAGGATTCGGCCCCATACAGCGGAACAGAGAACACGTAACATTTTAGGAGTCTTATTTTTGTCGTAACGGTGATATCATGACTTTTGAAAAGTTTACTCAAGAGTATTTAAAGAACTAATATTGCGTTAGATAAAACGGAAAGTTTGCCGAATAAATACGGACAATCGAAGAGGATATAAATCACCCGCTTTCCTCCGCATATGGAGATTACAAAAATCTTTAAGTTTTGACTTATACTTTTTCTAACGATTATTTTGCACGTGGAAGATCTGGTCGATTTTTCTCGGGTACGTTCGTTACTATTATATAACGCGCGGGCCGCATCCGAATCGCGTGCAAAAAAAAAAAAAAAAAGCGAGCTTGGTCGACAACCGAATTGGATGCGCGTATTTTTCTTGAATTTATTTTCGCGTGAATCGTAAACAAAATTAACGTGTTCGAGACGTAAACCCGTTTTATAATTTTGTTTATATAAACGAGTATAATAAGTGTGTTTGTTCGAGAGCAGTCCTGAACGGATTTGTGTGGTTTATAAAATTAAATTTTACAAAATAATACGTCCGCAACACGACACGGACCGTTCGATTGCAGTCGAAGTACGCGTCATTCGCGTACATCGAAAATTTATTTTATCTCCGACCAATAACGACGGACCGTAATAAAAAGTGGACAAATGCTGTTTTAAAGTTTTTAAACTCGTGATTTTTAAAAACGGTTTTTAATTCGAAAACGTGATTTGACAAATTTCTCTCTCTTTTTGTTAACAGCCCAAAGGCTGGTTGGCAGCAATTCTCCACTCCTCACGCTCCTCCGCTTTCCTTTTTAATGCACAATAAGATCTGCAGTCCATATCTCTGACTATTTGACTAATATAGTCCAGTGGCGGTCGCCATCTGCTGTTCTTTCCCTCAATGGCACCTTCTGTTATCCTGCTGCTGAGTAGGCTGTTATGGCGCAGTATGTGTCCAATCAACTTGGCTCTTCTTGTTTTTAAGGTCTTCAGAAAGCTTCTTGTTTCGCCGGCTCTTCGATAGACTTCTCTTCATAGACAAATTTCTACATACCCGGAAATAAGAACATAAGCCGTAAACGAAAATATGCACTCAAAGTAAAAATATCCAATTAATAACTTACAGATATGCAAAAAAAAGTTAAAAATATGCGAAATATGTAAAATTAAATTATGAAATTTAAAAAAAAAAAAAACGAGTCTGCTAGTACTCGAGACCAGGGCCGTAGACACGTTGGGGTTTAGGGGGTTCAAACCCCCCCTCGAACATCGGAAAAGTAGAAATTTCAATTTTTTTTTCTTTACGCACAACAGCATTGCAGATGTTACAGTAAAATGAATGTTCAGATTTTACCGACATCTTGATGTTAAGTATATTTGTAATTTATGAAAAATAAGTACCTAATAACAATGTGTACATAAAATAACATTATGTATAAATGTTTAATTTGGTCTATGCCGTTATAAACATTGATGAACAATATGATTATAGATTTTTCTGCTGATAAATCATTACTATACACGATTATAACGCACGAATCAGGATAGCACTGAACCCCCCCTACCCAAAAAAACGTCGCGTGAAAAAAACGGAACGGAATTGTGATATTGGTATCTATCTACAGCACTGCTCGAGACGCACTGTTGTGTAAACGTCGCGTGAGCGGTAAAAACGGAACGGAATTGTGATTGGGATTTGCCAGTATTGGTATCTTTATTCAAAGCAATTTCGATAAAAAAAATTATTATTATTATTATTAGTCGTCGTGACAACAGCTTTACACATCACACGAAATTTATAATTAATTAATTAATATAAATAAATATAATTATTAGTTGTCACGACAACACCTTACACGTTTCCGTCACGTTTCCCGAGTTATACCCTCGTAATACACATCAAAAATCACGCAAGCGATTCGGCTCTGTCGCGAGAAAACCGCGCGCGCGATTCGGAAGCACCGAACGCGTTTGTGTGTGCACAGAATAAAAAAAAAAACGTTTTTTTTCCCCTCCATTCGCAGCTGATCGTCTGTATATATACACACACGGTCTTTGTCGACGTTCTTTTCCGTAATTTTTTTCTCCTTTATTTTTTTTTTTTTTTTTTATACAAACGATAATATTTACTAACTGGTTTATGAAAGACGGACGCTCGGAAGAACTAGATCATTCGCTCGAATAATATACAGTCGGCGCGGCACAGCAGCAAACGACGGCGGCTGCGGGGACATGCGCGCAATTTGTTGATGGAGACAAATAGTCGGAGAAGACGACGACGGACGTGTATAAGAACCGCGGACGGACGAGACGGCAGCAGCAGCAGCAAAAAAAAAATAATAATAATAAATAAAATAAAATGAAATAAAAAAAAAAAACTGGGCATAAATCAATCTCTCGGACTCGGTGAACGGTCGTCGGTCGCGTCCTCTCAACGGTAATATCTCTCTGTGTTCAGTGTATAATATATAAACGCGCGCGCGCATCATATAACGTTTTTCATACACACACACACACAAAACTGGATCGGTTTGATCGATATATACGTATATATATCCGATGCGTATAACGTAAACTAGTGTGTGTGTAATAACGCGAAATAAAAAAAAATAGAAGAAGAATAATACGTGAGTGCGTGCGCGTTTATAACGTGATTGCAATAACCTATGAGAGATGTATTTTAAAAAAAAAAACCATCTGCCAGGCGTAAATGTCGTCGTCCTATACGCGAATTCCTTCGCGCCGCGTCCCGGCGAATATACAGGTCACTTGTATATATATATACTGAGAGTTTTATACATTTTTTTTTTCTTATAGATATTATTTATCGATTTTTTTTTTCTTTCTTTCTTTAGCATTGCCCCGGCGTATACGGCGGAATACCTAATATACGTGCGCCGCCGTTACGATGACGAACGATATCAATTTGCTCGGCGACACGTCGTTTCGCTTTGACTATAACGCCATACGCTAACTGGTTATATATATACACAACAGTGCGCAGTGTTCGCTTATGCACGTGGGCAGGTACGGTTTATTTTTTTTTTTCCGAACGAGTATGCTCATATCGTGTCTTCGTGAAAAAAAAACTCTGTGTGTAACAGAAACGTCGTCGTCTTCCTCTATAATAGTTGGTAGGCGCGTGTATTTAGTATTCCGTTGTCCTAGATACACATTTATTTGTTGCGCACCCCATCTGACCGCCCTGTACTGTACGCTAAAAGAAAAAAAAGGTACCGAGCCGCGGGGCGTTATTGCAGACATCGGTCGAGCGCGAATTACTTGGACAAAGATTTTAGGAGTTTTGTTTTTACTACGAACTCGAAAGCAATGGTATCAATCGTTGCGTTCGATAAAACGATTCTGAGCTTCGGTGTAGTAGACAAACGATTATTTTAGCGTTTTTATGTAATTTTTTTTGGTAGTTTTTCTTGACTTTTGAAAAAAAAACCATTGAGAAAATCGAAAAATAACGTACAAGAGTACAAACTATAGATGCGATTTGCAATCGGAAAAAGTGCTACACGAAAAGATCGGAGCAGGTAGAATTTTCGGGCACAGACATGAAAAAAAAAACACATCATTCCGCTCATAATCTAAAATTACATTATAGAGTATACTTTATGCACTAGGGCAGGGATGGCGAACCTCTTGACAACCGCGTGTCGAATTGAAATTTTTGGTTTGATTTTATTTGCGCGTCGCGTGTCAGAAACTCTGCTGACCCTTTTTTTTTGTCGCTTAAGTAATAATTAATTAAACGCATAAACAGAGTTTTATTTGTTGTTACATTTAAACTTTACATTATTTACTATTACGTATTAATTTAAACACTAAAGTTAAAAACATTAAAAATTATGAATTATATTTAAATTATTGGCGTGTCAGTGAAATAATGTGCGCGTGTCACTCTGTGATACACGTGACATAAGTTCGCCATCCCTGCACCGGGGCCATAGAGCAGGGGTCCGGAATCTTTTCGTGTAAATGAGCTATATTTTCGAAAAAAATTGCAAAATCGTGATTTTCAAAGAGTCGCACTGGTTAAGATAAAACAAAAAAAAAGCACGCCACAGTACAGAAAAACGTCTAATATATTTGGCTAAACAATTTCATCGGGAATAAATGCGGAATAAAAGTTTTACAAAATATATACTATACGACACAGTGGCGAATCGAATTTGTTTAACGTATTCTTTCATTAAAAAAAATTACTTAATAAAATATTTTTATTTCCAAAGTTCCTCGGAACCGCCTAGAAAAAAATCATACCCACGCCACTGCTCGTGGTAAAATGTTAAAGCGCTGTTTTTAAGGGTTTCGCTTAGAGTTTATTTTCGCTCTCCTAAAGAGTTTCACCCGCCGTTAATTAATTAATCGATCTTGGAGGTGGTATTGAAAAGTTCATTACTGTCTATACGAGCAGTTCGGTCAGTGACAAAATCAGTGATTTGTCAAATAATTAAACGCGTATTCGTGTGGAAATGAATTGAAATTAGTTTAAACAGGTGACGGTTAAAGCTGGAACGATTTTAATTCGAATTTATTTCAAAAACATTTTGCTGTAGAAAACGAAATAAGTTACCGAAATTTCGCAATCGGTTATAATTTTAATATCATACAAAATGTTTTTTTACGCAATTTTATAAATACCTATCTACGAGTACGTAATATAAATAGATAAATATATATATATATTTAACGTGTCAATCTCAATATGGGAAAAACGTACGTAAAAACTCGATACTTTAATCGTGCGTGGAAAAAAAAATCAATAGACGCCTCGCGGGATCTCATCATAATATAATATTGCGGCACTGGACTCATACGCATTGCGTGAACAAATATTTCGACAGCGAAACGAAATATTTCTAATACTACTTTGTTTTAAAAGATTTATAAATGTGTATGCAATCATTGCCCCGTCCCCGTCCCCGTCCCCGTCCCCGTTTATTAGATAAAGAGCTATAATTACGGTACGTCGAAAAAAGTGAATTGGAAAAATGTTTAAAACGTCGACTCGTCCGTTCCTGCAGTCCGCCACCTGTTCGTGGGAAGTAAGTGATCTAAATATATGCGTGTATAACCTGCAGGGACTGGAACCGAAACGAAAATAGCCGGTTTAGACGCGAAACCCTTTGAAAATGTTGGAACTGAAACCTAACCGTAACCCTAATATTTTTTTTTTTCAAACCCGGAACCGATATTTGGAAATACAGGTTTTTGTATTATTATATCGCTAATGTATTTTATCACAAGAGATTATGTAAAAGTCCAGTAAATCTCTAATAAACTTTCCAAAAAAAAAAAAAATACAAAATGTATAAACTTTAAACGATTAGACGGGCTACTTATACTGTGTAATGGGTATACACTTGTATGCTGAAGGTGAAAAAACGCGCTGAACAATTAATTGGAACGCTAAAAAAATTATTATTAAATCCGTAATAATAATCACTCCACATTATAAATTACGCATTATAGGTATTTATCCGGTATTAACCGGAATCTAAATTTCATTTTTTTCAAGAACCGAACCGATCTAGGTTATCATTAATCGAAATCATTAAGGTTCCAGTCCCTCTACACAACTCGTCAAAAATATTTTTTTTTATTCCAAAATCTTTATTTAAATTTTAAACGTCATTGTTACGGCTGAAAAAGGAACCGTCGATTTTTCTATCGTATTTTGTCGGTATAAATACGAACAAAGCCCAAATAACGTTGCGCACGAGTATTTCACGGACAAACGAATCGTTCTGAACGGGTTAAAATAGACTTTTGACCATTTAAATATATTGTTTATATAAGGGAAATGTGTGAGGGCGGGGGGAAATGCTGAAATAACAGATTTTTTTTTTGCAAAAAAATACGCATCGCAGCTATACGGATCGTTATAATATATTATACTAGCGCAGCAAGTATTATTACAATGTGTGTACGGACTTGCAGATAATAATATAACGACGTTAGATTTCTCATCTCGTACACGCGTCTGTTACCGACGCGTGAGCTGGACCCATCGATTTTTTTTTCTCCATAATATATATTTTTTTTCTCCTGTGTGTCGTGCGCGTGTTTGCGCAGTTAGTTATACGTACGCAATAATCATTTTGCAATTTTTTTCCTCCGCCGTCTTCTCCTGCTTATCAAATCCTTAATCTTTATATGTATTTATTTATAATGAATATTACTGTATATACGCGATAGTTGTAATATGACGCGCACGTAGCAAAGTGTACAAAAAAAAAAAAAAAAACTACACGCGCGTATATTTCTCTATCGATCCCACTCGAGTACATCACGTAAAATCTGTCGGTTACAAAATCGATTTTCTTTTCTTTTTTTTCCGCCCAATCATAATATTTACGCGTACGATCGATCTGTACTAACTGCACACACGTCATTATAAAAGTGTTTAAATAATATCTCTTTTTCTCCTATTCCGTTTTAAAATAATTTTACAAAAAAAAAAAAAAATTACACGAACGTTCCGAATACTTTTACTGGTGTAATTTTATTCAACAAAAAAAAAACTGTTTTCTCCTCGACGAATTGTATCGCGATTTGTGGCAAAAATAATATGTTTTTTTTTTTGTAATACGCGTAAATCGTCGCGGCCCGCGTCCAATGACGATTTTTCGAAAAGCTCGTTACGCGACATTGCTAACAAGTAGGAAATTTCGCACGTTACAATATTTCAAACAAGATTTAGATAATTATCGTAAAAAAAAAATCATAATAGCATAACACTACGTCACAGAACGTATAAAAAATAAAAGAATACCGACAGATAAAAGATTGCTATAAGTTGCTATAAGATTATAGCCGCGAACGGCAGCCTCGTAATTTTCATTTTTTTTTTTTTTTTTTAATTAATGATATAATTCTTTTTTTATACGATGATTTAAATCGGCGGCGGTTCCCAAACTTTTTTTTGTGCGGCGGCGGTGCCCTTTTTTTTGTACTGGATTCAGCCGCGGTGCCCGGCCGGTGATATACCACGAGGATCAAAAATCAACAATAATTCTCATCGGTAATCAGTTTTTATAATTTTATTTATTACAATATAAGCATTCTGTAGGCATATAATATAGCCGACTTAAAATTAATACATTTTTATACTTGAAAATAAAAATTTAAAAAAAGGAAAAATTATTATAAACACTAATAAAATAATATTATTTTAACGAGATGTGTGTGACTGACTCGCATTAATAAGTGTGTAGTGACAAAGGGTATAATAGTAATGTCATATGAATTTACGTGGTTATTATGGGGTCCGAACCGGAATACGCGAAATACATTTTTTTTTTATTTGAATTCAATTTGAAATTTAAAAAAATAGCGATCCACGGGTTGTTGTGGATATCGCTTAAGTGAATGGTACTAATTGAATAAAGATTTTAGAGTTTTGTTTTTAATTACAAATTCGAAAGCAATGATAAACCGTTGCATTCGATAAAACGATTCTGAGCGGAGCTTCGGTGTAATAAATAAACGAAGAAATGAACGACAATAGATTAACACTAAATTGCATTTTTGTGTCATTTTTTTGGTAGTTTTTCCTGACTTTTGAAAAAAGTGTTGAGAAAATCGAAAAATAACATTTGTAAAGTACAAACTAGGTGCGATTTACAATCGAAAAATGTACTGCTACACGAAAAGAACGGAAAACTTCTTCTGGTAGAATTTTTGGGTACAGACGTAAAAAAAAACCCCCACATCATTGTAAAACCAATACACTCCGCTCAGAATCTAAAATCACAATAAATTATAACTAATTTTTTACGAATCACGGTGCGCCCGAAAAGCGCTCGCTTAGGACAGGGCATCGCGGTGCACAGTTTGGGAAATTGAAAAACTATGTAAAATTCAGTCAATAAACCGAAAAACGACTGGAACAATTTTTTTATATATTATAACATACATAAAACGGTGCTCGTTAAAAATAATAATAATAATTATTCTTAATTCTTTTTACGATATATATATATATAGTAATCGTCGCACACATGGTATATGTGTGAGTGTACGTTTAATGACAATAATAATAATATTAATCGTAATTATTATCGTTACATTGTACGTATAAATGTATAATATAAACAACGTGTGTGTGTGTGCAGTGTCTTACCGACGCTCGAGTAAAAAATATATTTTTATAATCGTTGCTTGCACATATACCGCGTGTACGATATTAACCGAGCAGTATCCTTGCGGTCTTGGCGTATGTTTATATGGTCTAAAAACGCATTTTATTCGCCTTGATACTTTTAAAAGAATAGAGAAAAACAAATTAAACGTATTATTTTTTCCCCTTCCTCCCACTTCGGACTCGACTAGTTCGTAGTGATAATTACATATAGTGCGGATTAATATGACGGGCGCGCGCGACGGATGCTGAATCACCTGCCGGAACTCGCGATACGCGTTTTCGTACATTTTTTTTCCTCCCCCCACCACGGTTTATAATATTATTTCGTCTAGAAAAACACTGCGTGGACAACGCGTGTTTATTGTAAATTATTATTATAATATACGACCGCGCAATATAATATGGCGCGTGTAATATATTTATTTATTTATTATTATTTTTTTTTTTTTTAAATAAACTATAGTTTTTTATTTTTTCGATTCGACGTAACGACGAAAAAAAAATGAATACGGCACGTGATATTATATAAGCGTATTCGAGAATATATATTTACTCGGGAACGTCTCGGAATTTGTATCTTTTATATAAAAAAAAAAAAAAATTAATTTATATTCTTATATTTTATTATACACACTGCGCGAGGCGGTGATGGTTCATTATATTATGTCGATTTCCGCGCGACACGTTTATTATTCGGATATCTGATTATCATCTCTTTATATGGAAAAGGATTTCAGAGCGAAACGGATTATTAAATATATATATATATATATATATATATATATTGTCGTATATACCGCGTTATACGGAAAATTATATATATATTATTATTATTATTATTATTATTATTATTATTATTATTATTATTATTATTATTATTATTATTATTATTATTATTATTATTATTATTATTATTATTATTATTATTATTATTATTATTATTATTATTATTATTATTATTATTATTATTATTATTATTATTATTATTATTATTATTATTATTATTGTTATTATTATTTTATAGACCGCCGCGCAGAAAAACGACGCGCTCCGACTATACATATTATGCAAATACGGTCATTTAAGATCTGTAGTCTACACCGCACATATAAGAGAGCGTATTACGTATTTTTTTTTTTCGTAGATGTACAATCGCTGTATTCGAAATATGTCAAATAAATAAAAAAAAAAAAAACAATTTTTTTTTAACGTATAATTTACGCGTTTCTCATGTTGTACAAATAGTGTAGTAATAATAATAATATTTATAAACGAGCTGGCGAGCGTATAATGTATAAAATATTATTACACGACTGTAAAGACTGTCGCACAGTAGCGTCGTACTTCGCGTGACGAGACGGGCGCTGCAACGAGTCATAATATATTATGCGGCCTATATATTCGCGTTATTGTTACATATAATTTTTTTCCACTCTGCGATTGTTATTATGTAACATTGACCCTGTAACTCGTATTATAATTAAAATTATGCAACGCTGGTTTTTTTTAACGAAGAAAGAAAAAAAATTTGTTCTTTTTTTCCACCTCACATTATATTATTACGGTCGATAGAACGAAATAAATTCTTTTTTTTTTCTATCGTTACAACGCGCAGTCGATACCATCGCGGTTTTTTTTTTTGGCAAGAATAAAGAAAAAAAAATTATAATTCAAACGCCACACCGTATATAATGTATTGTAAAATATATGCAAATATACAAAAAGCGATATATTATAACAGTTTATTATTATAGCGGAGCCAAATAATAATAATAATATGCGAAAATAGGTGTGGCGAGCGAAAAAAACGACTGTTTTTTTTTTTTTTATTATTATTACATAAACGCTCTGTAATAACAATATAACACGCGACTGTGTAACGATACAGTACTTTCGATAGGATTTCGATCTGTGCTCGCATTGTAACGAAAATCACGCGGTTTTTTTTTCTATCGGTTACGAGGTAACTTATTTATTTTGTTTTCTACGTTTTGTCCTTAATTCGTCCGGACTTGTAAAGAATAATTTTTTTTAATGAATACTTCAATTCGAATAAACGGATAACAACACTACATATTCAAAATATTAATTCGAATACTTTAAACGTGTTCCCATTTTCAGTTTAATTCATTTTTTCGAATACTGTCTATCTGAATTTTACGTTGTTTCGTTTCGAAACATGTGTACAAAAGTCAATACGACTTGCGCATTACGAGCATTTACCGCGTAAGTTTAAAAAGTACGTAGTTTAAAAATATATATTTCATTGAATATCGGCCGGAACAATTTACAAAATAAAAAAAAATTGAAAACTTTTTTTTTTTCTCCGCAAATCGATCGTTTTTTTATTCGAGATCGACAAAAAAAAAAATTAATTTTTTGCAGGCGAATACAAATGCAGTCACCAGCATAAGTATTCCTCGAATACGTGTTTGAATAGCGAAAAAAAGAACTTTTATTCGAATACTTTACAAGTCCGAGCAGTATCGACTACACTCGTAGAAAAAAAAAAGCGAAATCCATATACCGTGTTGAGTCGATTGAGAAATACGGATTTATAAACGCGTAAACACCATGGACGGCCGTTGAAGTCTCCGCGAGGAATACGCGTGCAGACCTGTACAAACTCGTGTGTAATTATTTTTTTTGAAGTAAGTACAAGAGTAAAATAATCGCGTCCCAAATATTAGATTGCGAAATAATTCTTATTATCAGGGCTAGGATTTGTATGCAACAGCATGTTTTTTTTTGCTACGTCCAAACGGAGTTTTAGTGAGTAATGTCCACGATTTATATTATTCTGATTAAAATGGTACTATATTTATTTTGCATGTTTTTGCGTATATTGAGCTTAATGCATATTTTTGCATATTTAGTATGATCGTATTTATTGTATTTGAGCCGGTAATAATTAAACTGATCAAAGTATAATATAACTTGGTTTTTTTGTCAAACATAAATTTTATCCTCGGTATAATATACGATAAAAGAGTGAATAGTTTGACGGAGAAAGATAAACACAATATTAATAAAAGTACGTAGGTATCAATATAAAATCCAAGATAAGATATAATTTGTCGGGTATTAGTGTATATATACGTATATGTTTAAATAAATAAATAATTTTAATTAAAATTTAATCTCAATTATATTATATTATGAAAATCAGCCAATCAGTGATGTATTTTAATAAATAAATATTTTTTGTTTTTCGTAACTATTTTTTTGTGTGTATCTTATAAAAATTAAAACGCATGTTTTTGCATATTTTGGTAAATAAAATGCATATTTTAGAATTTTTTATTGCATACAAATCCTAGCCCTGCTTATTATTATTGCGGTCTGTGATTTTCGCGTCGTTATTTTCCTCGTATATACGTATTATTATATATATATATATATATATATATATATATATATATATATATGTCATCGAATAATATATACGCATAAATTTAATAATAATAGTAATAATAATATAGTCGTTATATTTTTTTTTTTAGCTCTGTCGGCTAAAGAAAGATTTATTTATAAACGAGTAGTATACATCGTAAACCATATTATATCTCCGTATTTGTGTTTTCTTTTATATTTTTTTTTTCTGATCGTGGAATTATAGAGAGAGAGAGAGAGAAAAAAGAAAACATTGAAAAACATCGTGATTCGTGTGTATACAAGTCGATTCCGCACAAACGTTTAAAAAAACAATATATATATATATATAAAGACAGTTTTAAAATGTTGTTCCGAGTGTATATGTATATATGGAAATATTCAGGAGACGTTATACGTCCGTACATAACAATATAACCAGCGACACGCGTTTAATCGGTACATACTCGTATAGTAAGTCCTACATATTACGTGTATTGTGAAAATCGCGTTTGTACACCGCGTAGTATATATTTTTTTTCTATGTTAATAATTCGCAAACGAATGTAATGATAGCCACTCATTATCAATATATAATTATTAATTATATAATAAATGTTGTAAATAATAGAGTGGCTATCATCATATCGTAATTATTATAATTATTAAAATATCGGCGATGGACTATATATATTCCTAATCAGTCCGTCGCCGACTTAGTCGTTGTCACCCGTCTCGTCGGCATATATGTAACATAGCTATTATTATAATAAAAATAACAATATATATTAAAGTGTCTTCTTTTAAAGTCTTTCTTTTATTAAAACCAAAACCCTTCAAATATTACGAAGAGTATCAGCTCCGCTCAAAAAGGTAAGAGTATATTAATTTCAGAATACATTTTGTTATCGGATCCTCGGACCTCCTACCCGAACTAATTAACATATAAAAAAACTTGAATAGTAAAATAAAGGGGATAAAGTGATAATATTTCATTATCACCTTTTCCGCCTATTTTATTTTACTATACACGAACGACTCGCGAATTTAAAAAAAAATAAATAAATTATAACGTTATATTTTATACGGTATAAAAATATCGTATACAATGGCGTTTTTTTTTTTACATTTTTTTTTCGTAAAAACGTTTTGTTTCGAAAAATAAAATCGTCGAGACAAACCCCTGTACAAATATTTTTTCGGCGACGGACAAATTTGTATTTACTTACTCGTGTGAGGTACTCGTATATAAATATTTTTTTTCTTTTTAACTCTTACACAAAAACGTATTTATTGTAGCCTTATATATTCTTCTTCTTCTTGGCTTTACAATTCCGTAAAATTTTGGCCGCCACCGTCGCCGTTCTCTTCTTATCATCACGACCCTGGACTCTATCTTCCCAATCCGTCACTTCGAGTGTTTCTAAATCCTTTTTTTATTCCATCCATCCATCACTTTTTAGGCCTACCTCTTGGTCATTTCCCGTCGTTTGCCGTTCGATTGCTGCTCTCGTACTAGTGGTTTCTGTTTTTCGCATAGTACGATCAAGCCACTTGAGTCTTTGACACTTAACGTAGCTTGTTAACAGTGGAACTTCAGTGATTTTCCTTAGTACAATATTTTTCCTTCTGCGCCATATGCGTAGCTCACTGTCAAACACTGGAGCACTAATCTTCCTCAGTATTTTATTTTCAAAAACTAAAATGGCTTCTTTTCTAATTGTATAGTGGTGGGCCATATTTCACATCCATAAGTTACCGTTGGTCTTATTATGGTCACGTACAGTCTGATCTTAGTTCTTCTAGAAAATAGTTTTGATTTAAAAATGTATGTAACGCGAAATGTCTTATATATTACAGGGCGAAAAGAATGAACAGCGCGTGTTCTATATATCAAAATTCCTAGTGAAACTCGGAAAATGGGGGGGGGGTGGATAGATGTCCCAGAGACAAACTGCTGCCAATCTACGTTGTTATTCACAAGTGTCGACGACGACAACACTCCGAAAACGAGTGATGAGAAGAAAGCGGCTTGAATTAGGGGGAAAGAAATTCTTGCATCGCCTTTGTCCTAAACCACCACTTGACGCGATCTCCAGCATCTTCCACGCACACACCAACAGTCGTCGCGTATCACGCTCAATCGCGTTCAACCCCACTTCTTCTTCGGTCTTCGTCTTCCTTCAACACGACCGTTCTTACCGCATCCGAATCATCTCTTCGCACAAAATGACCGAACCGCACAAGTCTATTCTCCGCGATCGACGACCTTCTCCGCGGTCGGAAAAAAAAGTTTAAATTATCAACGAAAAGACAGGAGTATCTACACTGCATGCAGATACATCGGTACACGTCTCGTATATGTTTCATTTATTTTTTACACGTGACAAAAAGTTACCTACAGCTTAGGCCTCGTCTCCTCGTACCTATAGACATATCTATATCTATAGATGGAACAGGAAGAGAAGGGAGCTGGAAATGTCAATCGGAGGTGACATGGAACCAGGGACAATTGTGGAACGGATGCTGGAAGGAAGGTACAAATGGAATGCGGTACAAAGGATTCGTGAATGCAGTCGTGCGACAAAGGGATGAAGACGAAAGTAGTAGGTTTAATGTATAGGCCGAAGTCCAAAGCCATTACATTGTATGTACAATAGAAAACCGTGTGATGTAAACCGAGTCAAATAAACGACGCGGATGCGGGGGGAAGTACGGCGATGTGCCCTCCTGTAACGCCGTAATTCTATCACACACACACACACAAAAAAGATGTCTATATCTATAGATCGCGCTGCCGTCGTCGTTCCAGCTGTGTAACTGGCGACTACGGTATGGAAGTGGGGAGGGGAGGACCTGGCCGGGTGGTGAGTAGAGCCAGAGCCCAACTTGGGGGGCTAGGGGGGTTGCAGCCCCGGCCCCGATATTAATTAATGTCGATAATTATTAGTGGCACTGTGAAATGTTAAACGGATTACACACACGATTTGGTCGGCCCGACAGTCGGGTTGGTTGTATTATCAGGTCGTGTGTATAGATGTGTCGTATTATATATAGACTATTATAGTACAATTTATTTATAATCTTAAAAAAAAAAAATTAAATATAAAAACTCAATATAGCAAAAAAACTGAATTTATAATTTAAGGGCCCCATCAAAAAATTAGACCCGGGCCCCAAAATTCCCAAGTCGGGCTCTGAGTAGAGCCCCGGGTTCATGACGTCGTGGTAACGCTCTCGGTGTCGCACAAATTTACAGTATTTACCCCGGCCATAAGACACGTCAAAAAAAAAAAAGAAAACTGTTTATAAAAAGTTATTTTTAAATCGAAAGTCTAATTCGATAGCCGCTATTCATACATATATACGGCGAGTATGTATAAGAAATAACGCGAACGCACAACGATTTCTCTGTGTACGGTCGTATGCGTACATAAGCGCGTATAATAATCGGCCGGAGGGTGCTGTGTGTGTATAATATGTGTTATTATGACCGGACGGACAGAAGTGAAAAAGCGCGTCGTCAAACCGAAAACGACGGCGGATTTCTCGGGTCGCGCGTGACCTTTACGGCCGTCGCGCCGGGCCAGTATTGCAAAACGCCGCATAAAAATCGAGCTCCGGGGGTCAAACGTCGTGACATTCTTGACCGCGCGAAAGCGTTACCGGTCGGCACTGCACGCGAGTATACGCGCGCGCGCGACGAGTGTACGACACTTTTCGAGACGCGTATTATTATCGCGGCGCAGTGTAATATTTTCCCGTTTCGTTCGGGCAATATGTGAGGAAACCCGGAGGGGAAAAACGGACGAGAAAACCAAAAAAACGCCCGAGACGATCGCGTAAAGATAATTATAATAAAAAAAAAATATATATATATAGAAAAAAAAAATTTTAAAAAAAAATTACTGCAGCCGCTCTTCTTCGACCTTTTTCACCTTTTTCGCGTATATATACGCATACCGCGGGATCCAGTTTTTTTTTTTTAACGTCCTCCGTCCCGGCGCACGATTTTACTCTTCCTTCGCATAATCCTCCCCGGGGGCCCGTCCGTTATCCGACGCGCGCCACAATCGCCGGCGGTCAGCTGCAGATGCTCGCGCGCGCATATAGTGGTCGCACGTGATTCGCACACGCGCGTCCAAGTATACCGCGCCGAGTGCGTGTGTGTGATTTCTAAATCCGCGGCAATATAAAATATATTGATTATTATTATAATAAATATATACGCGCGCCGGCTTTCTCCTAAAAGGAAAAAAAATAATAATAATAAAAATTACGAATAAAACGCGTGTGTGTGCGAGCGTTTTTTTTTCCCCCTCGATTTTACCTACATTTTTTATTTTATTTATTTTTTTTTTTTGATAATAACGCGCGCTCGTTACTTTCATCGTCCGACCGCGAGCACGCGACGTGCCTACGTATACCGCGCAGAAAATCGCTGACCCGTCTAACCCGAAAACCCCTCTGCGGCCAATTCGATTTCCGTTAATTTGTTTTCACGGGTCCCCCGAGTTCACTCGTCGAATTTTATCGAGAGTGCCCGAGTAGAGCCAAGTTGATTGGACACATACTGCGCCGTAACAGCCTACTCGGCAGCAGGATAACAGAAGGTGCCATTGACGGAAAGAACAGCGGAGGGCGACCGCCGCCACTGGACTATATTAGTCAAATAGTCAGAGATACGGACTGCAGATCTTATAATGTGCGTTAAAAAGGAAAGCGGAGGAGCGCGAGGAGTGGAGAATCGCTGCCGACCAGCCTTTGGGCTGTTAACAAAAAGAGAGACCCGAGTACGCTCGTGGTACGGAACGAATGATTTATAGTGCGAGAACTCGAGCGCTTTCGAGGTACTGTAGAAGAATTTTTGAAAATCAGGCTTAGTGTACGGGCGACGCGTTAGAGTATACAGTTAGAAAATCCGTTTTCTCTCTCTTTCAAAACGACTCGATCGAAAAAACATCACATATCGCGACATCGCGTGCGTACGCGATTAGGTGTATTTTTCGAAAAATCCATTTAACTTTTCGTCGACGCGACGCGGTCTTTTTGAGTTTTTCTTTTTTTTCACGAAATTCTGTTCGTATATTAAAATAAAGCGTGTTTTTCAGATATTTTTTTTTTCTCCCCGAACGAATCGCGATAATTACCACACGTATTATCAACCGAGTAATCCATGAAAACTGGAGAAAACTCGATCAAATGGCTGGAAATTCTGAAAGTCCGTCTGTGGAGTGCCTCGCTTTAATACATCATATATTATATATAGACAATTATTTATTGTTAATTTGCTTATCTAGGCAGTGGCGCCGAACGCTATACCTATAGCCGGTTCAATTGAACCGGTAAAATTTAGAGGTGGGTACCCCCGGTCGTGGGTGGGTGTATATAATTTAAAAATATTATATTGTCAAGACAAACTATTTTATTTATAAAAATATATCGTGGACGATAATTATTTGAGATTTACGCAATAATGGGGAAATCAACTTCATAGTTTTATCACAGATAAGATAAAACCAGATGGTTCACTCTTTAAAATTTCCTATTCAGCCCATGTAATTCTCAAAAATGTAAACAAACTAAAACCCTCCTGAGATCAGTGTCATCACTGAGAGGGAAAAAAAATTTTTTTATGAGTTCCTTAAATGTACAGCACTGATTTTTACTGTTTACTATGCATCCCGCTATTGTACTAACGCCCGCCGCCTATACTCGTTCAGTCGTTCACTTGCAATTTATGTTTTTTCCGACCTACACGTTTAAAATGCATTATAGCAAGTACAGCAAGCATTTTAAATTTTTTAACATCAATATTTTAACACATATACTGAAGTTATTGGATACAATAATAATATTATTGTAGAAAAATATGTACAGTAATTTAATTTATCGTATGTGCACATACTGATCTCAAGAGGGTCGAATTATCAGTAAATCAAAGAGTGAACCATCTGGTTTTATATAGTATTCATATTATATACCTATAGTGTGGTGGGACACCACCACAGGAATTGTTCACGATGTCGGTAGTTTGCCGGGCAGTTGGTAACACTATGCGGCACCGCCGGACCGATGCGGCGAGCTGCTGGTCGCCGCCCTCTCTTCGTACCGACCGAAATAGACATGTGGTTCGACTTAACGAAAAATTTTATCTTTAGAAAAAATTAATATTTCACTTTTTTTTTTTTGTTTTTCGTATTTTGTGTTAAATTTGTTTTAGGGGAAGGGGTTCTAAATTTAAACGCTATTTTTGTAAGGGGTGGGTAGGTGTATTTTTTGGATAATTGAACCGGTTGATAAAATATAGTTCGGCGCCACTGTATCTAGGTATTGTTTATTTACTTGCTTACCTATATACTCGTAATATGTTTATGTTATTCTCAATGACTGTAGCCTGCATACATGCCATAGACTTTTTTTTTTTACTTTATTATATTAAAATAACGCGTATTTTAGGTCCCCCCCCCACACAGAACAAATCGCGACAGTTACTGCATGAAAATTACTGCTGGAAATTCTGAAAGTCCGTCTATGAAAGTACCTCGCACTAACATCAAAAGTCACCCGACTTTCGTATAATAATTATACACAGACTTATTTATTGTTAATTTGCTCATCGCCGTTTACTTATACTTGCAGCATACCTATACTACGATATCTACACTCAGTGGCGTACATACGGGGGGGTTTTCGGGTTCAAACCCCCCCCCAGGACCAAAAAAAAAAAATTGTGATATTATTATAAGGCCCGTTGCGCGTTATAACATGTTTTAATTTTTACACTCTACAACGGTGCACAGGTATTGTGTGCACTATCGGCTCCTACTCATAAATTCCTTCATGCGCCGTTTAAAGGGATGGTTTTAGTGTTGGTTATTTTTTTTAAACCCCCCAGAACAAATTTGAATGTACGCCACTGTCTACACTTGTATCGTGCTTACGTTATTCTCAATGACCGTATAGCCATACGCCAATAATAATAATAATAATCGATCGAACATTTTTTTTCTTTTATTATTATTATTATTAAAATATTTTCCGAATAAACTTGAGCTTATCGAACGCGAAATTCGAGTGGTTTATCGTCTAAAACGCTAAACGATATACCGTTTTTTTTTTTTACACGACAGACTGACGGCCGTCTGTATATTATACGGTGCATTGTGTAATAATCGCGTGTCGAATGCTCGCATATTATTTTATAATTAATAAGGAAATAATGCGATAGGAGAGGATATTAATCGCGTGCGAAGAGACGTCGCGAAAAACTGGTCGTGTATCGGATTTTTTTTTACGACTTCTCGGCGAATTAATCGACGCGTTTTCTCCGCACGCCGCAGCGTATAATAATAATAATAATACGCACTTTCCCTGCACACAACGGGAGATAATAAATTTATTTCGCCGCTTAAAAATACGAAACGAGGTGTCGCGTTTTAACGGCTCGCGAGCGTACCGATTGTAAAAAAAAAAAATTCGAATAACGAGCGTTTTTTTTTTGATACTTGTATATACTTGATACTTAATATTTTTTTTTATATGCCGTTCGAAATTATACGCTTAAAACCCGTCCGCGTATTCGTTTTTTTTTTTTTTGCTGCTTCTGTTTATAACGAAACACAATATTATTATCCGCTGCTGCAGGGACCACCGGATCTCTACAATAATAATAATAATAATAAAAACCGACTACCGTTTTTATAGTGTCCGCGCGCATATATAATTACGATTTAATGATACACGCGGTCGGAGACGGTGTACAGAAGAAAAAAACTGTCTCCGCTCTCGAACCGAATGATATATACTGGTTTTCGGTGCGCGGATTACGAGCCGCGTAAAATATTTAATTTTATTTTCTTTAAATATTATATTTCTGACGTAAATATTATTTTTCTCGATTCTCTCCGCTCGGGGGACGTCATTTGTGACGCATCGGAGTGTGCGGTCGCACCCCTTACTTTTGATTCGATACCGACCGGCCGGTTTTGGTACTTAATGTTTAAAAAAAAAAAGAAGAAATTAATAATAATCAATTTAGAACAAGCCGTAGACGTAAACTCAAAAATCACCGGTATCGGCTTATTAAAAAAATATTATTGATTAGCTCCATGCTCGTACAAATGATTTGTATATAAAATGTTATGTACTTTTTTTGTCATCTTCGAGTTTTTTTATGGATTACCTATCGGTTACTAATCGATTATTTATTATTTTCTAGTTTTTAAATATTGCTATATTATTAATATTCGCGTTGATTGCGTGTCATGATCTATGGAAAAAATTTAAATTGTACATGAGCAGGCGCGGATCCAGAAATCACATAGGGGAGGGGGCTATACGATGATCAGCTACGAAAAATTATACCTATATACAGGTAGTTATATGTATAATTTTTAAGCAATGACTACAGCCCAATAGGGAGGGGGCTAAAGCCCTTTAGCCTGTACATGAGTATTATTTTTATATGGCCTGGTGAAATTTCAAAATTTGAAACTTCGCCCACCCCCATAAAAAAAATAATAACCGAAAATCTTTCAATCCAACTGCCGAAAAACTGGGGTAAAAAAAAATCGCTTCCTTAAATCTATTAATCGTTAAGCTAATATTTACCCCCCCAAAAAAAAAAAAAAAAAAATACATATATATTAGTAAATTAAAAAAAGGTAACGAGCCGCGGGATGTTGCCAATGTCGCTTAAGTGAATTACTTAGGTAAAGATTTTTCGAATTTATGAGGTTATCACTATAAAATGTGGAAGCAACGACAAATCATTGCATTCGATAAAACGATTTCGAGCGGAACATCGGTGTTATGTAATTTATTATTAATACTGTACATAATAGTAGAGCGTATAATTAATAACAGTAATTTAATCAAATTTCTTGCAATAAACTTAGGTGTCTAAAAGTGTACAATTAATTAACGTGATACAAGATACATTATCGTTATTTGTAAATCCATGAATAATTTCTGGTGACATTTTGTAATTCGGTAGAATTTTGGGTAAAGATATAAAAAAAAAAAAATTATTTTTTTTCCGGTAGTTTTTTAGTTGTAATTTTAGGCGCTTTTGATAAAATCGAAAAATCGCCTCTCTAAAGTACCGACTAGATGCGATTCGCTGCCGGAAACAAACTGTGACCGTAGCACACCTTCTGGTAGATTTTTTTTTGAGTAAAGAGACGTGACAAAAAAAAAAACACAGCTTTGTGTAACCAATAGATTCCTCGCTCCGCACAAAATCTAAAATGTGAAATATTATTCGTGTCGCGCCGACGCGTTTTGCTGCCGACCACGGCCGCCGCTGTTACAGCGATGTCATTGAACTTTAAATTGCGTATACGCCGAGCACGTCTTCGGACTGATTTTTAATAGTTCCACATTGTAATGTCTGTGCGCGAACGCGCGCCAGTGTTTTATTCATTTATTTTTTTTTTATTTTATTCATACGAAATTTTCGTCGCATTAAGGACAGGTTGTGTTGTTCGGTGAAGACGGGCGCGCGCGAGAGAGAGAGAGAGAGAGAGAGAGAGAGAGAATAATAAAATAAAAAAAAAAGAAGATGGTAAAAAAAAAAAACTAGAACTGGATATAATAATTTCAAAAGTATATAATAATAATAATATAAGAAACAGGATTTTGGGGCGAATCGAGATCGCGATAAAACCCTGAAGATGATCCTAATTGAAAAACCGGTCGTGGTCGCGAGTGGGCCGTTTTGAAAACGCATTTATAAGTGACCCGAAAAATTTGTCACCTAACAACCGGATTTCGTAAGAGCCGATTTCTCTGGAGCTTCTTTTTATATATATATATATATATATATATATATATCGGATCGAGATCGATAAATAATATAGTCGCAACCCGTTCGTCGTCGTCGTCGTCGTCGTCGTCACCCAACAAAATACTATTATATACGCAACGTATTTAGAATTTCGGGACAAACAGCGCTCGTCTTCGTATACCATATTCATATAATATAATACTCGCGACCGGAGTCATTTGCATTTCCATAATCCTTTCGAAACTCGTACGATATATAACGCGTGTTTCGTACGAAATTAAGTGCGTCACACGTGTGTATGGTCCACGCTTAATATCGACGCCAGTATTCCCCGAATACACTTTTTAAAACGTAATAATTGTTTTATGTTTCCGCCGAGTATTCTAAGAATAATTATAATTATTTTAAAGCTCGATCCGGCGGCTATTTTTTTATTATTTTTGCTACGGCACATCATAGTATTAATACGGGCGAGGGGGGTTTATAATTATTTTCCGTTAAACATTGAGATTGAAAAAGACATTTTATAAATCAGATTATGATTTAATATCATATTTTGATACACCATCTAAACGATGATTATAATAAATACACTGCGTGCAGATACATCGGTACATGTATACGTCTTGTACGTATCTCACTTATTTTTTACACGTGACGAAAATAGTTACCTATAGCTTAGTCCTCGTCTCCTCGTATCTATAGACATACCTATAACAATAGATATCTATATATATATATATATATATATATATATATATATATATAAAATATATTATATATAGATCGCGCTGCCATCGCCGTTCCAATGTAACTGGTACAACAACGGTACAGACCTGACCGGGTGATGAGTAGAGCCGAATTCGTGACGTCATGGTAACACCCTCCGTATCCCACAAATTTATAGAATGACCCCAGCCATAAGCCATATATACAATATACATGTCAAAAAAAAAATGCTCCCAAAACCGATAATAATCGATAAATATATTTTTTTTTTATTTATCTTGATTAGATTATACATATATATGTACTGCACGAGCACCTAAAAAACGTTATATAATCAATTTTTCAATATTTCGTTCTATAAAATCCTAGAACAAAATGGGTTTTTTTTAAATTTCACCACGTATTTACTCGAAAAAATTAATAACGTGTATATATATATATATATTTTAATAATAATAATTATTATTTTTAAAATACTATCCCGCGGAATAGCGAAATAATATATGAAATAAATTCCACGTAAGTGATATCCGATTCAGCTTATTCAGTAAATCCGCGTGTGGAGTATTTTCACCACCGGCCTGTTTTCGATGGACCGCGAATCGCGCGCGCGTTTAACCCGGCGGTCGCGGCAACTCTTTTTTCACCGCGATTCTACGCGCGGGGTCACCGTCATTTTTTTTTTTCGTGTGCGCGCGTGTATACGCGATATACCAATAATAATAATAATAATAATAATAATATTATTATTATTATTATTATCATTATTATTATATTATACGATAGTCTGTCGGACGTGTACGAAGAGTACATTATACGTGAGTATATGTGTGTGTGTAGGAATGTGTGGGTGTTCCGCGCGATGATGATCGGAGAAAGTGTATGTTTCGATATTTTTTATTTTTTTTTTCCAGCCGTTTTCGTATAGATTTTAAAGTACCGCGGCGCGATTAATAATAATTATTATATTAATACGCTATATATCGATACAGCGATGTATGTATGTAATTATATATACATATATATATACGAATAATATGTGTTTATTTTATATAATATATATATAAAAAAAAAAAGTGTCTCGCGCCGAATATATATTTTCGTGCCCTGCAGTCGTGCAACATAATATCGTTTACAACCTAACCTAACCTAACCTTACCTAACCCGTATACCGCGACCGCGCGGAGATTTTATTATATTTACCTATACGCGCACGTATATATTGTACTATAATATTATAAAATCGGAAGACCGATCTCGTCGCTTTTTATGGGTTTGCTTATGAAAAAAAAAAAAAATTGATTTCGTCATGAACGCGCGGTATACGTATTATACTGTATGGCTAACGCGATTTTTATATACACGTAAACTATAAAATATAATAGCTGTGAATATTGGCCGGTGAAATTATTTTTTATATCTGCAAATCGCGTATTGAGAGGACTACGCTACGTTCGTTGTCTCCTGCAGCTCCGCGTAGTCTATCGGGCAGATCCGAGGCCCGCGTACGAAAAATAACTTTTGAGGTCCTTTGAATTTTTAGTACTGTAACGTGGCCGGAGAACCAGTTAACGCGTATTCCAAGTCCTAAACAAGTTATTCGTGCGCACAAAAGAAATGTATAATGTAGAAAAATACATTTATAATGTTTAAAATATGACATCACGAAACGACCGGTTGGCATTTTGACGTTTGACGTCAAACGCTGCGCGGCCGGAAATTATTGAACGGTACGGAAATTTTCACGAATTAAAACCTAAAAAAAAAAACCCGAATCTTTTTATAGATCTTAAATCCGAAAATTCCATCGAAATCTATAAACGCTATAAAATAATAATAATAGTCCGAAATCGAAAAAAAAACTTTTTTTTTTGTATCAAGTACAAATATTAGTTTACATAATATTCTTTGAAAAAAAATGATCGTATATTATGATTTTTTTCGGATAATTACGTTAGAAATATTTCGACGAAATAGCATTACAATACCGTTTTGATTTTTACGCGAGACTATATAATATATCGAAAAGCCCGGTCTCTCTCTCTCTCTCTATATATATATATATATATATATATATAAAGGGCCCCCACAAAGGGGGTCAGTGAATACTATGGTCCCGGGGCCCGGGGAATAAAACATAATATACCTATACGGCTATACATATTATTAAGGGGATTGGAAGCGGATGTTTTCTCTCTTTGTCTTACACACATGAAACATAGCAAAATAGACGTTTCGTACTTCCAACGTACCGATCGATCTATTGGTGCGATAAGAAATTTGAAAACAGATTTGAATTCCTCGTAAATTTTACTACAAAACGACTTTCCCACTTTTTTTATTTCTTTTTTTTAAGACCTTCAAAAATGAATTATTAACAATTTTTTTTTTTTCATTTGTTCGGTTAATTTTTTTAAGGGTTTATGAAAAAAAAAATGGAAAAAGTGGGAAAGTCGTTTTGTAGTAAAATTCGCGAGGAATTCAAATCTGTTTTCAAATTTCTTATCGCATCAATAGATCGATCGGTACGTTGGAAGTACGAAACGTCTATTTTGCTATGTTTCATGTGTGTAAGACAAAGAGAGAAAACATCCGCTTCCAATCCCCTTAATTTAAATTAGAAAAATAAAATGAGACATATGAGTCATGCCACCCTAGTCACCATATCTTTATACAATATTGGTATATAAATAATTTGATTTCTTACTACATCATTTTTCGTAACAAAATGTGTAGGCGGGTGGTGCGTGCGGCGCGAGCATTTCTTGGAAAAAATAAAAGGGAAAAAAATCCTGGAAGATAAGAGCAATTAGTCCGTCATCGCCATAGAAATATTAATGTTGTCCTATTAGTACTATTTTTCTGGTCGAAAATTTAGATAATTATGAGTTTTTATATTATTCAATTTTGTCAATAAGTATTCGTATTCGGGTATTCCCACAAAATGTACACGTAAAAAATATGTACAATACAAAAATTGTATTTTTGTATGTACAAATGCTATTTTTAATTTTAATAATTTACACTGTATTTCATTATACATAAATACTTTTAAAAAAAACGTTGATTTTTATATTAAATTGTAGTAAATTAATGTACTTGTGTTTTAAACTGAAATAACTGATATTTTATAAAGGTGTGTAACAGCAAAAGAAGCCGTGCAACCCGTATTTTAGGTAATTTTTGTAAAATAAAAATTATATGTTAGAATAATTTCTAATTATTATAGACGATTATAAATATTAATATACAATGAGGGCCCGGATTTATTTACAGTACCGTAGTTGAAAAATTCATGTGGGGGGCCTGAATATATATATATATAAAGTACGCTCCCTATAATATTATATAGACGAAAAATTCGCTATCGGAAAATAAATTATTCAAGCGCGCGTGTAACCCGTGCCGGTAGAATTTTCGATTGCATACAATTCAGAAACTAAAAAAAAAAAATCGCTTGCACGCGCCTCGATCGTTGTGTTATGTTAAAGTAAAAAAAATTTTTTTTTTTCACCCGGTCGGTCGGCCGAAACGGAACGCGTCGATAAATTAAATTATCGACAAGGCGCGCGCGCGCGCGCGAGACGACAACCGCGAAACCAGCGCGCGCGCTACAGCATCGTCTCCTCTCTGCGGGCGGCTTTTTTTATTCTCCTCCTTATGTACGTATTTCAACGCGTATTATTAGGACGAGCGCGTGCGTTATAAAGAAGAATTCGTCGATCGCTAGGATGTATATATATATATATGTTATAATAGAGCGTGTAAACGAAACTCATTTACAAACAGCGCGGTGTAGGTCTTAGAGCAGAGAAAGAGAGAGAATATTATACGAGCAGGCCGGCGCGCGTATGAATAATAATATTTTCCGCTTTAATAACTCGTAAAAAAAAAAAATCTGACCGAAACGCGCGCGCACATATAACACGCTATATACTCGCGGTCGCCGATTATTATTATTATAATTTTTTTTTTTTTCGGAAACGGATCTGGTTCCAAAAACTGGATTTGTCGCCCGAAATCGATATATAGCGAAATCCTCTCGTAAATATATAATGTAGCGTAATACGTGCGTATTATTATAATATCTCTCCATCTGCCCTCTCTCTCTCTCTCTCTCTCCACACACACCATCTCTTTATATATACATATTATACACACCGGTCCATCGGTATATAATACATGTGGCTACAGCATCGCGCCGGCTCGTACGAAAATATATATCAAACGCGTGCAGGTGCAGGTGGTGTACGCCGTTCGCGTCTTATAGAAAGTGTAAACCCGTTGCAGATTTGGCAACCGACCAAATGCCCGGCCGCCGCCACTCGATACCATCTTCGGGCACACGATTTTCGGAGACTGACAAAACACGTTCGTGTAGGAAAAAAATTATATACACATATATATATATATTCCGAAAAATAAATAATAACGTTAATTAGATTGTGTACGCAATCCGTTCTCGGTACGGGATCAATAAATTCGGTTTTCTTTTTCATTATTATATATACACACGCGAAACGCGCAATGCGTTTGCCGAAGTACCGCGTTAAAAATAAATAAAACATCAACGGGGGTTTTTTTTTTTTGTAATACGTGAAAACGCTCATGTGATCGAGTGGAGATGCACTTAAAACCGCGGATAATAAAAAAATTTAAAAAAAAACAGTTAAATACGCGTTTGGAACATTTTCTATTCGATTATTATTATTAATATTATACGTATAAAAAAAAATTTGATTCAAAACAAAAACGTTACTTTTTAATTTAGAATAAATCTTTATACTATGTATATATTTCTCGATTTAAAACTTTTTTTTTTTTTTGAAATTAATTTTTATTTCACGAACACGTTGTCGATATTATTCTGATCCAAATCCGGACGCGCGTAGTTTCTCAAACGTTTTCAGTTATGTAGATCAGGGAAGAGCAGGGCCCATCGAGATACCGGGAAACTTCCCGATGGGCCGGTATCCTTGAGGGCTGCTATGGCCGTAAGCAATTTTTAATTTTGCTTTAAATCATCATGAATTTTTAAATTTTAAATTATATTGATACAGAAGGAATCGTTGATAAGTTAAAAAAATAAAAGTGCAATAAACAACTCTCATATTAAATTGTTTTGCTATATTATTTACGTACAAATTTTATTTGAATAAACATAAAAGTAAGTAAAAGAAATTGTAATTTTTAAAATTGTATATGGGGGGGGGGTTGAACCGCAGATCGCCTTAAAAAAACACGAGTAATATTTGCTTTTGTGTATAATATTAGCTACCATAATATAAAGGGCTGATCTAAATAATTTTCCCGGGCCGAAAAATTCCGCCAAACCGTCCCTGGGGAAGATGAGCATTGTTTTTTCGCAGCTCCTGCAGGACTGCAATGAGCGCGCGGAGACTATTCAAAAGCGAAATATCTGTTTTGCATTTTTAGCGCATATTATTATACGAGGAGCTTTTTTTTTTCTAACGTGAACTAAGAGATAATTCGAAATATTATTTCAAAAACTGTTTTCGTACGAGTTTTATGCGTGTTCTTCGTCCGCGGTGCCCTGCAATCGTCAGTCATTTTGTTTATTAACGGCTGAGGTGTGTCACCGGGGTCCGAGATTTAAACGGATAACAATTTTATCGTAATAAAATATTTAAAACAAGTTTTTTTCGGTCTTTTCAAAGGCATTTTCAGATACTTTTTAGAGCGATTTTTGATCGTTTTTTTTTTTATGGTATTTGTATCGGTGCTCTATTTATAAGTATACGCGTATTACTTTTGTAAACATCTTTTTACCGTTTTATTATGTCCGGCGTTTGAATCTGGAATAAAATCACTATACAAAGAAGAGTAAAAGCGTATATTAAAAATTTGCGTCTCGAAAGACTAAAACGTCTTATGTAAACGTATAAAGTCCCGCCACACACTCGCAGACGCCGTTTGCATCATTTTCACATATTATTATTTTTTATCAAAAAAAAAAAATTATTTATATAAATACGTCCATAAATTATTGTATTACTTAATTATTATTCATACGATATGAATAGCAAGTGGAACACTATCCTTGGAAACGAAAAAGCGGACGAAATGGCTGACGAAGCGGTCAAATCTTCAACGACTACCGCCGTAAATAAAATACCGACTAAAAACGTAATGAACGAAGCTCAGAATAACTATTTAATAAAACAAAAATATGGCAAAACTACTGGAACTCATTACCCGGCGATCTCAAGCTAAGGGACATTACAAAAAAAAAAAAACAATCGACGCATATCCGCGGACAATTCAAGTGGGAAAGAGCAAACGGGATTATAAATAGATCCAGAATAGGACACTCGCATCTTACCTGATCCGGCAACGATGAACTAGGCCTTCTCGTCAAGCACGCAGAACTCCATTCAGGGCCGTATTTACACGTTTCGCGCCCCGGAGCAACACAATTTTTACGCTTTATATTATTTTTTTTAGTGAACACACCATATTATTATCTATAAAAATTTACCGCCCCGGGGAACAAGGTACACTTGCCCCCACCCCTTACATACGTCCCCGACTCCATTAACAATATATGTAGGTATATAACATATTTACTGTCCTATATAAATACTCAACAGCACGCCGCGTCCTCAACAACAATAGTAGAAGAAAAAGCCCTCAATCGACACAACACTATAAGAATACATATTTAAATTCATGAAACACATAAATCTAGACGACAAAAAAAAAACGATAATAATTGAAGCTGAACAGAACAACGCGAATGTAATCAATCTTATAGGCTAATAATCTACGCTATTGAAGCCTGTAAAAATTAATAGTACATACGAACGGGTATACTATATAAATCGTGTCCATTCTTTGTTTAAAAAGAAAAAAAAAAATGAAAAACCGATTTGATCGCAGCTAAAATCATAATAGGCCGGACAAACGTTGTACGTATTATTATTATTATACAGCGATCATCACTCATCGTCAATCCAATTATAATAGATCCACCTGCGTTCCCTACACATGTTATAACATACACCCCGTACGTGCAACGAGCACCGCGCAACTTCTTCTTATCCCTTGTCAATATTCATTATGTTTTGCCCGTTAGTCGTCCATTCAGCTATTTTTTTTTTTCTAAAAATTAGTTTATCTCTTCCAATTATATCAGTAATACTACGCCTTATTACGCGTTATGTCGTCGGCCGCGGTTTCCAATATATACAATTGTATACGAATCGTTCGAAAACGTCCGTTTATAATTTAAATGACAACGCTTGACAGAAGGGTTATTAAAATCACGAAATTATAATAAGGAGGAAAGATAACACAACCGGGAAAAATAATAACAAACATTACAATTCGCGAGAAAATGATATATAGCTACGGAAAACAATATACGTAAGAATTGAAAATCGTGGAAAATATTTTTTCGCGCCGATGTATTCAGTTGAAAATTAAAATTCGAGAGAACATTTTGCGATTATTGCATTGTTATTCGATTTTTTCGTATTTTTCATCGTCAGAAGACTTGTATAGAATACTTTTGTTATTTCCTTTTTTTTGTTTGTTCGGAATACTTTTTCGAATAAACGGATAATAACACTATATTCGAATAATTAAAAACAAATATAGTCGGAATAATAATTCGAATGCTTCGAAAAAGTATCCCCAGTCGTTTTCAGTTTATTGACGATTCTATACAATAAGTTTATTCGTTTCTCTAATACTGGATTATATTCTCTATCTGAAATTGTACATCGTTTAAATCATCAAACTATATCATTAGAGTTCAAACGACTATTGAAAATGTATAAAAAAATATATATAACTACGAGACCTGCCAGCTGCGTTCTTTGCGATAATCGTATACGTGTCAATATTATTTTTTATCTATAATATGTTCTGCGACGTAGTACCCTGTCATAGTGTGATTACACGATTTTCTCTATAGTTCTTTAAAAATTGCAAAAATTACAATTCGTTAATAATGCCATGATATTTTGAAAATCGTCATTGGATATCGGCTACAACGACGACTTGCGTATCGCAAAAAAAACATAATATTTTTGCCATAAATGCGCGAGTATTTGTTACGTATTATTCGTTGTCGAGAGACAAAAAAAGTGTTTAAAATTACACCAGTAAAAAAAGTTATTTATCCGAATGCTTTGTTACAGTGTCTGGCGATAAAAATTTTTTTTTAACACTATTCGTATTTTGATTTTATACCAAATCGTTGCCGGAGCATCGACGAAGGTGACAAATGTGCGGAGTCCTGCATATATCCTCGCACCAGCGCACCGCTCAACATTTAACCATCAAATTATTTAATATTTAGCGTTAAATTTCCTCACCGGTAAATTGTTTTCCTCGTCATTATTTTCCCCGCCACAAATTATCGCCTACACAGAAATTTTCCTCCACTCGTAATTACCCCGTTCCTGACGAATATTTTTGTATGGAAAAATCTCTGCGGGCTTCGGAATATTATAATATTATTACATAAATACGCGCGTGATAATAATAAATCGTGTTCAATGTGTGTGTGTGTGTGTGTGTATAATATTATAATATTTATAATATCCACACAAAAACAGCTAATAAATTATTAATAAACATATAATATATGTGACGTAAGCGAAATACAACGGTATCGACGACGATAGTTTTCACGTGCAACAGATACACTCGTGTACTTTACGCGGCAGAGATGGGCAACTGGAATGTGCCTATATGGGAAAATATGCAAACGACGCGCGTGTTACCTGTTGCAGGCGGCGAGGTTAATATCAGCAGCGCAGAAATAAAAAATAAAATAAAAACCGTATGATGTAGAAAGTATAAAATAGCGAAAACGCATTTTAATTATATACATTTTTAGATTTATGAAGCTGCGCGTGTTATGTGTTTAAGAATTCCAAAGTTTCTAATTTGTCAAGTTCTCCGTAGGTACACTGCAATATAATTATACGCATATACATATTACATATTATATATTATTATTATTATTATTATTATTATTATTATTATTATTATTATTATTATTATTATTATTATTATTATTATTGTTATTATATTTGTGTACCGACTTTTGTTAAAATCGAAAGAAAACAATTTTTTTAATATATAAACCTTATAAGAAAAAAAATTTTTTTAAAACGTTTGTACGATTAAATGTGCAAGGCGCGCTCGCTTTTATAAAAATATCGTAATTTTAAATTATTTTTGGTAATAGGATGTTAGGCTAAAAGTATTAGACAAGTATACGGTAAACGAGAATGAAAAAATGCGTATAAATACGCGAGATTTTATAAAGTACAACTTTAATTTGCGTACCATTACGATTGAAATTTACATTTTATTTCTTATACGCCTAATTTTAATTTATTCCAAGATTTTTTTTATAATAAATTTAAACAATTTTTTTTTCTATAGTGTCGGTATATGTAACATTTTTTTATGAAATCGGTTTTCAAATCGTTTTATTGTAATAGCTTCTGGCTAAGAACTCTTAATAAAAATAAAAAAATCGTTTTATATAATATATATATATATATTGTGGGGGAGGAATTTCGTACGATAACAATATTATACGAATCGGGCAACAATTTTTTCTCTCTTTGGAAAAATGTATTTTTAGAAATATACAATTATAAAATTTTGAAAGATACCGTGCAACGTAATATGCGATGAAAATCGATTTGACGCGTGTATAAACACTACGAAATGTTGTCAAAACAGTACGTGTTATTATAATATATTCGTATTATGCAATCGTTTGTAAACGAAATTTCCACAGGAATGGCTTATTAAACAGTGCTATGATTTTAAATGACTCGCGTATACATTGTATATTGCTATATACACACACATTCGCGATAGATTTTTCCACATTGTTTCAACGGGTTTGATCGTGAGTTCCCGTTTTGACAAAAATATGTACAGCCACGAGACGAAATGATAGAATTTATTTCAATATACGTTGGAGTTTCCGCGTTTAAACGATCCATCCTTAATCGAGTCGTATTACAGTATGACTTTGGATACGTTAGAGTCGTTGGCATTGTCCTCCTCCGAGTTCTATATACAACGCTTTGGTGTACGGTGGCGATCAGTACAGCCGTAACTAGAGTTCTGGGTGCTTAGGACAAAGAAAAATCACGGAGTCCCCAATCCTTAATTTTCATTATATTTCAGTACGTTATGAGCGATTTCCTTATAACACAAAAGTAAAACATTAACGTTTTCTCTATAATTTTTAAGAGCAAGCGATATTTATGTGCTTTTTTAAGACTTTTTATTATACCGATCAAAGATCTTTAACAATATTTGCAAATGTCGTAAGCAAAAAGAAAGAAAAAATCTTGCGCCACAAATTAGAACCCTCTTATCCCGACTACACTGCACTTTAAAATCTTTATGTCCGTAGTACCTATATACAGCTGGGCGCCTGGGTGTATGATTTGTAATCAAATACTTTTTTCTTCGTATTAGTTTAAATTAACAATCGCGCAGTACGTAGGAATACGGAGAGCTCCAAAAATTCAGCTCGAGTCCCATCTCCCGCCGCATCGTCCTGCAGGTTGCTCTGATGGCAGTTGCTGCACTGCTGCAGGCGAATATTCGTCTCTCTTGTTCTGCGCTCGATCCGGACACCTTTACCACTCGAACGAGAATAGAAAATTACACAAATATTTTCTATGCACAGTGTTAAGATAGTAGTTACCATTAAAAAAAAAAACGCGCCACTACAAATGCTGTGTATATATACGCGTACATATTCAGTCAGACAATGTTTCCGAAATTCGAACAGAAGGATACATAAATCACGCGGAGAACGCCTGTACGCATTATTATAATAAGCAACACTTGTCATGACCCTATCTTCGGATAAATTATTTATGAGAGTAGAGACTATACGGACCGAATTATAATATTATAACTTTGTGCTCGTATGGGCGCGCGTGTGTGGGGGCTAAACGAGGGCATCGGCTGCTATTATTATACAGGCGCCAGGGTCCTGCAGAGAGCATCTGCAACTCTGCGGTAAAGGAAGAGGTGTACGAGTAAGTACTCCCACGCGCTAATATTTTTTTTTCGAATTTTAAACGCGAGTAACATAAAAAAAAATAATAATAATAATAATTTTAATAACTTCGCAAAAGACGAGAAAAATATTTTATACCAGTTGTTTTTTTTTCCCCCGTCATATATAGGCGAAACTATATGGCGTTTAATCGCGGTTAATATAAAAAAAAACGTGAAAAAAAAACGATTTATTATTATTATTATTTGAATAAACGATATAGCGAAAAGTAATCCGCCATAAGGCACGATCTCAACGGTCCAGTGTAGTAGAGAGAAATGCAACGTGATATTTTAACGAGATTTGGTTATAACAATAATAACAACAAACGATCGATAAAAAATAAAACGTATTATTATATATTTAAAAAAAAAAAAAACTTCACGTATATATATATATATATATATGACTCGACAATACGTACAATAATTTCGTGAACGTTCCTCGACCGTTTATTTATTTATTTTTTTTTATTTCGACAATGTTGTATTTTAACGAATCTATAATATTGATTTAAGTCGAATATCCATAATCGAGCACTACACGCGTTATTATAATATATAATATGTATATCGCCACTTAAAACCGGTGCCTGCACGTAAAGGTGGTATATATTATTTACATTATCCCGACTACGTGGTCGTAATTTAAATGGTACGCGTGTAATTATATACGTGTGTTGCCAGCTTACGCGGTATACAGAGTGTTCGAAAAGTGTTGATTTTTTTTTGATTTTTCCATACACGTGAAATATATGTTTTCCCGAATTTCGTTCATTATTACGTGTGCGCGTACACATAATAATACATATGAGACGAAGAAACGGGGCATAATTTGGAGGAGGGGGCAAGGTGTGCGGTGGCAACCCTTTTATTTTAATATAGTCCCACCAATAGGCCTGATTTGGTAACGGTACTTAATGTTGAAAAAGAAGAAATAGCGATTTAGAAAAAATCGTAGATGTATTATTTGCTGAATTTGATAAAACCACAGGTATCAGCTTATTTAAAATATTACTAATTGTTTCTATAGAACAAAAGTTTCAAACGTAAATTACAGTTGTAAATATTATTAACAAAATATTATTTACAAATGTAAATCATTTTTTTTTTTTTTTGCTACATTTGTCGTCTTCGAGTTTTTTATGCGTTACTTATTGGTTTTCGCGCGGGTAAAATAATCGATCATTTATTAGATATTTTTTAATTTTTAAATTACTATTATTATTATTATTATTTATGTCCATAGGCACAAATAGCGCGGGGCCAGGTGGGCTAAGCCCCCCTAAATTTTGTATAGCCCCCATCCCCAAAGTTTTTTGAGAATTTTGAATTGATATAAAAATCTAAAGAGCGTTTGGGATGGATTTAGTAGACTTTAAGCCCGCCCAAACTCCGAACACTATTTGCGCCTATGTTTATGTCGATTTACGATTCGTGAAAACATTAAAAGCGGCAAAATGTGTACGCGAGCACCTACTCCTTTTTTTTTTGTATATGGCACGGCGAAATTTCATAATGGTCTGCTTGAAACTTTGCACACCCGAAAATAAAAGTGAAATGCGAAAAAATGTATTATTTCTCTTGTTTTATACGTGCGTTATAAACGCGTTATTTTCTCGAACGTCCTGTACTGTACGAGCACACGTTTTCGACAAAAAAAAAAAAAAAGCGATTTATTCATTTAATCGAAGCGAATTATAAATTATGTTTCAATTACTATAGAATATATATACGCTCTAAACAAATGTAAATTTACGTATACGAATTTTAACTTTTATATTTGTACGCTATAACACGCTATAAACGCTATAAACCAGTTAAATATATATACGATTATTATGGTTATATCGTTTTCTCGGGGATTTCTGTGTGTGTGTGTGTGTAATATCATGCGGTCAATATAGTTTTCGATATTATAATAAAACAACTATACCGTACGCGATATAAGAAACCCTAGACGCCACAGAGCGAGCGTCTAATACGACACTCTTATTGGTCGGCTGATTGTTATCAATTATGCCAAACCGTTATCGCTCATCGGTTATCATTTTTATTGTTACGAACGAACGGTTTTTTTGTAAATATATAAATCTAATTTTATTACAAATACAGAAGACGATGTTAACATATTCTTTGCTCTAGTCAAAGAAAAAAAAGTTTCACTAATTGATCGCTATAATCATTTTATTCTTTATATTATACTCGAAAATATCTAGTACAGTAAAATTAGAAATTCGGAAAAGAAAACGAAAATATATTTAGAATTTTTTATATAATTTATTGAATCCTTCAATTTAATAATTATAAGTTATAACGTAATAATTACAAACAAATTTTTTAATTGTCCCTGAACAATCCAATTAGTGGCACTTTTTTCTTTGAATAGAACAAAGAATGTGTTAACGTCGTCTTCTGTATTGAAATTACAACGTATCACTTCGACGTTACTCTTAATATCTACTAATTCGCAACGCAGATTGCTATTACAAATATTTATTTCATCTATGATATTGATATTTTTAACATGTTTGTAGTGTGTTTATGTTAATAAAATGATAAAATTAGATTTATATATTTACAACAACAAAAAAAAACCTTTCGTACATAATAATAAAAATGATAACTATAATGAGTGATAACAGTTTGCCATAATTGATAACAATAAGCCGACCAATAAGGGTGTCGCATTAGACGCCCGCTCTGTGGCGTCTAGGGTTTCTTATATCGCATACCGTACAGGTCGTGGAGTCAAAACGTTTTTCTGCTCGAACAATGCCGGCTCGTACGCAAATACACGAGACGGTAATAATTAGGGGCTCGGACGTTATCGCACTAAAAATGTTATAAAATTGATTGCATTATTGCTATAAAAAAAAACCCAAAATTGCAATAAAAAAATTTTTTTCACGAACAAATCCAAAAAAAAAAAAATACGAAATAATCCGCAGCCGAAGTATTAACGAAATACAGTGCGATACTGAACAATAATATTAATTTATAAATAATAAAGTAAAACAAATTCCAAATAATAATTTCAATAAATTTAATAATCCTGGTATTTACAAACTTAAATGCAGTTGTAATAAATTTTATATTGGTAAAACGAAAAGGAATTTTAATACTAGATATAAAGAACACATCTCTGAAATAAAATTTTAAAAAGTACTCCAAATTCTAATTTTGCAAAACATGTTTTAGAAAACAATCATTCGATAACTTTTGACATAAATAATGACTTAGAAATTTTAAATATACAACGTAATATCTATATTAATTCTGTTTTGGAAGAATTACATATTTATAAAGAAGTTAATTGGATTTAATAATATTTTAAATATACAAACAGATTTTAAAAATAACATTTTATATATCAATACATGTCAGATAATATTGATTACTTGCCATAGTGCTCATATGTTACACAATTTCTTCGTTGGTTTTGAGTTTTTAAATTTTTATTATTATTATTATTATTATTTTATATAATATACATTTTTTTTTTCGATTAAAAAACTCCATGTCTGTTTATTGTAATTTTCATAGTTATCTCTATGTAATTTATTCATTTACAATTCATTTTTCTTTTTTCTTTCTGTTGTTGTATTTTGCAAAAAGTAATTTATACCTGATGATGACTTTTAGTCGAAACCGGTCGAAATAAACTTATTTATACAACAACCTTATATTTTTTTTCATTTTTTACGTAATACTCATTGGCAATATAGTATATTTAAGTATACATTTATTTATATGTATGTATATTTATTGTTTATATATATGCATATACAGATTTTTTATTAATTTATAAATTGAAACATGCATTTCACCCAACATTTTATTATTGTAGTCGTTATTCTTATCTTGTTATTGACTGGAAACCTAAAAATACTTCCCGTAGTCATATTATAGCGTAATGACCGCGCATCTACCAAATTTAAATGGTTTTTCCAATTACCGCCACGACAACGGTCAAACAAGCCGTCACAAGTCACAACCAACAAAGCCCGACACAACCGTAGATTATTCTTATATAATCTAGCAAAAAAGTGAAAACACAAAAAAATACATATAAAATTGTATTGAAAATGACGACAATCAACAAAATTGCAATAAAATTGAATAAAGGTCAAAAATTGCAAAAAGTTGCACTTAAAATTTTTAGATATTACTTTGTACTTGTTCGAAACAAATTTATAACTAGGGCCGATATTTATATGCTTTTGCATATTATTATTGGTTGATCAGAAAAATAGCTGATTTAACCAAAATGTGTTTCATGAACCAACGATTCTATAAACAAACTTTTATTTTGCATATTTTTGCATATTTTGCCATTTTTGAATTTTTAGGGCATATTTTAGGATTTTGTACATTTTAAAGTCATTTTCAACTAAAAAAAATCGATAATTACAAAATAATTGTTTAAAATTTATAATTTTATAAATATCAACAGGCGAATTGATAACTTTATTACCAATGTTTTAGATAAAATATTATTAATTTGGTTTTTATGGTTTTTCAATTTATTAATAATACGAAATATGACAAATAATGTAATTTATACATTTTTTTTTTTTTTAGAGCATATTTTAAGAGCATATTTTGGTAATTTTTAGCGCATAACTGCATACATATTTAATAGGTTTTTAAGGCATATAAATATCTGCCCTATTTATAACCTACTTATAGCAACGAATCCGAACAATAGAAAAAAAGTTAACAACATCCGAGCCCTGGTAATAATAATAACGATATAATATCATAACACGAGGCGAATAATATGTTTGAAATTACCGCGGAATTTCAAATATTATTAGTAGTGACATTACGAACCGTTCGGTTTGATAAAGAGAGAAAATACTGCTAGCTTCTAATCCCCTTAAAAAAAAAAAAATTTTTAATTAAACGCGACGGGGTAAATTATAACGTTGTTGTATTTTCACGTCGCCGAACGGATATCGTCGTCGTTATTCTGCGCTTATACCGTTTATATTATATTTTATAATCGTTTGAAATATAATATATTAATATATGCGATTATTATTGTTATTATTATTGCGACGCGAGTGTATATAAGGATACTCCTGCACGTGCCGTTTCCACGCGTTCATCGCGGCGCACGGGAGCGCAACCGTACACGACCGAGGAAGTCGTGGACGGTTTTGCAAATCGAATACGACGTATACATCGGTAATAATAAGAATAATAATAATATCTGTATACGAGTATATATATATATGCGGATAAAACGAACGACGTTTTATTACTATTATTATTATCGAGCGTATTAATATTATTTTGTGGTCTCGTTGTCTGTATACGTCTGTATACGACGTGTGCAGTGAATATATAATTATTTATTTATATATATACGTCGCAAATGGCGTATTTACGAGGGGAGTTCGGTTGTCCTCCCTTAGAATCGAAACGACGATTTAAAATAATGTTTTCGGTCGATATACATAACGTTAACTACACACTGCGGTCGACGACATTATTCGCTACAATGTTCTGTGTTTGAGACGGCGCTAACGGAACCGTGCAACGCCCGAGAGAACGTGCGCCGTTGTACCGCGAAAATACGAGAAAACGTTCAAACCATTGCTAACTATTTAGGTATGACAAAATATTGTCCAAATTCCGACTCGGTCTGCGCATCCATGGAAAAAACAATAATACCGTATTTTTTTCCATGGAACTGGCACTCGCTGTGTAAATTGACCTTATATAACGTTAAATTAAATGATAAACACGACACAAAACCAAAAAATCGTGCACAGTAATATGTAATAATATCGTGATGTGATAAAGGTTTTTTTCTTCTATGAAAGTGATACCGTAGAAGAAAATATCATTCCTGCGTATCACAAATCTGTTGTCATACCTAGACATTTAGCCACGGTTCAAACATTCAAAAATGTTTTACGATATAACCGCGGTTTCGCGGGAGAAAGAACCCTCGAGTAGTGCTTAAGACGCCACAAATGTAAATTACATTCTAAACTAGAACAGAGCTGTTTTTTTTTTTTTGTTACAAATATCTTTAATATTCTTGAGAAGTTTTCTAATTATTGTGACCGTGCGTAGCCTTCAGAGGTATTTCAGGCAATTATTTTGATGCGAGAATCGTAGGAGCGTCAGTTTAAAGAAAACGCAGGTTACGACGAAGTATATTATGTAGTCGTCAGTCTCACAAAATAGTACGTATTATAGCGAAGGTTTGCGAAAAATTGCAATCGTTTACTCGAGGAATTCTACGTCTGCAGCAGCGGACGCGCGTTTGATATTTATTCGCTTTTATAAAAATAAAATCTCACTTTAAACTCGGCTATTAACACCGGTAAAGACAGTTGCGTGGCTATTAGTTGCGTATAGTACGTTCACAATATTGGCAGAAAGAACGCAATAAAAACCCGAAGAAGTCGAATCGCTCGAGAACTCGCCGAGAAAAAACGTAGACGTTTAGAATATTTATTATAATTTATCTTTTTCTAAATTCTAGTAAATATTTAGAAATAACCTAACCTCAGTGAACTATTTATAGCAGTTATTAGATGTTCTATTCATAAGAGTAGTAATTTTTCCTTTTTAAATGCTGAAATACAAGTCCTATACGCGTTGACTGTAATCGAAAAAAATCTTGAAAATCCTAAGTAACAATTATTTTTTATTTACCGTTTTTAAATGTCCCGACGGAGAATCGCAATGCAATGAGATCTATCCCAAAAACAAAACTCTTCAACATTATCTAAGTTCACTCTTCGCGGCTCACTTCCACAAGGCTATCGACTACCGTTTCCAACAATACCGTCGCAACAATAGAAAATCGGTAAATTCTCGGTGAAACGTCGAATTCGCATCGCCAAAAGGCGTTTTTGACGAATTCGAAGCGTTCGAACGGGTTTAGGACGATGTAAAGCCAGTGGTGTTCCCGCATAGGGTATGTACTCCATAATATACGCCTTATACTCTCAAGATTTTTTTTACAAATCATGGGTATACTACGTACACTCTCAAGTCAGAATGAATTTGTGAACAAAAATTGTTTTTGTTGTAGTGGGAAATTCGTGTTTTTATCGAAACCCCAATAATATAGGTAATATATATTTTTGATATGGAAATTATTTTCCGCCGGCGATGATTGCGCGCTGCGACGACGTTCGTTGTTCATCATAGAATCGACGATAACGTAATAGACATTAAAATCAACCAGGATAGAAGGGATAAGAATCAATTTTTTATGAATATATTTAAATAAAATTTAAGTAAATATATTTAATGCATTTAATCTTTTAAATAAATAAAAATAATTAAAAATTAAAATTTGTTTGTTATTATTAACACTCCTCCATCATTACGACAAGATCATCATAATGTCGTGAACCTTGTTCATGTGACACACCAGAATTAATTATTAATTATCATATTTAATACTAATCTTATTTTAGATATAATATAATATTTATCTTAAATCATTAATGTAATCTTGTTATGAATCATGTATCCATTAAGAATAATATTACTGTAATAATACATATATATATATCCAATATGTATAATAAAAAGACAGTTGAGAGATTTGGTGCTGGACGTGTTCACTCAGTGTCTGTAGCCCAAACTTCAAAATATATACGATATTGTTTTAAAATACAAATTATATTATTGTTTTTATTCTTTAATCGTGTTTTGAACTCAACTCACCACTCACAAATAATTTGTAACCGGACTTAGAAAACCCGGCTTACAACAATAATCTGCATTGCATAATCTGAAACTGGCGTAATATGGAAAACTTTTTCTTTTAGCACCCAAAATTTTTTCGTTGAAATTGTTAAAATTATTGTGTTACGTGTATACCCCCGACAAATCTGATGGGAACATCGCTGTGTAAAGCGTTTACACATTTTCGACGGGAAACTGCCGAGCAAAACTCATCACTACGCGTCTCTCGCATTCCATCAGCTTCCTGCAACAGGACCGCGCACAATAATAATAAAAAAACATCACGAATACACGTGATGCGTCTCGTTTCGATATTATTACGTCCGTCCGCGTACACACACACACACACAATACCGTCTTCTTCGGGATAATTTATTCTTCAGCATTAGCGCCTTTAGGATTTCCGTTTACGACGACAAAACAAAAAAAAAAAAAATTATATATACACAAGCCGTAATAAAATCTTACGCCGGCAATACACAATATATAATATAATATTATGTACGTGACCGCTTTGGGGCCCGTAAACGGTACGAAAAATCCCATACGAATACACATTGACACTTCCTGTTTGTGTGGGCGGAATTTTGTATTTTCGTTTCGCGCGGCGAGACGGCCGATAGCGTTACGTTCGGAATAACATATTCGGACGACTGAGACGTACGTACCCGAAATATTTGTCGCAAAAAGCCGTTTAAAGTTCTCTAAAATCGCGCGAATCCATAGCGTCCATGACTCCTTTTGAAAACACTTTGTACTCTGGTTCGACCAGTATTAGAATACGGTCGGTGGTAGCTGAGATAACACGGAATCAGTCGGCCATGACACCATAGGTGAGGACGTGTACGTACGTAAGACAATCATACGCGGCTCCAGTGCTTGAATTGGAAAAAAATTAGAAGGGGGATGCAAAAGTACAAAAATAATGTGCGTTCCAACAGATTGTAATGTCTTATAAATTCCACTATATTTTTCGTTACACAATAATAAATAAGCATCATTTTTTTTAACTGTAAACATTCGCGCCACATAGTAAAGGAGCATTTATTATTATTATTATTATTTTTTTTTTTTTGTTTTTATTTTATTTACTTTTATATACTTGTTTAATTAAGCAAATTTTATGACTATTATTATTGGTATTGATATTTAAATTTGTTGTTGTGTCATTGCCAAAATTATAATATTTCGTCATTATTTTTACAAAAACTATTATTTTGTGTGTTTTGCGCAAGAAAACTTTATCGTTCGAGTATCCCTTGTATTTTGTGGACGAAACTCAATGAAAAGCTCATTGAGTTTCATCCATTCGAAGATCAGGTTTTTTTACTTTCTTTTTGGTGTATTTATCGTTTTATAATAATTAATAATTATATTATCCAGTAACTTTGTATGGAATTTATGTAAACATTATATTTAATATTCCCTTTATTTTTAAGATCAATTATTATTTGTTATATTGAATTTTATTAATAATTTGTTAAATACAGTCTGCTTTTTTCTTTTACTGAACTTTGAAGTGTTAAATTTTTTTTGTTAACTTTAGTTTCGCACTGGTTAATTTTTCATAAATCGTTTGTATTTTGTTTTAACAAGAAAACTGTGTGTTGAACAGTAATGTTCTTATGAAAATAAAACAAAACATATTTTATAAAAATAACAACATATACATATATAATAAAGTAGATTACATTTTGTGTTCATAATAACAAAATAATACCGAGAAAAATTGGCAATTGACGATTGTCATTTCAAGAAATATATTGTTTGTACATTGTGGCAACTACCGACCACTCCCTATAAATAAAATTTTTAATTTTCATTAGTCCAATAAAATTGTAGAGTCTTGACCGTCCCGTTCTCTGCGTCCCGGTATGAAAAATTAGAAGGGGTACGCTATAATAGTTTGAAAAAAGAAAGGGGACTCCGTCCCCCCGCGTCCCCCCAATTCAAGCACTGCGCGGCTCCAAGAATGAATCTCAGGTGCAGCCATATGTGAATATTTTTTTTGGGGGGTTACAATGTTACATTTTATTTCCATTTGTTAATTATTATATTACCCCACGGTAAAATTTTTGCGGCGGTTGAAATGTCAGGTGCAGCCAAGGCTGCAGATGGCTGCACCCGTAGAACCGCCTATGAAGACAGTACAGAATTTTTACATAATTATGTTATTAGCAACTGGGTAGACTGACGATTAATACCACGACAGAATATAAGAATACGCTGTGATATAGTAACGATTCTCGGCGTTTGTTTCAAACGGTTCGACTCGATACAATACTTTGTTTTCGTATATAAAAGGTCAAACTGTTTATTTGATCCGGCCCTACTGTTCACCTCCGGTGTTATGACCGACTGATCACGTCACCGCAATCATCCAATATTGGTTATCAGTGCGTCCGTTCTGATTATGTCCGATTCTGTTGTTATCGTTCCAGTTATTTTGGGACCCATCTACTGCAGTAGCTGCTAGTTGTACGATGAATTAGTGCGAGCTCTATTCCAGAGCTGGCTAAAAATAATTAATTAAAATTAATTTGTTTGCGGTTTTGTTGGATGCAAAATCGTGCACAACGATAGGTACACACAAAAATTTGCGTTTTCACCTGTTCGCTTACAGTACAAGACAGTTCTAACGATATTATATATTATAAAAAAAGCAAAAGATTTTTTTGATTTTCCAACGCGATCGCTATTCGTAACCGAATATAAAGCCCGTTCGGTGTTAGGAAAACGTTTTGTAGTGTATTTTAGCCCGTTTATCCGGCCGCGGTATAGTTTGATTCGGGGCAGTGCAGTATACACACGAAAAACACGGAAACGCGGAAATATAAATCAGTGGCGTAGCCAGGGGAGAGGTGATGAGAGTGCGTGTAACAGTTGTCCCGGAGTGATAAGAAACATAACTTTACATTCCGAAAAACTAAAATTCATGTGCGCCAACTCAGAAATATAAAAATCTTTCAAAACAAAGTTTCGTAAATAAACAAATTTATTTATTTATGTGTTCATTTTAAATGAGATAATTAATATCGTGAAAAATAAAATAAAATGTTCGAGCCTATTAAAAAAAAAATGTGTTATATTCTTCTGTCAACAACAAATCATCTAGACTTTAAATAAATTATTTATTTTGGACTTTGGTGATTCCAGTGTTGTTAATTCTTGAAATTAAATTCGTACAGAAGACGTTTTAGATTTTTATCAGTTGGTATTTTCATTTTACAATTGATCTTTTTTTCCTTTTAGGTTACGCTTTCTTATCATTCCGGGCCAACTGGTATGGTCCCGTGATGAGACTGCATCCCTCCCCCCCCGCCCTCCGGGAATGAATAAATGATCGGTTTTTTAGTAGATATTTATTAATTAATTAATTATCAGTCCCTCATCACAAATAAAAATCCTGGCTACGCCACTGATATAAACAATTACATATGTCCCGAAAGAGACCCGCGGGCGAACATTGATTGTCGTGTCGGTTTTTTTTTTTACTTTTTCGCTCTACGAAATCGTCTATACGATTATAGACGATGGAATCGGTCTAATTAAGTTGTTTAGCGCCGCGTACCTATATAATATATATACTCGTATATATCGGCGCTCGTGACCGGTCCTACGGATCTCGCGCGGACACGAAACAAACAAAAACAAATATCAAGTATATAAAACACGAGCCGGCGGTGGGGTTAAGAACCGAAAAAATAAAAAATACAAGACAGTGTTTTTTTTTTCTCTCCAGCTCTTCACTTCTCGATCGTTTCAACAGCAAACGATATTATTACACACACACACACAGAGAGAACCCCGATCGAATATAATAATTACGCACGACCATTAAAAGCAATTAGAAGAGACCGCGTGCAGCACACGGACATACCGCGAACGCGCTGTGAACTAGTTTTCTGTCTTCTCCGTCGCTCTTTTAATAATAATAATAATAATAACAAGAAAACGGTTTTTTTTTTTAAAGAGGATAACACACATATCATTAGCCGTTTAAAAGATTTCTATATAATAACGCTGCGACGACGGCGGCGGCGACGACGACTGCGCGACGACTCGATCCGAGCCCTGTGCCGCGGTCCGCGGTTCCCACGTTTGTAAGGTCACAGACCCACCGCTCCGAGGCTGAAACGAGCGCATCCGAGCTGGTCTCTGTGTGTGTGTGTGTGTGTGTGTGTGTGTGTGTACGACGACTACGACCGTGTACACACGATCCGTATTGTGTGTGTGTGTGTGTACGCTTACCGTTTAGTCGCGATCACCGCCGGATCGGTTCGATCTGAGCCAATTACACACGCACACACTTGTATATTCAGTGGAGTATACTTTCGATTTCTCTAAACGTCGTCGGCGGGCGGAGAGGTTATAAAATTCAAAACGTTTTAGAAACTCCGCGATGGCGCACAAACGTTTTATTTTTTTTATATTTCGAATTAAAATATATTCGATTCTGCAGAGCGGAGCGACGGACCTACATATTGGTTTTACTACAATGGCGTGTTTTTTGTGTTATGTCTGTACCCGAAAATTCTACCGGAAGGAGTGCTCGTGATCTTTACGATTCGTGGTCTGTTTCCGATACAGTGAATCGCGTCTAGTTTTAGCGTGGTCGTTTTTCGGTTTTCTCGCAAAAACGTCGAAAAAATACAACGCAAAGACTACCGGAAAATAATAATAATATATTATGTATATTTTTTTCTTTTTTCTATGTCTGTACCGGAAGGAGCGACTCCGATCTTTACGGTGATACAGTTTGTTTCCGGTACCGAAATCGTATCGAGTCGGTACTTTCCAGAGGACATTTTTCGATTTGCTCAATACTTTTTTTAAGCGTCAGAAAAAAAAACTATCGAAAAATTACGTAAAACTTCGATTATTATATCGTTTTTTTTTCCTTCGTGATTTTGAAAATAATTGAAACCGGAAATTCTCACCAAACGCGTGTATCTCTGTGCTGTGTATTCGCGAGACAAATTTTTCGAATAATTTGTCTTTTAATTTTCGGCTATTTATATTAGCAATAAATCTACAATTACTATATAAATAGCGCAAAATCAAAAGAAATTTTTTGAAAAATTTGTCGAAAACAGTCCAGATAGTGTTACGTGTTTTGTTTTTGGAAATTTCTAGTTTCTATATGGCCATTAGTTGCAAAATTACGAGGAGAAAACGACAATCGACGAAATCGCGTTTTTACGTAATTTTTTCGTGTCCTTGAAAAAAGAGTATTGAGAAAATCGAAAAACGACATCTTTATAAGACTAGACACGATTCGCTACCGGAACGTAGTGTAAAACACGTAAAGATATCGGAGCCGACGGCGTGCAAACGCTGTTTAAATGGGACCTGTGTCCTGTGGACCTAACCTAACCTAACCCATGGGTATAGTAACTTGGGTGGGTAGTAGGGTACAGTAGGTACAGCCAAAGAATAGTACTGGACTATTAGTATAGTATAATTATTATATTATTAGTATTCTTATATTATATTTATTATTATTTATATTATTAGTATTCTATTAGTATATAGACTATAGTATTGGTACGGCATAAAGTTAGATATTTCCAATAGCATACCGTGGAAAATAGAATAGCAGTTACCATCACTGTCGCCAGTTATGACGTCTTATCACGCGTGTAACATACGGTCGTGATATATAAAAATAATCAATGTAAGGAGTATCTATCTATAACCGTGATTTTTGTGAATCATTATATCGAAAACCCACGCGATAAATAGGTATATACTAGTAACTAAGGTAGTAGAATACAATAAATAAATACGGTCAAAGAACATTATTGGTACAGTGTACGGTAAATTTATTAAAAATAGTTTATCTCAAGGGGATGGTGGGTAGGTGTGAAAATAATTTTGCCCCACTTGGTAAGAGACCTCTGCACGCCACTGATCGAAGCATTCCTCCTTCTGGTAGAATTTTTGTCTATATATACAGACATAATTAGGTACATGGCGAGTTTAAATTTCCTTAAAGGTTTACTAAATAATAAAGTAGATTCGTCCGTCCTCACCTGTTTGCTCTGTTTTAAGATTCCTCAGCGTACCTCTAGGTCAGCTGTTCCCTTTTTCATTCCGCATTCTACCATCAACTACATGTACAATGAGCCCATTAGGCGGTTAATGTCTCGTGCCAATTCGGATCCCTCCTTTCTCACGTTTGTTCATGAAATGTAATGTTTATGTTTTATATGTTTTAATTTTTATTCTATTCTATATATTATGTAATTTACCGTGCTATAATGTTGTGAACAAGGGCCTCGCCCGTAAGTATGTTAAATAAATAAATAATAAAAAAAAACACACGTCCGCTCCGGATCTAAAAGAATCGAAAAAAATAAATAAATAAATATCGCGACGTTTTTTTTAATAATAATAATAATAATTCATTGTCGTTCTCGCGAAAATAAATCGAAATCTCGTATTTATTTTTATTTTTTTCTTTCTTCTTTATACATACGAAATTAATTTTCGAATTTTCGGCGACGCGCAATCCGGCGTGGTAGAGACGCGCGTTTATTATTATTTATACCGCATACGAGTGTACGTTTTACGGACAGCCCGATTAAATTTATATCACTTTAGAAACGAGTTTAACGAGAAAAGTCTTCCGAAAAAAAATATATATATATATATAAAAAAAAAAAATACCCATTAGATTATCGAATAGAATAAAAGCAAAATACTTCGTACGCGCTGTTTTTTTTTTTTTTGTATATATATTTATATATACTTTTTGAATATATTTATTTTAATTTAATCACACACACACACACACAAGCCGAGCGTTCCGATTCCGTGATCTTAATGTCGCGTCGTCCGAAACAACGCGCGTAACATACGTCCGAAAAGAATTTAATATTTTTTTTCGAATAAATTCCACGCGAGTCATTCCTGACTCGGTGTGTAATGCGTTTATACATATATATATATATATATAAGTGTGTGTGTGTATACAGAATTTATTAACAATAATTTAACTCGGTATTTCGGAAAATAAAATAAAATAAAGTAAAGTAAAAAAAAAAAAACTGCCGTATATTTTACGCGGATGTAAAAAAAATAATATGTATACTTATTTGAATATACGGCCCGTGTGGCGCGTACAACGTTTCTATACGAAATATATTTTTTACGCGATTTCCAGATGTTTTTTTTTTGTCCTTTATAAATAATATATTTCGTTCGGTTACACGAATTCCGTCGATTTAAACGAATTAAAAAAAAAAACAAAATAATAAAATGAACGAATTCTCTGTAGCGACGAAAAACTATTACATGTAATTAAATAATTTTTTATATTTATATAAAAAAAAAGTACGAGTACGCGTGTGTATGAATATATGCGAATATAGAATCGAGCAGATAAGAGTATATATATATATGATGCAAAATAAAGAAAAATTAAAACAGTTGTTGTATATTTAATAAGTATACATTTATTCGCCATACCGGTTTCGACGAAAATAGTCATCGCCGGGTAATTAAGCAAACAAAATAATATAAAAACGAACGAGTTACGCAGAGGAGAAAACTATACATGAATATTACAGTGAAAAGACGTGGAATTAAAAATTAAAACCAGCAAAGCAATTGGGTAAGTGAATAGATTTGTTAAAAACAAAACAAAAAACACTATATACGGTATATTATTAATATTATCTGATATAACTTTTTTTTTTCTTCTAAATCTGTATAGTTTTAAATTTATTATATATATATATATGTGCAGGGCCGGCGGAAGGCACGTGCGACCCGTGCGACCGCACAGGGCGGCAATTTTTTTAAATTTTAGGGGCGGCATCGTTTATAAATAAAAATATGTATTTTTCACCATTACTCATTGTAAATCTAAAATGAAAATAGTGCATATTATATTCTTTTGACTGGTACTGTGTCATACTGTCATATTATATTATGTAATATTAAATAAGTACCTATATTAATAAACTATAATATTATGGGCTAGCCGCTAGCGTTGTTGCTCCGCGGGATTCGCGATTATCTTTACGGTTTCCAGTTATACGTATAGTCTATTGACTGTGAATATTTTTACTGTACATTTGTACATGAAATTTGAAAATTTTTTCTTTTAATTATTCGTCGACGAGTCGTTAATGACAGCGATCGTAGCGAGCTGTGCATATTATTTAGTCTAACAACACGTCGTTTTCATCATTTGGCGAGTGTTTTTTATTTATAAAGTAAAAAGTAAAGAAGCTACACTATGTCGGACGGTAGACAGCGACTTTCGGGTCGCACGTGAAAGTATAACAGAAAATGTCGAATCAAATGTTTGCAGAGCTTTTGAAAACCAAAATTTTTTAAATTCTTTAATTAATATCACTACAGATCCTGCTTAATGGCCTTTAACGATTAATAACGACTTTAAAACATTGTTGGTTGAAAAGGGCTCACCTGCTCCATTAGATGCGAATTTTGTATTTTCTTCGGATGATCAACGACGAGAATTCACACAATTTCATTACAAAGGTGTAAAGGTAATAGGTATTGTTGTGCCTTAATTCAACCTATTTATAATTAATTAAATTTCCCATTTTCTCTATACGTTTTTTTAAATTTCACCGTTTAATCTCCTACAATACAACCCAGTTTGAAATTAATTTTTTTTCATTTTGTATAAATAACTATGTATTGTACTAATTATATGGCAACAATTTATTGAAAAGGGTGGCATTTATTTTCATTGCACAGGGCGGCAAAATACTTAGCGCCGGCCCTGTATATGTGTGTGTAACTCTTCCTAAACAGAATATTAATGATAAATATTATGTTGTGTATTTAAAATATCCAATTAATTATCTCTATTAAAAATAATAGAATATACGATTATTTTCTAAAACATAAATATATTAGTCAATGGTGTAAATAAATATTATTCGCACAGCAGAGGCGCGAAAAACGACACGAGAACAACGGGCGTTAAAATTTTTTTTTTTTATTATTAAATAATCAAAAATCGGGTTTTGGGCGCGGCGTTCTTCTGGCACTATACCAATACATTGTACTAATAAAATATTACCGATATTATTATATTATTCCAATACTGGTAAATGAATACCTATATACGTTTGTTTTATACGGAACAAGAATTTTTCCAACCGTAACATTGTATAACGATTGACGGATTTACATAAAGGCTGGCAATTCTTACATTATTACGCGTCGAAACGATTGATAAAGTATACAATATTTGAACGCAATGTATTTTTTTTTTTTGAAACGACGGAAGTTGAAAAAAGAAGGTCTATACCAAACTGAATTTTCGCAAAGGAAATGATAATTTTTGTTTTTACGAATTCATCACAGCCGTACGACTCGCTATGGACTAGCGACAATATCGTACAGGCCATCTGTCTTCGTACAGGCCATGGCCGTTGCGCTGATATGATGTTTAAATGGCGACTACAAGTCAGCCCAACATGCGACTGCGGCAACGATAGACAAACCGTAAATCACATTATAAAAGAATGTCAATTAAGAAAATTCAACCAAGGTATCGAAGGAATCCACGCGATAACACCAGAAGCAGTAAAGTGGATAAGAGAACTGGACGTACAGCTATAATGTACTCGCGCTTATATTATATTCAATTATATTATATTTGTTGTATTTTATTTTATTTTATATTTTATTTTATTGTTTAATTAATAACTGTATTTGCTGTAACGTTGATTTGCCAAGCCATACGAATAATAATAATAAGCGACAATATAGTTAATAAATATTTTTTTTTAAATATAACGATATTTTAATATTTGTTTCTCTTCTTAGTGTCGTATTGAAAAATCTTAAAAATTTCTTCACAACCCGAACGTCTAATACCGCGTTCGTATACGAGATAAAATTTAAAATGTAATAAAATTATTTCGTACGACTCCTAAACTATATCGTCCATATAATATAATACACACACACACACACACACACACGTTTTGCGTAATTCCAAGTAGAAAATGCGCAGCCTCTGAATTAAAAAAAAAAAAAATGCGTAATAGTAAATTTTACTGCACGTTTCACGATCGGCCTTCTGACTGCATGGACTCGAAAAATAATATATTATTATGCAAAATAATATAATTCCTGCCTCTGTTAGTGACAAGGGACGAGAGGATTCTGAGTGTACTTAATGAAAAAAAAAAAACGGGTCTGCTATAGTACTCGAGACATTGTTGCGTAAACGTCGCGTGAACGGTAAAAATGGAACGTGATTGGGATTTGTGAATATCGGTGTCTTTATTCAAAGTAATTTCGATAATAAATATTTTGATTAATCGTCACGACAACAGCTTACGCATTACACGCAGTTTATATAATCGCGTGTAAATTAATCAATATTATTATTATTGCGTGTAAATTAATAAATATTATTATTAGTTGTCGCGACAACAGCTTACGCATTTCCGTCTCATTTCCCGAGATTTACCCTCGTACCGCCGTAATAGACGTTTACACATCGAAAAAAAGACTTTTGCCATTCACATACTGCGCGTTTCACGATCCGTAAAGATTTCGAACGGCCGTCCGACTGCATAGACTCGACAAATATATATATTTATGCAAAATAATATAATTCCTGCCTCTATATTACATAGGCGCAATTAGGGGGGTGCTTGGGGGTGCTATAGCACCCCCGAGTTCAAAATTAGCACCCCCAAAGAAATTTTTGATTAAAAGGTTTTATAATAATCAGAGTAAATCAGGCATGTGTTAGTGGACGTTACATAATTTCAGCACCCCCAATATTTGAGGTCTAGTTGCGCCTATGCTATATTAGTGATATAAGTAGAGTGCGGATTTGTATGCATTTGCGTGTTTTTATTAGTTAACCGTATGATAATGCTAAGTATCCACATTATATTATGTTTTATCATGATGTGATTAAAAATACAAATTGTTTTAGCGCGTATTTTTGCGTATTTGGGCATTTTACGACATTCTGATACATGTCAAGAAGAGCTTATTTTACGATTTTAACGGCGTACTTCATATTTTAGTGCACATTTAGGTATTTTATAATAGAATGTAAATTTGGTTAACGTTTTTGTGGAAAAAGAAAAAAAAAACCGAAAATTATAATAAATATAAAAATCCGCGTTTTCCCGTATAGTTACGAATTTACGATAACTTTAACGGTACCTATTTTGTTTTCGGTACCAATCTTAATTTTAGACTAGGTACTATCGCAGTGTCGATTTCACCGCAAATGCAATTCGAATTTAGGTTTGTAAATTAATTTTTAGTTTATTAAAATTGATTCCTTTTTTTTTTTTTGTTATAGATTAAAAAACTATATCCAAGAAAAATAAATGGTGCTATTGATTTTTAAGTAAAATATTCTTTTTTTTTTTAATTATTGTTTATGAAGAAATAAATTTTTTTTTTTATAAGTACATAATTTTTGAGTGCATATTTTTTTTATTTTTGTGCATATTTGAACATTTCAATGCGTGTATTTATGCGTATTTAAGAATTTTTTGTGCGTATAAATCCGCGTTCTAGTGATAAGGGACGAAGTCGAGGGACGAGAGGATTCCGAGTGTTAATTTGTGAAAAAAAAAACTTTTTAAAATTAAGCTTCGTCGCCGTCGTCGCGACGATTGAACGACGCGCACGCCGTCGTTACACACACACACACACAGTTCTGCAAGCGGCGGCGGCGTAACGCATATCAGCGATGTCCGACACGTTACCGGATGCCTCTCGGCGGCCACGGGCGCGTCGCGGCGCGTGATCTGTTATTACGAAATACGCTGTTTACTCATTCGGCGCACATATCCGTTATCGGTTCATGCTTTGATTTATATATTTCGAAAAACAATAACAATGGGGCCCCGGTCTCTTGTCCTGTCCCCCTCTCCACCACCGGTGTCGTTTTTACACCCGGTCACGTCCCGCGCGTATATAATATGGGTACCCGCGCCGCGCGCAATACATAATACAATACTCGGCGCGTACACGTTAAATAGGTATGTGCCACGTAACCGATACCATAAGCGTATCGTAGCTAGAACCAGAGTCGCGGTGTGCAGTGGTTGGTATCAGGTTAGGTGACGGCGGCGGCCCGGTGTGTCTTACGCGAGGCGACGGTCGTCGATATTCGTCGTCGACGACGACGACGACGACGACGTTCCGCCAGGCGGAAAACGTCGCGCGCGCCAAACGTCTCAATTTCCCTCCGAGACGATTTTTCGTCGCTAGTTTTTTGTATATACGCTCCGAGCAGTGCCGTAAAAACCGGGTGTGCAGAGCAGTGGCGTATTTGAGGGGGGGGCGATAGGGGCAATCGCCCCCCCTGAGAGATTTAAAAAAATTATATTATTTTATATTATATTGGCTGAGATCAAAAATGGGGCAAGATCGCCTAACGGGTTTGGCATTGCTTAATATTCACCATACTATAACATTAAATGTAGATGATGTAATTGATACATTTGCTAATAGTAAAAAAGAAATATAGACTTAGTTTTGTAAATTAAATAAATAAAATGATAATAAATAAAATGTGTTTTGTTCAATAATTATATTCCTACATATAATTTTTTTTATTGGTGGGAAGGGGGGAGTTTTTTTACCATCGCCCCCCCCTGAGGTGACGTCTCAAATACGCCACTGGTGCAGAGTGTGCATTGCACGCGGGCCCTGGGCTTAAATTATATTATGGGGCCCTCTGGGAGTTGTTATTAGTAGAAATAAAGGGCCCCAAATTTAAGTTTTGCACGCGGGCCCCAAAATGGTCTAGTTACGGCGCTGGCTCCGAGGAACCCAGTGGCGTTTCCGGTTAAACCTCCCCACCCCACCCAGGACCAAAAAAAAAAATATTTAAAATTATATGGTCTATACTATAGGGCTGACGGTTTTTTTTCTGTATACCGGTATTCGGAAATTTGTGGGTTAAACGGTATACCGTTGGAACCGTTCTTTACGGTATATACCGTAAAAAACTCGTATTTATTGAAGTAATCTTTTAATGTTTTGTGAAATATTTCTAATTATATAAAATCGGGTTTTCACTATCGGACCATTAGGATTCATAATATATACTTTGTATATATGTAGTAATTTATAATATATTATAGTCTTTATTATCAGTTATTTCATTATTATTCATTATTTAATATTATAATTAATAAATTGTTCAGCCTCAGTAATGTAAATTAATTTATTCGTTTTCGCAACCAAAATTTTTAATTATTAAAAAGGTCAATAAATTTTTTTTTTTTTAATGAATCAAACGCACCAATTCATATTTAATCTTCTTAGACTGTAATAATTGATTAAAAATTTTGGATTTCATTTATACTAGTCATTACATTGTTTGACAGTAGGTACTCCATAATTCCAGATTGTCTTTAGATATAATATAATTGGCAATAAAAATCTGTCAATAAATATAGATGATGGAACTGATGGAAGTTTGTCCGGTGTCCCTTCGGTCCTCGGACAGGATCGCGCATTAATTACATTTTGGTATACCGGTACTTATCGGTATTTCGGTATACCGGTTCGTATCGGTATTTTACGGTATACCGTTTCAAACCGGTATCGAAATCAATACCGTACTTTCGGTACTCATTTTCAATACCGTCAGCCCTAGTTTATATACTATACAAATATTATTTGTTTTTCATATATTATACCACATGACACTGAACAGATAGACATGATAATATGCGAATATAATAATATAATCTTTTCAATCTGTATAAATCTAAGAATCGATAAAGAAAATTCCTAGTATATTACCGATAGGCAATAGCACATTACGTTTGTTTCTTGGTCGAAAAATTACCAGTTTTATTCACAAACTTTGTTTATATTCGTGTAATCGCGTGGATGCGTTATAATTTGTAACACTATTATAATATTATATTTTTATATATAACAGCAGTTTTATTTGATTCATTTTAATAATATGATTGAATTTGAAACATTATGGGGACGAAGTTTAAATGTTTTATATAAAATTATAACCCCCCATCAGAGAGAAATTGTAAGTACGCCACTGGATGAACCTATATTGGTTTTCACACGAATGACGTTTGATTCAGACAACAAAGTTGTTATACGTGTTTTCTGTATTAACGTATGTGGAGTTGAAACCTGGACACTAACATATTGTAAGAAAATTGAAGCTTTTTGATACGTGGCTTTACGGGCGAACGCTAAAAATTTCGCGGATAGATGGCATTACCAATCAAAAGGAGAAAGGAAATTTTTAGTGAAAACTATTCCAGCTCGTATTACAATAAGGGAAGATCGAAGGGAAAAGAAGTGTTGGAAGAAGAAGAAGACTATCTTGGCTGAGAAATCTCCGCGACTGGTATGATAAAACATCAAAGATTTATTTCGGGCATCGCTTGACAGGAACAACATTGCTAACATATGATATCCACAACATGCGAAACGGATGGGAACTCAAAGAAGGAGGAGAAAAAGAATTCTACATTAGATTTTGTTAAAAAAAAAAAAAATTTCGGTTATAACTTTAGTCTTTAACGTTATTCTCAAATCCTATTTTCAATTTTATTTCGGTCAATGGTTTATATATATTAAATTTGCACTTATATTAAATATCGTTTTGGTCGAATGTTTTATGGAAAAAAAAACTGATAATTCAGTAAATATCACGTAGAATATCATTCGTCCATATACGCAAGAGAATGTTTTATTGAATTTTACGCTGTCCGCCTTCTAAACGCTTCTCATAAAGATCTTTCATAGTGGCCTAAAGAGACATATCGTCTATGATTTAGGACGACAGACGATCGTCTTAATAGTCTAAAGATACTCATACTTTACACATCATACGCAATGAAGAAATAATTCAAGAATTCAGTGAGCAGTGAAATCAAAGCGTAAAATATAAAGTGATTGTAATATTACCGTACGAGAATGTTAGTTAAATTGATTATATAATATCGATAAAACAGATTGCGTCGTTTTATATCGATTTTTTTTTTTTATAGGAAGAAAAATAGTAGGAGTGACATTATCTACGGTGGCAAAATCCTACGAAGCTGTCTTACAAATCGCGAAATTTGTTACATTCTATAGAGAAAAAACAAAAAAAAAAAATTGTTTGAGACTTTTTTTTTGACAAATTTCTTACAACGTCGCTTACCTGTACACGATAATTATACATTGGACGTAAACGTATGAAAATACAGTATTTTCGCGTTATACGCGTATTAACGATAAATTAAACGCTTTGAATATTAAAACACGGCGTTTATATAATAATATATGATTTTCACAGGAATACAATTTCCGCAATTTTCGACACGCTTTACGTATTTGATATACGATTTAATAAGATTCAAGACTGGGCGCGTTAACGAGTTAAGAGCTGAATTTGACTGAACGGTTTATACTTTTTACTCCGGTATAAAGTGAATTTCAATTATTCAAAATCACAAATTTACACAGAAAAATTGAATTTCTTTTGATCTGTCATATTGTAAATAATCGAAATTGTTTTTATGTTTTCCTCGTCGTTCAATATTATCGTGTTATTATTTCGTACACTTATCGTATAAGTTATTCTTATTATTTTTTTTTAACGTAAATAAGGTAATAATATATTTATACATTTTTTGGAATTAAACTAGTTTCAAACCTACTTGCCCCGTGCCTACACGATATTATTCGTAATTTCGTTAAAAAAAAAAAAATAATAATAATAATCCGGTGACAGAAAAAAGACCTTGAACGGTTATAATAACGTCATCGTATGCGACGCTGTATATAAATTTGTATATTATAATTCGTTTTATAATACGGCGGCGGCGGCGGCGGCGGCGGTCGATTAATCAATCAAATACGTATGAGAAAAACATAAGGTACAGGCGGCGGCGGCGGCGGCAGCGGTCCCGTTCGGAAGATAAGTGTTGTAGGTGTGAAAGGTTAATAGGATTGTCATTCACAATCGAGTTTAAGATTATAACACAATATAACATAATATATTATTATAAATACCCCGGCGTCGGCACAGACGACCGGAGAGGAGGTCTATTGATGAATTCGGTTCATCGGGACAAGCCGAAAATTCGTGTACAATATACTTACCCATCTCCCATCCCTCCTCCAAAAAAAAAAAAAATTGGCCTATAAACACGTTTTTTTTTTCTGATTCATACAATCAGAACTGATATTATTTATGCATAATTCGATATCAAACTTTTGGTAAAAATAAAATTATTATTTTCTAAGCCAACTTCCTTAATCTCCGGTAAATGTTTATAAAATATTTTTTATTTAACTCCGGTGCTATACTTAAAAGTGCACGTGGAATTATAATCATAATATTTTATTTTATTTTTATATTTTTTTTCGTACTTCGTTCGCAAGCTTACCTATATAACTATTTAGGAAAGTATGAAATCTGTACAGGAGGCTGCGACTTGGTCCGTTTAAAATTTTTATGTAATTTTTAAGTGGGGGAAAAAAAATGTTTTTATTTTTTTTTGTTTGATTATTTTAATATACTACTCGGTATTCAATCCGAAATTGCTCCGGTATTTAGCGTGTTTCAGACGCCTTTGCCAGACGAAAATGCCGAGCAAGACGATCAATATTTTATAAAACCTCGCTTATATACCACGACGACATACGTATTTATTTATTTATTATTACGACTTTAAAATAATAATGAACGCAAAAAAATAAAAAATAAATACAAATACAAAAAATACTACACGATAACATCGTTATCTATTGGTATTGACAATTTAGTAGTTTCAGAACCTTACATTTAGATTTTGGATCCATTCGAATAGTATCTGGTGTGGCCGTGTGGAGATCTGCTGTACCTCCAGGCATTGGACGTTCTGCAAAAATGTGCTCTGCTGTTTGGATTTCAATATTCGCAATCACATTGCATGTGGTAGTTATTAAGCCCCGTTTGTGGAGCATTTATGCATTTGTTCTCCGATGACCGATCCGAATTCCAATTAATATCATCCGTTCTCTGCGAGCTAATATTGACATCCCTGGCGGTGGTCTTGTCGTTGGATTCAAAAATCAATTGCAACACGTCTGGATTATTGTCTTTCCGGATTTCGGACCCGTGTGGTGTATGAGTGAAAATAATTTCGTTTGTAATTTTCGAGCGAGTTTCCGTGATAGGAGAGGACTTATGGATATGTATTACTGCGTTTGAAGTGTTTTCGTTCCGTTCTCGGACCAGTGAACTCGCATTACACGCCGCAGACGGGGAGGAACGATATGGCATCTGCGGGGAGCCACGACGGGATCAGGTGTGAATTGATCCAAAGATGATGGTCTTCGTTATGGAAACGTCGAGTGAAAAAACAATAAGACGCCCTTTCCGATCCCCTGCAAGCACTGCGCGTACGCGAACGAAAGGAGAGAAGCTTGTCTGATGCGCTCGTCGGTGTCTCGTGTTTGGACGTGTACTGCGATGGGAAGAACTGGACCGCGGAGCTTAACCTGCTGGAGCGCCCGCGTTTCGATTAAATATAATAATTCACGGTTATTATAATAATTTATACGGTATTTTTATTTTTATTTTTTTGATACATATACATTTTTTTTTTTTTTTAAGGGCGATCCGCAGAGTAGACTGGAATATTCTTAACGAATCCGACAGCGTGTTATTACCTATGTAATATGTGCGCGCCCGTTAATGGAAAGCAAACACGCCGCGCGTGCTTGATGTGTCCGGTACACCACTCGACGGGGCCGGCGTACGCGGGATAAACGCGAGCGCGTGTACGAGTTGCGTCTGCCGGAGTCGATTTAAAAAAAAAAAATCGAAATCCGTTTAGTCAGGCAAAGCGAAGAAGAAGAAGAAGACGAGGTGGATTTTCGGGGAAACGTTACAGAAAAAAAAAAAAATAATAATAAAAAACCAGATCGCGCGAGAACGAGATTCGTTTTTTAATCTCGCGACGTCGTTTTTTTTTTTTTTTAATATAATTTAATTTTTTTCAAACCGACCCATATAAAATATCTTTCTACGAAACGTTGCTGGGAGCGGGCGCGCGCGAGCGACTGGGAAAAAAAAACAAATCTATTTATCCGTATAATTATGTGACGCATAATATTAAAGACATGCGCTTACTTTCAATGACTCGTCACGTATGTTTTCGAAACGAAAATAATTCCAAATATAAATCGACGTGTATTTACATAAAATAATAATTTTCCGAAACTCGCCGCGCATGTTTATTTTGAAAAATAAATAGTTATGTTGCTCAGCTCGGTGAAGGACCAAAAATTGGAAAAAGAAATCACACGGTGTTTTATTTAATATAGGAAAAAAAAAAGACGTAATAAACTATATCGTATACACGGGTATTAACTATATATATATATATATATATTATTGTTCCGCCGAAATATTTACAATAAAAACCGATTTCTTTAATATGAAAATTAATTTTTTAAATCGAATTCTCGCGAAACCGCTACACTTTAAACGATTCGGTGTTTGATCGACGACGGTTTCTACATTCGAATTCATAAGATTTTTATTGGTACACATAAAAGTATGCACTTTTTTTTTTTCATACACATCTCGTAATACTGACGTGTAATAATAATAACCGGCATAACATACACCGCCGCGCGTTACATAAAAAAAAATATGAATCCTATTAACCGACTTCGTTATGACTATTTGAAAATGCCGCGGCAAACGCGTGTGTCATATATTATATTTTACAAGACGTGCGTGTGTGTGGTGTATTATTCGTATAAAAAAAAAAAACACGAATTCGTTACATTATTATTACAGTGCCTAGGTTACTGTGTAAATGTGTCGTCCACGTATATGAAAATTATTCTCTTTTTATTATTAATCACTCCTTTCTTTCGATCTGTCAATATATTTATATATCCGTACAGACGCATTGCAGAAAACGTGCAAAAGTCGAAATCGACCGACTCTCGTCATGAACACGTCTCCCCGCAGCGTTAGGCCGGGTTTACGCGTTGTTAGAGTACTTGATATATAGTATATACCATGGGCGTACTCAAGGGGGGGATCGTGGGGTTTGAACCCCCATGACCTCACTAACCAATGTAGTTTTGTGCGTTCGTGCTTATAAATAATATAATTAATAGGAGCAATTTTCTAAAAAAAAATATTTTAAGAAAGGAAAAAATGAACAAATGATGTTTTTTACAATCTATTTTCAATTTTATGTCAACAAAATTTTCAACCCCCCCTCCCCACATTGAAAATTCCTGAGTACGCCTCTGGTATATACTAGCCCACTATTTTTCCTATTTACTCTACTCTACTTGTGATTTGGTACAGAAGAGTACAGTTGACGTATAAACTCGCGCAGTTAAAGGCAAGTAGAATGGTACGTGTACTCTACCACAGTGATTATCTACTCTACTACATATATACCGATTTCTAGTTTCATTACTCTACCAACACTATCATCGAGCGTTTACATTATTCTAGTAACGGTAAGATACTGACTCCAGCCCTGTACCATAGAACATAATAAAGAAACGACAATGTCCGGATTTATTTTGTAGAAATAGCGAAATAAACGTTACTGACTTCAATTGCGTGTTCGTCGCCAACTTCTCGGCAGTGTCTCGCGAATTTTGTAAACAAATTGTTATCACCTGTGTGTTTAAAACACGTGTTTTAAACACGTTTAAAACGTCTGACAAAAAAAAAAAACATATTGATTTTGTTTAAAACATACATACCAGCTACAAACAAACAGCGTTTAAAACAACGTTTTTAGTAAATTTAAAATTCAGAAATCTATATTATAAAAAAATATTCAAATCTGATATAGAGAAAATATCGAATTGTTGGTTTTTATGTATTATTAAATACATAAATATACTTCAAATTTAGATTATACGAATTACTTACGTTTGACGCCGACCTCAAATAGGAAAAAAAACCCCAATGAGTTCTTATTACTAAGCATAATACACAGAACATTCTGTGGTCAATAATATAATATTACGGTCCTTTGACTTTTGATTACCGAAATTTCGAACGAAAATAATCGATTATATGCCCGTATGCATAGTCTGATATATTTTATGGGTCACTTAAATGGCTTAGGTGATACATAGGTATGGGACGCATAACGGTTATGTATAACTGACCCTTAAATCTCAATTGCATATAGTTGAAATTAATTGTACTTCAACGTAACAATCATGACTGTGCAATAATGCGACTTTACACGGGAATTCTCTTCGTGCATCACTTAAAACTATTTAGATGTTACTATTGAACTATTGCACATATAAGATCTCCCGCGTTCCTTTGAAAATCGCAAAAGTACAAGCAACCTTCCCGCTCCCGATTCGAGGAGCACCGAACGTAAGTTCCCCGCCCCCTCCTCGGACCATAAAGAGTTCGAGTCGATACTATTCGTCGTGAACCAGGAGCGTATTTACGGGGGAGGGCTGATGGGGCTCCAGCCCCCTCCCGCCCGAAATTTCAGAAACTTTCTTTACTAATTCCTGTGCCCTATAGCTATATAGGACGTAATATTTTTAGTAAATTCCTAATACGTAGTCGTTTTTAAAATTTGGTAATTTGTCCTATTTTTAAGATTTAGTCTTGCATTAGAATTTGGAAACAATTCGACAACGATATTTACTCAATGCTTCAGCCCTCCCTCCCCCAGCCCGAAAAAAATTTCTAAATACGCTCCTGTCGTGAACGGAAGGGGAGGGGATATTTTTTTTTTTACGGAAAAAACTCTTTGTGTGAACCAGTCTTTGTCGGCGCGTTTCCAAATACATATTACCAGGGCTCGGAAGTTCTAGCAAATGCATATTTTTATTGGTTCGTCCTAGAACATCCAAAGTAAGATACAAATATGTTTCACACTTCTCTGATGTCATACACGAAATTTTATTTTGCTATTTTTTGCATATTTACGGTTTTTACTGCTATTTTGCTAATTTTAGGTTTTTAGTGCTATTTTTGGGTATATTTTCACATAAATACATATTATAGGAGGTATTTTGCTAATTTGGAGTTATAAATGCTGTTAATGGGCATATTTAAGGAAATAAACACATATTGTTGAAAAACTAAATTACCTACCAAACAGTCGCCTACGAATATGTGAACGAAAACAAATTGTTTTAAGATTGTACGCATCCGGAATAAACGGCCTTAGACCGTTGTTATCGTCGATTAAATCGGACAATTCCGTTCATTTCCAATAATTTAGTTATTTTTAAAATTGTATCAAAATATGAACTGCAGTTATCGAATTCGTCGTATTTACGTAAGATACGGCGTTATCGCCGTACGTAAAGACCTATGATTTTATTTTAGTTTTCTTTTATTTTGCATATTTTCCAATTTTTAGTGCTATTTATAGCGCTTATATTAATGTTTTTATGTGCATATTTAAGCGCTAAAAATTAATTTTTTTAGTGTTATAACTTCCGAGCCCTGCATATTACAATATTCATCGTCGACGCGACCGCGCAGTTAACGCGCGTGACCCAAATATTATTACAATATATCGCGGGTCGTATGTTCATCAGCAGCAGCAGCAGCAGCAGTCCGTCGTTACCCATACAAAATCGGCACCGAGAGTATTGTTATTTTCTCGATGATCCGTCGTCGTCGTCGATTTCTATACTCTACAACACTATAATATACTGCAAAAAAACAGTCGTATCGTTACAATACACGAGCGCGCAACTCGGTCGTCGCGGGCGTCACGCGGAGTGAAACGTCCCCGCAGCGGGAGCGCGCAATGCGCCGGGGTAGGACGCGGGAGCGCGCGCGCGTTGCGCCGGTGCCGCGGAGCAGAGGAGCGCGGGCGTTTTTATAACGCCGCCGCCGCCGCCGGTGACGATATTATATTGTTTTGACGCGCTTTATTCGATTATTACTATTATAGTTCGCGCGCGCGCCGCGGGAATTCGCGCCGTCGTCGTCGACGAATGAATGAACGACAATATTATTATATAGGTACATATTATATACGATAATACAATAATTTTTTTTAATTTGCTTTTATCGTTATACATTCATTTTTATACGTATACCAAATATAATTCACCGTTAAATCGGCCGCGTATAGCGATTAAATTCTTTTCTCTCTCTCTCTCTCTTTATTTCGACGACGTTTTTTTTTTTTTAATAATTTCCCCCGCGCGACCCGACGGAAAGTAAAAAAAAAAAAAAACTACGCGGATCTCTCGCTGTTAAACGTAATTTACAGTGTACAGTTACGATGTGAATAATATTATTATATCCCGCGTCGAGATCGGCGGCACATGCCGACACCGCGGCACGCGATTACACAACCGGTAGAAGAAGAAAATAACCGATATTGTTATTTCGCGGTACGCTGCAGCTTATAATCACGACCGGAGATCGGGCACAGTGTTTGTGGGAGTAGTAGGGGGGCGGGGGCATTAGGCGCAATTTGGGGGGAGCTTGGGTGCGCTTAGCACCCCCAGTTTTTTTTTCGTATTTAAGTAAGTTTTAGTAGTTATTACGTACACAATACGTACACGACAACAGTTTTGTTCTACGATATTATTTAAATCAATAATCGTGTGATGACTGAAAATATGTTGTCTTACAGACTGGCCAAAAAAAAAAATCAAAGAAAACAATTTAAATTCCGATGATTTTACGTAAATTTATAATATAAATCAATATGCTATTGATAAAATGTATCGATTTGATTAGTGTGGCGACTGGCGATAAAATCGTTCCGACCGTTCGACTTTCGGCGAAAACATCGCAGTGTGACAACGTTCAAAGTACTATTTTAGTTTTATCACAGATTATCATCGTTATTGGAAAAGACCTTACCAATCAAATTGATATAAACGAAGTATAATAAGTATTTTTGCTCAAAGTGAAAGCACAGATTAGATGAATACAGATGGATCACTCGGCCCGAGAACAAAAGAATTGTAAATACGCTCTTCTGCAGATTGGTCCCCCGCATATCAATGTAGGCGCATACGACGATTTAAATTATTGTGTTGGTATTTTACAATATTATAGTACAACTTCTTTATTATCTCAAATAATGTTATCATAATAATGGTTATCACGTGTCGGTAAAAATTTAACGCAGATTAAGCACCGATTTTTTTTTCAACTGTGTGTATAAAACGAGTATATTTAACACGAGACATTATATGACACGATCGCCAAACCAGAATAACTATGTAAACAACACAAATAGATTACCTCACGGGAGTAATGTTTAAATTTTAGGTAAATATATTGTGCTATCATGCGGTAACACTGATATGGGGGGGATTCGAATGACGTCATTTTTTTTGTTTACATCGCGAGTGATCCATCTGTATTCATCTAATCTGTGGTGAAAGGAGGATGTTGTTATTATAAGAAGTAATAAAGTGTAAACTCAAATTTAAATTTAAAATTAAAGTTGATTGTGGTCTAATAATTCATGTGTTACGTTTTACAATGAATGTGTAACCGTCGTCTTGCGCCCGCGAATCGTAGTGAAATAAAAACGTTACGACGTAGGCACGGAAGCCAGGATTTTATTTTAGCAAGAGGGGGGGGGACCGATTTAAAAAAGGTAACGAGCCGCAGGGGTGTTGTGGACATCGCTTAAGTGAATTACTTGGATAAAGATAGTTCTGTTTTTTTTTAAATTTGAAAGCAATGACAAGTCATTGCGTTCGATAAAACGATTCGGAGCGGAGCTTACTTTTCTCGTAAATATAGTCTAAAGTCACATATTTGGTGAAAATTTCAGGTTTCTATGACTATTAGTTTCAAAATTACGAAGAAATAATAAACAACAATCGATTAAGACGAAATTGCATTTTTAGAGCGTTTTTGTGCTATATTTTTAGGCGCTTTTGAGAAAATCGAAAAATGACCTCTCTAAAGTACCAACTAGATGCGAATTGCTGCCGGAAACAAAATGTGACCGAAGAGATCGGAGCACTCATTCTGGTCGAAAATCTGTACACAGGATAGAAAAAAATAAACAAATAAACGTCACTGTAAAAACAATAGATTCATCGCTCCGCTCAGAATCTAAAATTTTGGAAAAAATGTCAGTATATTAATAATAACAATATAAGAACGAAAAGACGTTGGGGGTGGGCTCCGTATCCCATGGACCTCCCTTTGGATCAGTGGCGTCATTTGGTAGGGGGCAGGGTGGGCATTTGCCCCCCCCCCCTTGTTAACAGTTGGTCGATATGATTTGTGCCGAGATGATGTTAAATAATAGTTATTCTAACCAAATCTGTAGCTAAAGGTTGTGTGACCAAGACGGCGAGAAAGATAGGAAGAAACTAAACAAGATGCTCAGAACTGGTCACAAAACGTCATTTCTAACATGTTTAATGTCACGACAAGGGAAACTTCAAAACTTGAATCTCATATGTACTATATATAGTTTTTTATGATACGTTTAATATAGCTGACAAAGTAATGAATTTCCTCCCCCACCCCAAATAAATAATAAAAAATATCGGGTGATTCGTGACCATGATAACGAAAATATCAAAATTATGTAAAACAGAAATCGTATTGAGCTAAATGTAAGTGCAAAATAGTTAAATGGGCCGGTTAAACCTTTTGCCTCCTCCTTTCGAAAACTGAAATGACGCCACTGCTTTGGATACGTCACTGTACCGATCGACCTAGTGATAAAGATTCTGAAAACGGATTTGAATTCGTCGTAAATTTTACTACAGAAAGACTTTTTTCATTTTTTATTTGTTCCAGTAATTTTTTTAAGGATTTACGGCAAAAAAATATATATTAGAAATATACGGGAAAATGGTTCTGTAGTAAAATTCACGACGAATTCAAATCTGTTCTCAGAAACTTTATCGCATCATTGGGTCGATCGGTACTAAACGTTTATTTTTTACTACGATTCTTGTGTGCAACACTACGAAGATAGCAATCCGATTGTTCGCTCGTCCGATTCAGCCCGTCTCTGCCACGAAAAACGGCTCCGCCGTCTTTGAAATCATATCCCCTCCTTGCGCAAAGAGCTACGCGCCTATCGTCTTACTTTCCTATAGAGATAACCATCGTGTACGCACGAGTAAAACAAAATAGAAAGAGAGTACCGCCGCGCTTCTTCGAGATGTTTCGACGAGTTCATTTATTTATTTCAAATAAAACCTGTAAATCAATTTTTTTACAACGAGTATTTGAGCGTTTAACGTTACCGCGATCAGTTGTATACGGAGTAAAACACCCTGTGGTGAACACTCCGTGGCTTGGTAGGACCGAGTTTCAGTTAGCCAGTACACCAATTAAGCCGCTTCGGGTAGATTCCGGGGATAGATTTAGCCGAGGTATTGCTCGTGATCGGATTTCTGTCGTCGAAGAGACGGACGTGGAATCTTTTTCAGCAGGTTTTTGCGACATCGGTGACGAAATGGATGGATAGGGTACGATTTGACACGCGACTACTATACAACATCGTGCTAATGTTGATGCTTTTGTAATCTGTCTAAGGGCGTATCCGATTGAAACGTTTGTGGGTTTTTTTTTTTTTGTTGATATTTTAGTGTGTTTTGCTCATTCTCCGCCAAAGTGTTTAATCGTATGTACTAGAAAACGGTTACGCACGTGTACGCGGTATAAAATGATCCGAGCGTAGGAGGACGTTTAAAAACGACGGACGACACAAATAAATAAAATATCGCGTGTAGAAATTATAATATATATATATTAATTTACACGGTATTATTAGGGCACGAGAGAATACTATAATATAACTGAGACAGACGAGTATACAACGCGCCTTCAAACACGCATTCGCAGAATACCGTCCAATTAAAAATATCGCATTTGTGTCTTCGAACGGCGAGCTCGCTGTAATACGGAATTTCTATTGAAAACGTTAATAATATGCGCATGTTGTAATTCATTACTTCCGGCTTACGGCAATAAAACGTTTTCAATACAAACGTTATAACGCGCGTACCGTATACGCGGATTATGTTTTAAAGTCAGTAAAGCCTGAAAAGCAATCATTTTCGGTGCACCGTAACGATGATAGCGGTCTGCGTTTCAAGAGCCTGCGCGTGTATATCGAACACTGGGCAAAAGAAGTTCTGAACGATATATCGGCGGAACCCTATTTGAAACGAATTCAAAAACAAAATGCGTTTTTCGCGGTTTTTTTTTTGTTCCTCTCTGGTCTCAAAACTCAAACAGCCAAACGCGGGTTCGAGTAACGAAACGGAATTATATGTAAAAAAAAAAAAAAACGACGAATTCACGCGTCGAAATTAAAGCTCGTCTATGTAGTGTTTAACTATACGTTTTTTTTTTTTTATGCCATCGATATTTATAAAAAGTCGTTTAAATACTGAAATATATTACCGCCCTCGTGATTTACATAATTATTACGTGGGCGCGTCATAATGCCTCGTATATAGGATATTCGAAAACGTCGAGCGAAACGAATTTTTTTACGAGCCGGAGAAATTTTAAACGAAAATCAAAGAAAAATATAAACGTTTTATACGTGAATCGTAGGTATAAAAGAGATTTTTTTTTTTCGAAAAATATCGTCTATTTTCCCTCTCTCGACGGACAACGAAAACGGTTATAATATTATTGAGTTCACGGTGTTTACAAGAGTACACGAGTTTAGTGAAAAATTCACTCGTTGGTGAAAAAAATAAAAAATGCGTTTGAAATTATTTCGTCTCGGACCGACAAGTATAGTATAATATGCTGTATATACTAAATTAAAACGCGTTTTGCCAAAACGGTTTTTTTTTCTCCGTCTCTCTCTCTCTCTCTCGAATATTCTCCCGCAAACGTATAATTATTATATTACGAATTTCACTCTTTGACAGGCTATTTCCGAAACGAGTATTATTATTATTATTATTACCGTCGTGCACACGAGAGCGTATATATTTCTCCGTGAAGAGCAGAGAATATTCGACAAATATATATGTTAATGCGACGTCGCGTTCCCACATTAAAATTTGTTTTTTTTTTGTGTGTGTGTTCGTCTCGCATTTTCTGAAGTAAACGATTTTTATTTTATTTTTTTTTTTAACGTCACGTACGAGTCGAACGAGAAAACTCAGATCCGCTCGCGATTTTCAGTGTTTGGTGACATTTATAAATACTCAATTCGCGCTGGCACCGCGAGGCGTATGCTGCAGTTATCTTATTGAATACACGCGTTTCTCGTTTCCTCCCGTTGCTGCAGTACATCGTTTCGTGAACGACGGTCGTTGTTCAAACGACACGCTCGCCGTTATTATTATTATTATTATTATTATTATATACACCGCGACCTGATTCCGTAGTATTTATTTAATTATTTTTGAATAATAATAAAATCAAATAAATTAGTCTGAGAAAAACGCTGAAAAACGTATTTTTTGTTTCTCAAAGGACGCTATATAAGAGTTTCAGCAAAATATTTGAGATTAGACAAAGTTGTCAAACATTGTCAAGCAATGGAACAAATGGAGAAAAATCGTAAGCTGGTTCAAGATGAAACTAAAATTGTGTTTGCTATGGAAAATAATCAAAACATTCAAATCAACAATCATCAAGGAAAGACGAAACGATGCAGATCAGAGGAAGAAAGGAGAAGAAAACAACTGGAAAGAGAGAACAGACCAAAGGAATCAACGGTACAACAATGAGAGGAAGGTAAATAAAAACATTAAATATATAAATGACTGTAATAGATGTGGGTTTCACATAAAATAAAAGAGTGTCCTGCATTTGGGAAGAAGTGTAATAATTGTGGGTTGCCAAATCATTTTAGAAACAAGTGTAGAAGAAATTGTGTAAAAGTCGGAACAAATTGATAATGTTGAAGTGAGTAATTATGTGTCAATAGATACACTTGAAGTTTTAAATATAACTAATAAAAGTCAGAGTAGTAAAACATGGTTGGAAAGGATAAAAATGAATGGCATTGAAACTAATATTAAAATAGATACTGGAGCTGAATTAAACATTATATCGGTAGATTTCTTAAAACAATTTAAAATATGACTCTTAATAAAAGTAATATAGTAATTAAAGCATTTGGTGGATTTACTATAAATTCTAAAGGAAATATTGAAATTGAATTAGAGGTAATGATGTAAAAATAAAAGAGTATTTGAGGTAGTAGAGTATGTTGGTCTACCACTTCTAAGTTATGAGGCATGTGTTACAATGAAATTTAAAATACCCGAAGTAAATGAGATTAAAACCATAGATAGCAGTAAAGAAAGAAATAATTTTATAAAGAAAAACAAAGATATTTTTGAAGGAATTGGTAAATTTCCAGAAACGGTCAAAATTAAAATTAAGGAAAATGCGAGTCCTGTTTGTAATCCTCCTAGAAGAGTGCCGTTTAAAATATATGATAAATTAAAGGAACAGTTAAACAGAATGGTGAAATTAGATTTAATAGAGATATGTGATGAGCCAAGCGAATGGCAAAGCAATCTGGTGATAATTGAAAAGCCTGATAGTTCATTACGTTTATGTTTAGATCCGAAAGAAATTAATAAGTATGTAGTAAGAGATATGTATCAAATTCCTATGCTTGAAGAGATTAGACCGTCATTAGCCAACAAAAACTATTATAGCCTTTTAGATTTAAAAGATGGATTCTATCATTGTGAGCTAGAAGAAGAATCAAAAAAGTTGTGTGCATTCAGTAGCCCCTTTGGGTCATATAGATTTAAACGTTTACCATTTGGATTGTCTATGGCGCCTGAAACTTTTCAAAAATTAATGAAAAAATATTTTGGAGATATTGAAGGCGTACAGATTTATTTTGACGATTTACTTATATATGCTAGCACCAAGTATGAGCATGATTTAATAATAGATAAAGTTGTTGAAAGAGCTCGTAAATATCAAATTAAATTTAATGTTAAAAAATTTCAATATTGTGTTAATGAAGTTAAATTTTTGGGTTTCATATTTAATAAGGATGGTGTTACACCTGATAATGAAAGAATTAGGGTAATACAAGAGTTAAATGAGCCTACAAACAAACGACAGTTACAATCATTTCTCGGTATGATAAATTATTTAAGATCATTTATACCAAACCTATCAGAAATTGTAACCCCATTTAGAGAATTATTAAAAAAGAATATGTTATGGGAGTGGAATAATCAGTGTCGAATAACTTTTAATAAACTCAAAGAAATGTTATGTAATATACCTACATTAAAAAATTATGAGAGTACGAGTGAAGTAGAAATTCAATGTGATGCATCCGATAAAGCTTTAGGTTGTTGTATCTTTCAGAAAAAAAGTCCTGTTTATTTTGCATCGAGATGTCTGAGTAACACAGAAATGGCTTATGCTCAAATTGAAAAAGAGATGTTAGCTATTGTATTTGCATGTTCAAAATTTCACTCATTAATCTATGGTCAAAAAGTTAAAATATTTACGGACCATCAACCGTTAGTGACTATAATGAAAAAAGATATACATAAAATACCAAATAATCGATTAAAGAGATTGAGACTGAAGCTTTTAATTTATGAGATAGATTTACAATATCTGCCAGGTCGATATATGTATGTTGCAGACTTACTTAGTAGAAACTACTTGAATAGGAGTCATGTTGGTGAAGAGATGTTATCTGATGTAGTGCATACTGTGAGTGAAGTAATGATAGATTTTAAAAATTCAAAGGAACAAGAATTTATAAGGGAAACACAAAATGATGAAGTATTGAGAAAAGTATTAAAGTATTGTCAAGAAGGATGGCCAAAACATATTAGTGTCGAAGGAGAACTCAAACATTATTGGAAACTAAGAAATGAAATAATAAGTAATGAAGGTCTGTTGTATTATCAAACCAGATTAATAATTCCAAAAACACTTAGAAAATATATAATAGAAAAGCTTCATGAAACTCACATAGGAATTACCAAAACCAAATCAAGGGCTAAACAACTATTTTATTTCCCTGGTATAAGTGCACAAATTGAAAATTTTATACTGTCTTGTTCTGTATGTTTAAAATTTAGTAGGTCCAAAATTAAAGAACCAATGTTATCCCATGAAATTCCAGACTTGCCTTTTTATAAAGTAGCAATAGATATAGCAGATTTTGGGGGACGACATTATTTAATTGTGGTAGATTACTATTCGAGATGGATTGAAATATTAAAGTTATACACTAAAACAAGCGACTCTGTAATAGATGTTCTAAAAGAATTATTTGGTAGATTAGGGATTCCTAAGGAAATTATAGCTGATAATATGCCTTTTAGTAGTTATACATTTCTTCAATTTGCAAAAGATTGGAATTTTAAAATAACAACATCTAGTCCATATTACGCTCAAAGCAATGGATTGGCTGAGAAGGGTGTAGGTATAGCCAAAGATATGTTAAAAAAAAGTAATTACACAGGAATAGACATACAATTGTACTTATTAAACTATAGAAATACGCCGATCACTGGATTACAATATAGACAGCTCTGAAGGCTACGCGTTCGTACTTTAGACTGCACCAGATTTTTATACACGAAAAATAAATTACAATATTACTACCTATAAAAACGTTTCAATATCTTTAATTCTTAAATGTTTACAAATTTTTTTGTTTTCAACGCTTATAACTTCTCATAAGAATTAAACAGCTACGTTATTGTATATGGATAATATTGTAATTTGTTTTGTGTAAAAATCCGGCTTCTTAAAGTCAAAACTACGGGTCAGGCCCGATGGCTAATACTGACTGGACGACGTAGAATTTAAATAATTAAATATTTTAATAGAATTTAAAATTAAAAACTTAATTTTCGCATCTAAAATGCGTAAAACGGCGTTCCGATTAAATAAACATATATATATATACCACTCGTACCGAAAACTGCGGTAGCATTTTTATCGTCGCATATTATTATAAACTTACTTATTGCTATTTATGTTTTTTTTTATTTAATATTTTAAATTACCGTTTATGGGGTTGTAATTAGAATTCTATTCCATATTTATCTTTTGGCCTAATAAAATCGTCTAGTTTCGCTTATGTACGACCGTGTTCTTTTCTCCGACGAAACGGTTCGTAATCCTAGTAAACATTTCGATTTTTTTTTTTTGAAGTTTTTTTTTTCGTATTTTCGCGGTACACACTTTGCACGTTTTCGTTTGTCTGCGTCTGCGCGTCCTCTTAAAAGACGTTTAAACGGCAAAAAAAAAAAAAATTAATAAAAACCCCGAACGAGTCGCGTAATATACGCGCACGGCGTGTAAAAGACATAATACGTATATTATGTACAATCGTATATATACGAAAATAGTGCGTAGTTTCGTAACACGTCTAATGTTTTTAAAGAATATTACCTATATAATTCATAATTTACATAATACGCATTATTAAGTGTACGCGAACGGTATATTATTGGACGTATTTTTTTTTTTAACGTCTCGCGTGATTTTAATAAAATGTGATAGAAGAGGCGCGCGCGGCGTGTCCTTCTCCGCGAGAGTTGAGAAATCGTACCGCGTACACGCCGAGCGTGTTCGCTTACACTAGTAGGTACTAAGTAATACACATTATCGTATAGGCAATGCCCGTACAAAATTATAATAATAATAATAATCCGTTGACACAGAAATCCGACAAATGATTTTGTTTCGTAACGTTGTCGGCGTGTGCGCGCATCTCGTGTATGTACAAATACGTTGTATACAATAACAAACGCATGACATATTATGTACGTACAGTGATGTATTCCAGTCCGCGTTTTTTTTTTTTCTAGAGTATACCGTGGCTAAATATCTAGGTATGACAACAGATTCGTGATACGCGGGTATGATTTTTTTTGGAAGTGGTAGCACTTCCATAGAAGAAAAAAATTTGTATCGTATTACTCGTTAATGTAGCGCACGATTTTTTTGCTTTTGTGTTGTTGTGTTCATCATTTAATTTAACATTATAAGGTCAATTTACACAGCGGGTACCAGTTCCGTGGAAAAAAATACGATATTATTGTTTTTTCCATGGATGCGCTGCAGACCTAGTCGCAATTGAGGGGCTATAAAGTATCCGAAAATATTACAGCCGACAATAGTTTATCCGAAAGTATTTTGTCCGAACCGTATTTAACCCGAAAAATATTTTATCCGAACAATATTTAGGTCGAAAAATATATACACCGAAAGCAATACTGTAGAAAATATTTTGTCCGAAAAATATATCATAAGAAAATATTTCGTCCGAAAATGTATGAAAATAAGTGTGACCAACTGTTCAGATACCATTATTGATAAGAATAGATCACTATGCACCACAAAATCGTTGTTTTTATCTTGTCGTTTTTCGTAATTTGTACATAAAAATAAAATAAAATTACAATTTATAATTATTTGATAACAACATTGTACCATTTTATCTATTCTGTGGTACCACCAAGGTGGATTATATTGGTCACCCTTATGTTTATAAATTTTCGGATGAAATACGGTTCGGATGGAATATTTTTCTGATAAAATATTTTCCACAGTTTTATTTTCGGCGTAAATAATTTCGTCTTAAATATGGGTCGGATGAAATGTTTTTCGGCTTAAATACGGTTCGGAAAAAATACTTTTCTATTGATATATTTTTCGGATAAAATATTTTTCGTCCAAAATACTGTTCGGAAAAAATATTTTCGGACATTTTACGCGTCTCCGTCGCAATTTGGACAATCTGTTGTCATACCCAGATAGTTAGCCATGGAGTGTACTACGAGCTGATGACGAGCGCCTATTAAATATGTATACGCTATTTTTTTGTAATTAAAAAAATAAATTCCGAGTATCTACACTGCACGCAGACACATCGGTACATGAATATGTCTTGTGGCTACTGAATTTAGTCGACATAGCAACGGTTTCGTTCATGACGCCATCATACGGTAACATTCTCGGTGTCGGACAAATTTTGCGGAATGATCATCAGCCATAAGACCACCATACCTTGTCAAAAAAGAAAAATTTATTTTATAATACGTAAAACGAAACACTATATAACGTGTATATAAACATAAATCATAAGTTATGGCAACAATCGACACTTAAGCCCCAGCCGCGTAAGACCGTATCCGTGTCAACGAAAAAAAAAAAGAGCGAGTTTATAATGATAACAAATAAAATCGAAATAAAATTGTTTTTTTTTTAAATTTCTTTCGAAAATCGTAAAAGTCAATTATTTAAATGAGTTGACGAAAAAAATCCTTTTTCGTAATTCATCATCTTTACTATCTTTAACCATCTTATTAACGATGTTATTGCGTAATAACCGTCTCCTGTGGGGCAATAATAAACGTCCGTCCCGAAATTAAAACCAATGTTTTATACATTTTTCTTAGGTGCGTTACCCTGGCACACCAATATTGGAATTAAAAAAAAAAAAATTATTATACCATTAATTGTACCATAATTTGTACCACCGATTTCAGAATTTGTACTGTAAAATTTCCCGGAGAAAAATCGATTTTTCCGCCGGGGTGCCATAGGGAAACGTTTCCCCGACGCCACTTTTTTTTTACCATTTAGAATTTTAAAAATTTTTTTTCTTTACCATTAATTGTTAATTTTCGCGAACTGTTTGACGTGGTATACGCAGTGATTTTTTTTTTTTTTTTTTAAAAAGCTTGACAGAATACTGCGTATAGTATACAATATATAGGAACACTACTGGATATACAGACATATGTTAAACGCAACGCGAATCAAATTTCAAGAAAAAAAAATTATAATAAGAAATATTATTCGTTTTTTGTTCGATAATATCGACGTTCGTTAAATTCCGTTCTTACGAAAACACGGTATGGAAACGTGTCGTACACTAAAAACGTCAACTCTATAGCAATTCGTGTGTGGCCGAGTATGGCGCGCCAACGTGGACTAGAATAATTATACAACACTATAACAATTTAATTTCACGATATTCTACAAAAACTGTATTATTAATATTATTTGTATTCCGGATTTTCGTTATTGATTTGTAAACATCTATTACGGCGGTATGAGGGTAAATCTCGGTAAATGGGACGGAAATGTGTAAGACGTTGTCATGACAACTGATAATAATATTTATTAATATTAATTAATTTACACGCAACATTAAAAATATTAATAATATTAATTAATTGACACGCAATTATAAATTGCGTAAACTGTTGTCATGACAACTAATAATAAATATTAATATTTATTATCGAAATTACTTTGAATAAAGATACCGATATTCCGTTCCAACTAACAATAATATTTATTAATATTAATAATATTAATTAATTTACACGCAATATTAATTTTAATAATATCAATATTAATTTACACGCAATTATAAATTGCGTAAACTGTTGTCACGACAACTAATAATAAATATTAATATTTATTATCGAAATTACTTTGAATAAAAATACCGATATTCCGTTCCAACTAACAATAATATTTATTAATATTAATAATATTAATTAATTTACACCCAATATTAATTTTAATAATATCAATATTAATTTACACGCAATTATAAATTGCGTAAACTGTTGTCACGACAACTAATAATAAATATTAATATTTATTATCGAAATTACTTTGAATAAAAATACCGATATTTTTACAAATCCCAGTCACAATATTCCCGTTCCATTTTTACCGCTCACGCGACGTTTACACATCAATGTCTCGAGCACTAGCAGACTCGTTTTTCTTTTTTCACCATTTCTCGCCGTGGACGCGCGTATAGGAATTTTCGAATCTACTGAAACCGAGCTTTGCCGAACCGCATAACCGCGTCGCGTCGTTCGTCCGTACGCGTGCACTCGAAACACTCGAATCTAGCGCGTATAACCGCTTTTTATCGGTACACTCTTCTCTTTTCCTGTCCCGTTTAATACACGCGTATTATTAATTTATGCGTGTACACCAATATAGGTTTTTAGACGTCTATCATTATTTACGTAAATTCGGATTTATTCCGTAATTAAGACTATATTTCAAACGCGTTTCACGTCTTGTACAAACACGCTGCGCGTCGATTAAACGGTATTAAAAAAAATTCTTTTTTTTTTTTTCCACGTTCTCGCACGAAAAACGTATAGGACTTAACGAAGGGAAAAACGGACCGCGTGTCGCGCGCAAACTGGTTTATATATGTATTTGATGAAAAAAAAAAACACTGCATAAGTGTATCGGTGGAAGAGAGGGTAAAAAAAACGAAATCATACTATATCGTCTGTGCGTGTACCGATATTTTATAATATATTTTCGTGCACGAGTTCTAATGGGTCCAGTTTTTTTTTCTTATTTTCCTGCCTCCCTACCGGCCGCCCCCGACGAGACGACTGTACCGCGGTGCTCCTCCGGTGAACGGAATATACGTATTTTCCGAAAGGGTTTTCGGAATATTATACGTTCCCATTAATATCGCGCCGCGGCCGGTCTTTTCGTGACATCTCCGCACCGCGTTATTATTATTATAATACGTTACCCCGAACGGTACACGGTACATAATAATACGTGTTTGAGCCAAATAAAATATATATATATATAAAAAAAATAAAAAATAACGTGGTAACTTCATTACCGCGCGCGCGTGTAAGATACGGTTTTTTTTTTTTTTATACTGTGCGACCCGGTGATTTGTAGCGAGTCCTAAACGCGAGCTGTGTGCAATGGCAGGAACGCAGCGGGACGCAAATTCAAATTTTTTTTTATTTATTTATTTCTATTTTTTTTTTTTTCCGGTAACACCGAACCGAACGCGGCTCTCGGATTGTTTATTGTTATTTTTTTTTTTTTTCGGTAATTTAACGAACCCGATCCACCGCCCCGGTGCGGTGTGTACGCATTGATACACCGCACACGCACTGAAATATTCCGTAGACGGCTACACCGGCGAGAGAATATTATACGGTGTCGGATTTATTTTAATTTTTCCGTCCTGTCGTTTTTTTTATTATTATTATTATTATTTCTTCGGCTCGCCGACTCGGCGCGTATACTTTTTAAGGCTGGGGTCGAATTGCGTCCCGCAAGCAATCGCTAATGACTCCTATGGTCGAATTGCGTCCCGGTCATTAAAACGTGTGGTCGAATCGCGTCCCGGTAATTACTCAACGTAACACCAAAATGTACGAGAGCCTTGGACAGGATGTACATATTTTTTTTTCTTTCATATGGCGTAGATTTATTGGTGAAAAAACAAAACTAAACTAAACTAAAAACAGAACTAAATAAACATTAAATTAACAAAATAACGAGGACTAGAGTAGATAGATTTACAATATACTAATAAATTTAACAATAACAAAAATAATAATAATAAAAGCTCATAATATATTTAAAGGCAAACGTGAGTTTTAGACAGCCAATCCATAGCTTCGTCATCGCCCTTGTGAAGTCCCTCAATTCCTCCCTTGTATCTAGTTTGAGGACATTCCTCCACAATGTGTCTGATGGTTTGTGTTTGTCCGCAGTCGCAAAGGGGAGAGTTTTTTACTTTCCATTTATGTAGGAGATAGTTACAATTACCCTGTTCCGTTCGTATCCTGTTTAGATTGGTCCATATGGCTCTTGGGCAGTCAAACCCTGGGACTCTTTGAGTGGGGTCACTTATCAGGTGTCTATTTTTTACATTACCTTCTTCCCAGTATTGTTTCCACATATCCTCCATTCTGTCAAAGCTGTTTTCTGTTGACCAGATTGGGTACCTTGATCTTAATCTTTTAGTGGGTGTGTTATTTATATCGTTGTATACAGAGAGACTCACTGGTCTATTGATTTTCTGTAACAATTTAACCGTTGCGAGATGTCTTCGAGCCGCCGGGGGGGCTATATTCGAAAGGACTGGAAGCCACTGTAGGTTGGTAGGCCGGACACAGTCTGTGATGATTCGCATTGTATTATTAAGCTGAGTGTCAACCTTTTTTGCATGTACGCTTCTCCTCCAGACGAGGGCGCAATACTCCGCGACGCTGTATACCAAGGCTAGGGCCGATATACGGAGTACATTTGCTCGGCAGCCCCAGCTCGTTCCCGCTAGTTTACTAATAATATTATTCCTGGTTTTCAGTTTATAAAGTACATATTATCAGGACCCTACGCACGTGTGATTTAAAAATTGTATTTTTTAAATGCTATAACGCTTTAGAAATTAAAGGTATTCAAAAAAGGAATTTAGCGCGCCAGCAAGAACGAGCGTTTCCTAATTGGTTTTTTCTTCTTTCGTTTTTTTTTTTTTTTTTAAATAAATCGAGTAAAAAAAATATAATCGACCAAAAAAAAAAATGACTGTTTCGAAAATTAATTTCCGTCAAAAACATGTGTTGTTGTTGTTTTTCTCTCCCCGAGACGTTACACGCGAATGATAAAATGTAAATTTTTTTCTGTCGAAACCGTCGAAAATACATTCAAAAAAAATCAATAACTTTTATATATGTATATAAAAAATAGGTTTACTGCACACACACACGATGAACGGTGCGAGTGAATGGGTTTGATACACCGTCAATATGACCTCATACGGCACGCGGCAATTATAATATTATACGCTGTTGGTTATTTTATTTTTTGGTCTCGCTGTATTTTTAATATACGTTCGAAAAAAAAATACAGTAAACGCTCGCGATTTATACGTATTTAATGTGTTTAGTATAATGTGTTGTGCACACGGAGATTTGCTTATATACAGCAGTATTACATTGACGTCATAACAGGCGTTTTACTCGTTGATTTATCGATTAACCGTGTTAATATACGCCGAAGTCAATTCGTCGTAAGCTTTTCGCGTTTTTTTTATATTCACATAATATATTATTATGCGACCGGTAATCTCGTCGATATATCGTTTTTTTTTTTATTCTCTCTCCCCTCTGTGTCTTGCAACAGAAAACGGCTCGTAGGATTTCTGTGGCAAAGGTCTATAAAAAAAAAAAAAAGTTAGCTGACGAAAACTCGCTTATCCGGTTTCGCGAAATTACGCGATAAATTATTCGAATAGAAAAAAAATTCAACGTAATAATCGCTATAACGAATTATTAAACCGTTTTTTTTTTTTAAGTAAACCACGAGTTTTGACAATTAAACGCCAAGGCCGGACGTGATGATCGATAGTCAATAATACAAGTTAAAAGTAAAATTAAAAATCTACTCTCGGTTTTTTTTTTTAATATTATTTCTCTTCGCATTAACGTATTCTCTTATTCGGAACGCAATTTCGAATTTTCATTGCCGAACGCGTATTTCATCTATAAACACACGTCCGAAACGAACGACTTCAGATTTCCTATACGTATTGCCTGTTGGCGGCTAGTTTACCATAAAAATTTTACCCGCGAATTACCGAGTGTACTTATGAGGGGATTGGGCATTTTCTCTCTTCGTCTTACACACACGAAACGTACGGGTATATAGTAAAATAGACGTTTCCTATACTTCCGACGGTACCGATCCATCTAGTGACGCGATAAGAATTTTGAAAACTGATTCGAATTCCTCGTGAAATTTACTATAGAACGATTTTCCCATTTTTATTTATCTCAATATCATCGAAAATCGATTATTAGCATTTTTTTTTTTAAATTAGTTCAATTAATTTTTTAAGGATTTATGAAAAAAAAAATTAGAAATGTGCGAAAGTCAGTCTCGAGTAGACGAATTCAAATATCTGTTCAATTCAAATTTTTTATCGCAGCACCACTAGACCGATCGGCGTACGTCGGAAGTAGGAAACGTCGATTTTGCTATGTTTCGTGTGTGTGTGTGTGTAAAGCGGCCCATACACGATCAATAATATTGATCAATAATTATATCAATAAATGTTTCAATTTTTTTGGCATACACGCACGCGATCAGTAATATTCATCAATATAATATTGTTCAGTTTCGTTTAGAATGTCAAGTGAAGAGAACGCGATTATTGCTACTGCTACAATTTTATATTGACACTCTATCAATAAATATCAGAATAATTTTGATTGTTTCAATACACTGAACTCGTCTCCAACATGATCTATACACGGTCAATATTATTGTCAATATCGAATATTGATCGAGTATTGGCCGCTTAAGTCAAAGAGAAAAAATGCCCGCTTTCAATCCTCCTTAGGTAATAAGCCGTCCACTGGAACCGTACACGGCCGAACTGGCACGAACAGTGCCGTATTGAGAAATTAAAAAGAAACCGCGTCCCATTTGCGTCGGATGAGTTCGGCCGTGTACGGCCGAAGGTTCTTCGGATCCGAATTGAATGGGATTTTTCGGCCGAACACTTTTGCTCCCGGCAATATTGTCTTCGTTCATTTTTTTATTTATTTTTTTATTTGCGAAAATTATGGAATTAATATGCAGTGAAACGTCCCTGCAGCGTTCATACGATAGTAGGTATTCGTTGAACTCGATCTCATCTCCCGGGAGCTGCAGACTGTGTGTGTAGACGGTGAAATGAAATTCCCGGCCCAGTCTAGTTCTTTCGGCACCAAGTATGGGGTGTACCCGAAATTGCTGCCCTCTTTTTTTTTCGCGCCGTCTTCTCATCGCGGATAATATGTATATTATCTAACAAAATAATCTCGTCCAATAAATCCATTTTCCCGAGGAAGAGGCACAGCTTTCGAGACCAACGGGCGAACTGACGAAAACCGGCTCCGACGGACGGTCGTTGGTTCGGTCGAAAATACGGTTCCGGTGGACGGGAGCAGTGGCGTAGCCAGAATTTGTTCAAGGGGAGGGGGGGTTATTAAATAAATGTGCTATAATTTACAAGTTTATATTAAATTCAACTATACGAGCCTTACCAATATACGTATTACATTATTACCTATAAAAAAATCATGATTGTATATATGATTGAAAGACATACTTTAGTAAAATGTTTCACCGTACGAAAAATATACAGTATATTATACAGTAAGGGCCGGTTTTACAATATCGTGTATTATCCAGAGAATAGTTATTCTAAGATTAAAATTATACCACACTTTATTCGGAGTATAACATATAATGGTATTACAATACAATTTATTCTCTGGATAACAATTCTCCCCGCATAGTTCAATATTATTTTGAAATACGTTTTTCTTTCCATGAGTTATTATGATAACACTAAAAGATAACTTTAAAACAATGTAATATTCAATGAAATATTATAATATAATATAATCGAATTTCTTTTTGTGTTTATCTTTTCTACAGTGGTCATTTAGATAACAATTTCAATGAATTTATCTGTCAGTCTGACGATGACGAAGAAATCGTCAGGTATATTGCACGACCACGAAGGTCGAAAGTTTTTAAAACTTGGTGTAATTACCTTAACGAATTAGATAATGAACAGTTTTTTAGGCGATTCCGATTAAATATTAAGACTATTAATACTGACTTATTATAATTTTTCGACTAACGTAACCAACGTTTCAACTTCGTTCGAACAAATTTTAAATACGTTTTGTTTTCTCACTTTATCCATTTGAATTACAGGGATAAAAAAAAGTAAAAGAAACCAAACTTTATTACGAACAAAAAACGATTAACGAGTGATTAAGGAAAAACGAGTGGTATTTCGTGTACGTGTATTACATGTTTTGAAAAACTTGGTGCATGCCATGGTGGCAGCGGCGGCGATGTGCGTACGAACGACGCAACGGTCTTATTTTTCGAACGAATCGGGCGAATTTTGTGTGTTATCCGGGGAATAAAATTTTATACCAACATATTTGGCTAGATAAAATTAATCTCCGGATAACACTATTCCTGGAATTCGTTGTTATTGTAGAACCCACTTTTCGAACTTATACTTCGAATTGCACTATCTGACGAATAAATAATATGCATTGTAAAACCGGCCCTAAGGGCCGGTTCTACAGTGTCCATTGTTATACTGAGTATTACTATACCAAGAATATTAATCTTAGTATAAGTATCCCTCGAATATTAAACTTCTGTTCTACATATCATTTTATCTCGAGTATAACTATTCTCTGTATTATACTATTTCCTCCACGAATGATTGGTTATTATTATAATCTTATCATAATTTATACTGTGATATTGATAATATGTTATATTTTGTGATATTACTCCTTACAACTAAAACCTTATTCTGTGCTTATACTATACTTTTTTACATCATTGCAATTACATTTTAAATTTAAAAACATGATTAATGTTTTTGAATCTGACGACGATGAAGAAATTATTCAGTATCTTCCTCGGACACGAAAGTCTAAAGTATTTAAAGCAAGAATAAATTACTTAACCGAGTTAAATGACGAACATTTCTTCTTTCGGTTTCGTTTAACTAAATCAACCGTGATAATGTTACTTGATCAAATTAAACATCTTATAGAATGTAATCATGACTGGTATGTTATTTTACGATAAATTTAAACTTGATTATTTTGTATTTTGTATAATTATATTTTTAGGAACAATGTAATTTCTCCTTTAACCAAACTACTATTGACTTTACGGTTCTATGCTCTTGGTACCATGCTTATAGCAGTAGGAGACTTTTCTGGTGTAAGTAAAACATCAGCATGTGTTATTATACAGGAAGTTAGTCAGGCAATTGCATCTTTAGCATCACGGTACATTACATTTCCTAACACATCAGATGATGAAGAAAAAGTAATGGTTGGCTTTTATGAAATAGCCAAATTTCCTAGGGTAATAGGTGCAGTTGATTGTACCCATATAAAAATTCAATCACCAGGTAAAATACAAAAATTGTTTTAAATAAATGTATTTCAATATAACAATCTTATAAAGAATATTTAGGAAAAAATTTTTTAATGAATTCATAATGAAGTTAATGGATATTTTAGGAGGTAATCAAGCTGAGTATTTTAGAAACAGGAAAGGATATTTTTCATGGAATGTTCAAGTTATCTGTGACTCGACACTTAAAATTCAAGATATTGTAGCGCGATGGCCTGGTTCTTCCCATGATCAGACAATTTTTAATAATTCTCGTGTACGAATGAAATTTGAATCGGAAATGTTTGGCAATAAAATTTTACTTGGTGACAGTGGTTACGGAATAACCAAATATTTAATAACACCTTTAATACACCCAAATAGTGCAGAAGAGATACTTTTTAATGAATCTCAAATTCGTACAAGGAACCCAATGTTTTTGTTGAAAGATGTTTTGGTGTTTGGAAACGGAGGTTTCCAATAATATCTCAAGGAATGCGAGTACATTTGAAGAATTCACAAACTATAATCATAGCCACAGCCGTTCTACATAATATTGCAGTTTTAGAACGTGAAGAAATACCTCCCATAGATTCTCAACTAGTGCAAAACTACAATAATATTGTAAACATTCACAACGATGATAACGATCATAATGTTAATCATATTACAAGAAATGATAAAACAAGGCTTTCATTAATTAATAATTATTTTAGAAATCTTTTATAAATATATTTAATAAGTAATAATAGTAAATAGCATTGATTAAATATTTACAATTTATTAATAAATATTATTTAATTTATGTAATTTAATCAATAGTAATAGTAATAAGTAATAATTTAAATTTATAAATAAAAAAAAACAATATTTATAAAATATGCATTACCTATTGTTTAAGTAATCACAAAACTCAACTGACAGTTATTTAAATTTTAAATAATATTTAAATTGCTAAGTTTTTTTTTTAAATTTCAATTTTGGTTTTTAAATTTTCTTTTTGTAATTCAAATAATTCTTGTTCTTGTTGTAATTTTATTTCATGTTCTTTTTTGGTAACCTCTATCTGCAATTTAATCAATTCAATTTTCTTTAGAGCTAAATCTGTAAAATGTTTGTTTGTTTCCTGTCCTGATGATAGTTTAATCTTCTTTTTTTTAACTAGAGGTTCTGGAAAAAATGAGAAATGTTGGTTTTAAAATTGACATAAAATTTCACAATTTAAAAATAATAATTAGAAATATAATAACTTAAATATTTATTTATGTTAAAAAATAGACCTTACTTGATGTTGGGTTTGTGGATGGACATGGGTCATTGGTGGTTGTAAAAGAAGTTTCAGGATGTTCAAAAGAATTTAACTTTTTTTGGCTTAAGCTAGGGTGAAGTGGTTTTTTTAATTCTGCTGGTGACCATGTACTCCAGTTAAATTCATTTTCTGGTAAAGAATTGTCTGCCTATAATATCAATGGATTATTATAATATGTACATAGATTGTAGAAGTGGACAGGATAATTTATAATTTTTTTTTGTGTCATACATCATACTGGTAACTATTTTACTACCTTACTGGTAATTATTTCATTGATTAAAAATAAATCACCTCTAAAACAATTGCAGTAGTTTCATCAATGACATTCATATTATCAATTGTATTATAACAGTTATTCCCATCTTCTTGCAAGTTTTCCACTAAAAATAATAAATAAAAATACACTATTAGACTATTTTATTTTTTAGTATCTATTTGCAACAAGCCTAGATTAACGTATAGGCAATATAGGCATGTGCTTAGGGCTAGACAATTAAAGGGATATTTTTTCTTATTTTATCTCATTGTATTAAAAATTTTAAATGTTTTTAATGATAATATTTGTATAATGGTATCGTAAAAATATAAAATTCAAATCGTTTATCAAATTTGTAAGTACACTGATACGTACATTTTTTCAATTTATGAATGATGTGCAAAGCCCAGATGTTTTAGATGAGTGTAGTATTTATTTTAAAGAATTAATCAAAAATAAAAGGCTAAATGTTCATGTCTTTTGTAAAATTCAAAAACCCTTGCACAATGCTAACATATCTAAATATCTTAATAATAAAGAGCTGGATGGTGTTTTTCCAAATCTTACGATAGTCTTAAGAATATTTCTGAGTACTGCAGTTGCAAATTATACCGGAAAACTGTCATTCTTCGTCTTAAATCGTGTAAAAAAACTACGTCTCATCCACTATATCACAGGAAAGATTAGATGCTTAGCATTATTAACGACTGAAAATAAACTATCTTGAAAATAGGTATAGTTGATTTAGATATAATGAGCAATGACTGGCTCACAGAAAAGTAGAAAAATTTTTTTTTTATTATGTGGTTCATAATCTTAAAAAGTTATGTTATAGTATTTGTTTATTTTATAGACAAAATATTGATTGTTGAAAAAATCTGAATTCCTTTCAAAAATGACTTTACTGTTATACAATGGGCTCTTAAAAATATGTGCCTAGGGCTAAGGTTAGGGCTGATCCAGCGGCCCTGTCTATTTATTAATTTGTTAATTTATTCAGGTTTTTAAAAATATATCAGAAGTTATATTTTTACTTTAATTTTTTATAGTAGGATAATGTTAATGGGCAAAATTAATTACACTATTGGATATTTACCAACAACTTCCATAAAACATTTAGATTATAGGTATGTAGTTAGAAAGACATTGCAGGTAGGTAACATATTTTACTTACAATTATTAGTATCTGAATCAAATATACTGGAACATCCTGTAGCTCCAATTTGTAATATGCTAATAATTTGTTCAGTCAACGGTGATCTTAATTTCTTAGGGCCTGATCCACCACCTTTACAATAATAACAATAATAATATTATTAACAATGTTAAATATAAATAAATACATTTCAATCACATTTTAATGTAATGACTATAGTTAAGTATTAAATAGTAATAATAAATCTAACATACCCGTTTTGAAAATATTTAGTCTCTCCTCTGCAAGGTCTTTCTTGGTTACTTTTTTGAGTGAATCCCATTTACTCCTTAACTGAGTTGCCGTTCTCGCGGTACTTTGTACAGCATTAAATAAATTAGAAATATTTTCCCATTCCAGATCTTTTGTTTGGGAATTGACGGTATCGGTTTTTTTACATTCCACTATATTTTTTTTCTTTTCGACCAATGTCACATCTGACGAATAAATATGCATTGTAAAACCGGCCCTAAGGCGACGATATTTTTCTCGTACACCGTATGATGGGATTTTATCGAATAAAGCAGTGGTAGCGATTAGCGAATGTTATAATATTTTGAGCTCATGTGGGAAAATCCGTATACGTGAAAAAATCAAATCGAATAGTCCCCCCCCATCTATTAACGTGTCAAAATTTGCGTCATGCGGGCGCTGTTTCTAAAATGATAAAATACCCAGCGTTATTTTTGTTTTTTCCCTATTTATTTCGTAAAGCATGTGACATAAAAATTTTGAAATTTCCGTATTAAAATATTTGACCGAAAGCAAAATAAAATAATTTCAATAGTACAAAACAGTAATCGTTGAAATATTATTACCCATAATTATTGTTATACAAAAAAAGCAAAGGGGGGGGTTTGAACCCTTAAACCCCCCACTGGCTACGCCACTGGACGGGAGGCCTTAAACGCGTATCGTTCTTATTCGCAATTACTTATTTACTACGAATTACCGAAAGTTTCGAATTATCGCGTGTCCATATAAATGTAATATTAAGGGTTTGAAAGCGGGTATTTTCTTTCTTTGTCTTACACACATGAAACATAGCAAAATAGACGTTTCGTACTTCCAACGTACCGATCGATCTATTGGTGCGATAAGAAATTTAAAAACAGATTTGAATTCCTCGTGAATTTTACTACAAAACGACTTTCCCACTTTTTTCATTTTTTTTTTCATAAACCCTTAAAAAAATTAACCGAAAAAATTAAAAAAAAATTGTTAATAATTCATTTTTGAAGGTCTTAAAAAAAAAAATAAAAAAGTGGGAAACTCGTTTTGTAGTAAAATTCAAGAGGAATTCAAATCTATTTTCAAATTTCTTATCGCACCAATAGATCGATCGGTACGTTGAAAGTACGAAACGTCTATTTTGCCATGTTTCATGTGTGTAAGACAAAGAGAGAAAATACCCACTTCCAATACCCTTAAATAAACAATTTTTTTTTTTTCGAAACGGGCGTTTTTCGAAAATTATTTTCAAAAAAAAAATAAAACAAAACTGCTCACAATAAAATGCGAGTATAAACGTGACCGGGGTCGGTTCGCGCGCTATATCGCGTGACATTTTGTATATACGCGACGCGGACACATATTATATAGTTGTAATATATCGCGCGCGCGCGCGCGTATATTCAGCACACGTCCCCGCCGCGTATTTCGATTGAATAAATAAAATATTCTGTTTATATGGTAAATTCGAAATCGCCGTTTGTACGCGTATATGCCACGCGAATATTTACACGATTGAGTCGTTATATCGGCGGGAAACGGCCGTATAATATTATATAAAATACGTATACAATGCGACGTGTTTATTATAACAGTGCAACGGTGTTAGGTTAGACATTGTGTTTTACACGCTTTTTGTCGCGCCTTGCGTATTATTATTATTATTCCTACAATATATATATAAACACGCACCGCGACGCTGCTTGTGTATAACGCGCATCGGAAACAACGCGGTTATTATACGCACTGCACAATGATCCGCCGTTTGATCGATATATAATGGGGAAACGTCGGATTTTTGTACACTCCTTCTATTTTTTTTTCTCTACATATTATAATAATGCTATCGGTCTCGGCGCGTCTATAGTATGTCTATGGACTACGGGAAAAACTCGTCCGCGGGAAACGTAGATAATAAATATATTGGATAGGCCACTCCCATATTGAATGTGCATGGTGTAGCGGTCCATTTCAAAGGAGAGAGAAGTCACTATATAAGAGAGTGGTGCATATTTTATCGGAAAAATGTGTAGCGGAATGTTACAAATCCGGAATTATATTATGTTCCATGACGTTTGTGGTGTCAGTGTGTTATCAGTGTATTGTTATCAAACAAACCAAAACATGCGCTCTTCAGTAACTTTAGGTGGTTTTTCATAACAAATCAATGGACGTTTTTATAGTTCAAGTACCGACAGGAGCTCGCGAGTGGCGGTGTCTAAGCGAGCATAGCTCTCTTGGACTTGTTACGATGAGTATAAATGTATAATAATAATAATAATAATACACTGATAACACACTGACATCAGAAATATCATGGAACATAATACAATTCCGGATTTGTACTTTCCGCACATCAAAATTCCGTTATCACGATATCCGTATTTTATTTTTCAGTAAACTATTATTCCGTGAATATATACCCGTCCTATAAGAGTGGTTCTCTTTCTCGCACGGGGTACATTTTAACGTTATGTAATGAAATTATTGTATTTATTATCTATGGAAATTATACGTGGTGATAACGGTTATTTTCAATTTTTGATATTACATATATAAAAATGTAATTATATACGATAAATTATATATTATGTAACATTGCCGAAGTTCTCCCTGATGACTGGAATACCTGACTTGTCTACTTATACACTTACTTAATTAGATCAATCCCGCCCAGTAGCGCCCACGTAGGTTACCAAGTAATGCAACTGCACTAGTAGTCGAATGAGGTGGGTGGGTCATTTTAGAAATCTTATATATGTATTTAAATTGAATAAAATTGAAGAATCGTTTAGATTCGTCGTTTAGATGGACAATGATAAACACGCTATTGGAAATCACGTTATCGTGTATATTTAATGATAGATATATAAATTAATCATAATGATGTAATTAACAATTTTAGTAAACCAAGTCATCATTATATAGAATAGTTAATGAATTTAATAAAAAACCTTTATATACATACTAATATTTTGTATATTATATTTATGAGTTCAAAAATTTGAAAATAACTTATATTCGTGAAAAATTATGGAGCAATAAAATAATAATAATAATAATAAATAATAAAGATCGCATACGCGCGTACGTTCGGTCACTCGGTCAGCGTCAAAATAAACACCCACGTATACCGACATAGCGCGTCAACCGACCGTAATAAAACCGGAAAAGAAAGTAGTCACCAGATAGCGCTACTGAACAAAATAGAGGGGGGCAGACAAACGCTTATAAATAAAGGTCCGAAACGATCGGACCGCTCAGTGTAGTCACGGCGGGCAGGCGCGAACAACGCAGTATTTCTATTTGTATGCGCCTTTCTGCCACGCCCTTCCATGATGTGTCGCAGTGCTATCTGATGACTTTTTCTATTTTATTGTTATTTCGTTTCAGTTCCATGCACGCTGTTCTTCCTTATTCTACATCTTCATTTCGTCTCGGTACATTAATAGATCTTTCTTCGTGGTTATTACAAGTCGAATATTATTATTTTTTAATTCTGCGTATTATAGATACAGAAAAAATGATGTATACTTAGATAGGATAATAGATGAGTGAAATTTATCTAGGTAAAATATAAGATACAAATTATAAATTATTTTAATATTCGTGTTATTAGTTATTACAAAGGGTATATATGATAAACAGATATATACATATTATTACACACACACACACACATATATTTATATACATATGTGTGTGTGTGTGTGTGTGTGTCCAAGTCTCCCTGGAAAAATTCCCAGGTCATTTTTTCTTATTTACTGCAAAAATACTAAAAAAAAATTAGTAAATTGGTTAAAATTTTTTGTCTAGATAATTACAAGAAAGACAATGAATTTTTTTATCTAAGATAACCTAAGTAAAAAATATACATCTAGATGAGATTACAGATAAAAAAATATTATCTAGATAAGTCTCAACACTGTTTATATTATCTAAATACTAAACAAATTGTACCGAAATATTGAGCACAAAGTTTAACACGTACCTATATATAAAGTGAAATATATAATATTATTTCAATATAAAAGTGTATTCAAAAACTATATTATATAATGTTTTCGACGTCATATAATACAATTATTGTCTCTTGTCGTACAATGCGGTCATTTATACATTTTCTACTGCCATCGCGCGTAGCAGACGTTTCGCGGTGGACGAAAAACCCGTTTTCAAAACATTGTTCCGACCAAAAGCGTTTCGTTTCGTCACGAAGACGACGTAATGACCGCGCGTTATATCCAATAATAATTAATAATAATCTAATTTTATCGAACGTTTATTCGGCGACAATGGTTTTCACCGATCGGCATCGGCATTTCTTAACGTATTTGAAATCCGCTTACATATTTAAAAGTATTACCGCGGTAATTATGCGGATAAAATGTGAGGGGAAAAAAGCAAATGAAAAGAACCGCGTTTTCATGCGCGCAGCGGAACTTCTGCAACTCGTTAACACCGCGTATCTATAAGCGTGGGAGTGGTTTTTTTTTTGTACGTCTTCAAAACGACGTTTTAAAGCCCTGCAAACAGTCGCCGAACGCGAGTGTATACAAACACGATATCATATAAATATATTTTATATACGCGCGTTCGTAAAAATCAACAAAACCGTGTTTTTATGACCGAAACGTTCGGGGAAACATGACATTTTCGAACAATAAAAATTCATAAACGTTCAAACCGCGAGTGTTGATACAGTGGACAATATAATATTATATATATATATATATACAAACTGTGTACGAAAAACATACGCCGCACGCTTATATGTACGATCTGCAGGGTGTCCCACATGTGTATTAAACAGAGAACGTATAGGTTTTAATTTGTACGTTATATTTTATTATTATTATTATTATTAGGTTAACAGCTTTTTTATGGGTTTTTTTATTTTTCGTTATATTATTAGTTGAGCAAATATTATGTTTTAGCGTTGTCGCTGTGTTTGTGGTTGTAATTTTTTTTTTTTTTACAACCGAGCGACGTGCGCGTTTTAGCGAATACACGTATTTTAAAAAAATCTTCGTGCGTTTCGTCGCGTGTGTCTCGAGTTTTTATGTTTTTCTTGACTTCGTCACGCGAGGCGTTCGTTTTTTCGTACAGAAACCGACAGTGAAAATGGTAGCTTGTATGACAATACAATACTTATTATAACGGCGATTATGGTGAAAAAAAATTACAAACCCAATGTGGTGTGATTTTCGCGAAATATTTATGTAAATAAACAAATGCATCGCAGCTTACCATATAAACGCGCGTTTAAAACGAACCGGTTTGGTCCAGCCTGCAGCGTTCTCTTCATCATCGTCTCGATGATACTAATGCGACTTCGACCACCTTCTTTTTCACCGTCCCTCTATTATTAACGAAAGGCAGACATTATACAGGACACTCGCTCCTCTTTCCAAACCAATACGACGTATCCAAATGTATTATTTATTTATCCGCACTAACGTCGTCGTTATTAATAAATTCATTTCGGATAACTGGCCTCCGCACATAAATCTGAAATTCGTATATATGTAAAAAAAATAATGTATATTGATGATGAAATTGAAAATGTCTTTTGATTCGTGTCGTGTGTTTTATTGTAAAATTGTGAAAAAGTAAAAAGTAGTAATACATGCTTCTTTTTTAAACATTAAATTAACGATAACCTCAAAAGTCATGGAAGGAAGTGTGGAGCGCACGATTCAGAGTGACACCTTATTACTCCATGAATTGTACCAACCATATATAATATATACAGGGTGTTTCTGAACTCAGTACCGTAAATTCATACACACACTCAGTGGGGTGACCCAATGACGGAAGTTTTGAAATTTTTCTTCCATCATTAAAATCTAAGTTTTTACATTTTTATTCATAGAATTTTGATATAAATGTAAAAATAAGTACACCATGATATTTCCTGCAAAATTCTCATACGAATCGATATGTCACATCACTTTTGCTAATTTCTGCCCGATTTTGACACACGCGAGACGCTCGTGACGCCCTATGTCTACAATATTCGCCTTACACTCCCAACTATATATAACACGTGATCGGCCACCCTAGTCATATTATATAGACACAATCTCCTACCCCTCTCGTTCATTCGCACCAGCTATACTTGGGTCTTCCTCTCCATCACTATACACTTCTATTGCACTCGTTTCCATATAACAACTCCCACTGCCTTTCAATCATCTCTCCGTCCGTTATACTGTGTTGTCAGAGGCGTATTTTCAACTTTTTTCTGGGGGGTCCAAATTTTTTTTTTTGAAAATTCCAACAGGATATATTGATATAAGGTATTTAATCAAAAATACATTTGGATAATCTTTTTTTTTTTCTGGGGGGGTCCAGGGGTACTGGACCCCCCACCGTAAATACGCCACTGTATGTTGTAATGAAGAAAATTAAAGCACATTTTCCCTCCTGCCGAAATGTAACACGATTTTTTTGTTCAAAGATCTTCTTATACATAAACTGAAACTTACTCAGACTGATCCCTAAATAACTTCTATAATTTCGCAGAATAACCTGTTACGCGTATACGTGAACAGTAATACGCGAACTGCAGTACTCTAAAACGCTTTAAAAAAAAAAAAGGAGATCCAAACGGTCTGGACTCGTACGCAGAGTACAGTACAGTTACAACAGTCGGGTTTTTTTTTTTTATAGACATTTATACGCGTTTTTTATACACACACACATACACGAGACGATATAATAATATTACACCGGAAAAATTGTCCTCGCCACGGGAATATACTCGTAATATGTACCAATACTTAATCACATATACGTATACCTATAATATAGCTTCTCGGAACGACTTATGAAATGAATTTCAAAACTACATTGACCGACATAAACATCTGCATGATACCCGTTCTCTATAATACCGCACGTTATTTTATTATTATTACTTTTCTATTATCATTTGTCCATCGCCTCGTTCTTGTGCGATTGTTTCGCACGGGGCAACACGCGCATCACCTATATATAATGTTATACTCATCGTACACGCGATTTATTTATTACGATTATTCAAAACGATTCATCCAGAAAATTTTAAACGGGGTTGTTATAAACTACTACGTTATGTATAATATATTATAGTAATTCACATAAATAATTCATAACGGTATGTATACATATATGTATAAGTTAAAACGCAGTGACACCGAAACGTTTTTTTAAACCCTATTTTTTTTTAATTTATCGCTATTTATTCCACTCGAACGTATAATAATACACCGCGCGCGTACAAGCATTGTCAAACGCGTCGGTTTCTCGCGATAGGTAGCTTTTAAAAAAAAGGAAATTTAATTTTATATCAGAATGTAAATGTGTATTTATATAAAATTCATAACCGAAACGCGTCTAAATATAATATAATCCAATTCATACGATTATTATGACATATTCGTGTGTGCGTGTGCGTGTTAACGACTCGGGATACTTTTCCTTTCCATATTTCTATATACGAAATAAATATAGTAAAAAAATAAAATCAAAATTGAAAAGGAAACCGTATATAATATTTGTGTGATAACCGCGTGTTTTCACTTTCAAAACCTTTTTTTAAATATACGAATATTACGCGATTCGTCGGTGAAACATATAAAACTATATACACTGCACATAATCGTTAATTATATTCTTTTTATTAGATCCCGTTGTGCAGTGTGCACGCGTATAGGCGTGTGTATGTAAATTTCTCGAGATCGGTCTCGGAAAAAAAAAACAATGTTTCACCCGTTGCCCCGGGGATTTTTCAACGCATGAATGATCATTCGATTCAAAATCAAATATCACGTTTGTTAAGTAATTTCAACGTTAAAAATATGTTGAAAATAACGCGTATCCTATACACTGCATGGATCTATAATAGAACGGATGATGAATAGAAAAAAACGCAGCGACTATATTATATTATTATTAATGTACAATAAGTAATTATTGTTATACTCGCGTAATAATACAATACGGATGACCCGAAATATTTCAAATACGAATATTACAACAAATTTCGAATTCGTAGAGCGATAATAATGTATATAAATATAGCTTTGCAGAAAACAACAATTAACGCGCGGATATAATAGAAATAAATCGTATACGATTATTATTATTATTATTATTATTATTATTGCACAGACACAGACACTGTTGGAGTACCCGTTTCACAAACTGGATTGTTTTATAATATTGTACCCGTTTTTTTTTATTATTATTATTATTGTCCGAATCGATTGGTTTTCTTCGCGACGTAACGTAATCCACAACAAACGTGCGTAATTATTATTATTATTATTATTATTATGATTTACTCAAAACTATGTACATATATTACATAATACGCCGTTTTCTTCATATATGAGTACTTACTCTGCGCAAAAAAAAAAAAAAAATTATAAGCTAATACGTCTACGGTGAGTTTTATATTTTGTTAAGTTTTATCGACGATAATATTTAACAATTTAAAATTTACACGGTTGTGTAAAAAAAAAAATTTTTTTATAAAATGGTATTTATACAACGATTTTTGTGTATACATTCTGCGAATCGAACAACGCCGAATATGTTGATAATATATATTTGTATACAAATCACTTTTTGTACGCTTCGCAAATCGCGTACAAGAATCTTTTATATGTACATGTTGTTGTATGTGTTGTATATATATTATGTACATGTATATGTTGCACGCATATCGCGATTCGTACTGTTATAATATACAAGGTCTACTGTCCACAATAAATATTTTTTCAATTTTAATACGAATAATAATAGTAAACGTAATTAACATTTTTAATGTTTTATTCGATGCCTAATAATAACCGATACTACTTTGAAATTAAAATATGTAATGACTAATGATGATTCATTCGTATACTTATTTGTACACGCCACATATTTATTTGTTATTTTTAATTTCGTTAATGTCGATTAAATATTAAATTTTTTTTTAATTTTCAAACTTTTACTAGCGTTTTTCTTTTTTTTCTCGCCATTATATATATAATTTTTTAATATACCGCGTGTAGTATTGAAAAATTAAAAAAGATTTATAACTGTAAACTAAGTTTTTTTGTTTTTACAAAGTATCTACTTTTTACAACAGATCTGTACACTTCGCAGAATGTACAAAAAAAGAATCGTTGTACAAATTATATAGCAAAGTGCACAATTCCGGAATTTACTATATGAAACATATATTACGCGTACATATTCAGGAGACTTTAACGCCTTATTTTGTATACATACATCTAGTTGAGGCGTATTAAAGTCTCCAGGATAATTCAAAAGTAATCTTTTTTTTTTTTTTTTAATTCACGATCGATATCAATTTAACGTTGTGATACGGCATAAAATGCAACGAATTACAAGGTCGTTATATAATTTTCACTCGTGTGAAAACGCTACCGTGAGATAAAATTTTCATACAATACACGGAAAACGAGAATGAAACAAGCGTCTTCGCACAACGCGGCGTGTATCATATCAAAACGATTTTAAAACGATATACATATATACGTATAAAATGGCGATTTAATGCCAAAATAATATTATACGTATATACGCGTACATATCGGAACGTGACAATAGACAAAAAGTGTGTGTGTGTGTGTAGTATATGAAAAGGAGATTTAACCGCGTTTTGTTAGCGTCTCCTCGGCGTTCTCGCGCCAACTATAGTGTGTGTCCTACACGCGCGTATAAAGGTATTGCTATACCATATTTCACGAGAGAACGTACTCGTCCTGCATTGCTGCGCATCCCCTCCCCCCCAACTTGACCGCACTCGTTATCGTCATTTATCGTAAGCTACGGTCACACTGCGTCCTCCTTATCACATTCGCGATTCAAAACAACCCGAAAAATTGGAAGAAAAACTATTTTCTCAATAATTTTAAAACTCGACGCAAAAGAAAAAAAACTATACATAACGTATATTATGTTAATTGAACAACTTGGTATTAGTGTGTTACAATTTAAATTCATTTTAATTATAGAACAATTTACAAATGTACACAATTATAAGCTAGACACGATATTGGAGAGCATAGGCGGAAATGGGGGCTTAGGGGCTAAGCCCCCCAAATATTTTATAATTTGTATGTATTTGACTGATTATGACTGATGTTAAAAATGTTAGCCCCCCCAGAAAATTTAATAGATTTTCGCCTATGTTGGAGAGCTTGAAACATAAACATTTGAGTTTTTGGTATTACCATGACAATTTATTAAAATGTATTATTACTATTTACTTATAACGTCCCCGTCCCCCATTGAAAATTCCTGGGCACGCTACTGCCACCAATATAATATATATTATATATATATATATAATACGTACACTATATTATGACTGCGTGTCCGAGCTCGCGCTGCGTACACGCGCGCGCTCGCGCATATAATTCAATACCTGCCGTTGTGCGTTATTTGGTCCCGCGGATGTCGCGACGACTTTTGGTGTTTTTTAAAGCGAAGCACTCTTACGGTCATAGGCGCAATTTGGGGGGGGGGCTTGGGTGTGCTTAGCACCCCCAGTTTTGAAATTAGCACCCCCAATTTTTTTTCGTATTTATTTAAGTTTTAGTTAGTTATTACGTACACAATACATACATAACAACAGTTTTGTTCTGTGATATTATTTAAATGAATAATCGTGCGATGACTGAAAATACGTTGTCTTACAGACTGGTCAAAAAAATCAAAGAAAACAATTTAAATTCAGATAATTTTATAAATTTATAATATAATAATATGCTATTGACAAAATATATCAATTTGATTAGGTAGTGTGGTGACTGGCGATAAAATCGTTCCGACCGTTCGACGTTCGGCGAAAACATCGCAGTGTGACAACATTCAAAGTACTATTTTAGTTTTATCACAGATTATCATCGTTATTGAAAAAGACCTAACCAATCAAATTGATATAAAGTATAAACGAAGTAATAAATATTTTTGCTCGAAGTGAAAGGAGGATGTTGTTATTATAATAAGTAATAAAGTGTAAACTCAAATTTAAAATTAAAGTTGATTAAGGTTCATATGTTCATAGGCGGAAATAAGGGGGCTTAGGGGGGCTAAGCCCCCCAAATATCTTATAATTTGTATGTATTTTGGATATTTGACTGATTATGACTGATGTTAAAAATGTTAGCCCCCCCAGAAAATTTAATAGATTTCCGCCTATGCATATGTTACGTTTATCAATGAATGTGTAATTACTGTAATTAAATAATAATATACTTTACAAAGCATTGTAGCCATTACTTAAATATGTAATTGTTTAATGGTCATTGAAGTGTTGCGGATATCGATAACTCTATAAAATAATATGAAAAATTGAGGGGCTTCAGCACCCCCAGTTTTTTCAGTGAAATTGCGCCCCTGCTTACGGTACGTTTACACTTGTGCGCTTTCCTCTTCGATTTTCAATTCGACTTGCATTTCAACGTTCAATTCTATTGAAGAGGAAAGCGCACAAGTGTAAACGTACCGTAAGAGTGCTTCGCTTTAAAAAACGCCAAAAATCGTCGCGACGTCCGCGGGACCAAATAACGCACAACGGCAGGTATTGAATTATATGCGCGCGCGCGCGAGCTCGGACGCGCAGTCATAATATTATATAGTGTACCTACGTGTGTATGTGTGCACAACGCGTCATGATGTGATTATACTCCGTGTATCAGTGGGAAAATCTTTCGACCTCGTCGGAACGTATTAAAATATAAAATACACACGGCCCCCACGGCCCCGTCGTCGTCGTCGTCGTCGTCGGTCTGTGGCTCGCGCCACGGTTTCGTCTACAATATTATAAATATATCTATCGCTCGTGCACAATACATTATAAAATAATTCGTTGTTGTTGTTGTTACGTATATCGACGTTATTGATTCGACTCTATATACGCGCACACCCGTACTCTGTATGTAGTCCGTATATATTGTGCACCAAACCGTGTTATTAAAAAACAATCGATACGGTCCGCGATGTTTGTTTATCGAGACTGTACCACACGCATAAGTATACACGAGCGGTGGTGGTGGTACGTTTTTCGTCGTTTTTTTTTTTTTTTTTTTATCCGTATACACACACACACACACTATGTAATATCGCGCGGCGCTCGGCACGAACGAGGGGCGCTGCGCACCGGCGGGTCACGACTGTGAACCATATTTATTTAACACCTCCGCCCACCTGTGTAGCAGCGGCACGCACCGGTCGCTCGATAAATCAACGCGAGACGCGCGGCGCGAGATTCGGCGGAACGCTCGCGTGTACCGTATACGTATAAGGCCGCGCGCACATTGGACAGCGTCGAGCGTCCAGGTGCGCGCACATTGCACAGCGTTACTTTTGAGCGGTGTGGTTGAATTATGGGGATTGAAAGCGGGTATTTTTCTATTTGTCTTTTACACACATGAAACGTAGCAAAATAGACGTTTCGTACTTCCGACGTACCGATCAATCTATTATTGGTACGATAAGAAATTTGAAAACAGATTTGAATTCCTCGTGAATTTTACTACAAAACGGCTTTCCCACTTTTTTTATTTCTTTGTCACGGTTTTGTCACTTTAAAAAAATGAATTCGTTTAAATTAAACGAATGTACTTTCCCACGGCCACGAACAATCTCAATGGTTTCTTTTTTCGCTTTTATATTCATATTTATAATACCCCAATACGACTTGCGGGTAATCAGCAACGCTGCTTAATTACATTATCGCAATTTATCGTATTATTATAAATATGAATACTTCGCTGTCTATCGCGTCGACGTACCGGAGGCGACGACCTTATAATCGCGCGTAACCTTCAATGTTTCGCAAAAGGGTGGACAGTGAATTGTTGACAATTTTTTTTTTTTTAATTTGTTCGGTTAATTTTTTTAAGGGTTTATGAAAAAAGTGTGAAAGTCGTTTTGTAGTAAAATTCACGAGGAATTCAAATCTGTTTTCAAATTTCTTATCGCGTCAATAGATCGATCGGTACGTTGGAAGTACGAAACGTCTATTTTGCTATGTTTCATGTGTGTAAGACAAAGAGAGAAAATACCCGCTTTCAATAAAGAAATTTAAGAATCTAAAAGAAATAAGATCTAAAAATACCCATGATTATGGAAAAACCAGATAATCAGTATATTTCATGAGCGTCGAGCGTCGAAATTCGAACACGTTTGATTTGTGACGCGCCGCGACGCTGATAGACGCTCGTAGTCAATGTATAAGCACTCTGATTTAAATTTTATGAGTTCCATTTTTTTTTCACGACGCACACTGTACTCGCTACGATCAGGGTTATCGCGTTTCCGTCGGGGGCCGTTCTCCGACACATTGATAAGAATGAGCTGTTAGGTTTCAGACCTAACCTCACATTGCTTTCAATACCAACAGAAATCTTTTAAAAATATGCAGAAAGAAATTTCGTAATGTATATATTATAAATCCCTGATGTAGTTATGGTTTATTGTTGTACAAAATTGTAGTTATTCGTGATATATTATGTATATATTATTATATCATGATAGAAACTACAAATATGTCTGTGATACAAACAGAAGTTCCAGATGATAAGAGGTAGTTAGGTTTATGATTTTTAGTTAGATTTTGAATTATTCGTTGAGAATACTTTTTGTTCTCATTGTTGGTAGCACTAAATTCTTATCTACACTATGTTCTTATCAATGTGTCGGAGAACGGCCCCCATCCCATCGCGTTTTGCCCCCTCAAACGGACTTTCTCGTCTCACTCGTCGTTCGTCTCGTATTTGTAGGTTTCCTACGACTTCGATTTCGGTCCCTCTCCAAAGAAAAAAAAAACCGTTCGATTTTTCGTTTTCAAATAAATATTATTTTTAAATATTTCGCCAAAACGAAAAATGAGTTTTTTTTATTTATTAATTACGTTTTACGTCCGATTATCTCGAAAAAGTCTCGTTTTAACGTCGCGTTTCGTACATATTTCAAATAAAATGTGAACGTCAGTGGCGAAACCAGAATTTTTTCAAGAAGGCGAGGGGGGGGGTCATACTTGTTCAAACGTATAGACATTTTCAATTATTATACAAGAAAAAAAAATTTGTTTTATACATATACTATATATGCATTTAATACGTTTTTCACGAAAATATAAATCAATTTTTATTAAATTTCGATTATAATATTACGTGTACAATATTATATAATTTTCATTACAATTGTATTCGATTAAATTTGAATCAATATGATAACATTTTAGATTCCGAGGAATGTATTGGTTTTACAATTCTTTAAGTCTGTATCCAAAAATGTTACCAGCTCCGATCTTTGCGCGTGTAACACTGTTTTCCGGTTGAAAATTACATCTCAGTTAGTACTTTACAGTGGTTATTTTTTCGATTTACTCAATACTTTTTTTAAGCGTCGGAAAAAACTACCGAAAAACTACGTAAAAACGCGATTTCGTATAAAAAAAAAAACGATTATTGCTATTTCTTCGTTAATTTGAAATATTATAATGGTCATAGAAATCTGAAATTCTCCTACCAAATATGTAACTCTGCAGGACTGTATGTAACGATACGAATTTTTCAAAAAAATTCTTTTAATTTTAGGCTATTTATAGTAATTGTAGATTTTGAGGTATTTAATTCGTAAAAGAGGTAATTTTTGCAGGTTTTAAGGCATAAGAATTTAAAACAATGTCACACGTTTGTTACCCTTCAACTATGTGTTCAAAAACAAAACAAAATCTCGAAAATCGTTAAATCACAATAATTATTCTTTTTATAACCATTTCAGATTTGTTCGTCAAAGCGTATTGCGCCGAAACTCCGCTCAGAATCGTTTTATCCAACGCAATGATTTTTATCGCATTGCTTTCAAATTTAAAGCAATAACAAAACTCTAAAATCTTTAAGTAATTCGCTTAACTCCTCGTTACGTTTTTAAATGTTGAAATTTCAATGGGGAGGGGAGGTCCGGACCTCTTGGGTACGCCCCAGTCGCGCAATGTATATAGTGTCTAACTGTGTGCGATTGAGATTGTTTATAGAGTTTTCGTATTAAATCCATTATGATAATAATCATCGATTTGTCATGGAAACGAGCAGTATAGTTTTTAAAAATGAACGATATTCGTGTTGCTTGGCGCCCCAAGCTGTTTGTGCGATTCGTGATTCGTTAAGCAAATCCGAAAAAGCGTATGCGCTCTAACGTTATTTTCGTTTCGATAAAACAAATTTCGTTGAAGTTCTATTCGTTTTCGTTCACGCGTGTGACGATAATATTGTCAACTCGTAAACCATCGTGTTCCATTATATTACGGCTTATTACCATCAGGTGTCTGGAATAAAGTCGGATCGACAATGGATTTTCGTAGTTTACTCTGTTTGGCGCAGAAAAACTGCAAGACCGAAGAGAAAGAAGTAAATATCATAAATAGTTATTAAAAAAATAAAACGCGCGTTACAATCGATTTAGACAGATGACCGTTAAAGTCACGTGTATTATATTGCGAATGTCAACGCGTATTATATACATATATTTGTATAATTCATCAAGGTAAAATATTTCAAAGCGTCGTTGGATCCGGTAAAAAAGGAATCGAAGGAAACGCGCAAAGTGTCCGAGGATAACGTTAAGAAGTTTTTGGCAAAAAAGAAAGAAAAAGAAGGACAAATACAGTTGGAAAAAGACAAGGGGAAAGAGGAATTAACATCGTCAACAAGTCGAGATAAGAAATCGTCCAAACGCGTGCGGTCCATGTTGAAACGTACCGAATCTGCGAATAAATCGGTTATCGAGGACGCCAAGGTTGATGTTAATAGTACATCCGTCACCTTAGCGGGTATGTACGATTGAAAATTAAAAAAAAAAATACAAATTACCCGGAGTACAATTATTGTTTTATTTTTTTTTTTTTTAATATGTATTCTTGTTCATTTTCATTTTTGTCGAATTTTCTTTTTCGCTTTGTACCCGACAATGACTCGGTGAAAACTAAATAATAACAGATTCAATACAACAACTCTATATCGTAATACTCGTTGGTTTCATTTAATATTATTTTTTTGTATTAATTACGAGTACACATTTATATTGTTTTCTATTATTTTATTATAAATATTATGACAATATATAATAGAATAAAACGTACGTATTTGTGTTCGCTAATTGTAGTATGTAGCCAACCGGACGAAGACGATTACGGGTACGTTTCAAAAGTTGCTGCTGCTGTTTACGACAATATTATGGAGAAATACGCGAGTACTCCAGCCGACACAAGAAATACAAAAGACGTTAATACCAAAACTACAAAAACTATAAGACATAATGATCTTTCTGTTAAAAGAGTATGTACCTTGTCCGTTTCGTTAAAGATATAAACAAATTGTATTAGTATGGTATTTTTCCCGTCACTGCGTATTTAAAAAATATTTTTGATTGTGTTCAATGTGTTTTTAAAACTATAAATTATCTCTTAGAATCGAGTGAAATTCGCGTTGTTAAAAGAGGCAGAAAAGAATGAAAAAAAGTTGTTACGGCCCAAACGAAAGAGAAACCCCGTGGTTATAGAAAATGGTGAAGATCGTCATTGCAACGTAGAGCCACCGAAGAAAAAGCCGAAAACTGATCTCGGTGCGGACAAGCATAAAAAACGACGCATACTACCGCCACCGATAAGTTACCAGGAATTACTTAAAATCGCCGAAAAAATACAACACGAACCGGTTATAACTGAAAAGAAAAAAGAATCTTCTTTGCGTTTGATGACTAAGAAAGAAAAACAATTATATTTAGAAGAACAGAAAATGAAAGCGAGGAGAAATGCTCAACGGCGCGAGGTAAATGAAGTAAAAACTGTTGGAATGGCACAAAAACCACTTGTCTCTTTTTCAAAAGTTAATGTGATTGTTGAAGACAAACTGATAAAGCGCGCTTCGGTGTAGTCTAAAGATTTAGAAATCTGCAAAGAGCCCATGTAGTAATGGTAAACATGAGAAATACGCGCCTAGGTCGTTGAATGGTTCTGACAGTGTAGATGTCAAGTTAAACAGAGGCAATGGAAACGTGCCTAAAATCGGTTTACAAAAAAATATTCGTGTAGTGAAAAGAAAAATATAGGATATGTAGAAATATAGGATGGTCCGGTGGTTCTACTACGCCGTAATAATTGTTATTAACGAATAATCGGCACTTATATTGGCGATTTCGTGACCGATATTGTTTACCGTCATGGTACGAGTGTCATTGGCGTTTATATAAAAATGTGTAGTTAAATTACTCTTATTCGTAATCTTTCGAGCGAACGATACACCGAAATAAATGTAAAAATTAAGATCTGATACTCAAACAGTACGCATTTTTTGAAAATCTAAAGCCCCATACAAAAACAATCTTGTTAGCTGAATAAGTATTATTTAATTTACTTCACTAACACTTGTTTATAGATAAATGTTTTCTATTTTCTTAGGTCTTATAAACGATTTGACAGACATCCGAAGGGAGAGAGGAAGAGAAAAACGATGAAAAGAAGAAAAGAAGAGCTTGAAGTGACAAATCACGACATTGATTTATACGTATTTTGTTACCTCAATTTGAATAATTTTGGTCATAATATGTGTTTAAACTGTATGTTACCTTTTTAAGGTCATATTTTTTGTACGAATAACGTTTTGTTCGTTTCGTATTTAATTATTGTTTACGTTTGGTTCAATTATTTTTCTAAATAAAAACCTGTTAACAAATATGTATATTTTTTTTTTTTGGTAATTATCGTAATAGTATATAAATTTTAATTTTAATGAAGATTTTTCTAACAGGCTTCTATATAATGAAACAAGGCCGTAGCCAGGGGGAGGGGAAGGGTTAGGTTTCAGACCACGTCCCGAAATTTTTTCTTAAAATAAAATTCAATGATTTATATTCCATTATTTTTATTTTATTTCATATTTATATTCTCCCCCCTCCCACCAAATTTTTTTGCTGGCTATACGGTCTCGTAAAATGAATAAAAATTATAGTTATACGCGTAATATAACAATACGAAAATGGAGAAATCAATATATTTCATTTGAAAACCGTACGCATCGATCGTGCAGTAGAAAAAATATTTTATAGAGAGTGTATTAAAAAAAAAAAAAAATTAATTACACGAGTAAATTTCCAGTACGTTTCCGCGTTAAAAAAAAAAAACGGACACCATTTCGATGGATGCGGCCGGAGCAATCGAATTGGCTCCCAAATCCAGGTAGTCGATATTTTTCCGTTAAAAAGTACCTTTGAATTGGCTCCCTACAGATTGTTTTCAAAAATATATTGGTTACCAAAATGTTGCATTTTATATCGCCGCTGTGGCATTTGTTCTTAGCCTATTTATATATACGTTTTTTGTTATGTTCACGCGTGTTACCACCTTACTACCTATATATTCTAATTATTTTTTACTCAAACGATATAATATATTTTTATATATTCGCCGACAACGAACAACCGTACAATATCGAGGATCCAAGATTAAAGAAACGTAAAATTAAAAATTGTTAAATTTTAAATATATAAACGTATTTATTAATTAAATATATAAAAAAGTTATAAAGTTATATCTTAATTATTCTAACACGTGATTTACGGTCGAGTTCATATATTTACTACCATTATTATTACTATAAAATACAATATTATTACGCAATGTGACGGGCGTCATACGAATGTATAGGAAAATTATTGTAGAAAAGTCTATAAGATGAAATTTTTTTTTTTTTCACATAAATATATACCTAATAAAATTTAAATAATAAGGCTCGGACCGTTTGACAAATATTCAAATACACGAGTCACTGCAGTACTTTAACAACAACCCCTTTGTTAAATAATATTATTTTACTGGGTTTTTGAGAGCCAATTCAATGGTAGATTTTTACTATATTTGTCCAAAATCGGGAGCCAATTCAATAATGGTCGCCGATGCGGCGAGGTGTGATGAGGGGCGCAAACTGTTAATTACATACGCGCGTATATCTCCGAATTTTTTTCCATAACTCTGCACGCGTATTTTCTACCGGTCCGGTTTCCTCCTCCTCCCCTCTAACGATAAATTATTGGAACGCGCGAACGATCGTTTCGGAGGTATAAAGACGAAGCGACGCGCATCACGCGAGAGAGAGAGAGAGACGATTTCCATATACACACACACACACAAACACGATGCACGTACAGAGGAGATATATTATCTTATATAAAACGCGTAATGTTTTGTGTGTAGATTTTTTTTTTTTTTTTTTTTAATATACAAAGATCGTGACCCCGGAGGGGGGTGTGGCCGAAGCTACGAAATCTATAACATTTCGATCGTTTGAATAATTTATAATAAACCGTGATGAGCGAGCGCGTATAAGATATCTGGTCCACCTTTCACTGAGGAGACGCGCGCTCGCGTGTTTTTCCTATAACCGAATACCGAACGCGGCTCGGGGACCGCGACTCTGTCGGCGGCCTCTCGAGGGGGTCATTTACGCAAATGGCCCGTGCGATTATTCACCGTACGTATTTGTAACGATAATTATATTATTTAAACGTGTATTTTATGTGAACGTTATGCGACTACAATAATACGTGTACGTATACTGCAGGAAAATAAATTATAATAATTCGACCGCGGTGTGTGTGTGTGTGTGTGTACGTGTAAATAAGTAACGAAAAAAAAATCGGTAACGCCACCGGTATATGAGGAAGAAAAAATATATATATATATTCGTCGTCGTATTAGTTCCGGGCGGACCGCCGTCTCGAGTGAAAAGAATATTATTCGAATAATCCGTATATTCATCACACACTGCTGCGGCGTATATAATATAATACGCGATGCGCTTACGACGACAAGATACGCCCGCGCTGGCAGCGTTAACGCGCGCGCGATCGCGGCGACCACCCCAATCGATTTAATAATAATAATAATAATAATATATTATAATATATACGCGCGACGGTGTATTATTATAATTATTAAATTATATTTTATATTCTTCGGGAATCGTGTACGCGCCAAAACGAATTCTGTACATAATATTATTACAAGGCGTATTATATGTGTAATTAATTTTTTTTTTTTTGTAAACGTTTTATACGCGGCGTATATTATACGAAAATCGCCGTAAAGTCGTCGACGGAACGGAACAAAATGTACTTTCTTTCTATATATAAACGCGGGTGAAGAAAAAAAAAATAAGAATTACACGTTATGTAAAAAGCCCCTCCCCCGCTCAAACGCAGTCCGCTATCGTTTTAGCAACGTGTTTTTTTTTTTAGCAATACCCCGCCAGGGTCGTCTCTCGAAAGTCGTTGTTGTTTGAAAGCGGGCATTTACACAGCGAAACAGACGTCTCCTACGTTCAACGTACCGATCCGTCTATATATAGTGGTGCGATAAGAAATTTGAATTGAACAGACATTTGAATTCGTCGTGAAGTCTACTTGACATCGACTTTTCCACGTTCCTAATTTTTTTTTCTTTCATAAATCCTTAAAAAATTAATTGAACCAATTTAATAGAAAAAAAATCGCTAATAATCAATTTTTGAAGGTCTTGAGACGAAAAAAAAGGTGAAAAAAAGCGGGAAAGTCGTTCTATTCTATAGTGAAATCGACGAGGAATTCAAATGTGTTTTCATTATCGCATCACTATAGATGGATCGGTACGTCGGAAGTATAGGAAACGTCTATTTCGCTATACGTGTAAGACGAAGATGAGAGATAATGCCCGCTTTCAATTCCCTTAACGCGGAAATTTAACGGGTTTGACAACGCGTTTTTCCTCGTAAAAAATAGATGCATTTCTTCGGTTTGAATATTTGATTATCTGCAGAAAAAAAAACGAGTTTCGATTGAATTTCGACGAAAACGACGCAGTAATCGGAAGACGCGGGAAGACCGACTCGCAGTAGATGACGCGCGGTCGAAAGAGTCGACGAACGGTCCGCTAAACGACTTGAGGTGCGTGAAACAGCCGATGAAAACGGAGTTTATAAATCGTAGAATATTGCGGTGCGCGAAGAGGCTGAATTATCGTGAAGTCTGTGAGTCTCGTCGGGTACCGGCTCGTTCCCGTTAAAACGTTTCTAAAGAAAACATTTCTCGTTATAAAAATTGAAGAACATTTTTTTTTTTGCGACACATAATCACGTGAGACGTGTGTACACTTGCAGGAAACATCAGCTTAAACGACAGTAGGTAACAAAAAAAGAATTTTTAATCGCTGCAAAAAAAAAAAAAAAGGCGAAACGATTAATTCCGACCGAGATTTATCGAAACTTTGGAAAAATTAAAAACGTGGCTTTCAAAAAACGTATGAGAATTTTTGAAGCGTCCAGCTTATATACACAGTCCACGTCTTGCTCCGTTTGATTTTTGAACAGTTACAACGACATCTTATCAGTACGTGTATACCTTGTGGCTTGTACGATGTCATACGTATATATAAAGTCAAAGTAATCGAGTGAAGGAACGAAATTCGACAATGACCGATTTCCTAATGAGGGCACAATACGTTTTATCGATGCGAAACGGGATGGCATCATGACATCATGACGATCTGGCAGACAATAATTGAATCGGTCATTTCAAAAACAACATAAGTCATCAAACTGAAATTTTATACAAACCACAAATAACTCCATAAATTCAGAAAATTAACTTTTTTTGTACTTTTACCTCTTTACACATTTATTTTTAAGGTTCATTACATTCATAATTTGTGGTTTTAAATTGTCTATCTTTGACTATATTTCACTAAAATAATATAAAACTTATTTGACTTATGTTGTTTTTGAAATGACCGATTCAATTATTTTCGAGCTTGCGGTATACTCTTCTCCTTCTCGGCCATATACCATTAAAGTCCATCGCCGTAACAACAACATTCCTCCCCGTCCACCGATATTTCTTCTGCGTTCTCTATACACAAATCATCATCTTTTCTTCTATCTGACCGCTACTACGTTGTCGTCTGCGGATCGTCCTCCGCGGGGTCGTTTCTGAGTCTCCCCGGTCTCCGTCTCGTCACGTCGCCCCGGCGGCACGCCCTCAGACACGCGTCCGGCCCGTCTTATTCCGCCGATTTCCATACAATACCCGCAGGCTTCTCCGTACAAAAAAAACTTGTCGATTCTTCATTTGTCCTGATTTCAAAAAAAATTCACCTTCGCCGTTCTTTATCGGGCCACGAAATGTTTCTCGGTATTTTCCCGTCGAAAACATCCCCCCCCAATCAGTTCTCATCCGTTTTTCGATCGCCCTGCAGGACTCGCGACTAATGCAATACACTTCGATCGTATCGTAACGGCTTTGTCGCGCTCTTCGATGTTATCAAAATTTAAAAAAAACGCGATTTCGATTATAAAAGCCGAATACCGAATTACGCGGTCGTGAAAAAACAGTCTAAACCTTTCGAAGCGCCGTCAGAAAAAAAAATTTGAAATATATATAATATATATAAACATATATAAAACTACGGATAATTCGTCGTACGAGTATAATATATTGCAGAAGACATCGTGGTGCGCAGCAGCGTGCAAACCGTTTTGCACGGTAGGCCGCCGCCGTTATCCGAGGAAATAAAAAAATACGTATTAGAAATAAAAAACCAATCGAAATATTTATATATACGTAAGACCAAAAGTCACGAACCAATTTTCTCTAAACGATTTCATCGAATCGTTTCTGCATTATTATTATTATTATTGTATACGCGCGCGCGACATGTGCGCGGCGAGGATGGACTGCGTGGAAAAAAAAAACCCCCATTACAACGCGCGCGCACAAATACTTTCTGCCTTTTACGGTGTACAGAAGAAGAAAAAAAACGGACAACGACTGAGACTATAATATTATACACGCTGCTGCCCGTGTACCTGTATATAATAATAATAATAATATTATTATTATTATTATGGTATAGTTGTAACCGTGTGTAGTAGAATTCGTGTAGACACGGAACTGGAGCAAGGCTCGTTGTCGTCGGCTCCGGTTTTCGCGTGAGCCGCGGCCGCCGCCCCGCGTACTGTACGCGCGCCGCGGTCCGCGGCGCTGCAAAAGGCAGACGATACCCACGGCGCGGTCGCACGACACCAACCGTCGCGTCGTCGTCCTTCGCCGCGGGTAACGGCGGGGGCAAGTAGGTAACGCGCGCGCCCGATTTCGTGACCGTTTTCTCGTGATGCGCCGTACGCATGTATAAAAAGTACGTACACCGTACACATTTTTATATACCATACGCGTTTGTGGCCGTTCGCTTCTGTACGCGTATTTCGTTTTTTTTTTTTTTTTTCTATTTTTTCTATTTTTTTTTTTTTTAATGCTACGCGCACTCGCTTTTTTCTCGTCCCCCTCCCCTCGCCAACGGTATAATATCTCCTCCGTAAGCCGCGCGCATATCCTGCAGACCGTGATTAAAGGCGGCACAACGATACTGCAGGCACTACAAATATATTATAGGTATATTATGTCATCAGTGGCGTGACGAACTTATAATTTTCTATAGAGGCAAGCGACAGATTTCCCAAAGAACCACCCACCAACCCGCTATACACTTTAGCACATGGGTCGGCAACTGGCGGACCGCGGATCCGGACCGCGGAAGGTATAACTCTGGACCCCCTCAACACATTGTACTTGATTATGTTATTTACTTTAATAATATATAGTATATAATATATTAGTTCGTGTACATTCGCCGGTGGATACAGTGCGTGTTTCGTTTTATAATAATATTTCTTCGTATTATTCGTTCAAAATGTTCAGTAAAAAACGTAAAATTGACAGCGAAAACAGAAAGTTTTTGAATGAGTGGACAGAACTATATTATTTTGTATTACCTGAAAGGGTTGGAGCCATTCCAGTCCGCTTAATTTGCAATTCAACTGTCGCTATTGTTAAAAGTGGAAATTTAAAACGGCATTATGAAACTGTACTCATCATAAAGATTTTCATACAAAATTTCCTCCAGGCAGTGAAGTGCGTAAAAATAATCTCCACGCATATATGTTATCTTATAAAAATAGATCGGACAAAGATTTTTAACACTGGACCTCATTGATTTATTATTTTAATCTTTAGGACTCCAATAGAAATTACTTGCCGACCTCTGCTTTAGCACAACAATCGTCTTTTTATTATAATCTTTTGTCTTTTGATTATAGGCGGTAAAATGTTTTACCATCGGTGGCCATTAATTATTATTAAGTATAATGACCTAGACGATCCTTGGTTTGTTATTTTACCACCCTGTATATCTAAACTTGACAATAAAAAAGAAATTTTTTTTTTTTTTTGGATTTCTATTACACACGATCGAATGATTTAAGCAGTAAAATTTTGAAAAAAATTGAACGACTAGCCGCCTTCTGTTCCATATATAGGGTTAATACGGGTTAATAAAAGAATCTATGATGCGGTGAAGTCAGAATTTGGTGGTCGGATTTAATTTTTAAGTTTTAACAATTTGACAATAATTTCATATCGCATTTACTCATTAGTTGCGAACCTCCGTGGCTATACGAAAATGTGGCGATAAAATAAAATTATAACGTTTGCGGTACATTTTAACATTTAATTCAATAGAAAACGTCAATAAGTCATTACATATAGTAAAACACTGTGCGTTATATTATTATTTCACACTTGTACAAGTATAGTTTATAATAGATTATTAATCATAATATTATCAAATACGATTTTATAGTTTATTGTAAAATACCAAATTGCAACTCAGATCAAAGGCCCACTTAAAAACTCGGAGGCAATTGCCTCGCGGATACCCTATCGCCACGCCACTGGGTATCATTATATAAATCCTTGTTAGCGTGCTCGTCTCTAGTCTTCATAATAAATTACAGTTCGAGTACAGGGCGTCTCAAAAGAAACTTAATATTTTTTATGTGTCGATATAAAAGAAACGTCGACGTCTGTCGATAAAATCTTCAATTAAAATATACGTACTTTAGGAATTTATTTAAGACGTTTTCTGTCCGCGCTGCGCCAGAAAAGTCGCATTATCGACGACCGTATTGACACTTTAAGTTTGAGATATCCGCATAAGAAAAAGTCCGCAATGGGCTCAAATCGGGACTGAGTGGTGGCCAATTTATGTCACATCATCTAACTGGCGGTCGATTCGGCAAGAGAAAATTTCACGAACTCGTGGCAGAGACGTGTTGGACGTGTGTGACGTGGCTGCAGCGTCTTACCGAAACCGTGTTCTTTCAATCGGGAAAGTTTTGCAGTTCGGGTACCAAAAAGTCATCTATATTATATAGATGTCTATATATCTATATAGATTCTATAACATCTTCAGGTAACGTCGTGAATTCGCTGTAACCGCGTGTCACACCATTCGTCTTCAAAAAAAAAAAATTATGGACCGATTGTTATTCCTCGCGCAGTCCATATACAGTAACTTTAGATGAATAATGCGTGTATCTGATGCTCGCGTTTCGTATATCACTCCAGTAATGAAGCAATTCTGCTTGTCGTTGCTCGAGTCTACATGCCGAGCTACCGCGAGAAATTTTTGCTGTTCGTTTAAATGAGTGCCACGAGTGTGACGGTACACATTTGGATGACACTGTTTTTGAGAAATGAATTCCTAAAACGCGTATTTAAATAATGATTTTATCGACAGACGTCAACCTTTCTTTTACATTGATTGATACACCAAAATATAAAATTTCCTTTCAGACGCCCCGTACAAGATACCGACATGCGTTATTTTCTACGTTTAGGTTAGGTTATATAGTTCAGAGGCGGACCGGGAACGGTCCATTCTACTCGTTCAATAAAATGCATGGGTTCGCGATTTTTACTTTTTTCTTCAAATTAAAAAAAAAAAAATCGTGTCTCGGAATTGTAACACCGCGAATAACAAATTAAATAATATGCCAAATACAGCAGTATACCAGCTGTATTTAAAATTTAAAAAATTTGTATCGCTTTAAACGACATTATAGTATTCCTTTATATCATTAAACCTAAATAACGATAATAAAATTGGCTATACGAATATCGGCCCTACGGGCCTTAATATAGTATTAATTATACTAATATTATATATATAGTAGCGTAGTAGCACAGTGGCCGCATCCGTCTCTGGACTTTATACTATTATTATTTTATTTGTAACCCGCTAAGTAGATTTATATCCACCTTGGTATTAAACTTCGACCGTGTTCGCGTCGATGGCCGATCACTGGTATCGTCTAGCTTACCGTTTCGTGTTACCCACACGAATGTAGTGTACTACATAGAAACGACACGACACGTTGTCGTTTATAAATCAGTTATCCGCCGACCATAATATATTATTTCCAAACGCGTACAAGCAGTCGGACCGCGTTCCAAACACGCTAACAATAATAATAATAATAACGAGATAATCCGCGGCGCGTTGGGACGATGAGAACGCGACCCCCCCGGTTAAACCGCACCGATGACTGTGTACAAAAATATCGTTCGAATTACATTTCTTTTAACGGCGTATACGCGCGCCTATTGATTTGTCGCCAACGATTAATATTTTTTTTTTTTTTTTAGTGTGTATCGATCGGGTTGGTAAAACGCTTCTAAATAACAATAATAATCGTTGCACGGCCGTTCTGCATTCAGCTGTACGAAGCAGTATTATTATCGACGACAACGACGACCGATGATTTATAACGACGACGACGACGACGACGTGTGTCGGGTGAGAATAACGCGATCCCGCGGACTCTCTTCTTATTAGACGTCCGATTGTTTTCTGGAAGAAAAACCAGCTCGTCATCGCGCCATACACACACACACACAATATGTGTAATATTACTTACGTATATACAATTGGCCCGTGTACGTATTATGTACGCGAACAACAGATGAGAAAAGTGCTGCGACGGCGTAAAAAAAAAATAATAATAATATTCACAAAACGAATATATTTTTTTTTCGGCTGTTTCCATTGAGGTTTGACCTCGTAGCGATCGCGTTCCCTCCACACACCGCGGTGCGCCGACATTTATTCCTTCCCCCGGTGGTGTTGTCTGTGCGGCACCCCGCTACCGTTTGGTTAACCTATCAAACGCGGAACAAAAGACGCCTTTGTGCGCGGCAATAAAACGGCAATAAATCGCTCGCGGTAAAGGGCTAAAGGTGTCGGCGGTCCCGGTCGTCGAATTGATATATGCTAAGCGGTTACTGCACAGCAACGGGGACGATACATTTTCTCATGTTCGAAAAGAAAGAAAAAAAAAATCACAATCGTGGAGTTCACTTGCCCAGCTGCGGTGTACTTTATAAAAGCGAATACGATTAAGACGTCGGGCGACTATTTTTTTTTTATTATTATTATTATTATTTATAGTAGTTGTAGTCGGGGCCCGTGTATTATAATAACTACGGCGACTATATTATAATATCGTTGAACGGGTCACTTAAAATTTATGGAAATCGCGCACTTCTTTTTTTTCTTTTATAATATATACTACCATATTATTTATATGAATACAGACACCGTGTGTGTGTGTGTGTATGAACTGCAGCGGAATATCTATTGTGCTTATGCAGTGTGAGGTCTTTTCCATACTGTACAAGCGTGTCGGTCGAAATAAAAGAAATTATTGTGCGTACCTATGTACGATAATATTTATAATAATACGAAGGTACAAACAAAACAAAAAAAAAAAATCAAAACAAACCGTAACAACCGCGGCGGCGGCCGCCGAACGTTTCGAGTAAAAAAAAAAACGTCTCGAAAATACTCCCATCGTTAATGTGTCCCCGTCGCGCGTTTACTGCCGTCGTAGGTATACCTATACACAAAATATTAAGGTACGTGATTAAAAAATTATGTTACATTACTAATATCGGTGAATTTTGCGCGGTCGTGGAAAAAAAAAACCGAAAAATTGTTAATCCATGAAATCATGACGTCAGTCGTGCGCCGGTTATATTACCAAAAACAGTGGTCGTTGTACGTACGTGAAATCACGCGCGATTATACCAGAAAAAGCTGTGCCGATTCTTCTCAATTTTAGCAACTCCGTCGGTCTCGACAAATACGATAAATCGGTACTTTTCGTATAATATACGTATTTAAAAGCGATTCTGAGCGAAGCACCGGTGAAATATTACGGTATAATAATAAACCGCTAGCTAGAAGAAAAAAAAATGTTTAAATTGTCGTTTTCCAACAAAACACAATACGCGTTTTGTCGAAGAACTTTTTTTTTCACTTTTTGTCGAAAAATATGAAATTGCGAATATATACAGTTACTAGTGACGCGTACGTCTGACGTTGTATTAAACTGTTAAGCTTTAAAACCAAAAATTACATATTTTATAAATTAAATAGCTCAAAATCTATAATATTGCTATAAATATAATAGTCCAAAATTGAAAGAATTTTTTTTGATAATTTGTTCGACCTGATAATATAAAACAACATTTGGTGAATATTTCAATAACTAATAGTTTCAAAATTTTACGAAGAATTAATGATAATAATAATCGATTTCGACGAAATCGCGTACTTACCACGTTTTTTACGTAATCATTCGGTAGTTTTTGAGTGCGTTTTTTTTTTCTAGGCGCTTTTGAGAAAATCGAAACACAACCTCGCTAAAGTACCCCAACTAGACGCAATTTGCTGCCATGGAATTATTATTGTTAATCGTATGATGCCACGAAATGAGCATGATCATGCTGCCATGGAAAAACAAACTGTATGACTGTAAAGATCGCGGAGCGCAGCTCCTTCTGGTAGAATTCGAATGGATATAATATGCTCTTAAAAAACCTCCAGTAATCCGGACGACACTCGTCCTGACTATCGAGATTCTACTACGTATTTATATAACATACCAGCGTCGTGGCCAGGAGGAGGCTGATGAAGCTACAACCCCTCCTCCCCGAAATGAATAAATATAATCAGTTTTTTTGTAGGTACAGTCTATACACATATTAATTGATAAATTATCAGCCTCAGCCCCCACCCCGCAAATAAAAATCCTGGCTACGCCACTGCAATATACTGAAGTTTATATAAATTATATTATATATTAATAATATATTAATTAATATATAATTATTATATATATGTATATATATTATATAAATATAAAACGACAATGACGGGGATCGCGTCAACGAAACGCGAGTACAATTTTCGAAAAAAAAAAAAAATACATATACGCGTATAACAACGAGACTTGAAGAATAATAACGTGTTTTTTTTTTTAATTTTTTACTTTTCAAAACCGACGTTTATACAGACAAATTTTCCCTCCCCTCCTTCCTCGAACACTCCGCGTATTATTATAATATCCTAACACAATCGTATTTATCTATCCCCGTGCTTAAAAACGCATAAATATTATTGTATTCGGTCTCTGCATCGCGGCCACGATCGAAATGTACTATTATTAATAATAAACCTCCTAACGGATTCGGCACGGTCCGTCCGCGGCGACGGTCTCCTAGAGTAGGTACTTTAACTCTTTCTCGTTTTTTTTTTTTTCCCCGGAGTTTAACCCGTGTTTTACGTCCGGCGGTAATGGAGAACGGGTTGCGGTGCCGGTGCTCGTACTAGAGCAATTTGTACGGATAATAATATAAACCCCGCGCATCGCGTCGCGCGTATATGTAATGTATAATATGTAAATCCTCGTCTCTTGATTTATTCGGTGCCATTAAATTAAGCATTAATGACGTATATATAATATAAATATAATATATACCGATGTTTTTTTCCTTTTTAAATAGCCGGTCATTAGTCATATTATACGATATATGCTCGCGCGGTGTATTCGGCTGGTAGCTGGTACAGTGTTTATTTTTTGTGCGTTTTTCTCTCTCTCTCTCTCTCTCTCTCTCTTTCCGAATCTTTTTTTTTTTTTATTATTATTTCACCCGTTGTGTAAACCCACGCTCTCGAGAAACCAGTCCTCCCGCGGTGTACGCACACGCACACGTACGTATCACATTGACCTGCAGTTAGGGGAGGAGGGGCAAGCGCGAGGTGATGTTGTCCGACTGGAAAAAAAATAAGTAAGAATAAGAGAAAAAAAAGGGTACGTATTGGCTATTTATAATAATTAGGGAACGGATTTATATGCCCTAAAAAAACCATGAAATATGCTCTAAAAATATGCGAGTATGCATTGAAAATGCCATAAATATGCTCAAAAAATATGCCCTTAAAAATGTTGATATATGCATTTATTTTCAAAAATAATCATAAAATATGCATTTTTTTTTTTATTAACGAAAAAGAATATAATGTACAATCTGTAATTTTTTTTTTCATAGGTAATTTTTATAAGTTTATGTACAACGCGTGAAGGCTCGATAAAAGGAGGTGCCCAGTGACACTACTTCAAACTATGATTATGGAAGAGATTAATTATTTAATTTTTTTTTTCTAAGTATTTAATAAGTCACGCGGCCAGTTGCGCTTAAGACGACGGGGAGGATTGTTAGGAATTGTGGTAGAGGAGAGATCAGATATGAGTAGATTTGAATGGTTAAAGGTATTTTTGTGGAATTTTAAAATATGCATTTATAACACAAATATGCTTTAAAATTTATATATTTATTTTTATTATTATTTATTTAATATATGAGTACAGAAATATATGAAAATCAAAAAAAAATTAATTAAAAGTTAAAATACGTATGTAATATACGTATATATACGTGCGTGCGTATGACTTCATGGTAGATATATTAGCTGCGTGAACGAAAAATCGTTGCGACGCGGCGCAAATGTTTAAAATACGATAGTCAACGAAGGCAATGAAATATTAGCAATTTTCGTTGACAAAAAAAAATAGGACTGACAATATATAAAAACGTTTAATTTTTTTTTTCTAACGATTAAGTAAAAAAAAAATTTTAATTGTTATATTTGCAATAAATATGACCTAAAAAAATCAATAATATGACCTAAAAAATATCAGAATATTAAAATATACATTTATTAATAAAAATGACCAAGTGCGCACAAATATGCAAAGTAAAAGTAGTACATTTTTAATCGCCAGTATGTAAAACGGACTTCTATCTCACTTATCTTTATAATCTCTTGGACTGACTAAAAAAATATGCAAAATGCATATAAATCCGTTCCCTAATAATAATATATTAATTGCTCACACGTTTAAATTGGACGAATCAAGAAAATCTTTTTTTACCGCGTATATGCACAGTGCTCGAATTGGTGGGGGGAGTGCGGAGGAAGACGGAGCTCCTCTAATATTTTTTTTTTCTAATCCGCGTAACCCGACTTTTTTTTTACTGAAACGGATGGACTCGAGGTAAAAGACTTTTACTATGTAAAAGTGGCGATTGGGGAACGGGTGGGGGAGACACGTAGTCCCTACATTATATTGAAGTAAATTTTTTTTTTGTAGCACAGCTCCTCTTCTTTAAAATTTTCCCAATTCGAACGCCGTATAGGCAACTTAATAAACATAGGTCTCGGATTTTTTTCCAGATTTTGTCCATGCTGATGTATTGGAAAAACACGTAGTTGTGGTTGAAAGGTGACCGCTGCTATGCACGGTCGTCTAAAGCGCTTCTGACGCGTTCGATTAGCGGCCGCCGCAATCACGGCACGCCGCACACTGTAGGCCGTTTTACTGACAACAGCTATTTCTTTAATTCTTAAAAATAATTATAAGACTTTTTTTTAAAAAATTGGTATTTTTAAAATGCTTATAAGAATTCTTCTTGTTTTCTCTAAAGGCTCGTCATTGTCGTCGGAGCCGCAAACGAAGCGATCTCGAACGATTGCTTTTAGTGTTTTGTAATCCGTACAACTAGTGTGTAACGTATAATAATACTCTTGAAAATAGATGTTCCATTATAGGTCTTCCTCTGGTTCTTTTGCCTAAGACCTTTGCTTCTAAAATTATCTTTAAAAGTCCCGTTGTGTCAAATCGGGCGTCCGAATAATTTTGTTTTCCCACAATTTATGGTCTGTATGATTTCCCTCTTCTCGCATTTACTTCTGCTAATATCTGATCGTTCGTCTTTCTCGCTGTCCAACTCGTTTTCGTGATTGTTCTCCAGAACCACATCTCTGCAACGATTAGTCTGTGGCGCTCCGTACAAATGTCTCTAAGAAACTTTTCCTCGTGGTTATTGACAGGTTTTGATTTACTAGTAAGTTACGTTTATAAGAAATGAAGATATTTTTTAAAAAAACGGCTATGTTATCTTATATATAAATAATATTGTAATAATTTCGTGTCTAAACTATGAGAACTGTACCACAATATTGTTTGCTGCAGCGCGTGAAACAATAATTATTTTTATGAAAATCCGTACAGGAGCGTCCTCTTCAGATTTTACACTACGTTCATTATTTATACAAATAATATCCAAATACGCGTATGTATATGCGAATATATAATCAAACCAGTGAGTATTACGAAAAATAAAGGAAAAATTCTATTTGTTTGGCTATTGATTAACTGACGCGATCGCGTGTGTCATCGATGACACATTTGCCGAAACCGGTAGTAAATAAACATATTTAATATAACAACAATTATATTTTTTTCTCTATGTTACAATCTTTACATATAATGCTCTTTGGCTCGATCGTATATTCGCACATACACATATTTTGTATAATACACGCAATTTTGTAATACGTGTAATTTTTTATATACATAATGTATGTAAAATTTTTTTTTTTTATTAACGAGTATTAATTTATAGTTTGTTTTCGTTTCTTTAACATATTTTTTTATCTTTTATTTTATTTTTTCGTTTTACTATTTCATTGAATAATATCCATAATTTTTTTTGTACAGCGTTCCATTAAAATATTATATACACGGCAATGGATTGATCGAAACGATATTGCCCGTCAGAACGAAAACGTGAAAACTACGAGTATATAGACGTTTAGAAATTCTATTTTTTTTTTTAAACGTTTATTATATTATATTTAGAGGGTTATGCGAGTCGTCGTCGGTGCAAAAACCATAAACATATGTAATAATAATAATAATAATAATAACGGCGTATACGTTTCCAACAATTATCACATTAAATTCGCGTCTTTTAATAAACGTTTAACCTGCAGTTACCGGGACGGGTCGCCGCCGCTAATAGGTTTTTAAAATTGTTTTTGTGCGAACCGCGGTGCGCGCGCGCTTTTATACTAATAGACTCTCTATACATATTATAACACAGCGTAATATAATATACGCGTATATTTATTGTATTTATTGCAAGCCGTTCTCTAAATTAAATTGTTTTTCCTGTCCGTGAGATCCGCGCGTGTAATTATTATTATTATTATTCGTTACACAAAGACCCATTTCTGTTATTATACAGTCAATTATACGGATGGGAAGTCGATTATTATTATTATTATTATTATTAATATAAATTCAATATACGCCGCGCGCAATGAATGCCGGTATATAATACGCGCGAACGTCGACGATATATGTACATATTCGCGCAATAATAATATAACGCTTTGTAGAAAAAAAAATCGTTGCTCGTAAAGGTTGCAGAGGCGTATTTAGGAATTATTTCAAAAGGAAAAGGAGATAGTTTTTCAGTATTTAAGTCGTGGGTGACGGGCTTTATACCCTCTCCCCCAATCAGTCAGGTTTTTTTTTTTTAATATTATAAAATTAAAATTTATTCGAAACGACATAGCGAAATACATTTTTTTTTTAATTAAGCCTGAAATAATAAACGGTAGTGCGCAGCGCAATTCGATGTCGAATATAATTTCACAAACGTCAGGATAACGGACGTTTAAAATGTTTTCTTATATCGTAGACAGGGGATTTAAATCCGGTCCACCTTCCCCTACATAAAAACGCCACTGAAATGTTGTTCGGTGAAACAGCCGAAAACGCGCGCATCAACAACCAACTGGTTGTTATAGGACAACAGATATGAGAAGTTTTTCGCAAAATTCCCCCCCGGGAAACCGCTGCTGCTGTGTATGTAATCGAAAAATTACCATACAATTAAAAAAAAGGATAAATAATTAACAATTAATAAACAATTATTAAAATAATTGTGATAATAGTTGAGAACTCCTCTCTGTATTCTTTCATTGACCGCGCACCCGTTTTCTTTCTTATCGTCTTGCTCCGCTCAAGCCGAATGTAGAAAAAACGATGATATTCTAATCTACTTCTTTGATTATTATTTAGAATTTTCACTATTACCAATATATTAGTCTGACAATACGTACTATCGAAACCTATAGTCCTGCGTTCGATTTGTTTACACCCGAAATTATGTACGCTACTCGCGAGTAGGACTTTATACACAAATTTTGAGAATCTCTAATGATATACTCGTACTACCTCTCTCTCTCTCTCTTCTATCTCCAGAGACGGTGTCGAATTTTACTGTTTATCTGAACGGGCACAGTAAAATTTCACTAAGACGAAATACCGTCGATGTTCGCAAATCATATTCAAATCGAGCTCCGATTAAAATAACATCGAAATACGCATAAATAATGGTTTTTCATCAAGTACTCATAACTATATAAAATTTAAAAAAAGGATGTGTGTGTGTGTGTGTGTGTATTGTTTTTATACAAATAATAATTATACATAATTTACATAAGTAACAATTATTTAATCTCATTGTTTCTATACGAACGAGTCTGTTTGTGAATTATTCGTCTGTGCAATTAATCGTACGCGTATATTATACTGCAGTTTGTGCGCAACTATTTACTGCGTACAAAAAAAAAAATTACGAATAATATTCGAAAATTATACGTATAAATAATAATATTAATGCGCGTATTAATTATTGAAATTTTTGGTTTATTTATATAAAAAGATACGAAATTATTTATTTTACACCCGAACCGTTTGATCCTGTTTAAAACTATACTGAACGTTTATATTGATATGAGTGCAAATGGTATCGCATGAAGTCCACACATTTTCAAACTCTTATAAGTATAAGTGTTTTACACGTTATTTATTTTCGGTTACTGTATATATATACAGTAACCGAAAATAATTTTTTTTAAAAAACATAAGTAATTTCTTTTCTTGTTTTTTTTTTTTTTTTTATAGGCGGGTAATATAAGAATATTTGATGATATTTCGCTACAGAATGAAGTTTATAATAACTATTACTCGTTACTATAGTAAATCATATACGTGTTAGTATCGTTGAAGAAATGTAACATTTATAGCCGTTCGGTGAATAGAATTAAAATACTTTTAAATTAACGTTACATAATATAAACTGCAGAACCAATGTCAATTCATTTAGAATATATAAATGTAACCGTCATAATAAATAATAATATACGCCCGTACGAAAATTATTAATTATCAATTATTTAACCGTCGTCGCTTAAATTAAGTAATTATTTTATACCGCGTATACGACGTAAGAAATATAATAATAATTATTTGTAACAGCGGCGGTTTAGCTAAAGGCATTTTACACGGTTAAACTTATTTCTCATACGCTATATTAAACTGTATTTCTGTATACGCCAGGTTTTTTTTTTTTTTAATAACGAGCAAAATTGTTAAAACCAGAGTACCTAACCGTCGTGTATATATTAAATTAAACGATAAATTAAATGTTCTCGATCAACTTTTACTTATATATACATACGCGCAGCATTCGATTACATTTATTTATTTATTTTTTTTTTTTACAGCGGTTTCCATGTTTAACGAACTCTACGAATACTGGTTAGTAAAAGTATGTTATAACATAAAAAAAAATACGAATAATTTTGAAACATCGGTTATATGACCCTTTGGTCATACGGGGTCACGTTTTAATGCGATTTAATTCGTTTTCCCTATCCTCAAACCGTCCGGCATAAATAAATATAGATATTTTTCTAAACTGCTCGTGTAAAAATTCCTCGTTGTATTCTTCGACAATAATATAGAAGTTTTCTTTTTTATATTCTAGAATTTTAACTTGATTTTATTAATACATTTTGTTCATTTATAGTTAAGTGCATTTACAAAAAAAAAATATTCGACGCTAATAATTATCCTTATACATAAACGACTATAGTTAACAATGATTAAAAAAAAATTTTTTTTTTAATTATATACCTATATATTTTATTAGTTATTATAATTAATAAATATTTAAAAAAAATAATAATACCGTTTTTTACAATTATTAAAATATATTTTTTTGACATGGTTATGTCTTATGGCCCGTGGGGCCATTCCGAAAATTTGTCCGACACCGAGAATGTTACCATAATGACGTCATAAACGAAACCGTTGTTATTCTGACATTCTTATATAGGTACTTTGATTTTTTTTCTTTTAATTTCAACCTCTTATTTAGGTCAAAATTAATATAAAAAAAAACAAAAGAGCAACTATATATTAACTATGTGAGACCAGTCCATTTGTATGCCTGTGCCACTTGGGCAACGACGAAAGGTGACGAAGTGAAGCTCCTAAGATTCAAGAGGAAGATACTAAGGGAAATACATGGCCCGATATATAGGAAGAGCAGAAATGAAAAATAAGGTCAAACAATGAATTAAGTGCACTTTTTAATAGAGAAAATGTGGTCCAGTTCGTTAGGAGCACAAGACTAGAATGGATGGGGCATGTTTGGCGAGCAGATGGAAGACTAATGAAGAGAGTCATAATATATAAGCGAAGAAATGGAAGGAACGAGACCACGGGGGAGACCGCGGCGAAGATGGATGGACAGTGTACAGGAGACCATGATGGAACTTATATGCAAACAAGAGAGATAAACTAGGATACGTCAAAGGACAGAGGAAAATGGAAAGAATTAGTTTCAGCAGCCAAAAGCCTAAACATGGCTTGTAAAGCTATAAAAAGAAATGTCAACCTCGGATTTTACGCATCGCGTTAATAATATCTCGCGAATGATTAAAATGTAAAATATATATATTAAAAAACAATATATATATATTTTTTTTTTAGAAGAGTATTATATATATATTTTTTTAATTAAACATTTTTTAATTCATTTTTGTTTTTTAATTTTATATTTTATTTATTTGATTGAAATGTGTCCGAGTATATAACGAAATATTGTTGAATTTAATTGCGCGAAAATTAATACCGTCAAAATTATATAGTGTACCGCGTGATGGGTTATAATAGGACCCGTTTACTGTATTTAAATTCGATAAAATCGCGGCCATCGTATTATAATATACACAGTTTCAGTTAAAACAAATAACTACTTTGAATGTCCTCGTGAACAACTGCAGCAGTTATACTATTATAGTATACGACGATATTTTTTTTTTTTTTTTTAAATTTAATATTTTCTTCGCCTGTATAATTTTTTTTTTTTTTTTTTAAGACTTTATAATATTCGAATTAAATTTTTTATCGCATTTACGGTTTTACAAACGCGCCAAATTGCTTCCTTCGAAAATACACGCATATTACGTAATATTATTATACATTATATACGTATTTTGTCACACGGGTTATACGCGCGCGCATACTAATTATATCATTCTCATTATACGCGCGCGCGTTCTGACCCGTTAACGGCGGGTATACTTGTCTCTGACAAGTCCAACAAGCGAGTCCGACAGTATAAAAATAAGAGATGAGTTACACTGCTCGTACGCACGTATACATATAAATAATAATATACAGTGCGGAGAATAAAATAATATTTATGAATATAACATTAAAGAGAACTATAACACGCGGAGGTCCGTCGACTTGCTGCAATAGTACTCATATTATTATACCGACGATATATATATGAACAGAAAAACAATTATTATCATCGGTAGGTACACGTTTACTATATTATATTGAATATATTATTATTATTATTATTATTAAAACCCGCGCGGAGCCAATTACAACGAGAAATCTCTTATTTCTTTTTTTTTTCGCTTTTAATCATCCGGATTAATTGATGGATGTTCGATTATTTATTTACATACGAGTAAAAACGCATATATATACGCCTATATATATATTAAACATTTATATGCGTGTGTGTGTTTTCTCGGTGCTGTAGGTCTGCACAATGTTTAAATATTTTATTCTATTCACCACACACACACACACACGTATCGATTATAGATAGACTTGTAATTTTTCCAATCATATCGATATTATATATTCCTCTAAACCGCCTCACGCGTTCTTTTCTGCGTACGTACCATACGATTTAATACGAACGGATTATAAAATATATCGGCAGCAGCCAGCGAGACATTATTATTAAACGAAATAGTGTCTTTATATTAAAACACGAACATTATACGATATTACATTAAGCGAGCAGCAATTATATTACTATCTCGATGTGAAAATAAAAAAGACGAAAATAACAAAATCCGAGTTTACCAATTTCATCGTAATCGTCGCGGTTATTTTTAATGTAAAAAATTGGATTTCAAGGCGTTTTGCGTTTTTTTTTTCTTCTAAAATTAGCTAAACGATGCTCGTTTCGCTACATATCTTTTGCACGTCTTCGTTTTTTTTTTTTTTTTTTGCATTTTTTCGGCGAGATTTTTAAGGACGTTTTGACATGGATATGGTCTTATAGCTTCCCCCGATCGTTCCGAAAATTTCTCCGACACCGAGAATGATGATGTCGTGAACGAAACCGTTGCTATGTAACCGTTACTATATGCGAAACGCGTTTCTATAGATAACCGTTGCTATTTTGACATTGTTATGTCGACTAAATTCAATAGCCACAAGATATATCCATGTAACGACGTATATCTGCATGCAGTGTATAGATACTTTTTTTTCTTATTTTGCAATTTATAATGACATTATCGCACGATTTTATATACGTAAATTCACAGAGTAATAAAGCGAAAAAAAAATTGATAAAAAGTATACGCGAAATTCCTTCACTAATAAGGAGACGACCTATTTTTTTTTTCCAATTTGTTTACAGGGAAAGAAATCGCCAGGTAAATATTAATGTCGATCGGCCATTTATAGTCGTTGGACTTTTTATAGGTTTGCCGGCAAAATACAGAAAAAGTCGATGACCTTTTTTTTTTGTCTTATTAATTTTTTTTCTACTTTTTTGGAGGCGGGAATTTCCTCCATCCCCCCGCGGTAGATCCGCCCCTGTCAGCTAAGACGTTCTAAAAAAAAAAAAAAAAACGCGTCTGCTATAGTACTCGAGACATTTGAGCGGTAAGAATGGAACGGAATTATTGTGATTGGGATTTGTGCGAATATTGCAGGTATCTTTATTCAAAAGTAATTTCGATAATAAATATTATTATTTAGTTGTCGTGACAACAGCTTACACATTACACGCAATTCATAAATGCGCGTGTAAATTAATTAATATTGTTAATATTGCGTGTAATGTGGAAATGTTATTGAACAAGCCGAATGTAAGACTATTCCTGAAGGCAAAACGCTTGGAGTGGGCTGGCCACGTTTGGCGAGCTGACGAAAATGTCTTAATCAAAAATCCAACAAAAACGCGGCCGCCAAGAGGAAGACCTCGCCAGAGATGGTTAGACAGGGTAATATTTTAGATACCGACAACTCAAAACGATTGGATGACGCAATGGACCGGAATGGATGGAGAAACTTGGTGGAAGCACGCAAAAGGCCTAAAGGCCTGTATATATAGCATTTACAAAAAAAAAAATATATTGCGTGTAAATTAATTAATAGTATTAATATTGCGTGTAAATTAATTAATATTATTAATATTGCGTGTAAATTAATTAATATTATTAATATTAATAAATATTATGATTATTAGTTGTCATGACAACAGCTTACGCATTTCCGTCCCATTTCCCGCGAGATTTACCCTCATACCGCCCTAATAAAATGTTTACACATCAAAACCGCAAAAAAAAAACCATCCGCGCCCTAATTATAACGCGTGTTTTCGTGGGGGGTGGGGAGGAGAGGGCCGGACGACTCGCTTCGACGTACACAATATATTTCCTGCGTATTTCGAGCGCGCGCTCGTGGAAGAGGTGTGGCCCCGGCCGGGTCGTAAAACAAAAACGCAAATCGAGATGATATCGACACGGCGAGTTTTGTTTGTTTTTCCCCCGCCCGCGCGTACACACGCATAGTGTATACACACGTAGTTCGTATATCAGATAATGACAAACACAAACACGAGCGCGCGCTTATATTTTATTAATATTAATTACCGGCTATCCTCTCTCTCTCTCTCTCTCACTCGTCGTAGGATAGATACTCAGCGCGTTCTCCCGCGCTGCAGGGCAACTCCCACCACGCGCGCGCGCGCGCGCGCCGAGTCGACCGCGACGGCCGTCTTCTAAACATAAATATAATAATAATAATAATAATAATAATATTATTATTATTATTATTATTATATTATAAATATACGAATATTATAATATATATATAATATCGCGCGTTCGTGTAATAATAATAACTAATAATAGTATCTCTCCCCCGTCCCGACCCGACCCGGGTGGGGCGGGGCGCCCCACGTTGGCCGACCGATCCACGAGACCGGATATATCGTGTACGAAATAAAAAAAAAATAAAAAAAAATTTCCATCGACAAATTACCGAATCCACGCGCACATAGTCATCCTTGTACATATATATATATATATGCGCCGTACCTATATATATATACGTATGATATTATTAATGGGGCGCGTTATCGATGTTTATTAGAAAATAAAATAAAAAAAATTACTTATTATAATATATATATATATGTGTGTGTATATATACTGGTCGCCGATTGAACTGGGTGGTCATTATTCGTGTCGGATATATCTTCTCGCGCGGCCGCCGCGGTATCGACACACGAATAATAATAATATAATAATATTCTTGTCGAGGCGAAATAAAAAAAAAAAATAAAAAAATACGCTATATAGCATTTGTCTGCTCGCGCGCGTGTTTATAATATATTATATTATATTATATTATATATATACGATGTATGTATATATATACTCGTTACAGACAGTCGTCGTATAGTTTTTAATTTAAACGGCTTTATCAAATGTACATATACCTATACGAGATTATTATTTATATAACATATATTATACATACGAACGCGCGCGCAACCAATTAAAACGTATATACAGGTATACGTATACATGTACGTTTTATAGTTTAATTGAATAAAAAATAGTAATAATAATAAATAAATTTACGTATATATATATATATGCGTGTATACATAGTATTTGATCGATAAAGTTGTTGCAGTCTGCAGTTGTTTTATACACATACGTATATACTGGTATAATATACTCTTCGCATCCGAATAATCCGAGACACTTCTCGCTCTTTGAAAAATCAAAAAGACACTAAATATATATATACACGCATGCAAACGATGTAAGACGCCGAATTTTTAATTTACAATATTATCTATAATATACGATTGCGCAAAAGTGTTTTTTTTTTTTGTACCTTTAATTCTTAAGAAGTTACGTATATGAGATTTTAAAAACGCGGTGGTAAAAAATTGTACTTTTTAAAAGGCAAAAAACGGCTATAGGTAATAATGTAATTTATTTCGTGTCTAAATTTTAGACTCTAAAGTGTGACATGTGCGTAGCCTTCATACAGAGTTCTTTCCCGCGTGAAACAGGACGAGAAATAAGAATAAGGAATGTCCCGCCAAAATCAGGACGTCCGGTAACCCCATATATTTACGTATACAAAATATGCGCATGCACACGCGACAATAAAACAAAAAAATATCTCTATTTTTTTTTTTCTAAAGTAATTTTCTAAAATATAATATATCTTATAAATTATTATAAAGAAATGAATGTGTTATAATTTACTTCTTAGCAACAGAGTGGATGTTTTTGGAATTTCACTATATCGTTTATAATAAAATTAATTTTTTTCAAACAATCGAATTCGACGTGTTTAATATCCTATACTAACCGCGAGTAATAAATAGCGATTGAAAAGTTTGAACAGAATTTTATAGTTAATAATTTCATATATATATATATAAACAACCAAATATGCAGCCCGATTGAATTATTAACTATTTACATTTTTATTATTATTAAAAATGGTAAATACGTTTTTTCGGTGAAAAAAAGGGATAATTTATACGCCGAGGCGCGATCGGAAATATAAATCGTAGGTATTAAATGTATACTGTTCGCGTAACTAAACGTAATATTTTTTATTTATTTGATATCGAAAAAATGATTAGGTACCGAGCCTCACTGAGTGGCATAGGCGTGTCCAGAACTCCATGGCTGGGGAGTCCAGTTATAAAATTTAAATTTTTTACTTACTACAGCGATCTATTCTATATCAATATTTGTGACTTTTTTTTTTGTTGTATGGCAATTATATAGCACCTGGAATTTGTTCACCCCGCAAAATAAAAGATTATCTTGATTTTAAAATTGGTTTCCTATACTATTACAACTAATAAATAAGGCCAATCAACTAATGTACTGCTTAGTTATTTTTTATAAATATTTTATATTTATAGTTTCAACCACGGTAAATTATAGGCCAAGAGGCCAAGAATTAAGTCGCTGGGGAGGCCGGTGCCCACCCTGCCTCCCCCGTAGACACGCCTATGCTGAGTGGAAACTCGTGTGGAGGCCCAGGAGTTGAATTTTTTACAATATCGTTGTTAATAAATGTATATATATATACATAAAATTTCACGAGCATAAATTATTTTTTTTAAACACGGGAAAATAAAGGAAAAATCGAATTATAGTTATTTGAACACAAAGTTGTATTTTTAATCGCTTCGTATTCGTATATAGAATAGCCAGTGGGTGATTTGTTTTTTTTTTTTTTGAAAATGGATATAAAGACAATAAATATATCATATGTAGCGCATTCGTTTTGTAACCTATATTCTCGTATACGCGAGAATTTTCTAAACCATTGAATGCCTATAATTATTATATGTAGACCTGCAGTATATAATATACATATATATATATATATATGTAAATAGGAGGTACCACACTGCACATACACAAAAACAAAACACGAAACAATGGTCACTATATATACTGCAATAATATAAGATTATCCGTGTTATTTACGTGGTTTTTATTTCACAATATTATTATAGTTAACGCGCACGCAGAGATCGTTTTTAAGATATATCGTGTGGCGTTAAATTCTTAACCGAGAATTTATTTTTTAAATTTAGAAAAAATTCCAATATATTTACGAACTATACAATTCATACTGGAAACGTTTAAAAAAAAAAAACGCGAATATATTATCGTCTATATACGCGGAAATAAATGAAGACATAATATTTAAAGAAAACAAATATCCAAATAAATGTTTATAATTTGCTAAAACGTATATTCGCTATATATAACATTAAAATAATATATTATATTTAAAAAAAAAATCCGGGTGTCATAGAAGAACGTCAAAAAAAAAAAATGTTTAAAAAAAACGACCGCTGTTGCGGAAGATTGAAATACAAAAAAAAAACGGATTTCTGAAAAAAAAAAAATTTAACGAAACTACGCGTTTTATCTCGGATCGATAAACTATAGGTGGCGTATATACGCTTGAAAAAAAGAAAAGAAAAATCCTCGAACTAAATAGAATAATTAATAAAAAAATGATATAATATTACGCATATTATATATATATATGGAGATGTTTTCTTATTATTATTGTGTCCGTTTCACAAAAGCTTGTTAAAACTTCTTTTTTTTTTTTTTTTTAAATGGCTATAAGAAAATAGCATTATTGTTAATTATGTAAAATTTACAAAAAAAAAACGTTTTACGAAATTCCCACGGTGGTCGGCCGAATGAATCATACAAAATATTTACTGCAAGTCCCGCCGCGCGCGCGCGCGCGTCCTATATATATATAAAACGACGAAAATGTAAAAAAAAAAAATTAAAATTAACCTTGTTAATCTGAACACTGTATATACGTATCGATATTAGACAGCGATTACATTGACTAATGATTTTAGAATTATATATATATTTATGTGTGTGTGTGTGTGTACAAACGAATATAATATGTATATACGCCGCGCGTATATAATGTGAGAAAAATAAATACTCGCAAACGTATATATACTACGAGTATATATATATATATATATATACGAAACGTAATTTATTGTAGACTATATATTATAAATATTATATAAATATTAATACGAATAATGTTTTCAAATTAGTTCTGCAGAAATAAATTACTGTATCGTTACATATATATATATATATATATATATATACACCATTGTCCATGACCGCCGCGGCATTTAAATTATAATTCATACCTATATATATATATATATATATATAGGTATACCTATTTGTTATATACGTTCATGCGTGTACTGCACGTTCTTATATAATATAGTCGTAAGTAAAAAAAATCGTTTTGTCATAACGAATGTGTAATATATGTACGTAGGTACGCGTATATACAAGAGAGCTGTAAAAAAAAAAAAAAATCACCGCGCTATTCGTTAAATCGTTATTACATATAAATACGTGAATAAAAAAAAAAAAAATTTTTAATTTTATACTAAAAAAAAAAAAAGTAATCGCTATATACAGCGAGTAGTACAAGCTGGTATATAATATTATATAAATATACGCGCGTAAAAATTCTCTTCGACTCTAGGTTTTTTTTTTTTTTAAAGAGCTATAATCGCCGAATCCAAATTTCGTTCTAGAAAATAATCGCGCGTATATATACCGTCGATTTTAATACATATAATTATATTGGAAATTTCAAATATTATTATTACGACATATAATATAATATTTATATGAATACGGTTTTTTCCGGAAGAATATTATAAATACAAATAAATTAAACGTATATAACGAATTTTTAAACGTTTTTAACACATAACAAACCGCGGTTTTAAAAAAAAAATAATATCTCCTCGTATTAAATAATAACGTATTTAATAACACGCCATAGTTGTTTTTTTTTTTAATCTTTGCCGCCTTTTTATTGTAATATTCATCATATATAATTTTCTCTATACGTAATTTTGTTCGTTCTTTTATTCTGCTGTTTTTCTTTTTCGCTTAAACACTGCAGCTGATATGATGACTTTTTGTCGAAACCGCGGTATAATACGTATAAACGAATTTAATACAACAACTCCTGTATATTTTTTTTTTTTTATAATATTCTTTACGGCTCGATTGCGCGTATACATTCACATATACATAATACATATATTTATTCTATATATAAATACAAATTTTTTTTTTTCGTTTCAACATATTATATAAATTACCAATATAATACGCGTCGAATAACTATAGGTAGGTACTATATATATATATATATGGCGCGTTGATTAATATTGTGACTGTATAAAGTCGGGCGTGTATATCTTACGTGTCTGCGTCATGTCATCAATTTATCGTACTCGTTTTTTTTTTAAAGGAGTTATTTATTATAAGGATATTTCAAAATTCACGTCACGTAAATAATCATATTTCATATACGGTTTGATTTTTTTGCCCGAAAACAACGATAATATACAGCTATAGTATATATACATATATATATATAACAGCGACATTACAGAGTGTCGTGTTAATTAATATTATAAATACGTTTTTTTTTTACTTTTACTATATGTATATATTAAACGCGGTTTACTAAATTATTGTCCTTGTGAAAAAAATAAATAAATCGATTTTTATACTCGTTCCGATATAAACTATATTCAATACTATTAATGAAATAATATTCTATAACACGTAAAACGTTAATCTCTATAACGTACAAATTATTTCGTGTATATTAAATTAACATATTAAATACATAATATATGTGTAACAAAATTTTAAGGGCAATCGTCACAATATAATGTCGAATAAAACGCGCGTATATAAATATACGAATTATCAAAATAAATCTGAGATTAAACGATACACACCGTACACGCATATACATATATGTAATATTATACGTAATGTAATACGAGTATTATTATCGTATATAAAACGAGTTTATCGAAAACGGCGATTTAGCTCATTACAATTTACATAATTTATTATTTTAATTTTATTCGTATTCCGCGATTATTTCACACAGTTCACTGTATAATAACATATACTGTTTAATATATATATATATATATATAAAATATAGACTAATCGGCATAATATTTAATACTTGTTCACCGGAATATCCCAGTTCACTCTCCGCCGCCAGTCCGACACATATTATAATATAGTTACGTAATCTCTCTTTTCCTTTATAGATGCTCGTAAAAAAAAAAAAAAAATTCTTTAATAATAATCATAAAACGTACGTTTGCGTTTGATGTATATAAGATTTAATTTCGAATTATAATCATAGGTATTTATATATATACATATACAGGTATTCCGTTTAAGTGGAAAACGATAAAATGATCGCGCGTATTCAAATTATATAAATGAACCGCGCGTATTAACAATACCAGATCCAAAAAAAAAAAAAAAAAAAAAAAGGATTCTATACAAACACTCGCGCGCGTCGCACACAAAATTCAAACTAAATTTATGTACCCCACAGCGTGTAGTCGTGTACGACACTATAATTATGCAAAAATGTATATTTTCTAATTTTAAACGCGATGCTGCAGTCGTCGCGGTCGTTTGCAGATTAACGCGGAATTCAAACTATCCTGCGCGCGATCGGATAATTGATATATAATAATTGAGAGAGCGTGATGCGACTGAATTTCTATACGCAGTAAAGTATACTATACTCGTATATTATAGTAATCTGTACGCGATGCCGGCCGGGAAATTCGACGTGCTACGACAACACAACGAATAAGTGCACCTCGTGATAAATACGATGTGTGTGTGTGTGGACAGTTTCTAAACAGTATATTTTTCAAAAAAAAAAAAAAGTACTTTTAGAACTCAGCTGTTTTATATATATATATATAGGTATTCTAAACGATTATGATTTATTAACGAATTACGCCAGTGGCGCCGAACTATATATATATATTTTTATCAACCGGTTCAATTATCCAAAAAAAATACACCCCCCCCCGCACCCATTACAAAAACAGCATATAAATTTAGAATCCCCCTACCCCCAATCAGCTTTAAAGAGCCTGCTGTATATATACTATATATGTACATTATATAAGCCCTCTACACAACACAAATATAATTTTAACACGTTCATTTCTATAATAAAATAGTTTGTCTTGACAATATAATATTTTAAAATTACATACACCCACCCACCCCTAAATTTAACCGGTTCAATTGAACCGGCTAGGTATAGCGTTCGGCGCCTGCACTGAATTACGCTATTAAATATATAATACGGTTATACGCAGTCTTCTAACTCACATAATTAGGGCTCGGATTTATATGTATTTATGCTACCAAAATATTATGTGCTAAAAAAACTCAAAATATATATTTTATACTAATATGATTTATTTATTAATATTTATAATTATATGATATAGCCGTATGAATTCGTAATGAAAGAAATTATGTTTTAAATAATAAAATTATTTAAAAAAAAAAAAAATTGTATTAAAAATTATAAAGTATAAGTAACAAAAGCTAAAAAAAAAAAAAAAATTATTAATTATCTTGATTACAATATTTATATGATAACATGCATTTTTAAATTTTCGAATTCAAAGGATGATCGTCGATTCGGTCGTAAAACTGCCTTATATATACCGACTAAAATGATCTTTCGACTTCGAATACCGCTCAAGTTCGTTACCGCATTTATATTAATGTTTTTAAATTAGTTACAATGATATTACGATAAGATTTCTGCGTAATTTATTCAGCCGATAAAATTGTGTCGAGAAATAAATCGATAAAATATACATAATACTATATAGCAGTATATATTGTCAAAATGGACTAAATATTAGCAAGAAAAAATGGAAAAAATTAAGAAATGTGTAAAAACATGTATTTATGACGAATAATATGTAAAAATATGTGAAATCAAATATAGCTCATTTAATCGAAAATCGCTTGAAACAAATTTAATCACTATGCCGAAACTGAAATGTTATCATGTCACACAGTGGCGTATTTGAGACTTCACCTCAGGGGGCGATGGTAAAAGAACTCCCCCCCTTCCCACCAATAAAAAAAATTATATGTAGGAATATAATTATTGAACAAAACACATTTTATTTATTATCATTTTATTTATTCAGATAATTTTTGATAACTATAGTGTTACCAACATTTTCATAAAAAATACTTGTAACTTATAATACAGAATTATTATAAAATAATATAATTTTTTTAAATCTCTCGGGGGGCGACTGCCCCTATCGCCCCCCTCAAATACGCCACTGATGTCACAGGGAAAACATTATGTGTTTACATATAAATCCGAGCCCTATACTCATAATACAATTGCTCGTACAGACTCGTCGTCGTTTCTCGTCGGTTAGATTATCACGTTAATAAATGCACAAAAAGCTCGAATTCGGAAACAGTTGGTGTAAGGACGTATATAGAACATATAGTATAGGTGTATCACAAAAAAATGTGCGTTCCAAAAGACTCAAATGTAAAAACGCGCGGCCCTGACACAATCCCTCTAACAACAATACCGACGAAATCAATAATAATAATTCAAAATATATATATATAGGTATTATATTTAAATTCGCCCGATAAATAATTATACGAATGGTGACTGCAGCAGCAGTGCAGCTATATACAGTATCGTTTTACTACATATTATTTCGTCATTATATTATCTATAACCCGGAGTATAAATAATTACAGGGAACACGAGGTTTGATTCGACTAATATATATTATCGGAACGCTTCGTTTTAAACGCGATGATATTATTTTTTTCCCGGCTTAAAAATAAGTAAATCTATTACGAAACGTCAAACAAAAATATATCGTTTTCGTCCCGCGATACGACAACACGCGCGTATTATGTAAAACAACTTTTTTTTTTTGATTGTGCGATAAAACTAAACATAAAAGTGTGTAAAAATAAGCGTTTTTCTGATCGACGTCGGAAAATTTTTAAAAAAGAGAAGATGGAATTTTTTTTTTTTTTTTTTAAAGAAGAGGTCCCTTCCAATTAATATTTGGTATAAAAATTCGATCGCAAATAATTCGTGCGCTGACAAAAAATACGCAATAATATAACGTGTAATATACGAGGTGAGTGTTACCCAACAGCACTGCCACTTTTGAATTTCAATACCGAAATTATTCAGTATTATGTACTTTTTTTTTTGTACAATTTTGTACGACCGAAAAAAAATTTTGTACACTACTCCAAACCCGAGATATCCCGGTTTTTTCATGCACATGCTGCGGGGTAACGTTACCACAGCACTCGCAGAAGCAAATTTTACTCCAGTTCGAATGTCAACCTCACAGTATTATGTATTTTTTTTTTTTGTGTAAAATTTTCTAACGTTGTCGATAAATTCGCGAAAAAAACTACTTCATATTCTCCAGCATTCAATAGATATAATCAAACATTTTTTTGAATAATATTAATATTTTTTTTTTCGCAAAAATACCTTAAAACGTTTTTTTTTTCTAACAATTTATATGTATTAACACACACGCATACTTTTTTATTGACCTAACCGTATATATTTTTCTAAATACTATAACGAATCATTATTTATATCGTATTCCGTGTGAACGAATCGCGTACGAATATAATCCGCAATAAAATTCGGCGGTATATAAATAACATTATGAGATAATAATAGTGAAGTCCGTCCAGAAAATACTACACGGACAATAGTTTTGAAAAAATATATTCATATTACCGTATTGCGTGTCCGTCTCTGCGACGGTGGTAAACAGAAAATTTTCTAATTTAATGTGAATATGTCGTGTGCTCTAAAATATCATATTATTATTTCGTTATTCCGTTCGAATGTCTTTAGAAAATACAGGTCACCGAGTTGTTATTTTTTTTTAACTTATTGCACTAATACAACGTGAAAGATGATAATAAAATCTTAATTCCCCTCCTCCCCCCCCAAAAAAGAACTCATAAAAAAATCTCCTCATAATTTCTAGCGTATACCTTTAAAAAAAAACTCTGTTTTGAAAGTCACTTCTATATGCTATTTAATTTTTGAACTATTTCGAAAATCTTTTAAAAAAAAAAAACGTGAATATTCCGCAACTAAATTTATGTTAATATATTTTATTTTTATTATAAACTGAAACAATAAAAAATTCGATTGGTTTATAACGCATTCGGTGTTTTTTTTTATAATTTCCTTTGACGAGCAATACTTTACACATTATTTTAACGACTTTTAGCGATTATCTATATATATATATAATAAGCTTTCCACTTTTATCGCGCGCTTACATATGTATTTTATTATTGTTTTGTTCGGAGATTACAATAATAAACAAACGCGTACCTATACGTATTATGCGAGACCGCGTAATATATATATAAAAAAAAAAAAAACGCCTACACGTTTACATCACCGACGCAATTGTATTTTATTCGATTTATAGAGCTTTGAATATTGAAATTGCGTTATTATAAACACTTTTTTTAATGTCTGTTATCCATACACTACCCACCAAACTGTGCAGAGAATCACAAAACCTGTATTAGGTGATTCTATCGAATAGTCGCTTGTAATGGAAAATAATAATTATTCGCGCGATAGTTTTCGTTGAATTTACAAGATAAAAATCGTAAATTTAAAAATAATTTCTACAATAAATATCCTATGAAATGAGGAGCGATTTGGTGAAGGTTTTCGTACAAGCGCCGTGTTTTTCATTAGCTCGACATAGTTTTTAAAACCGGAAAAAAAAATTGTGTTTTTTTAAAAGCCGACGTCAAACGATTTCCGCTGTACACAATTTATAGCAATATAGACGATGAACGAAGTCAATTTTAATCGATTTCTATAAAATACGTGCTGCGTTTTATAAGCATCGATATTTTCGTAACTGAAAAATATGTATTTCCGTAGCATTTGGAAACGAATAAACCGGTTCACTGTTCTACCGTGTATTTATGACTTACCAGACACCCGAGTCGTTTTTTTTTTTTTTCGTCAAATTAAATACTCCCAAAAATTTAATCGCCTCTCCATGTGCAACGATACATAATATACACGAGAAATTTGGTAAGAAAAAAAAACAGCGTAACGCCGCGATTAACGGTAAATATTAGTGTAGTTAAAACGGTTAATATATAGTTAAAAACGCTTCAGAAAAAAAAAAATTAAATGAATGATCGATTTTCGCGTTTCGTTCCAACGCGTGATACCAGCTAATATTGCAGCAGTTTACCGTCTTAAGAAATTATACAAATAACGCGCAATATCATAAAAATATTAACATTACACGTATAGCAGTCTGATGATAATATTATGCCGCTTTAACAATCGCATAATAATAATTTACATAACGAGCGTTATTCCAATATCCTATCCGTGACGTTAAAACGTTCAAACTCGAGTTGTGTGCAGTTTAGTTAATATGCGTGTAGGTTAGGCACACTTAAAAATATATATAAAAAATAAAAATAAAAAATGTGTTTATAAAGGCGTACAGGTCGAATACACTATTTTATACACACCGTATACGGGGATAAATGTCAATTGGTTTACAATTTGATTCGGTCGTATGGTAAAACACGAAATCTGACTGAATTAGAAATAAACACGAATTCGGATTTGTATTAGTGTAATCCGTCACAGCCGTTCCGACTGTCTCGAGTCGATACAAACCGTTTAAAACGATCGCCGCCAAAATGTGTTTGAAGTCTAATATAACTGGTTTGCGTTTGGCTAAACGCTGTTGTATAAAATTCGCTGTTCGAAACCGATTCGTTTAGAATTTAGACACATTTTACGTTACCATAAATTAACGCGTGTTTATGTCCGTAAACGTTTTAATCCTCGACACACTATCGTATACGAACGGTTTAATTATAAGCTTATAATATATTTTTTTTTTTGAACAGCTTCACAGGCCGTTTAAGCCCGTTGCTGCAATACACACTTCCTTCCATCTCTCTCTCTATTATCCATTGCTACTTCCCTGTAGTTTTCAACTGCTAGCGTTGTTAGATCCTTTGAGACTTCATCAAACCATCGTTGTTTAGGTCTGCCTAAGGTCCTCTTTCCTTGTGGCTTCCAACTTAGGACCTCCTTTGCAATTACGTTAGACCTTAGTATGTGACCTAACCAGCTTAGTCTTTTGGCTCTAATTACCCCAATTATATTTGGTTCTCCAAAAGTATTGTGTATTTCTCCATTTGACCTTATTGCATACCTTTGTGTTACATTATTTATTTTAGGTCCACATATCTTCCTTAGAAACTTTCTTTCTACTACAGCCAATTTTCTCTCATCCTCTAGCGTTGTTGGCCATGTCTCGCATGCATACGTTATGATAGGTTTATAATATATACATACTCGTTTTATATATTCGTTATTCCCGAGGAAATTTCGATTATATCCGATGAAGAAGAAAAAAAGGTAAAACAATATTATAATTACAGAATTATTATATAAGCTCTACGATAACACTTCATAATAAAATCTATTTCCCCACGAATAATTTTCAAGAGGACGCTCGTATCAAATTTGTAATTGCTTCACGCGGATAACAACTCTGAAATACACGCGATTTTCACACAAAATAAATTATACGCTATTATACCTATACGACAACCGTGTTTTTTAATTCCTAAAGAATTATAAGCGATTTACCACTTAAAAACTTTAGATATTTAAAAACAACAAAAAAAAACAGCTCTGTTTTAGTTTTGTTATTGTAATTTATTTTGTGTATGTGTAAAAATCTGGTGTCTTTTTTTTTGGAAGGGGGGAGGGTAGAGGCATTGATTAAATATCATTGTATTTTATACTATTTTCATTCTAATTAATTATGTAGTATTGCCCAAATCGGGTAATAGGAAATGTCAAATGGACAGTTGGCTCTATGAATTTGATCACCCTACAACAGCACACCTGTACACGTAATATATATGAAAAATTTCTTATTTTTATCTCGATTTTTGAACAAAAAAAAAGCCCGTTGTCTTACGTCACGTATCGTAGGCAGTGGCGTAGCCAGGAGAGCTGATGGGGCTGCAAACCCTCCTTACCCCCAAAAAAATTTAATAATGCTTACATGTATAGCAGGTATTTTTCTAGAGGATCTTATTTAAGCCACAATATAAAAAAATTATCAGCCTCAGCCCCTCCAAAAAATAAAAATCCTGGCTACGCCACTGTGTCGCAGGCAGTGAGTTTTGAAAATTAATAAAGGAACGAGCAGAATAAGGAGTAAAATTAAAAGAATAAAAAAAAAACGTCGCGTGAGCGGTAAAAATGGAACGGAATTGTGACTGGGATTTGTGAGATCTTTATTCGAAGTGATTTCGATAATAAATATTATTATTAGTTGTCGTGACAACAGCTTACACTTGACACGCGATTTATAAAATGCGTGTAAATTAATTAATGTTATGAAAAAACATGCGGTTTTTTTACTTTTTTTTTTTTGTTAGAGTAGGGAGATATCATACGTTCCGAAAAAAAATCGCGACAACATTTATTTAGCTTTTGGGCAGTAGGAAAAAGTCCTTAGGTATAAGCCCTGCCGTGTACATTCGTCGTTGCCCCTTCCCATGAAACGTATTTCTGCGTACAACGATCGTATAGCAAAAAAAAAAAAAGCTGCGACAGTTAAGACGGCGTTTAGCAAAAAAAAAAATTAAAATTATATCTAAATTTCGCGAGTATCGTATAATTATAAATTTTTAACGAATTTCGCGTATAGTGAAACGACTTTTTCGCGAACGCGCGCGCCTATTTTCAACGCGAACAAACGTTAAGAATATTATACGGTCTTCGTGGCACGACGATTGGAAAAAATACATGTACGACATTCCTGCAGCAACAGTACCTCGTGTATAGCGTTTTTTTTTTATTTATTTACTCCTTTTTTTTCTATTTTTTTTTTTAACGCCGACGACCGTTTGTCTCTCGGCTCGCCGGTATTATAGGTCTTCGATACGTGTACTATATTGTCGACGACAATAACAGTGGTGGCGATCGGTGCGCTCGATAACGTCCGCTCGCGAAGGATATGATCCGAACGTTCGCTGTCGCCGTTGCGCCTACGCGCCGTATACGTATGAAATGACAACAGGTGAAATACAAAAAAAAACTCCTGTTTTATACGGAGTGATAACGTATTATGCGTATACGGTACTTATTGTGTGCTTCTAATAGATTTCGTTGAAAAGTAATGAAAAAAAAAAAAAAAACCGCCCAGATTTTTCCTTTTCTATATATTATACAGTGTCTCTTTTCAAACGGAGCAGAGCATATTTCAACGTATAAAGTAGGTGGCTAAACTAGTGCCGCCTAATGAAGAGAATTGGTGCCACCCAGTGGTTGGTGGACGTGCCGCATACATTATTATATTGTTTTATACGAATGCCTTTGTATTTAAGTAAATCGTAAACTAAAAAGTTACCTGAGGATGGGCACTTGTCTTAGTCCTTAATCATATAGTGTCGTTCAGTATACAAATTCCTTAAAATACGCTCTGACACTGCTGTAGAGAAGGGAAAAGTCAGGGGACAAATAGAAAACATTTACTTTCGAAACTCGTTTTGGAAAACTTAAGAGTCAAAACATTTGGGCGGGTGGAAGTATTACGAACGCCGCGACAATGTTACGAAAGCGAAAATTAATAAAAAAAAATTTTATTTTTTTTTAGAAAAAAAAGAAACCGACCTCAAAAAATGCACTAAAAAGAGTATGAAATAATTTTTTGAAATCGGCGCCGAATTTCAAACAACATAACGCGTTGCAGAAACGCGCATTTTATCAATCTATATAATAGAGATATTGCAATAAATTAATATATCGACAAAATGCGTTTCTGCGATGTAATCTGTCGTTTGAAATTCGGCGCCGGTTTCAAAAAGGTCATTTCATACTTTTCAGCGAATTTTTTTGAAAGCGGTTTCTGTTTTTCTAAAAAAACATTTTTATTCCGTTCTTTTTTTTTGGTCATAGTAGTCATTCCCGTTCCTACATATGACTGAGCGATTAAGGTAGGACACTATAGGCCGATCCTTATGAAATCGGAAAATATGAAAAAAAAACAACTAAATCACTGGCCGTAGACTAGGCCGATATTTACGAAATCGGTATGGGACCGCCGGGATATTCTTTCATATACAAAAAAAAAAAAAAGATTCATCCAAATCGGTTCATAAATGACGGAGTTGCGAGGTAACAAACATTAAAAAAAAATTAAAATACAACCGAACCGAGAACCTTTTTAAAGCGGGTTAAAAACATAATATAATAAATACGCATTTTTTACCATTTCGGTCGGTCTCGGCACCGCTTATAATAATATACGCCGCGCTCCGATTCGATGCACGTTTTAAACGTGCGCGTTCGGACGCGTTTTTCGCGTAAATGTTAACAAAGTCTCTGCAAGATTTCACGTATTATAATTCGCGAATTATAATTTTTTATTGATCACTGCGATCACACTGAAATCACTGTACCTTTCGCTCCTGCTTCATTCGGTGTATTTAGATAATCACGTATAATATACGGCCTCTCTATACATTCTTATACTCTATAATTCAGGGGTCCGGAATCTTTTAGTGTATACGAGCCATTTTTTTTTTTTTTTAAATTGCGAAATCGCGATTTTCAAAGAGCCGCACTGATAAAAAAAAAACACGCCATAGTACAATAATAACGTCTAATATATTTTACTAAACAATTTCAACGGGAATTTGTAGGCATTTAAAACAGAAATAAGTCTTAAATCGATGCATACTCTAAAGAGCCGCAGATTGCATGCTAAGGAGCCACATGCGGCTCCGGAACCGCAGGTTCCCGACCCCTGCTCTATGTGTTTGTTACCCGTCGGTGTGGATATTTCTTTGACGGACGGTCATTTGCTCCGTTTTCGTCGTCCTCCCGCCCGTTGAACGTAATGTATTTACAACCGTAGGCGCAACTAGCACTAAATTTTAAGGGGGGGGGGCTAAAAAAGTATTCACTTTCAGAAATTTTTGCTGATTGATGCCACAAAATTAACACCAAATAAGCAAAAAAAAAAAAGCTCATCAATTTTCAATTACCTATAATAACTAAGAATATTAGAAAATACTGTAGTTTAATTTATTAAATTGTATCGTCATTACTGTGCTCTGAGTTTTTGATGAAATAAAATATTTGCATTATTTCGGTGAGGATGAGCAGAAAATTGAAACGAAAAATATTTCATATACCATAATGTAGTGCGTATATGTCATTAGTTTTTGGGGGAGGGAGCTGTACAACATTTAGAGCCCCCAGCCCCCCACCCTATTTGCGCTTATGTTTATAACCGCCACTGCCTAACCGCTAGTGGGAGAAGGGATTCTAATACGTTTGTGTGTGTTTTTTTTTCAAATACGTTTCTCTCTCTCTCTCTCTCTCTCTCTCTCTCTCTCTCTCTCTCTCTCACTATCTGTATCTATACTATACGGAACGCCCGAAGGAACCGTAATACATACGTTCGAGAAACAGCGCGTGAACCGTTGCAGCAGTATATCGTATAACCTATAATAATACAGCTGCTTATAACAGAACAGACGTTCGTAGGAGGAGGCGGTAAAATATGTATCGTCGCCGTAAACGTATTATATTATGTGTGTGTATACACGACACGCGACATTGTTTACGATTATATCGTGTGTGTGTGTGTACGGTAGAATTCGCACGCGGCCGATGAACAAATCGCGGCGGCGGCGGCGGCGGCCGATGAGTGAAATACGCGTCGGTGACGTATTGTGAATTTGTACCGCTTTCCCTCTACCGCCACTACCGCGGCCGCAATAACGACGACAACTCCCGTGCGGTGTATAGTGTGCACGCAATCCAAAATAATCTCTCTCTCTCTCTCTCTCGTGTGCTGCTGCTGCTGCTGCTGCTGCTGCTGCTGCTGCTGCTGCTACAGCCCGTCGCTTCCCGTTTCGCGTTGCGACGATATTATCTCTTGTCCAGCGCGTGTCATGTTTATTGGCCTGCTGCACCAGACCTCCGCAGCACAAAAAAAAAAAACGCCCGTTTTTTTTCATTTATTTATTTTTTTGCTCTTCCGCCGTCGTCGTCACCACTATATACTATATGGTTATACTGTGTTCGCGCTAACGGTCACTTTTTTATTGTTATTCTACACGGAAATCTCGTGGTCGTCGCGCCAACACCGAGCGTTACCGACGCGCGTCTCGTATAGTGTGTACGCCGAAGCCGATACGCGCCGCGTTACTGGACGTGGGCGCCGGAGCCGCGGACGCCGTTTAAAAGGCGTTTTTTCAACACGGTCGCGTCGTATTTTATTACACCGCGTCCGTCGCGGTGGCGTTCGAGTCTATAAAAAAAAATACTATACTCGGGGTCGAGTCGTATATTATAATATGTAAAATAACGGACGGTGGCGGCTACAGCGAATTTCCCGTGTGTATCCAAATCACTAAAATCCGTGGACACCCACCGACCTTTCCTAACATATAAACACGTTATCAGTGTTTATATTTCCAAAAAAATTAAGCGCCCAATTCTAAAAATGAATTTACTGTTATCAACGTTTTGGCATAAATTTTACGGTAAAGACAACAATTGGCAGTCGGAACACAGCCGTTTTCTTGTACATTGACAACAGTCAACGCCATAATCGCATTACAGCGCAAGATTACCCTAAATTATATTTTAAAAGTAATTATTTTTTACACCCGTGTGTATTTGTCATAATATTATTACGAGCTGGGGTTCGTTAAAAGTATATCAGAATCATTCTAACACAATGCATCGCCATGACTATTCCCCCAGCGTCAGTGCATGCCTCACGTGTCTCATGCCTGCATTACTGCTACTGCAACCAGCGTAGAGATTTGTCGACTGAATTCAATTAATTAGTGCAATACAGCAAGTACTCTATGTATGTCTATATTATAATACCTATAATATGTCAAGCAGTCACCCACCCACCCCAAAATCATCCGTCGATACACTTGAGGTATAGGATAGCCGCCACTGATAACGCACCTGAAAATCCTACCGGCCCCTTTATATATTATATTTGAAGAAGCTATATACCTACACAATACGTATATTTGAAATATTATTCCGAGCTGTTGTTACATTATAACAAAGTATTATATAGGTACACGCAATATACAATTTTTTTTTCTCATAAAGTGTCTGAATTGATTTTTATAACATTTATTAATATTTTCGCTGAATTATTACGCACAAATTCTTATAAAAATATTAAAATTAAAAGTTACTGTATACACGCCTATAAGCGTGAGGAATGAATTTAAAAAAAAATTCAAGATTCGAATGCAGCCGGAGTATTAATAATTTGCTCAGTATACCGTTGATTTTGGAGCGAATCTATCGATTACTTAAAATCGACTTAACTGCAGTGTACAAAATTTAACGATCTAAACATCCTTTCAAAATTAGCGGGAACAAGCTGGGGATGTAAGGCTAATGTACTGCGCACGTCGGCTATGGCTTTAGTCTACAGCGTCGCCGAGTACTGCGCTCCTGTGTGGGGAAGAAGCTCACACTGCAAATCTGTGGACTCGCAGCTCAACCACACAATGAGAATCATAACAGGGGCCATTAAATCCACTAACATACAATGGCTGCCGGTCCTCGCCAACATAGCTCCACCCGATATTCGCCGCTACGCCGCAACTGCCAAGATGGTGCTACGAATCAAAAACTCCCCAGACCTGCCAGTCCACAAGGATGTCCTCCAGGCACGCGACATAAGACTTAAATCCAGACACCCTATTTGGACAAACTTGGACTTTTCGGAGTCTGTGGAGGAAAAATGGAAGAAGAAATGGGCAGATAATAGAGTACGCAACCAACATCTAATAGAAGATCCTACCCATAGAGTTCCTGGCTTTGATCTTCCGAGGGCAGAATGGACTATACTCAACAGAGTGAGGACGGAGCAGGGTAAATGCAATTACCTCATGCATAAATGGGGTATGGTGGACTCACCAGATTGCGCTTGTGGTCAGGCGCAGACAGTCAGACACGTCGCACAAGAATGCCCACTGTCACGATTTGGAGGAGGCATTGACGGACTTCACGAAGTTGGGGAGGAGGCTGAAGAGTGGCTAAAAAATATAGATCCACGATTATGAACCAATATTTAGACCCTCACTTAATTAATTGTTTAACAAAATGTTTGACTTTGTTTTTTAACCCTAATTATTGACTATCTATGTTACCACAATACGATTTCTGTTATTATTTATTGTTTTTTTTTTTTTTTTTATTTCTGTTTTATTATCACTAACCCCTTTTCACTATTTTATTATATTTCTATATATGTTATATCCGATTGCCATATGAAATAAAAAAAAAAAAAACGATCTAAAAAACAACGAGATTCTATAATTTTATAAACCGGCTTTGCCGACTTTTTCGCCAGCTTTGGTATAGACCGTCGGTTCCCAACCTCGTGTTACTGTTTAATTTTCTTTTGTATTTAGAATTCAGTTACAACAAAAAAAAAACGGCACAACTCAAAGACAAACCCATTTCGTCGAAAGTAGCCGAAAACGCTTTACAACCATTCCCAACAACAACGCGCCTACGTGAAGCTGGTTGTTTTCCGCTTTGGCCGTTATTAAATCAATGTACAGCAATCGCCAGCACGATACCTATACGGTGTGCACTGTCAATTAATATTCATTCCAATATTGATGAACTTGCGGAAAGTGTTCGGCGTCGGGAAATCATTAAACATATTATTTCGCATTAAATTTTAGTGGTAAACTCATTTTTATAATGTTGTAAAAAGCGAGTTAATAAATAAAATGTATTATTTCAATTACTACGACAATTATTTATTTATTTTTTTTTACTAGGGTAGCGAAGAATTTAATTTAAAATATTCGGATCACGCTTATAAAATGTTGGGAACCGCTGGTATAGACATTCGTAGGTATATGAGGAATACAATATTGTAGATAATCAAACATAATAATATGGAACAGGAGCGACACTGATTGTGATTATATACGGAGCCTTCATGACGACGTACGATTAGATAAAATAAGCATGAATGTACGATCTTAATATTATGTCAATATTGTTATAAAAATTAATAATTACTATTATAATAAAATTATTATATTGTTTAGATTATACGGTCCGTCTGTTAAACGGGCCAGTTCTATAAAAAATGTGATCAGGCCTTGGCCCGAGTTCAATATGGAGATCGTCGGCACCATTGGTCCGTTGTACAAATATAGACGATTACCCGACCGATGGTAATACGCGTTTTTTTTTTCGAATTTTTTTTTTTTTTTCTATTTTCGACACTGCGGTTTATCGCTCGACCGACCGGCGTTAGGTACTCGTAAATAAACGATTAATATTTTATACGTATAAAATATGCGTGTACATACAACATTAAGCCGAAGAGTAAGTTTTAAAATATTCCCGTTTCCCCCCTCCTCTGAACTCAACTCACGAAATACCTTCATGTTATTTTTTAATTACAACGAGCGCGTGGCGCGCAAGCGATGAGAACCGTTTACTTTTTGCAGTAACGCGACTCAACATTTATAATATAATATAATAGTATTTATAATATAAAATAAAAAAAATCGCGAATTCACACAGATTTATACGGTAGAAAAATATAACATATAACGTCGGATGTTTTTTTTTTGTAATTTTCTTGAAAAATTACAAAAACAAATATCCAAGTCACACTTTATATTACACTGCAATATCGTCAATATATATATACATACAATATATATTAAATCTATATTATACCGGTACAGACGGTGTATTCGTCTCGTTTTGAAAATCGCTAAGTACGCCTCACAAAATTATAATTGTCGAAAAAAAAAGGAAAAGTTGCTATACACGTGGCGAAACGTTATACCGAACGCGGATTTGCTGGTCACGACCCTCGACGGTTGGCATTGGCGTATAGAAGTTATAATAAATACATCACGTATACACGTGAAAACATATTTAAGATCGATAACGTTATAAAAAACAAAATTATTATTATTATTATATACCTCGATTTTTAGAAAAACTCATTCGTTCCACTGCAGCAGGGCCACGGATTTAGGTATGTGCGTGGCCTATGAGCCATATATAATGCGGGGGCCCCAAATAAAATATAAACAGGACGACTGCACGTGTTACGCTTATTAAATAACATTTAATATTGTCCGTAGTACCTACCTATTATTTACTCGTTTAATTTACTTGACAAAAAAAAAAAAACGGGTAAATAATATAATATTATGCGCAATTGCGTTATAAAAAAAAAAAACACCAATTGGTAAAAAATTAGTGTAAGTGACTTAAACATGAAAATAATAATATCAATATATTATGTACAAGTAATAATTAAAAACAAATGCCCGCGAATTCTTTTGCTTTTATTTTTACAAAATCTCCTATTGCGTTCTATTTACATATATATATATTTGTTATTGATGAAAATTTAATTTTAAACAGAAAAATTAATTTAAATTTTTTGTTATCTCCAACTAAAACAATTACAAAACTGTGTGGTCCCCTGGACTGCAGCCCACTCAGCTCCCCTCCCCTAAATCCGGCCCTGCGTTTCAGTATATTATATATATATATAGGGTATCGACGCGTGTAAAATTTATTAATTCTGTCGCCTGTCTCAGAAAACGAATTCGCTCACCGCCGTCACCCCAGATTTAAAATCCACATAGCTATACGCGCGTTTTCTACGCGATTATTATTTAAATTACTGAACTATACACGCAGTGTGATTATTATAATATTCCGTTGTGTGACCGTAAAACGCTACGCGTATATATATATATATATATATATATATATATGTATATATATATTTGTTCCAATTACCCCGTTTCCGATTGTTGCCCGCGAATATTTGCAATAACTCGAATCGGATTGCGACAAACGCTCGAGCGCATTATAACCACCAAATCCGTTTACTTCATAATTAAATACGTATATTTATATATGTGTGTATATCATAGTTCACGTTTTCCGTTCCACACCGTAAACCGGGTATATAAATGCTCAAGGTTATCGCTAAAAAAAAAAAAAAAACGTTTCACTTTTAAATAATTAAACACGAAAACCCGCCGTAATTATTATTATTATTATTATTATTATTATTATTATTATTATTATTATTATTATTATTATTATTATTATTATTATTATTATTATTATTATTATTATTATTATTATTATTATTATTATTATTATTAATATAGGTATATAATAATAATAAATTAAAATATAGGCAAGGAAATTAAATAGTATTTATCATATGGGGCTTTTCGCGAACGAGCAAAATAAACAAACCTCGGTTGTCGTGCTTTATGCGTATAATTTTTTGCCTTTTGCGATCTATAATCCAAAAACCATAAATTGTGTCCTAAACGTGTAATTTTTTCATTCTTATATTTCCAGTACATTTACACGTTCAATTCTATTGTTTTCTCTATTGTTCTTACAAATTTTTTCATTTTTCATAATTTTTCTGTTTTTCTTTTAATTTTCGCTAATTTTGCGAATTTACTTTTGTTTTGTGAATAATTTTATTAATTTTGTGATTTGTTTACACATTTGAGTGTTAATTTTTTTTTTTTTTTTTGTAAATTAACTCAACGTATAATCCGTTACACGTTGGATATCTTTCAACCATTATTTGAAGTGATCATAATTGGTAAGTAAATTGTATAATTTTTAAAATATATAATTACAATATTGGGGTTTTGTGAATGGATTTTATATACTATTATATTACGCGAATGATTGTCGTTGACGGGTGTATGAATTATTAATTGAGGAGGGATTTAATTAAATAACACAGACACATTTTACAATAGGATCTCAATTCATTCCTTAATAATTTAATTTTTCCTTTATTTTAGTTTTACAATGGCGGATAAGGATTTGAGCAAAGGTGATTTGATGAGATTACTAGGTCTTCAGCCAACTGATATTTACGCCGAGAAGAATAAGTCCGAGGTAATTATAATATTTATCACTTTTAAAATAGATAATTTTTAATATTTTAAGTGTTAATGCGTTCTTCACAGTAAATTATAAGTTAGTCTACTGAAAATATTCGAATAATATTGGTTAAACTAATTTACAAAAATTCCGGATTATAAATTAAATGGTAGTATAATAATTATTCAATACTTTAATATTTTATTGTTTTTCAAATTGCTTCAAATTTTCTTTGCAAGTGATATGCGATAGTCTTGTAGGAATGATCATGAGAAGAAAATTGAACGATCAGACCTAGAGATAAAATGATTAGAGTGAGGCCTAGAACTTTATTAATGATCATATTAAAACATACATTTACGGGAAATTGGAGTCTTTTAAACTGAGATAAAAGCTCGGTGGGTATCATTAGTATTTGAGGGAGGGACCAAAATATTTTCTCCGTGTCTACAACCAATGATGATCGTTCGCAATCTTTTGCCATTGCAAACTTGGTGGGCTTAGGTACCGAAATAATATAACATAATCGTAATATAATAATATAAGAACTTACATTTATTATGATAATCAATAAGTTACATTTAAATGGTTACCACGATAACCGGTAATTAGTTACTGTTCAACACCTGGAATCCTTAATTTTCCGTATTAGTTCTAGAAGCAACAAATTACACGCATAAAAGTATTATTTATGATTGATCTGGGTGACAATAACGTGATAAAGTTGTTTGAATTAGCATCGAGCTTCCGATGTTATTCAAATATATAGAAAAAAATTTATTAGATAAATAATTTGTATTGAATACTTTTTAAAAAGTTGTCGTATCTACTACTTAACGTTTAGATATTTTGACGATAATTTAATACGTAATTGAAATCAATACTGCTTATGTCACTGTTTGCATCAGATCTAAGTTACTACTTAGTTATTTTACAATTTTTTTTTTTTTTTTAGCTTTTGGAGAAAAGAACACCCATTACAGCAAATGAAAAAATAAACCTATTAGAAAAAAATAATAATACGAAAACCTGGTACGAAGACTTCTGTATAATGAAGGACGAACTAAAACTCTTGCCTTTCAAAGATTTCGATTTTATTGACAAACAAATAGTCTGTCAGAAATGTTATAAAACTTTTGGTACCAGATACTCATACAGAGAACACGTTAATACTGATGTTTGTGTTAGAACTTACGACGGAAAAAATCTTGTATACCTAAGATATAAAAATAGGAAGAGGAAAAAGGGTTATACATTTACATCAAAGTCTGAGGAAAATGAAATAAAAAATAACTGGTTAGATCCAGAAAAAATTAACGTGTTAGAAACTCGAAATAGATGTTACTCGCACGATAGAGCTGGACAAATTAATAATAATAAAAGAAAACGAGTAACCAAGTCCAATCAAAATGATGAGCCGATTGCGAAAAAACCAAGAAGCAAGAAGGACGCAGATGTGGAGACAAAAAAGCCAAAGGGTAGACCGAAAAAAATCATTGCGGAGAGTGCAGTTGGTAACTCGAATACGACTGACCACGGATTAATTAACAAAACTGATAATAATGAGACTGGATTAAATGATTCGGGAATGGCGATAGTGGTTGATAGTGGGATAATAAAAAAACGAAGGGGTAGACCGAAAAAAATCATTGCGGAGAGTGCAGTTGGTGACTGGAATACGACTGACCACGGATTAAATACCAAAACTGAAAATAATAAGACTGAATAAAATGATACGGGAATAGCGATGGTGGGTAATAGTGGGATAACTGGTGCAGGATGTAGTGCAGATGATCAATAAATAACAATGTTAATGATGACACCGACAAATTATAGTTTTTCTTTTCCAAAATAAAAAAATTCTGAACACTGATATACTAGAAAAAGAACGAATATTCTTATACATATAATGATACATATCAATTGAAACTGGTGCTAAAGAAACTCAATGAGAAGTATAAAATTTAATCAAATTCACCCAAATAGACTGAAACGAACAGGGAACGACAACAAATAACGGAAAATAAATTCACAACGGATTCAACAATTTCCTTATTTAAAACCTGCAATAAGCAGTAAGACTTCCCGGCGTCATATCTTTCACATATTAAATTTTGTAATTTTTTTTTTCTTTTATTGTACTCGTTTTATGTACTAAAACTAAACTGTTTCTAAATAATTATAATATTGTTTACCGCATGTTTAAATGGTTATTATTATTTATAATATGTATAAACCTTGACAACGAAAACAAAATTGATTTAACATCGAACAATATAAGACTTATTACTACTGTTTACGTCTCGCGAATAAAATTCTATGTATCCGAGATTTTGGTTTTCATGAAATGGTCTTTCGGGAAAATGATCATCCGGGAAATCGGTTTCGGGAAAACGTATATAAATCGTTCTGTCAAAACGGAATATAAGAAAATAAAATATTTAATAGATTAAATTAATATTGTAATATATATATTATCTCAATAATGTCTAAACATATAATTGTCGTCGATACGTTAAGACCGGACTAAGAATGCAGAAGAATTTCCAGTTTAATGGTATTCCAATTGTCACGTAGGTGGTTACTTTTGGGTATTATTATTAAAAAATTGTATATATTTATTGTTATTTTATTTATTTGTCCGATACGAGATTGTACAGTGTTTCTTTACTATTAGCGTTTTGCAGTGTATTATTATTATTATACTGATAAATTTAGATATTTATATTATAAAACGTTAAATAAGTAAAGCGTAATAAATCATTATTTCATTAAATCCAGTAGTAGGATTGTAGGAATATTATCGTTTTCTATTTTGTCACAACTAAACAATTGGATTAATCGAAATAACCAAACTCTAAAATGATAGATTATTTCGAGTTTCGGCCAATCAAAATTTTACCACATCGCGCGCTCTTGACTTTCGTGGTCGCCGATACCTAACCGATACCTGAACTAACCTAACCTACTGTACATGTACGTACTCGAATGAGTTGTATTGTTGAGACCGAGAGTATAATATGTTCGGCGGATTTTTGTTAAAGTATTACGGTATATACAATCGAACAAACAAAGGTGCAGGCGTAATAAATATAATGACCACGAAAAGACGCGTAAAAAAAAAAATCCTCAACACACAAGTCAATGTCATTAAAGTCGATTGAGCGAACAGCTGGTTTGGTCGTCAAAAACACAACTACGGGTTGACTTGTGTTTTAAAAAACGCATAGGTACTTCATTCCAAGTTTATATTAATAAAATACCCGTAAAATCCACACGTTCCCATCGCGTACGAATAAAAATTGGGCCAGTTGTAAATAGACTTAAGGTTTTGAATGTATAATTAATAATGATCAAGTACACCTAAACGTTACATAAAACTGTGCACAGTTAGTATATAATATACCAATGGAATTTGAATAGTTACGGTGTGTTCATTGTGAAATCGATACTTGAAATTTTATTAGTTCACACAAATATTGTTTTTGATTATTATTATTATTTATTCGATATGAAGGATTTGAAATAGTATAGAGTGATCAAAAGGCCGTGATGAATATATTATCATATTGATGTGGTTGATTATCGTTGGATTTTATCAATATTTCATTTCATTTCGTATACAATATTTTTATATAATTTTTCGTTCATTTTTTATTTATACAGTAGTAATTATTGACAGTAATATTATCGTTCACTAAACAATAAAGAATTGACTGTTTCTAGTAAGCCAGAAAAAAAATATCCTGTGAATACATTTCATTTGTGTTTGACTAGTTTGTGCATTAAATTATACTTGGCTAATTCATAAATTAACGTCGCGGCTTAACTTTTATTCGTTAATTTTTTTTTTTTTTTTTTCATAATCATTCAGTTAACGACACGCGTAGTCGACAAGTACTGCGGGACTCTATTGCAGCTGTTCGTAATAATTTAGATAAATTTTTACCGTGATCGCGTATTGACTGTGTATTGAAATAACGTATTCGGTTTTAATTGTCTGTCTGTCGCATGAGTGTTGGGTGGTAAAATGCTTATTTTCCCTACCCCGAAAAAAAAACCAACCGTCTTGAATGAAAAATATTAATAATAATTTACGTCGCCTGATGATAATGTACTTAATATTAAAAATGATGGAAAAGTTTGTTGACGAATAATTTTTTTTTTCTTGAAAAAAATCTTGAGATCCGAGTTCTAAATGTCGAATGAAAAATTAAAGAATCTATACTTTTTTTTATAACCGAGTTAACGTTACGTTAAGTTAACCTAGACATTTAGGCTAACTAAATCGATTTTTTTTTCATTGACTTCGTTATTATGTGTGTGTGTGTGTGTATCACATTCACTTCTTCTATATTCTCCCGACCGCGGATGCCCTTGACGGTTGACATTCTACGCAACACTATCGCGTCGCTCAGAGACTTGAACGCCCGGCAATGATGACACGCACGCGAATATTCACTCGTAACTTCCGTTATATCGTTCAGTACTACACAACGCCCGCGACTCGCACGTCGTTATTTGCAGGTTTATAAGACATTTCTCCCCCGTTTTCATCTGTTTAATCGTTGAGCTGAAGGCGTGAAATATAGAGGTACACCGATTGTCGTGTGTAAATCAATGGCATCGCGGTGTCCGTAAAACAGTGGCGGATCCAGAAAAGTGGCTCAAGCGGCTAAAAAAAAATACCACTTGATGTCCGGTTGTATCTGGAGTCAACGTGTAAATTTATTGATTGTACAATCTTGTCAAGTCCCGCGGTTGGAAAATTACTAACCGTCTACAGTCGACTCTCGATAATTCAGACCTTCGATAATTCGAAACCTTCGGTAATTCGAAGTAAATGTTGGGTCCCTTGAAAATCACAAGGTAATTCGAAATCAAATTTTGGAAAAACTGGCCACTAACACGTGACAATTCAAAATTTCATACGTTCAACGCTCGTAATTCGAAGTACCAAATGTATTTCTTATAATCTTTTCGTTAATAATTTTACTACACAATCGTGTAGCAATTTAGCTTATTATTTTCGATAACTATAGAATTATTATCGTAAGAGCTTCAATTCTTTGCCGAAATATTTAATAATTATGTACAATAATAAAAAAAACAAAATTTTTTTTCTTAATTCTCAGTAATTCGAATTTTTTTTTTTTTACTCTCTCGATATTTCGAACTACTCGGCAATTCGAACTCTCGGTAATTCGAAATTTTTCAACAGTCCCTACAACTCCGAATTATCGAGAATCGACTGTACTTTGAAACGGACCGCTACCCCATGCACATTCAATATAGGAATGGCCTATCCATATATTTCTTATCTATGATTATCTATGTCAATTATCGTATAATTATTATCTACGGAAATTATACGTGGTGATAACAGTTATTTTCAAATTTTAATATTATATAAAAATATATGTAACATTGCCGGAGTTTTCCCTGACGACTGGAATACCTGGCTTGACTACTTATATACCTATACTTAAACAGATCAATCACGCCCATACAAAAATGCTTGTTCGCTATTTTTATGTTTATATTTATTATTTATTATCACATTGTGACGTTTTAGGCACGGAAGAAACAGTGACTCGATAATGGAAGAGAGAAATAATAGCCACCCCATATTATTCTTATAAATAATGACCGGAAGATAAGATGTAATGACCCATCCATATATTTATTATCTGTGGTAATAATGATAAGAAAAAAAATTATTTACGATTGTACGCGTATTCGCGCGTTGAAACAAAACGCTATTAACAAAAAAAAAAAAAACAATTGACATTCTCAAAGCGTTCGCGGCGAGCGTTTTTTTTTTTTTCGAAATGAATTATTTAGTTGACGCTGAAAATAGCGCGATTAATATGTACGACGTAGATAATTCGACGCTGTTTCACATTCAACGCGCATAATCCAAATTAAAACTTGTTCGATAATATTCGATTTTCGTGCTGATTAATGTTCATAAAACAATGGTTAAAACACTGCCAACGCCGCATTCTCGGTTATTTTTTTTTTTTTTTTTTTTAGTAGAGTACTCGATGAGTTGAATACACGCGTTGTGTGACTTATACCCGCGATTACTATGATACACGCGTGTCTAGTACATAATATAGTAGATAGGGTAATGCGTCAGTGTAAATGTTAACTCTTATAAGTTACATTATTATATATAGATATAATCGAATATTATTTTATCAGAAATACGGAGTTGTAAAAATAAAAGACCGAGTAGGTAGGTACCTACATGTAGTTTAGGCGAAAAAAATGATATAGTTTACGGTTAAAAATACGTAAACTTATATAACGTATACACTTAGAAATAGAGAGAAAAAAAATTATGAACAAAAATTAAAATTGTTGCGTTAATACACACGCAAAAATTTTAAAGACAAATTTTATATTTTTTTATATATAAACTACTATGATATATTTTTAAACGTAACGTATAATAATCCATAAATGCGTAGTACGTATATCAGAAACACGTTCGTTATTTTTTTAATATTATTATTATTATTATTAACGCTCCGCCATATATATATATATATATATATACAATATATTATTTTTTTAAGTCTTTTTTTCCATTTAGAATAAATATATATTTTTTTAAATCAATATTTATTCACATTCTATTGTCTGTGATATAGAAAACATAATCGAGGGTGTATTTATGTGAGGGGGCTGATGGAGCTCCAGCCCACCCCCACCCACCGAAATTTCAGGACATTTTTTTTTTTTTAATTATATATTCCTATGTCCCGTATAGGATGTTATGTTTTTGTTATAAAAATTATTACCAACAACGTTTTCATCGTTTACACGGCGACGCGACGTATAAGGGAAATCCGCCGCCGAAATGTATACTATAAATGCCTAATAGTTGTTTTTATAACAGGTCGAGAATTTCGCAATTTTCCTAATTTTAAGGTTTAGTCTTGGATTAGATTTACTCAACGATGATACTGCTCTGCAGTGCCTCAGCCTCCCTCCCAAAAACAAAAAAAATCTAAATACGCTCCTAACGCTTGACTAACTTATTAATTATTTGTTCTTCAATTATAAAAGCTCAATAACGGAATTACTACAAAAAAAAAAAAAAATTCCAATTAAATACTAAAAACCGGTTTTGGACGCGACGCGTAGCCAACGAGACGTCGAATTTTCAGAATATCGTTCTGTTTCAATGTAAAATTAGGTCCTATACTTATTTATTATTATTACAATAATAATAACTCGGTCTGTCGTACAGGAAAAACTTGTACGAATAAGTTTATACTTTACGCGTCGATTGCCGCCATTTAGTCCCGATACTTATAACAGGCACGCGGAACGTATTTGCAGATTTAACGAGTCATTTTTCGAGGTTTTTTTTTCTCACCTACCTTAGTCTGCATGTAATTACTTGCAAGTGTTTTGGCGCAGCGAAACGCAATACGCGCCCCAAACACGCATCCGTAACGAATAGAAATAATAATAAAAAAAAAAATAGCGAGAGAGAGCGAGAGAGAAAGGAAATCAACGCGTAACGGTATTGGCTAATCGCGCGATTAAAACAAAAATAAAAAAATGACTCAATCTTTACCACCGCCAGCGCCGCCGCCGCCGTCCTTGGAAGGATCGCGTTCAAAGGAACTCGTTCCATCGATTTCGTTCAATTTTCAGAAAACGTATTGAAATTTCGTTCCTTTTTAGGAGGCATATGTACATGTATATTTTCTTTTCCTTCTTTTTTTTTTAACATTGTTTCATAAATCAAAGAAGTTTTAGAATTTCAAAAAAAAAATAAAAATTTTTTTCTTCAGAAACGTTATTATTCAGCTGTACAAAATCTGTATTATGCGATAATATATTGACAACGTTTTTTGACGCGTACGATTTATTATTCAAGTCAGGACCCGGGCCGTTTTTCGACGAAAAACAAAATCCAAAACGGTATTTATTTTTAAGTAGAAATCATTAATTATAATAAACGACAGTAAATTCCAGGTGAACCTTGGCACATTCCAGACGAATTACGCGCGAGGCCCGTGTACAACTTTGTACAGACGAATAGCTGACGGAGAGAGTATTTTCGTTTCAGTTTTACCGTGTGTTCGGGACGAACGGCTTTTTTTTCATTTTTCGAAACAGTAAAACGTGGTTCTTGGTGTGCTTTGGTCGATTCTTATAACTATATTTATACGCCGCAAAATATAATTTAATTTTTTTCGCCAAATTATTTTTCCTATAATCGTTTTCACTTTCAGAAAATAGAACTTCTTTTAAAGAAGCGACTATATATAGAATTTACATAGTGATCCATCAACTATATAGATCAGTGTTGAATCCAGGTGTACATCGGGGAGTGCTACTGCCCGCACTGAAATTTTGTTTGCCCCCCTGTTAAATGCGGGTAAATAAATATAATTAATCAAACATATAAGTATAAATATAGTGAAGTTGGTGAATTCGTATTATATTAATTCCACTTCTCATAGTGCTCCCACCCCTCCTAAAATAAACGTCTGTATTCAACACTGAACCACAGATTAGACCAGTGGTTCTCAACCTTTTTTGTGCGACGACACCCTAATTTAGATCCACACACTTAAAACATTTAATGGATATTTGAAAAAGTAACAAATATATACCTGTGTATAGCATTACATTTATATGTTACCATTTTATTAAAAAATAAATAAATAAATAAAAAAATTATAAATTTACGTGATTAAAATTCAAACAGTTTAAGATAGGTATTGAAATTTAAAAAATTATTAATTTATAAAAGTAAATCAGTGTGTAAAGTATAAACGACTATGAATAAAAAATTTTTTTGACTACACACATTACGGTAACACGCGACACACCGGTTGAGAACCAATGGATTAGACGAATGCAGATGGATCACTCGCGATGTAAACAAAAAAAAAATTACGTCATTCGAAGAACCCCCATATCAGTGTGGCCGCATGATAGCACAATATATTTACCTAAAATTTAAACATTACTCCCGTGAGGTAAACTATTTGTGTTGTTTACATAAAATAAATTGTGAATTCTGGTTTGGCACTCGTATCATATGATGTCTCGTATCAAATATACTCGTTTCATACACACAGTTGAAAAGCAATCGGTGCTTAATCTGCGTTAAATTTTTAACGGCATGTGATAACCATTATTATGATAATATTGTTTGAGATAATAAAAAAGTTGTACAATAATACAGTATAATATCAGCACAATAATTTATATCGTCTTGTGCGCCTACATTGATATGGGGAGGGGCCAATCAGAAGAGCGTATTTACAATTCTCTTGTTCTCGGCCCGAGTGATCCATCCGCGTATTCATCTATTCATCTGTGACTGAACTAGATATTCATAAAATCTATCTTTACTCCACAACGTTTACTCGACTTTTAACCAAATAAGTATATAATATGTACGCATTGTACCTACGTACAAAAAGAAACGTCGTCATTGTCGTAAAACCAATACGCATTCCTCTCTACGCTTCAAAACTTTCACTTATAAGTAATAAAAAAAACATTAAAAAAAAAAAATGAATCGCCAAATTATTTTCCCGTTACTTTTTGAATTTGAATGTCACAAAATAAGGCGTGTACTATTGAACGTGTGTCTGATTTTATGTTATAAATTATTTGTTTTATTCCTGCACGTTTAAAAATCGTTTAGGAACCAACTGTATAGAATTCTTCGAGCCTGGAAGAACGGGAACGAGGATTTAGTTCCTATATACTTAACAAAACGCGAATTAATCCCATTTTTTTTTTTAAGGAACTATTTTCAGGCCGTTCTTCACAACAGCTAAACCCCAAACGTACGATATTCGTCGTATGGCGTCTCGGGCCGTGTTCAAGGATCAGGACCGTTTTGGTCGTTCGCCAAACGTTATTATTCTCATTTTTCGCAATCGGCTATAATACGCGTAGTGTAACACACAACAAAATATATAGGAAGAAGAAGCCTCGGCGTCGGCCGGCAGACGTGAGTTATTGTTCGTCGCGTATATAACGCGCGACGCGACAAGGACGCGATCATCACGAGTCCTATTTTACCAAAAGCGTTAATTGTAACACGGGCCGAGTACAACACGCGCGCAGTGGCGGCGGCGGCGGCGGCTTCAGTGGCGTACACGACGAGCGGTTTTATTACGCGCGGTCTCGTATTATATATTATATACGCAACACGGCGGCGGCGGCGGCGGCGGCGGCGGCGGGAAGCGCGCGCACGAGCGTCAAATTACAGTGATTACAGAGCGAGCGTCTCTCATTCCCCGACCTTGACAACCAAAACGATTTGAGACGATGATTTGCCGCGTATAGCCGCGGGACGAACCACGAAATCACGCGGTGATCTATATAATAATATGTGTATGATCTTAAATCGATCCGTAAATAAAACGTATAACGCGCGCGTTAATTAGGTGCCTATTATTATAATGGTGCACGGCAGTGTCGGCCTGGCACACCATAGGCCCCCGGATCTTTTTATTCTGGGGCCCCTTGCCCCTTGGTTTAATATGAAGTTAAAAAATACATATCAATAAAAAACAATTCATTATATATATATAGGGTGTCCCAGATCCAAGGGCGGAGTGACTCTAAAATTCTTACCGGGCAAATAAGATTTTTCCGGGCCACTTATGAAAAAAAAAAAAAAATTAATTTTTTTTTTTTTTGGGACTAGCGCCTTCTGTTTCTATATAAAGTTAATACAGGTTAATAAAAGAGCCTATGTTAAAGTTAGAATTTGGTGGTCGGATTTAGTTTTTAAGTTAAAACAATTTGAAATTTGGCAATTTTACCGTGTTTCTTTAATAGGTTTATTTTTTCCGTTTTTCGGCTCGTACTATGTGTATAATAGTCCAACGGATAAATACCACGATTTGACGTGTACGGTTCGGGGTTCGAAACGCTGTTCTCAAATCAATTTTCGCATTATTTTTATTAATACATTGTAATAATACAAGGCAAAGATTTCAAAACTGGTGGAGACATAGCGTTCAAAAATATTGGTATAAAAAAAAAAAGACGGGGCCCCGGCCGCGTTCGCGGCCTAGCGGCCATGGCCAGGCCGACCCTGGTGCACGGTATTACGTAGTATGAGAAGTCAAAATTCTCCGACAAACGTGATGGTGTTGGAACAGAATCGGGTAGGAAAAAGACCGTTGGGAACACCAAAATTGAGGTGGAAAGATTCGGTTAAGAGGGACGTAGAAGCGGATCATACTGGAAGGATCTGGCAAAAAAAAATAGAGACGGTCGGAAAATTGTCTGTGAGACGAGATGGTCCTAGTGGCCGGATAAACCCATATAAAAAAAAAAATAATAATAATAAATATGGTATATATTTCACTTGGTTTTAATCGGTTGTAAGGAGGTTTTTTTTGCCATGCCCCGTACACAACTGTCCGGGAAAATCGAAAAATCTACACCTTTTCTTCTTACATATTTGTGTACCCGTAGGTCGGTTTACAGTCATTCTTTTCCACTCCGACCGCGATCAATCGCCATTTCCTCTAGATCTAAGGTACGAAACACGCTGTCCCGCACGCGTCTTTCTCTATAACCGTCTATTGTGAAGGCGTTTCGGGCTAGTCCTGCTGTTCTCTTCTTCCACTCGATCGTGCCTTCTAGTACGATACTTCCGGACGTCTTATTATTATTGCGTGCGTCCAACCGATTTCCGTCGAACTGCTTTTCTCTCCGCCACGATATTCAGCACTTCCTCGTTAGTTTTTCTTTCCCCGTCCGGCTTACGTCCTCCCTGCGTCCGTCTCCAGCAGCACCGCGTTTCCGTAGCTTCCAATGTATATTTACTATTTCTTCGGAGCGAACGGCTTGATTCTGTTATACTAAAAACCTATTTTCGTTCGACCCAAACGTCGCGTCTGATTTCTTCTTCGGTTCATATTTACCGTCTCACGGAATTTTACAGGCTCAGTAAGAAAACGCACTCGTTCTACATTATAGTTTCCGTTAGTCCAAATACATTTTTTTTGCTTTTCTATCGCCGTTTAATTCTCATTTCACGTGCTCTGATCGTTTCGTCAACGGCGCATTGCTGTCGTCGTCGCATTATTACAGCGCGTATCGTCTGCAAAGCGTACACAGAACGCTTAACTCTGATTTTCATTCCGATTTTTTACGATTTAACAATTAAACAATAGAGATGCGATAGTCTGGTGTCTTTTTATTTCATTTTAGCCGTTGTTTCGAGATTTCCGTGTCTAAATCTTCGCTTGTCGATTCTCGGCATGCGCGTTACGAACGATTCGAATATTCTGTCGATCGCAGGTTCCTATATTTCTGCACTTATAGCGCGCGTCAAGCGTCAAATTATTACATAAAACGATACGCGGACATTATCATAGCTACGTAAACTATAAAAACCATATTTTTTTCCTCTTCTAATTCGCCATCATAACTCTATATATGTATACGCGATCTTATACCGAGATAGTGAAACAAATTGTGTACATTATTACGCGTTTATATTATATATGTGTTGTCGGACTTATAAAAGTTATTAACGAAATGTGTGTGTGTGTGTGTTATTACAACTATAACTCATGTGCGTTCGTGATAATTATTATTTATTACGTTGCAGTTATTAATAATTGTCGGAAACTATCGGAAGACAAAAGGAATGACCTAGAACTATAAAACGTTGCTGCAGTAATCTCCTCATAACGTCAGAAATAATGATTCGTGTTCCAGACTCTATACATAATACATCAATATACGAGGTACGCTGCATTATTATTATTATTATTATTACTACGGTGTGATGAAATCATGAACAGAAAAAAATGTATAGACTTACGAATTATTGTAATAAGTGTGTGTATAAACCAAACGTGAACGGGTTGGGGGTAAAAAAATTCGTAATGATGGGCCGCATCGGAATCGCGTCCGAAAATAATAATAATAATAATAATGATTTTGATCGACAACCGATTTGCGGTTTTCTTTTTCGCCACGTGATCGAAATTGCTTCGAACGTGGTAAATTAAATACGAACTATATTTTCGACCGATATTTTAACGTTATAACGTTCTGCAAATTTTTAGAAATATTCAAAAAAAAACAGTTCAAACTGACGTTTACATCAAAATGGTGGTTCAATTTTAACGAGCAAACGAAGGGTGAATGTGCGGCAAAGGCGAGAAGAGTCTATAAAAGACACGCTACGAATCGGTTTGAAATAAAAATAATAATAATAATAACACGTCTTTTCCGGTTCATTCAAACACATTGGCACACGAGGATTTACCGAAAAATTCAGATCAAACATTCCAAAAGCAGGAACCGAGTGAAAATCTAATAAATGCTTGCAAAACGTATAATCGCTTACTAATATTTATACTGCACACCGCATTAATATGGTAGCACTGGGTCTGTAAAAGTGGAAAAATACAACCACCCGCCGTGAACGCAATTCGACCTATAAATATAATCAAAAAACGTAAAGGGGAAACCGTGGTTAAATTTTTTTTTCTTTTAATAATAATATACTTGTATAATAATTAGGTTTATTTTTTTTTTTTTTAAATAAATATTTAATTTATTAGTCTGTATAATCGGTATATATATATATATATATATAATCGTAACTCCCGTTAACTATGTAAACTCGTAAACTAAGACTAAGACTACTACTAAAACCGTAAACTCGTGTCTGTACGCGGGTCATGCAAAAACTACTGAAAATATCGAAATGTGGTTTGTTTTTTTTTGTTTGTAGAGTAATTCATGCAGCTCGTTTTAGGCAGGATTGTTATGTTTAAAACAAGTGTTTTAAACACGTTTAAAACGTCTGAAAAAAAACATATTGATTTTGTTTAAAACGTTTGAAACACTTGTTTTAAACATACATAAAAAAACAACGTTTTAGTAAATTTAAAATTTAAAAATCTACATAATAAAAAAAATTCAAATCTAATCTAAGTTTGTTTAAAAAATAAGTATTTTTAAATCTAGTTGGAAACAAAAAAAACATGTTTAAAACAATTTAAAAAAACACCTTAAAAACATTTTAAACGCCGTTTTTTAACGTTTTAAACGTGTTTTTTTTTTTTTTTTTTAAAACGTATTCTTTCCAACCCTGGTTATAGGCGTATAGTTTGAGAAATATTCGTGTGATGCGATGACAGTGACGACAAACTCTTAAAAACATTTCACACGAGAAATTACGTTATTGATTTTCCGATTACCACGGTTACTGCTGCATAATGCGGCCAAAAAATGTTTAACTATTTTTAAGCGTTAATAAAATTGTACTCGTATAACAAGAAAACTAAGTGGATCACGAGGTGAAAATTGCCGTCACTTGGCAATACGGACAATTTCCTGCAGTTGACCCGTCTAATTCTGTTTCTGAAATTGGGCCATAACGATTTTCCGAAAAACGTCTATCAAATAAAAAACTCGACATCTTTTAAGATTCTTCCCCGTCAGTACCACCAATAGTAATATTGATTTTCACGCGGGTTACCGCGATCTTGGTCGTAAGAATTATTGCGGAATTTTTTCTTAATACCGTTTGATCGCGTAAAAAACAGACTATTAGGAATAATATAAATAATATAATTCCTATATAAGAATATTTTCAAAACATTTTAAACAGAAACAAAAAAAATAATAGTATTTTCAATAAATTATTCGAATTTAAAAATACGATAATTCAGTAACTATATAATACTTATAGGATTATTTCTGTCGTGTAAGCATCCTTAATCCGGACAACGCCGCGGCGTACCGAACAGCAGCAGCAGCAGCAGCAGCAAATCATATAAGTACCCGTAATAACAGTTAGCAAAGCAGAGTAAGTACTCAGCTATCACTAATAATAAAAATATATAAAATATCCGTATGTATCGTGCAGTATACGATATCATATTAAAAACGTATTTTTCTCTTTTAATTTCATTATAATAATATATATTGTAATTATTCCTTTTTAATTACTATATGTATATTGTAGACTGTATTCGATTAATATTAAATCATTCTTCTTCTTCTCCCTCGCCTCTATCCCAACTATTTGGAATCGGCCAAAAATAATGAACAATAATATTTTATATTATTCGTCGACAAACCACCCCCCCCGCTCTTTGTGTGTATTCAATTTCGGAAAAATATTTTAAAACACCGCCCTAAGTATGATTATGTGTTTCGTCCGTGCCTGCGGTGTACGAAAATACTTGCAGCGCTCGCGAGACTTGCTCCTCCTCAGTGGCGCAACTTGACCATAAGGGCCCATGTGAAAATTTCTATAATGGGTCCTCTACTTATTAATACAAGTGACAATAATCATATTTTATTGTTTAGATACAAAATTTCCTGAGAATTGATGTTGCGCCGTAGCGGCGCGGCCATGTGATAGGCCATTCATTCGTACTCGTATATTGCAATGCGTACTTTACTACGCATTCTTATATTTAAATTTAATTATACATTTATAATTAATTAATATTTTAATTTGTGTATACTTACTTATAAGTTGTATACACAACGTAATGTTCGATACGGAAAAATGTATTTTAGAAGTCCAAAATATTATCCGTATCAGTGGGATGAGTTCCGCTGAATATAGCAATAGGTAAAAAGAATAAAGAAAAAATACAGGTATATATACTGGTATAAAGTGACAGAAAATTTGTATCCAACTGAAAAATGGTCCAGTTTCAATGAACACTGTACGTTTCGTTGAAATTAAATAACAGTTATATTTACACAAAAAAAAAATAGGAAATGCGTTTCAAATTATTCGTGCGCTTTTTTTTTTATCTCATTTATATCTGGACGCCAGGCAGCATTCGGTAACCGACAAAACGCAGTGTGACCCGTTCGGGGGATGTCGGCAACCGACGAAACGCGTAGTGTGATCCTAGCCTCAAAGTAAATTAATATTATTATTAAAACCGTATTGTTTTGGACATTAGTATCGCATGATTTAAGATATTGTATATTAGTTTTTCGTCGACAAAATTAATTTTTCTTATCATCATTAATCAATAAAATAAATATAAAAAAAAAGTCTATTTATATTATACTCAAGTAGAAAAAAATCTCGGGGGCCCTCGTGAATTGCACACCCAACAGACTCGGTGCCGGATCTATGTTTTTAGGTGCAGCATTAATTGGTAGGCCCCTTGTATTAAAAACAAACAAATATCGGTGATATTGGGAGGAATTGGTGACGCCTTTAATCATAATAAATCATAATAACTTTCTAAATTCTTGTTAAAAAAATTAAATAAGTAAATTATATATATAGTCAATGAAAATACTTGACTTTTTAAATCTGATTTTACAATAATTTAAATAATTTATTTTCGCGTATCTAATCGCTAACGAACAGAAATTCCACGAACAAACGTGAGGCCCCCGTTTATTCCTCCTTCAAGCTTGAGGCCCGGGTGCAATGCGCCCCCAAATAAATCCGGCATTGCGGGGCGACAGTGCCGTGAACGTCGCCACCGGCTCCTCCTATACTCCTGCAGCAGTGACTCGCGGCCGATGGAACCGTATATGCCAGGGGTGGCGAACCTATGGCACGCGTGCCAGAAGTGGCACGCTGACCAAATTTCAGTGGCACGGCAAATTTAAAAACATAAAAATTATTATTTATCTTAAAAACAATTATATTTCAAAACTTTAGTGTATGAGAAATTTTAAGAATCAAATTTAAAAGTTTGTAATATTATATTGAAACTAGTGCTGCTTGTGTTTCACTGAAAACTACCAACTATACTCCAGACATTAAAACGTTATCTTCTAAAAAAACAACAACAGAAATCACATTAATAAATGAAATAAAAGTTTACAAATAAATGTGTACCCAATAAAATGTGTGTGATTATTGCATGCTTTTTCTTTTCATCTTACCTAGTAAAATTCATTTTTTTTTTGGCACGCGAGCATATTTCAAAAAAACTTGATTTTAAATTTTGGCACTTGACCCAAAAAAAGGTTCGCCACCCCTGGGTATATGCGGTAAACCGATAACAGCGAAGAAAATACGAACGATTCGTCGTCGATCGGCGTTTGTTAAATCGAATCGTATCGAAACCGTCCGCGTAAACGCTGTAATAATAATATTCAATAATAAATGATACGTATACAGCGTCCGACGAGGTACGTACACCAATTAATAATATATATCAGAGCGTTTTTCTTCTTTCGCCCGAGTTGACACGCATCGCCGTTGTTACGTTACGCGTGTGTGTTGTGCGTGTACTGATGTGTACGTTTCAGGCCCCGCGGTGTGGCGGAATCGCGCGCGCTTATTGGGTCCGTCCTTTCACGACGACGGGTGATTTATTCTCGCGGTCCGTTCCTCGGGTGTTTGCGTTGTTCTATACGAATTTTTTCTTTTTTTCTTCTCCTCTACGCGTAAAAGTAAAAAGGATAGGAGGATGTATAAAACGCGCGTATCATATATAATATACTTGTAATAATATTCTCACACGAGAAACGCTATGACGAAACACCCTCTTCCCCCCTCCCATCGACATTACCCCGCCTCGCATACACACGCACACACACACCGGCCGCCCTAAAATTAGATCGGATCACGATCCTATCGATCATGTCGCTGTAGCTATCCTCCGCCGCCGCCGCGAAGCACAGCACACAGCACGCGCGCGCGTGGCGCGTTAATAATAATCATATATTTAGCCCGTGCGTGGCGAAAAGTAGAGAGGAATAATAATAATAATACTATCCGTATGGCGGCGATACCTCGTTGCACTATAATATATATAAAAAAAAATAATAATAAAACCCGTCGTAGACGCCCCGAAAAAAAAAAATATATCTCGTCCGTCGTGCGTTGCAGAGCGCGTATCGCGTGCACGGCGGACGCGCGATGCGGATAAGTATTAGGAAGCGACGAGCACGAACGCCGCCGCGCAGAGTTTGCTGCGGTCGAAAGGCCAAAATCAATTTGGACTATTATTTAAAACGTCACCCGAACGTGAATATATAATATAAAAAAAAAAGTGTCGGGACGTCGTGGCCACGAGCCGAGAGGAGGAACGAGCCCAGAAATGTGTATAATAATAATAATAATAATAATAATCATTTACAACGAGATCGAGATCGTGATCGCCAGGCGTCTCGTTACGATTTCTAACGTTAAACCTCGTGCGCGGCGATGTAGCGCGTCCGACGACGACGACGTGCCGCGGCTCGAAAAGTACACGCGTCGTCCGTCATTATAGGGCCGGATTAACGTACATTATATTTATTTATTTATTTATTATAAATATACGGGCAGGGCCCTTTTTAACACACAACATATAAGATAACAAAATAATACATCACAATAACTTAGAGTATAGAAAAAACGAAATTAAATTCAAAAAATAAATCATTAAAGGCAGGATCAGCATTGGCAATCGACATAAGACGCATTAAAGGTTCATTAGCCATGTAGTTTGTGGTGGCATGTGGGACATAAAAGAGGGCAGTGGAACGAGATGAACGAAATGGAACTTTAAAACATTATTTAATAAGCCTACAAGGAATTTAATACAAGCGATACGTCGACGCTCGGCTAAGGAAGTCAAACCAAGACTATTAGCAACCGGCGTAAAGTCATGAGGCTCACAAGGAATACTTAATGTAAAGCTATAGCAAAGCGTAGGAATCTGCGTTGGTTGAACACGCTCAAGTTTCCTTGAATTATCAGCAGTATGAGGGTCCCGGACTACAGCCCCATACTCTAAAATGGGGCGCACAAGTGCGCAAAAAAGTGCTTTTATCGATGATCCTAGTCGAAAGTCTTTTGTTAATCGCATGAAGACAATTATTGGAGCGCTAAAATTTTATGATGCGCCAAAAAAGTCCATTATCCCAATCAAAATATATATTTCCCCCACCACCGGTTTTTATAATGAATTTTATTGGAAATTTTCGTGAGTTCTTTACAAAAATAATTTCGTCTGCGATTCGCGTGTTACAGAGAATAGACGATAATATTTTGTATTCTTATCCATCTCCATTAGTACAAAAAAAAAAAATTTTTTTTTTTAATTTCATTTTGGAATAAATTACTTAATATAATAATATTATTGTGACTTACTGGTAACGTTTATTTCATATATATATCGCGATAACTTTATTATGTTACATAATAAATGCGCAGCTGGCTTTTATGAAATAAAATTGTCAAAGTGTTTGGGGCAGAGCCCAGTAAAAACTTAATTAGGGTATTGGGGCCGGTCGCGGAAATTCTGTTCGCCAGTAACCACCACTACTATAGTAGACCGATTGATTACACACGTTGAACGCGCCAAAAGGCTTTCCGCCGTGTTACTTATAATATTTGAACAGTTTTCAAACGTATTTTTCCCTAATTCTGTGCAGCGGCCCGAGCGATAACGTTTCTGATTTTGATTCAACAAATTATTGTGAAGACGAACCGACGGGTATAACGAATGAGAAATTTGGCATTTGGTTTTTTTTTTTTTTTTTTTGTTTTTGGAGTTTTTCGATGCGAAGAGTGGCACGCATACGTGGGAGAATATAATATAAAACAATTTTTAATTTACCGGTTAAAAGAACAAAAACCGGTCTGAATATGGAAATATTCGCAAATACCGTAATATATATATATATATATTGAAAAAAAAATAAAAAATACGTTGAACTCGTTACCGCCGAAAACGGCGAGAGAATGCGTCGGATATACAATAAATATTTTATCGAATTCTCTCAAATAAAACGTGAAATAAATATTCGCGTTCTCGTTTCTCGTTCGAATCAAATATTATAATAAATCGCGCTCGTAAATATATAATATTATTACTCAATATCGCGCCTGACTACATACATATAGTATACTATACTACATATAGTGATGACCTTCTAAAGATCACGTCTGAATATTATCGTCATCGGCAATGCAGACCATTACGGCCGGCAGTGTAGTATAGTCCATATGTTTTGCATTCGCCATTGGCGGGTCTTGTAAATATTTTAAAATATCATTATTATTATTATTATATTTCTTCCACAGATCACGTTAATCGCATTGTTGTTGTAGTTGAACAGTAGTAACAAACGATTTCTATTTTTTTTTTCATTATTATTATTATTATTATATATTAACACTTCTTCCGCCATCGCGCACACATATACGAATAACACTTTTGTTAGATTTAATCCCGTTTTCGTCGTGCGTGTGTTTTACGATTCAAAAACAATTTTGTTTACACGCACGCCGCTTGTTGATCTTGTCTATATATATATATATATATATGTATGTAGGTAGGACTACTCATCGTACAGACACGCGGTATATTATATAGCGCTTATGGTGTGCAGCATACGATTAATCGAGTTTTACGCGGTTGGATTTACTTGTAATATAAAGTTGTGCGTATTTATAACAGGACACTCCTATATAATATAAGATAATCATCAGAATAATAATATTTCTTCACGCTGGAAACAACTCTGAAGGCTGTACTTTAGACGCGAAATTTTCGCGCGAAATAAATTACCTAAATGCAATGTATACCTATATAACACGGCCGTTTTTAGATTCTGAACGGAGCGATAAATCTATTGTTTTTAAAATGATGTGTCTGTACCCAAAAATTCTACCAAAAGGAATGCACCGATCTCTTCGGTCACGGTTTGTTTCCGGCAGCAAATCGCATCTAGTTGGTACTTTAGAGAGGTCATTTTTCAATTCTCTCAAAAGCACCTATAATTATAATTCAAATACTACCGAAAAAATTTTTTTTTTTTATGCTTGTTCCAAAAAATTCTACCAGAAGGAGTGCTCCGATCTTTACGGTCACAGTTACATTCCGGTAGCAAATCGCATCTAGTTGGTACTTTAGATAGATCATTTTTTGATTTTCTCAAAATCGCCTAAAAATATAACTCAAAAACCACCGAAAAAATAATAATTATATATATATATATTTTTTTTTTATGACCGTGCCCAAAAATTCTACCAGTAGGTGTATTCCGATCTCTTCTGTCACAATTTGTTCCCGACAAACTTTTTCTTTTTTTTTAATCTCATAACTATTCTTAAGAATTAAAAAACAGTTCTGCGCCGCTACTGTATGGATTTATTTTGTGGACGAATTCGGTGTCTCGAGTACAACTACCGACTTCTTTCTACCCCGTGAAACGGTTTTATCGCGTAGTATTTGAGCTCAAATACATACGTTACTGGACAAACTCTCACGCCTTGTATATTTCGATATTTTTTTTTTGGGGGGAAAGAGGAAAACATTTTTCAGAGCGCACTGAACTCCGATTCTCGAAATTTTATTTCTGAAAGCTATAATAACAGTTTGAATACCAACAATTTTCACAATATTTTTAACAAAAATTTTTTTTTTTTATAATTGTTAGTAAGACAATCTAAAATCGAAGTCCAATGCGCCCTGTGTAGGAAGTCTTCCATTTTCCAACAACAACAGAATTATCGAAATCGGACAACTCTAGCTGAAGCGTGAGAGTTTTTCCTGTAAAGCATATAAAACCGAAAGTAAATAGGCACATATAAAAGCTTACGAATTGTCTGTATTTTGCCCCTTATTGATCAGACGCGACCTGGGTACGTTATAATCATTGTATTTTATTGTCGTACTTTATTATAACTGTGGCGCGTTAAAACACTACTGGAAAACTATCGCGATAAATGCGAGCTCTATATATTTATATATATATATATATATATAAAGTACCAACTAGACGAAAATTGTTACTATAGGATCTTTAATCAGGCACGTAACCAGGCACGTATCCGCCGAAATTTTTCCGTACTTCCGTATAACGTGGTCGGGTCTGAATTTTTGTTATGATGGTGTGAAAAATGGTTAAATGTAGAAAAAAAACCCACTGAAATTATGGATATTTTGGATGCGTGTGATGAGAAGTTTTACCCAAACATACATTTTTATTGAAAATTTTGGCAACACTACCAGTTTCTACCACAGCAGTTGAACGTTCATTTTCAACACTAAAGCGCTTAAAAACATTGCTTCGTAATAAAACTGGAAATGAGCGTTTAACGAGAAATTTGCTCTTTTATCAGTACACTGGGAAGTGTCTATCTCAACAGATGAAGTATTGGATATAATGGCTCAAAAAAACAGAAAATTCATATTATAGACATCAGTTGAAAATATTTAATAACTATAGATTGTTTTGTATTATAAAGGTTTTAATTTTTCAGTTTATAAAAAAAAAATAAAAGGTTTTGAATATCAATCGTGTATGAAAATTGTATTAAAATTTATTTCGACCCCCCGCCTAAATAAAATCCTGGCTACGTGCCTGCACGTAACGATCGGAGCACCTTCTAGTCGAAAATCCTTAAGTATACAATAAAAACAAATAAAAAAATAAACATCATTCTAAAATATATTGGTATAGAATAGACTGCGTGCGTATACCGCACGAAATTACAGTTTCGGACCGATAGCTATAGTGTGGGGAAAATGGTACACGAACTCGACTCGCGATCCAAGTGTCTGATAATTGTTTAACCTTGAGTTTGTATTCGAAACCGACTCTTCTCGCCGGCGTTTTATTGGCATTTTTAATATGTTCGTAATTTACAGTATAACATGTCCGGTCAAGTCGCATGCGTTCAAATGTATAATTAATTTCGTTTGGGTTTTTTTTTTTTTTTTAATTACAGTAGAACTATTGATAATAAATATGAACGAAACTCGAAGTAAGATGAAAAATTATTTCTTGTAAATTCGTAACACTGTATATGTACACATTTTTTTATCATATTTTTTAATAATAATTTTAAAACAATAATAACACGCACTTTAATTCATATTTAATAATAAAAAACGATAATGCATATTTTTAAAAACTCATTAAGTCGAATTTTTTTGTTCCTAAAACCTTAGCAAGTCGGAAACGTCGTTGAGTCCAAAAAAAAAATTGCATTTCGTCTTATCGAGGTTCCACTGTAATATTCACGACGAATTTTTTGCGCGCGTTTTCGAATGTTTAAAATTTCTATCGGAAATGTCTCGCCCTTTCCAGACTTTCGTTTCATAAATAACTTTTTTTTTTCTATGTAAATCTTCGTGATATTTTTTTTTTCCAATAGATTTCCTTTCACCTAAATCCATACGTATTCAGGCAAATGCACCACGTAATTAAAAACAGACTATACGTACACGTCATGTAAAAACATTATATATCGTATATTTACTAAAGAGATTCCGCGTATACCTGTAATATTATTATTGTAATACTCTGACGGCGTTCTTGTTCGTGTCTCAAGCAGGAAGATACTGTTGCTGGTGTTTACGCCGGTCTGCACATGGACCTCTATACCACTGTTATAATGGGGTAGGATAAGTGGTAATATCCTTTGCCCACCCACGCGTTGCTGCACTGTTTACACGTAAACACCGCGTGCACGATTTATTGGTTTATTATAATTTTAATCTTTTTTCTCCGTCCTTGCTTCCTTGTAATCGATGACGTTTACAACGATGACCTCTGGGCTACGAAAAAAAAAAAAAAAAAGTCGCATGTATAATATTGTATTTTTAGTAGGTATATTATATAGGCCGCGCAGACAACGTTTTGTCTTAGAATCGTGCGAGAAGACAATCGTTTCAAAAAAAAAAAATAAAAATCTGTACACGCGTGGCGAAAAGCAAAGTTCGCGTATTAATAACGACCGCGCACTACTCTTATTATATTTTAATATATTCATAATTTCTTATTGTACACGTGTATATATAGTTAAGAAATATTACTGTCGGTGCGCAGACAATCAAAAATATGCGGACTCGAACGACTGCAGAAGGTTTCCCTTAAAAATCCGTTTTCGAATACTCGGTGACGTATATTATAATATTGCAATGATTTCTTTTTTTTGTTTCTTTAAAAACAAACGCTTAATAATGACAATCGTAGAAACGTAATGCGCGTACGACGCGCACGCGGCTATTAAATAAAGACATTGACCTCGGCGGACGGATTGGATTGACCTATCGAATTAGTGACTTTTTTTTTTATCGTTTATTTATATATGTAATTCGTTCGCATCCATCAACAACGCGGCGCATTAATCATAATTTAAATTGACACATACGGCAAAGAGAAAGAGAGGAGATAAGCAATTACAGTACACAATATACATATTGTATTGTACAGTATACACGTGTAAGGATATATTTCACATTTTATTCACGACTGCACACACCGCACGATATACATATATACATATTATACGAGACGCGAAAATAAAATCCTTCTCCAATATCGTTTATTGCCGACCGTTTACCGAAGGAAAACCGACCGTAGTTTTTCTATTTTTTTTTTTTCTTGCCAACACGATATGTAAATCACAGTGTCGCGATGCACAGGTGTGTTAATAAAAACGCCGCGTCCGAAATATTTAAAAATCGCTATTCAATCGAACAACAAGAATTTCCCGTAATACATTCGTAAAGCGGATTATATTTTTTTTAACAACTGCAATTTTATGTTTAACTGTACTTAATTTAATAACGAATACCTTATAATTTATTTATACGTAAAATCATTTATTATAATAATTAAGACTAATGCGCAGCACGTGGCGTTTGTACATATATTAATTTGCCAAGACTCGTGTATACGAGACGTTTCCGTTTTTTTTTTTTTAACAAAATAAATTGATACCAATTAATAATCGTATACAAGAAATATCATAGGTTTACTTTGTACCCATTAAATATATATATATATAGAAGAATAATATAAATATAATAATAATAAGACAATATTTTGTACCTATAAAATGGTATGGCGTGTAGTGAAAAAATGAAATAAATATTATAAACGGTATAAAGTGTATTCGTATAGAAGATACTGCTATAAAGAATTATTCTTTTACGGGACAATAATTGACTAAGAATACAGGTCCACGGGTGTAATATAGTTTAAAAAAACGAGGTTTTACGCGTGTACAGTAAAAGACGAAAATGTAATACATGTAACGCGCGAGTAATACGCGCATTTTATAAAAAGAATAAAACATTACATCGAGTTAGATGAATTTGAAGAGGAAAAACAAATATGAATGCAAGTGATACAGATATATAAAAAAAAGAATTATAATATACTGTATGACATATTTCGCTATATTTCGGCGCGTGAATAAGACGCATCCATAAATATTGATATCGGATGTCTCGTCTTCGATTTCGAATGAAATGAATAAGCAAACACGCACGCGTCTTATTGTTAAAAATTTTAATTACCGAGTCAATTCCCTACGACGTTGTTTATCCGTGTCGATTAGATAAAAAAAAAAAAATACGTACATAAGAAATGCTCCGTAAATAACGGAATGACTAAAACTATATTAATCGTGTTATGTATAGGTTTATTATAATACGATATGTATATAAAACGCAAAAAGTATTTCCAACGCGAACAACAAATATTTATCGAGATATTTATCGTAAATAAATTGCTCAAGCTAACTGCGGGTGACTATATATAATATGAAATTAAGAGAAATGATGCACACCTGGAACCGCAGCTATACAATAGACCGAATGTTAAAAGTCCGTATACGCCAAACGACTACAGAGTGGGTCGGACACGTATGGCGAGCTGATGGAAAATTAATATAAAAAAAAAAATACGGCCAGCAAATAGTTATCCGGTAAACGACCTGGTGAAAGACATCGACAATACAATGACTGGTTAGGGCGTGAAGCAGGTATATCGGAGCCGTTGACGGATCAACAAGATTGGAGGATGTAGACAGAGATAGATGCGAAGAATCTTAGTGCGAAAGCTGCTGAGAGCCTTGTAAAGCATTTAAAATATATAGCTAAGCCGCATCACAGCCTATACGAAAAACAAAACAAATTCGGATGCACTTAGAAATGTTGAACGATAAAATCTTAACCGTCAACTGCGATTATTATCATTTACAAAAATCCATTCGCTTTTTAGCACCTATTTTTTACGCATCTCAACTAGCTCATCACGACGAAAATCCTCGATCGCTATATAAAGGCTCACCCAGACGCCTTCTTCACTCGCGAGCTAGTGTCGGTACTTAAATCAAAAGTGTCCCCCTATCCGTTATGAATAACCACCTCGGGTAGATCACAGGGCTCAACAACTTTTTTTTTGTTCGAAGTTTTGCGTGTTCGAGGTTTTTCCATTATTTTATGTTCAAGATTTTGAAGGTTTTTTAAAGCGGTAATAACTAAAAAAAGAAACTGTCATTTTGGATTGTCAAGGTTTTTTGAAAATATATAGTTGAAGTATCGTAGGACCTCTTACGTCGTATAAAATTTGCAGCCCTTCACATCAGCAAAAAAATTACTCCTTTTGTGACTTAATATAATAAGTCAACATCTAATAATTGCTATAAATAGCCCAAAATTAAAAGAAAGTTTTTGAAAATTTCTTTGCGTGTATACGGTGTAAAATTAAACATTCGGTGTGAATTTCAAGACTCTAGGACCGTTACATCGGATAGTTTTTTTGTGCCTTTTATTTTATTGTATCGATTTTCGGGTTTGTTTTGTTCGACGCACAAGCAAACTTCCCTGAGAAAATCGAATTAAAAACGTTTCGAACAAAGTATACTTCAACTATGGATTCGCGATTTGTTACCGTAACGCAAGACGATATCATCCGAGCATCATTCGCTCAGAATCTAAAACCATTAACGTTGTATACGCGCGTACGGCTGCTTTTGCAGACTCCGTCGTAGCGACGGTGACAGAGTTTTTGGATAAATCATAATAATTAAAATCGACCGCGACTATATTGGAGCGTATACTCGTCCGATATACACACGATACAGTATTAAGACAGTATATATGTAGGAGAGATCGCTAAGCAATAACTCGGACTTCTTGTTTAGCTGGAACAAAAACGCTGTCGGGTTTTCAAGAACGAGCGCTGGGTCATCGATTTTAATTTTCTATTTCTTTTTTTTTCAGACATAAATTCTACCGCGACAGTGGGGGAAACGAAATAATATCGTCCGCGGACGCGCCAAATATTATCTTAATTTTTTTTTTTTTCAATTCCTCCGTCAGCTGTGCGGTGCAGTGCCGCCGACCTACTACTCGGCTTTTTTTTTTTCTTTTCGCCAACAACGCCGTTTCTCTGTCCATTACTCGTTTATATACGTTTTCCGAACTGGAGCGAATATTAGTACCTAATAATAATATTATTATCATTATTACAAATACCGTTGTAACCGGTAACGGCCCCGTGTCGAGCCGATAAATCATCCGCGGCCGCCGATGCCGATTAGTTTTAATTTAAAACGAAACCAGTCCGAGTCGGTTAATTGGTCCGTACCTATATATACGAGACGGTGGTGACTCCTCTCTTATACCTGCTCGGTACACGCAGACACAGGTGTCTGACTGCGTGAGAACACTGCGCGCTAGTGTCTATTTTAACGACCTGTTGGGTGTTGTATTGAAATTGAAAATAATAATAATAATAATAATCAATACGCGTGCACGTCTCGTGCGTATATTATAATATTATTATAAATATTATATTATGCGCCGTCATAAACCGCATCACACATACATACGCGGTGCTGAGCAGCGCATTGACGCGCATCCAACGCGTTTCTGTTCCGAGATATCGCGGATATATTTTAAAATCACCCCACCCCACCCCCCCCCCTTCAACATTAAATCGAACTTATTAATTTCACGTTCTACAATAATTTATTATTCGAACCCATAACTACTCGTCGACCAGTTTTTCTTTTTCTTTTTTTTTTTTAATCGCTCGCCGGCAATATATAGGTATATAAAAATACGCGTTGTTTATTTTGTTCCTTGTACACTGTTATAAGTAAATTGATATTGCGTAATACATATATATATAAGGGAACGCTCTGCACGCGCGAACGAAACCGTGCAAAGCCTGCAGTGAGAGAACGCTGCGAAAATACGCGCAGAAAACGTTCAGAAATCGAAACGTTTTTACCAATAATGTGTTTGGACGTGAAATCACACGAGAACAAGACTTGTATCCCGAAGAAATTTCGTCGTGCAAAAGAACTGCATGAATCCCCACAAAGACTAAAAAGAAATGTCAAGATGAGCTGCTACAACCGGATTCGACCCATTCAATAAACATGTTTTATACGTTATTGGCGGAAACTTACTACGTGCAGCAGGCTACTGCGGAAAACCGTATAAACAGATTAAGAGCTGGACACGAAGCTTGTGAATGTTGGGAACGACAGACCGATGAACACCTTTTGTCGACGTTGAACCCAGCAACACAACGAGCGCCAAAGAAGATCTGATATTGACAAACACGGCAAATGCTCTAGAGACCGCTAATACTTACTTACTTTAGGACGTTACCGCATTTAATATGTCATTTTTATTAGATTTACCTAATTTATTTATTTATATTTTTTAGTGTTTAAAGCGTTTACCTACTCTTTTCAAATGTTATTAGAATTATTGTTCATTGGCATTTTAAGTCGGACTCGACAATAGAAGATGAAGAGACGGAAAAAAGAACACAACAGTCGTATTCAAGACACCGAATTTTTACACAAAATAAATTATCTATACAATAGCGCAAAACTGTTTTTTTTTTTTTTAATACCTTTAATTCTTAAGAAGTTATAATGGAGAAAAAAAATGGTAAAAATTGTATCTTTAAAATGCTTATAACTTTTTAAGAATCAAAGATATTTGAAAAATATAGCTATTATTGTAATTTTTTGTGTGTAAAAATTTGACGTCTAACGTATGAAGCAATTATTTCGATGAAAATCATAATACAGCATCGCTATTTAATTTCACGACGAGCCCGCGAAGATCAATAATATTACTTAATTTATCAGCTAATAATATATTTTATTATTATTATTAGTTTATACATAAAAAAAATTAAGAAACACACACAATCTGTGCAACGTATTATAATGAGTACAATATAAGCGTAGGTATGTCATTAGAGTAATGTTGGCGCTGTAAATTATACGAATGAGAAAGAATAGTCACTCATTAACGACACTTTCAACGGAAAAGATTAAATTTATTTTAATTAGTTTAAAAGATATCACTACGACGCCGTCGTCTTTTGAGGCGACGGGATGGGTTTTCAGGCACAGTTCCTGCGGCTAATTTTCCGACTAGAGGATTTGGATGATGTTGGAGCGAGCAATAATACAAGCGATGATACAAGCGACTGATTGTTTTTTTCCTACAGTAAGCGTGTGCGAATCGGAATGAACAGTTTAGTCTCTTATGCGCATATATAGTAATGGAAATCAGTAATAAGACACGGAGAATTTTTGATTGAAAAGTTTCAAATTTTTGACGGGTTTGATTTTTTTTTTTTTTGCAAACCCAAATAATATCAAACGACCATATACCTTATCCATCTTTCAATAGTATACCTTCACATAATGTGTAAGTCAGTGCCTCCCCCCCCCCCGAAATTGTATATACATATATATAAATTTAAGCCATTAATAAGTTGATGTATTTTAGAATGACTATAATAGTGGTAAAAAATTCTAGTGCCCCCCTCCCCAAAATAAATTTCTGGCTACGACACTGGTGTAAGTAGATTTCCGTTCGTATTTTGTAATATAGTTTTGATATTATGGTATTTTTTTCTTTTCTTCTTTATTATACGTCGCGTACGATATATCCATTATCATTCGGTTTAAAAAAAAAATATATATATATATACATCAACACATACGAGAACGACAAAACGTAGATACTAATAATTATATACAGACACCGTGTGTAGTTTGTTTTGCGATTATTTTATTCCAAATTTTTTTTCCCCCAAATAAATTATATTTTTATCTAACTTATTACACGGGTGGGATACGAATAAATAAATAATAAAATATAATAGATACGTATTCCATTGTAAAACGTAGTACAAGATCCTAATTAAATTATGTTAAAACAGCCGAGGTCACAGCTGCTCTCGCGGTTTACTAAACCACGAGCATCTATATAATTATATATTATTGTTGTTGTACACCGCGATTATTATTACAATATAGAAGGTTGCGTCTAGTCTTAAAATGTTGCAATACACATAAAATATACGTATAATAAATTATAAATATTTTCAATATACTGTCAATAAATTGCACGAATCATGTAGTTCGTATTATATTGTTTGTACAATACAAACGAACGCTGGCGAGATACGTTTCACGCGAAAAATGAGATAACACGAATATGATATTGTTAAACCGAATGAGCCAAGAGAAGGACTTGACGGTGGTAATGGTCAGTATAATATTATCTTAATAACCGATGGGAAATCATTTCCACGTGTGTAATAATTTGATATTGTAACAGTGTTTTTTTTTTTTTTGGTACACATATAATAATACATACAACAATTTAAACGATCGGTTAACATAAACTTCTTGCACGTACGTACTGTACATCGTTTAGAAATGTATATTTATTACGGATAATATCGAATAAGGAAGACCTTCTAAATAATGTATTCGAATCGTTTTTTTTTTTTTTATAACTCGTTAACTACTTTAAATATAATAGTAATTAGTGCGATTAATTTACATTTTTTTTTTGTACAATATTTTCAAAAAAAAAAAATATATCTGCGATTCGATATATAACGTATACTGACAATATATATATATTTATATACATGTTATACCGACAATAGTGACATTTTACTAAAAAATTTCACCGTAGATATTTAAAAACGTAATAATAGCGTTTAACTGCATATATACGCGCTTATAAATCGCTCGTGTTTAAAATTTAACGTAGGTATATTAACGAAATATTATTTGCGCTCGTATAGGAAAATTCAATGATTTACTATAGAATCGCTTGAATGAAAATAAAAATCTACTGAAATCATAGGCGCAAATAGAGGGGGCTTGGGTAGGCTTAGCCCACCCAGTTTTGTTTGTAGCCCACCCAGTTTTCGAACGTAATGTGTAATTCCCAAATCCGATGTATAATTTGCCATAAGTAATGTATTATTGTCTTTAATAGTTTTAATTTATCAACAATATGAATATTATCATTATAATTATTATCAAACATTTCATCCTCCATGGTTAATTATCAACTTAATTAATAAGGATTTCTATAAGCAATATAAATAGAAATATGTTAGTGTTGAAAATCAATAATAGTGGTGTGGGGGGCGAATAATGATATTAAAATTTAGCCCACCCAGAAATAGAGCTCTAATTGCGCCTATGACTGAAATTCGAACTACGAGAAATTCGCAATATTTATAATTGCCAAGGTAATATTTTTATTGGTAGATATATATTGCGAAAAAAAGAAACTGTAATTCGTGCTGCCATCTAAGCACATAAACTCAAGTTTCTGCCTTCTAGTGTAAACATAGATGGCGTATAAAAAATAATAATAAAATATATAAAAAAACAAAAACCGTTCTCACTTCGTTACGTTACTCATCATAATACGCACGCGATACGTCATCGCGTTGTTTGTGTGTTTAACCGCGCATGTTTTTTATATATATATAAATCGCCAGAAAGAAATAATATTTCCTAACGCGATCACGTTTTTTACGGAAATGTGCAAAAACGCTAATATTGCTAATAACATTCTACGCGAATTCGTATTGTTTTAACGACAATCGAATTGAGAGGTACCCTATTTTTAGGAATATTATTATACATACACATACTATAGTATGTATTAGATAACGAGAAGGTTAAATATCACGAACCTTTATATTATACGTAATTAATAATTGTAAAGTCAAATTGATTGAGTCAAAAATAGATCTACATAAATATCGTTTTACGCAACTAAATAGTTATTGAATACAATAACAACTACATTATAATAATATCATCTTCGTAACAGGACCTATATATTTATATATATATATATATATATGTACGTTCAAAACGAACGCGGACAATGAATATATAGAAATTAAAACTAAACATTATATATTTTTTCAATATTATATATATATATATATTCTTATACCGTAATATTATTTTAATATACGAAATAATTAAACGCGCTTATCGAACTGCAGGTATATATATATATAGATAAGTATATAGGTACACCCAACTACAATTACGTAGTCGCGTTATAATATATGATATTCAAAAATAATATTTACTCGATAAATCACGCGCATACGACAAGTCCATTTGTTTTATCGTTCGGTATTTAAAAAACGAAAATAATATTTACTAAATACTAATAATTTCTAAGGAAATATAATGAATCATAATTATAGTCAGCTTCGAGAGCCGCGAGGATACTCGGAAATTGACGCATTTTTTTTTTTATGTCTTAATACCGACGCGTTACCTGCAATAAGCGTGTAATTGGTTAGCGTGCGCGACTATATAATTTTTATTTCGCGTTTTCTGGTTTTTATTTTTTACTTTTTAGATAATTTTTATAGTGATTTTCCGTTGATTTTTTTTTATCATTTTTAGCCATTTCCCTGTGCACTAGTCGAGAGAAAAATAACCGAGTTTATATTATTAATATTATTACTTGTTATTATTGTTCTATTTTCGCTAAAATATCATCGCGATAGAAACGAACCCGCTTTTTTTCTCGTCAAATAATACGCTATATATACGTATAGGTATTAAATGCATTTTAAAACGAGCTCATAGTAGTAATGCTTATCGTTTCCTCTCGACCGATCTGATTGTCGACCGACATTTCATACATACGTCAATAAGAAAATAAGAAATAATGGAAACGCGATTCTTTTCATTATTAATATTGTCAAAAAATTTGTAAATTTTTTTATTTGTAATTTGTTTTCATGAAAAAAAAAAGCTCATATAATAATATATAAGTGTATCTATATTAAAAAGATTAAAATAAAAAAGGTTTTTGCATTCATAGCGTTTTTTTTTTACCTTTTTCATATTAAAAGTTATTTTTTAACATTATTTAATACTCTACTATTATTTTGGATAAATTGTTTTAAATGTTTTTTAAAATCCTAAAGCCTGCAGCTAGTGATTACATACAGTGGCGTATTTACGGGGGGGAGCAAGAGGGGCAATTGCCCCCCCCAACCTCTTCTTCAGCGATTTTTTTTTTTAGTGTTGTTTAAATTATTTAAAACAATTTTAGTTTTAAAACCGTGATCCCACGGCGCGTGGTACGGTGCTTTTATGTACCATCCAAGCCGCGCTTGTACGCATACGTGGGAATGAGTTTGTTAGGTATGTGTTATTTTCCGACAACCGATGGAAACTGATGTGCCGAAAAACTATCGCGTTAAAGGTATACCTTAAAGGTACGCACACACTGCAGCGGTCGCGGTCGCGATCGCGGTCAAAAAGAACACACGTATTTGATACTACGCGCACACAAAGGGAAAAATTTATCGTCAGTAGTATCAAGTATCAGTTCATATGAAAGAATAGTAATCTTTTCTATTAATTATAGTATGTATTTTTTATAACTAGATACATTTAATACATACTTTTTAAATTTCTATATTATATGAAATTGTACATTTTTGTTGAGATAGCATGTAAATCAGTAAACTACACCACATGTTAACTTTTGATGTATCGCAAAAAAATTTTAATATTAAAATATTTATTGATCATTGCCCCCCCCCCAACCCTAAAATCCTGTCTACGCCACTGATTACATACCAAAGCTCTATATATGATTCTAGCAATTTTACATATTACACAGTCCCGTATAAATATATTATATCGCTCAATACAATAAGCCTATATAATAGGCTCGGCAAATATTTTCAAAAATCAAGACATGCAGGCTGCTACCTATGTCGCGTCGTTTTATAAAATTCGTAAACGCGCGTAATATTCGCGGTACAAGACGCGCACATTTAAAGTGCTCGGCGGTTTTGTCATACCAAAACGATTCTATACTCAAATAATATTATCGTGTAAGAACGAGAAAAAACTGAAACGTTCAAAAAAAAAAAAATGGACAGCGCGGAACGCTTTTCGTATACCTACATATATGCAGCGCGATCCACAAAAATCCGCCACAGCATCCACACGACCGATTACATTCGGGGCTAATAAAAAAAAAATCTCAATTTAGCCACGCCGAGTATCACATCGAATCTGCTCGCGTGTAAGATCGACGGAGTAAATCCTACGGATCTATACAGTTTTCGTCCCCTTCGATATAAGGCCACATATATCGACGACTTTTTTTTTATTAACTATTTTCAAAATCGTTTCGTTTCGTCACTTCTGTGCGGAATTTTTTTTTTTTTTTGTTAAATTTTTATTAATTTTTTTTTTTCAGAGGAGGAAGGGTGGAAAAATTTATTTCGTGCAGTTGATCGGGTATACGTATACAAGACCCGTGCACTGCGGAGCAATATTTCTTTTTTCGTCATTCTATTATAAGCGGCGGCACATACTTTTTTTTTTTTTAATATTCGTAGTATTAATAATCACTCATCTATACTGGTACCGAAGAGTTCATTATTTAAACTCAATACTACACAATCATGTAGAAATTCGGCAGTATTTTTAACATTTTACGGTAGACCTAAAGAATCGTGTATAGAAGAAACCACGGATTTTCACTCGGAACGTACCTATATATATATATATATATATATATATAGATATATATATATATATATCGGTGGAACCGGCAAAAAAAAGAACCGATTCGACCGGGCTTTAAGAAAATTTCGACAGTCTCGAAACGCACAATATATTATAAATGTTATTACTACTACATATATAATAACGTACATACTACAATTATTATTACCGCGAAATAAAGCATAATTTTTTTTTTTTTAACTTTCTCCGGAGAACATATAATATATTATAACATATATACGCGGATGATAATATTATATATATATTTTATTTTAAATTAAAACATCTTAAACGTATATGTACTACACTATATTATATTATTATTATAAATTGTATATATATATATATATTACGCGTTACTCGCGATACTTGCAGTGGATCCATCGCGGCCGGATTCGATTTCTTATTTTTTTTTTTTCTCTTCGATTTATACGTACATATCGAGTGGAATACTATAATTAATTCGATATAGAAAATAAAAAATATATGTTTCCCGAAAATTTGCAGCGTCATCGATAAAAGAAAATCGAAAAAAAAAATACTACTACACAGAGAATCGCGTTTTGAATCGTTCTTCTCGTTTCGCTCAACTCTATAAGCCCGAGCCAATATATATATATAATATCGTTTATAACAACAATAACGATGATAAATATTTTTTTTCTTATTTTTATTCGACAAACCGCAACGATTCTCCCCGAACGATTATTATCGATTATTATTTAAGTAGCAAGTACATATAGAAAATATTTCAAGTTATATTTTCGATATATTGTTCGTAAACGCTTTTGAGTATACACTTTTACTTTTATTATGTATACTACATTTTTAATGAAAAATATTAAAAGAAAATCTTTAAAAAAACCGCCTGCAGGCAATAACTCATGCGCAGTACCCAAAGTGCGAAAACACGGAATATCGTTGACGAAAAAAATTTTCAAAAAAAAAATGGCGTATACGCGTGAAAGTATATTGAAAAATTGCGTTCGATGGAAAACACTGAAATAACCTAATCTAACCGAACATAATTTATAACCAAAAATAAAATTCTTTTTTATCGAAAAAAGAAACAAATATTAAATATATATTTTAAACGTGTCCGTACTCCGTCACGATATCCTTCGTATATATCCTGCAATTCAAAACGTACTGAAAAATTTGAAAAAAAAAAATTAGACGAAAAAAGAATTGACGCGTGGTCCGCACCCACGTAGCGTCCCTCCAAAATTCCAGCACCGAGTATAGGTACACAACTGCAGTATAATAAAGGACGACGCAGGAAAAATAAACGCAGGAGAGTTATTTGAGGAGGCGTAGCAGGACGTGCGGTTGCGCCCCTCACTTTTAATACAGTATCCCTGCACCAATTGGCCCGTTTTTGATAATGTTGAAAAAGAAGAAGTTAACAATATCAATCTAGCTGTATACGTATTTTTTAAACTTAAAAATCACCGGTATTTAAAATACAATTTTTTTTTTTTTTAGTTTTAAACTTGTACAAAACTTTTAAAATACGTATGAATATCGCGCGCGCTTTCCTTATTTTTTTTTTTTTGCTGAATTTGTCATCTTCGACTTTTTTTTTTATGCATTACTATTATTGGTTTTCACAAGCATAATCAATTTTTTTTTTGTTTTAGTTTTTAAATTGCTATTATTACTATACATGATTTATGGAAAAAAAATTAGAAGCTGGATATAGGTACATGCATAGGCGCATCTATGGGGAGGGGGTGCACAGGGGTCTCGTGTACCCCCCAAGTTTAAAATGTGCACTCCCAAAAAATAAAAGCGTTTTCCTATTGAAATTTGATTGTTTCGAAGTGAATATTATCAAAATAACATTACAAGAATGTTGACTACTATATACTGTATAATATATACGATTATTGAGAAAAATATGTATAGGGTGTTTACAAAAAGACGCTCTTTTGAAAAATGCCAAAAAAAAAAAAACACTTTAATTTAAACAAAAAAAAAAAAGGACACCATTGGATTCAGGAGAACCTCCGGTTCAAGTATGAAATATTATATCATTCGTGTGACCGCCCCTGGCGGTGGTGGTAGGTACCCATAATATAAAAAAAAAACGGGTTTGTGCGGCTCTTCACAATTTATACACCACCAAAAATATTGGTCTAATCGCGCCTATGGTGAAATTTCAAAACGGCCTGCTTGAAACTTCGCACGCCCGAAAAAAAAAAACTGAAATGACGCCCCTCAATATAAACGTCTTCCGATACTTATTTGGGCGTCTGCAGTTTTATGCCAAAAAAACGAAAAAAAAAACGAATAAAACGAAATAATATTATTACGTTATTATTTGAAATTTCCTCGGTATATTATACATTGACAGAGATATACGGGAACAATAATATTCGAATACATTATTAATATTATGCGCCGTTAGATAATCGCCCGGCCTGCCGTATTCGTGTACATAAATAATAATAATAATAATCGACATAATATTTACAGACTATAAATTGTGTACTATATATATATATTATAAATAATACGTTTAACTGATAAAAATTAAAATGCAAATACCGCTCGGCGCACTATATAAAAACGAAACAAATATAACATATAATATCGAATTTTTAATTATATAGTTATTCTTCGTATATGTGTATATATATATATATACAAAATACAGCAGCGTATTACAAGTAAGTAAACATCGCACGTAATAAACAGCTACAGAAAAAAAAAAATAGAAATATGAACTTTGTGCTTGATCTCTGATATTATTACAATATACCTACCGCGATGATATATGCTGCAGCAGCCGCGACGGACGAAATGGGGGGGAAAAGAAATCTATACGAAACAATATTTATACACGTACCTATACATGTTACCTGAACAATATTATTATTATGAAAAAAAAAATATTCTATTCTATAGGAGACGATACAAATATCGCCGCGATACAATATTAAATACGCGTTTACTGTATTACCTACCGTTGATTTTATAATACTTTTATAACGTTTTATATTATAAAATCAATGCTATTATATATATGATGATTCGAGTAAATTTACATAGTAGCCAATTTAGTAGGTAGGTACTCAAAAAAACTTTTACACATAATATTTATATTTTAAATAAGTACATATATATATACATTTCCGTTTTGCCATATTTTTATTTTTTATTAAATTATTTGCCAATTTAGTAGGTAGGTACTGCAGCTCGTAACAAAAAAAAAATCGATAATTTTTCCGTTATTTTATCGAAATAATTTTCGGGGCTATTATTTTATTCGTATTATCTTAACGTTTATTGTAAGTACCTACTTCATAATATTATAAATGCATTATAGGTGTGTACATATAAACATTCCAAAGTATACACCGGCCGAGTAGCTGCATGGGCGTATACCTACCGCGGCGGCGGTCTTTACGAAACGAAAAATTATTACCGACAAATTGTTTTATATAAACACATTTTGTATACGTTTAAAATGTACAAAAATAAATCGCTATTTTCCAATAGCCGATTTTTTTTTTCTTCGCCCCATATAAAATTTCGCGACACAAAAACAAAATTGGCGTTGATTACCATCACCGTCTCGTCGTTATAGACACGCTTTATTAATCGCATTGGCCGCACGCGAATAAAATAAAACGTTTAATAATATTCGTTTATTTCAGTGGCGTAGGGGCTGATGGGGCTGCAGCCCCCCAAATAAAAATCCTGGCTACGCCACTGGTTTATTTATTAATAAAATAATATTATTTATATATATTAATAATATTAATAATCTTCGTAAATAACTCGCGTTTACACTGCATTTTGAAACCGATGGCATTCGTAAAACGTTTTACGTGTACGATTTTAGAAGAAAAAAAAAACAGATCGTTTTGATGGACGACGACGACGCTAAACACCCCGCTTTTTAAGGGGTTCTGAATAGGCAATTTTTATGAGATTTTTTTTTAAGAAAATTAAAAATCTCAATTTAATAGTATATATTTTTCATTATAAAAACGGTCCTGTGCAAATATGTTACGGACGATTGATGGGGAGGGGGGGAGGAACGACGAAAAACACGTCCGTCCCCCTTTAGGGTTGCCAACCGTCCTACACTGGACAGGACAGTCCTACATTTCTTTGATTTGTCCTACGTCCAAAAACGCTTTAAACTTTATGCAGGACATTTCAATACGCATAGACCTTATAGTTTAAGGTCTATGAAAAATATAGCTTTTTAGAAAAGAAATTGCCAGAAAAACGCTTTGACGGTCAACGGAAGAGGGAAAGTCCGGGATTCAATTAGCAATTTAGTAAAAATCTTTTTTTTTTGTTGCATCCCAGGAGTCGGGGCTTCGGCAAAACGTAATGGAACTGTCCTACATTTTGCATTTTAATAGTTGGCAACCCTACCCCCAGTGGCGTCATTTCAGTTTTTGAAAGGGGGAGGCAAAAGATTTAACCGGCCCCGTTTAACTATTTCCCATTTACATTTAGCTCAATACAATTTCTATTTTACATAATTTTGATATTTTTGTTATCATAGGCACGAATTACCCGATACATATTTTTTTTGTGGGAGAAAATTCATTACCTTGTAAGCTATAATGAATGTATCATAAATAACTATATAGTACGCAAATATTATCTGTGATTCAAGTTTTGAAGTTTCTCTTGTCCAAAATATTAAACACGTTAGAAATGACGTTTTGCGATCAGCTCTGAGCAGCTTGTTCAATATTTTTTCTCTCTTTCTCGCCGTTTTAGCTTTTTTCATTTTTATTTTTTACACTTGCCACTCACAAATGTATATATATATTCATAAAACATACGTTTGAAGGGTTAAACAACAGCTAACCTAACCTAACCTGCATACTTTTTTATTTTATTAAGTATTAATTTAATTTTAATCAACTGTTTGCCACGCTATTTGTTATTATTCATTACTATAGATTTGGTTAGAATAATTTATATTTACATCATAGGTAGGTATCAGCATGAATCATGTCGGCCCACTGTTAACAAGGGGGGGCAAATGCCCACCCTGCCCCCTACCAAATGACGCCACTGCCTACCCCCCTTCATTTTCGAAAAATGATGTTCAAAGCGATTTAAAACAAAACGGATAGATGAGGACGATGACATTTTCGATGGAAACCTGCGATTTTATATGGGTCGATACGATGAACGGTAAAAAATAATGTAATAATTATTTAATTAAAATAAATATTTTTAATTTATACATGATTTTTTTTCCTTATTTTAACTATTTTTCCGATCGATATTTTGAAAAACGCATACGACAGAGGCTGCAGGGTCCCTTTGAAACGTCGTCGTCTCCTCTGTATTTTTCTTTTATAACAGCCAGTGCTTTATTAATTGAGGGGGACGGAGTATCTCTTCTTTTTTTAAATATTTTAGCGTACGGTAGGCCCTTCTAATTGTTCATAATGGGACGCTTAGAACGGAATGCGTTAACGGTCAGGACACTATTTTTACAACAATCTTATCGAATTAATGGAAATAATGAAATTGTCTTTGCACCGTTGTTCTCGCAACGCCAAAATAATAATAGATTTCATGTTCGCGTTACAAATTCAGTAGATTTGTTCGATTGAAAATACAGCCGAGGAGTGAGGGGAGCGAAGCCCCCGCGAATTTTCAAGACGTTAATACTTTCAGGGACGCACATTTTTTTTTTCCTACACTTTTGCGTCCCCCTTTTCTAAATTTTTTTTTTCGATTCATGCAGCCGACGTTTTTCATCTTCAAAAATCACTGTGGACACTAACTTTTTTATATCGCGTTTTGCGCGCGAACACGTTTTTATCGCTGTGAAAATCATCGGCGAGACGTTCTCCCCTCTTACGCGAGAACCAAATATATAGAAATCAACAGAAGTTTATTATTATTATTATATATATTTTTTTATTATTATTATAATACGTACATATTTTTTTTTTTTTGTTCAAATGCGCACGTATAACCCGTTAACGTATCATCGAAAACGCGTAACTATTGTTTTGTTTTTTTTTAATGCTTTTAAAATTTCAAATCGTAAGTGGCTGTAAACCGTGAACAATTGCAATTCGTTTCGGTCAAAGAAAAATAGATACGCGCGCGCGTGTACAACAAGCTCTCGTATAGCTTTCCTCGTTTCCGATACGCTTAAACCTCCAGTGAAATCGTAATAATGTATCCCGCGCAACAAAACCGTATAAATTGGTAATATGTACATACATACGCGTATTTATTATTCATCGGCTATTATACTTTTTACCGCTTGCACACACACAATATCCCAGTTTTTCGAAACATAAATTCGTAAACTGGACCAATAATGAAATCATTATAGTTACACCACGAATACAGGACGAAGACGTCCTAGTAGAATTTTATCATAAAAAAAAAAACCTCCCATTAGATTATAGTGAAAACAAAAAATAAATCGTACACAAGAATTGCATAGGTACTTTTACATGTTTATTTCGTAGAAAAATTAATAAGTAGATACCTAAAAAAAAAAAATAATAATAATAAAGTGATAATAGATTCATAAAAAAGCGAATAATATTTATAAATCCAACACAAATACTTAATAATACAAAAAAATTAATAGTTAACAAAATTAGTCTTAAACATAAATCATATAAAATGTATAAAAAAAAAAAAAATTTTAGGGCACTTACCATATTCCTAACCTGTTTACCATTTAAAAAAAAAAAAAAATATCTCAATAATATAGACGTATACAAAATAATAATAAAACGAAATTTTTAACTTGGTAGCTTGTATAAATAAAATAAATCGAGTAAAATGCCCATTATTAACACGAAAATACAATAATAATCATTGTAATTAAGTCAGATCGATCTAAATCAGTCAGATGAAGTATATATGTTATTATTTATATATTATATATATCTATATATCGTACAATTATTGTCATGGAAATATAGTAGTTTTTTTTTTTTTTTTAAGTTTTATATAAATAAAACTATAGAGAGGTGCGTTAAATGAAAACCCGTAGTAATTATTAAACAGTCGATGTGTATTATTTTTTTAAAAAAAACCCAACATTCGTCTCTGTGAGCAAATTCATCAAATATTTCTACCCCTATATTATTATTGTATATTATTCTACTCTTTTTATTGTACTATATATTTTTATCGTTTGCTCGTCATTAACGCGCAATTTGTTCAACAATTTTATTCAGACATATTACAATGGTAGTTTATACAAGACACAACATTACGTTTTGTCCAACACATATATAAAAATACAAACCTAACACATAACAAAGCATACATAAAAAATAATAATAATGAAAAACATGTCAATGCGAAAATACAACAATCATTTGGAAGACGTTAAGTGTTGTACATCAATTTTTGGAAATGATAAATGTCAATTTGACGCTGTAAAAGTAAAAATTCGTTCAATCACATGTTTATATAAGGCACTTTGGAAGCTCACAGTGAGGTATACCCGTAAAAAAATAAAACATTGATACAAAAAGAAAAAAAAAAAACAATATTCTATCACATAGAGTTAAACAATTCATGAGCTTTGACATTCGTAGTACTTATATACCTAATTTAAAATCCACTTAAGTACTAAACACTAAAAAATAATAATAATAATAATAATGAATACTACATAATATAAACGTACACTTAAGTTAAATCTATTAACGTTTTATCAATTATATATAAATATATATATTTTAGGAACAAGTGTAGCGGTCAATCCTTAAATACTGCATACATAATATTAATATTACATAAAATAATACGCACACTGTCCTACAATTACATAAAAAAAAAAAAAAAATTCCTTAACATAAAACACATGCAAATAACATTTTACAAAAATGTGTGAATGAGGACAAATAACGTTATTACTTATTATTACTATTATTACCATGTAAAATTCCAATGTCTAGGAAACAACGTTAAGTCAAAAATTCGAAAAATATATTCAATGCTTCTCAGACATACACAGATTAGATAAAAATTTATAATTTCAATAAATCAAAAAAAAAAAAAGAATATATATATATTTAAGTTTATTATATATCAATTCGATTGATGTTGAGCCTTAAAAACTATTTGTTCAGACGATTTAGGAAAAAAATTAATTGTTTAAATTTCATTCGAAAAATTGGAAGCTAATACTGAACCCTGATCGATGAAGTTTCCATGAAATCACAACAATGAGCAAATATGAAGTTTATAATAAAAATTAAAAATTAAAAGTAAAAAAGTTAGAGAGCGGCGAATGCTGCTGACTACTCAAACTTTTACGTTGGATGTGTTGTGACGCATCTAGGAACTTACTCTAACGCAGTGTGGTACTTGCGTATATGCACCCTTAAATTACCACTTTGTTTGGCGCGATATTCACAATGAGGACAACGATGAACCGGTTCTTTTCCGCCACATTCAAACACTTCGTGACGTTTTAATGTACTTTTCCATCGATATCTCTTGCCACAATGTTGACAACTGAATGGATTCGCTTGAGTAGTACGAACGTACTTTGAGTTTTGTTCAAAGTTTTTCCACCAAAAAGAGCCTAATAGGAAATTTTATTATAATAATAATTGTATTAAATGGTACACCCTAAATTCGACTTGTTTTAATCGACGAAAGTCAATATACATACCTTGATCTTGAATGTTTGGTGGTATATTCATACCTCCATAATCAGGAAATTCCATACCTGAAACAATTATTTAAATAATTTTAAATAATCACTTATTTACCTTACAAATAATAATGTAATTAGAATATAATCGTTTGTGCGTATTATAACATTTAATGATAACGCAAAGACATAATAATATTAAAGTCTACGATAATACGTTAAATTCCACAAGAATATAATTTACCATCCATACTGATTTGCGGTGATGATAAGCTGGAAACAACGGTTGTACTAGTCGTACAAATTTCATTTTGGACAACATTATTATCACTCTCACTGGCTTCTTCGTCTGTATCTGCTTTCTCGAGTTTTATATTCTTCATTGAACTGCCTTCTACCCAGTATTTCGTATCTTCTTTCTCTTCGCTTACTAAGCCATTGGCATCAGACTTACCCTCCTCGGGTTTAATACTCGCAGATTCTACCACGGGTTTAGGAATAATTGGAGGAGATGGTATATTTGCCTTGCCTTCACCAGCTAAACTGGGTGCAGTGGGATTCGGTGTATTATTAACATCTAAATTATTCGCATTAGTGCGACTTGGATTAACTGGAGACACAACAAGACTACTAAAATTCTTCACTGGTTGTACTAATTTACGTCGTTTGGTATTTGGTATAGTTTGTATTACTGTAGATGATGGTGGTGGTGGTGGTGGTGGTGGTAGTGGTGGAACAGTCATGGATGGTTCAAAAGCACCATCGGTAATCTTAGGCGTAACAGACTTTTTTGGCAAACCAGGTGAAATATTTCTGGCTGAATTTTTTCGAGCATCTAGTTTTCGATCGGATCGACCGCCGCCACTACTCTCGGTCAATCCTTTAATTTGCAAGGACTCTGCTGCTTTCAGAAACGATCCAAGTTGTTCTTGAGTAATGTTCACTTCACCGCGGTACATATAGTCCATCATAGACCGCAGTTCTTGATACGTTACATCTTTGAGTATGAGCACTGGATATTTGTCATAATGTTGATTTAACAGCATCTAAAAATAAAAATAAAGAAACTAATGAAAATTAACGTACATTAAAAACAGAAAAACTATGGATAATAGTCATATAATAATTTTAATAATTAAGCTCATTAAGAAAACCTGCTCTACCACTGAACTGAAATAATTTAATATTTTAAATGTAAGTACATTTCTTCTAAATATCAGTAGTATGCATTAATAATAATAATAAAAAAAAAAAACATTTTAATTTTTACACTGAATCTAATGATCACGAAGCATTAAATTATGTATAATTCATTACATTATATTATATTACTGTTTTTGTATAAATGAATTTTTTTTTGAAATATTAAAAAGTTAAATAGGTAATTAAAAGCAAATTTAACAAAATTTGTATTTGAATAAAACTTTGAATAAACCTTAAAATGTTTTTTTATCATTTATTTAGATCTTAACAAATACACAAATTAATGTGTCAATACAATCGCTAAATATTTATGTTAAATAAACCAGTATTACTACCATTGATTTTATAATGGATTATTATAAAATCTATAGTATAACATACACATTTAGTGCGGTCTTAAAAACATTGTTTAAACTACACACAGACAAACCACAGGCAGATGGGCCGAGTTACTGAATTTCAAAAAAGAAACATGGTGGGCTGTGTAGCAAAAAATATGAAAAACTAAGTGATGCAATTTTTGCAAAAATTTAATATAAATTTATGTCGTTAACTTTATTATTTTTTACAGACCATTAACATTTTTTTTTGTACTGGTGAAAATTCTTGAACTTTGTACACCTTCCTTATCTGACACTACACACATATACTTGTACTTATGTACAATATAATATTCGTTAAACATTTCAATGTATTCAAATGTTAGTTATAGACTAAAAGTCGAAACTTCATAAATAAATTCCAATATAAACTACTTCCTTTTGTTTCGTATAAATTGATCCAGTAAATAAAAAATTTTTTTAAGACCTAATCAAAACGGCTTATTCGACATGGTGATAGAAATAATTGTTTTTTTAAAGTAATTTACTTAAAATTAAATACACAAATAAAATGGCCCGGCATTAAGTTTTGTGACATTTTTTTTTATAGAAGCCTAACACAGTAGGTAGACTAATATTAAATAATAATTCACATCGTTTGCTAGTGGTATACTGGTATCTAATAAAAGAGGTCAAGTTGACAAAGTGTATCAGACAGCTGTCTGAATAATGTCATACATTCAATAGTCTACCGGAACAAGAAAAAAAAAGTATGAGCTAATTTCTCCTTACACATACGCACTAAACAATATATTATTATATCCTACACATTTATTGCCCATTGTGTGACATATTATTTCTTTTTTCTTTATATAATATATCTACAAATTCCGCGAACAAAAAAAAAAAAAACATTTCGTAAATAGGTATGTAAAAAGTCGAAATAAAATTTAATTGTTAAATTACGTACATTTTATTTAAATTCTACATCGAACATGTTGTGTAGTCGATAAATAGGTACAGCACAAAAATAATTTTAACGTTAAAATAGATATTCGATTAAACCAACGTTTAGACAGAATCTTCATACATAAAAAAAAAATATATATATCTAGGCCAATTTTTTCTTTTTTTCTTTATGGTACGCCTTCTATTATAATTGACAGTACACTCAAAGTTGGATGTACCGAATCAGTGAATGGAAAATAGAAAGGCAATAATAAGATGAGGCTAAATAGTTATATAATAGTTTGCAATAAGATTTTCACAAAGAACAAACATTAGTTTATTTTTAAATATTATTAATATTTTGAAAATAGTTCAAGGACCTAAATATAAATATATGGCTCATTCGAATTCAAAAAACACAAAATTAACATTCGTAAAATAAACGTACACACACATGTATTAGAACACCAATACTTACAACACTCTACGCACATACATAAAAACCAAATGTGAACTGTTTATATTCTACATATCTACATCTACAGTAAAACAATATTTCAAACTGAAATTTCTACCAACAAAAGAGCCTTAAATAATAATAAAATGTGTATTATTACGTTGAAAAGGTACAAAACACTTTTTTTATTCGATAATAACCAAGCATACAGAATGTCTTTATCAATGTTTTCAGTAAGTATTTTAAACAAACAAGCAAACCTATGTAATATTCTTAATAATTTCCTAAAATCCTAACAAATATTTATACAAAAAAAAAAAAAAAAAATGAAAAAAAAAAACTTTTTCAAATGAAACATATTATAAAATTATAAAACATTTTTTCACGTAAACACCAGCAACTAATTTAAATAACGAAATTCGGATAAAAAAATTAACATACAATTAAACGCGATAGAAAACAAAAATATGTGAAATTTATTCTGAAAACATTTGTCTTTAGAAGTTACACATTTAATAGGTATTTAACATCTTAATGGTTTGTAAAGACATCTAAAATGATATTATAATATAATTAGAGAGAGAGAGAGAGCAATATCAAAACTAATATAATTACTTATGTTTTTAATGTTTGTGAAGAATAATTGATCTAGTAATCATTGGACAATTTGTAGTTTGATGTACAAGGTCTGATCAATAATAATTATATGGATCTGAATAATAATATTTAAAAAAAAAAAAAAATACTCAACGTTAATAATAACACTGAACCGAAAAGTGTATTAGATTATTGTATTTGACAATAAATAATCGAAAAGAAGTTGTTAATTAATTTAAAATATATTATTATTCAGTGTCTATTACCCAAATGTTTGTTTTAAGAAAATAAACAGATATGTGAAGTAAAATATAAACAATTAGGAATGCGAGAGAAATATATAATTATTATTATAGAATAAACTATGGAACAAACCAAATCTGACCATTAATTGATTATTTACAATAAAATATTTCTACCAAAGGTTAACAGTAATATCTACATTTCTACAAAGTATCTAGACATACACACACACACACACACACACACACAATAAACAACTCTTTATCTAATTGTAAAAAATTAAATTTTAAATAAATAATTCATATTTTGTGCAAAAATGGCTGCGGTTAGGGAATAGTGTAAAAACGTATGCCCTCCCTCCATGATGGATACCCCAAAACTGTCCTTTATAATATTTCCAATTAATTGTATTGGTATTTTAATTTAAAATATTTTGTCAAAAGAATTCCAAACAACGTACAGATTTTAAAACACCAATCTAAAAACAATGCTAAATTATTAAGTTCTTAAGATCGTACTAAACAAATCTTGATTCATAAAAAAAAAAAAAATTAAGAAAATAATATTTAAAAATACAAGTGATTATTTCGAAATAATTTCTGTTTAAAAAAAAAATTCTAGAACAAAACTTTTTAAGCTACCCATTACAACAAATAATATTGATTGAAAATTCGATCGATTTTAAAATACATACATTTTTTTTTTTCAATAATTGCTTAGCCCAAAATATAATACTGTATACAAACTATAGAACAAGAATATTTATTCGAATGAAATTTAGAAAAATTATAATTAAAAGTTTAACCTATAATATCATTGACACATAATGAAAATGTAGATAAAGAAAATTAATTGTTTCATTCTACTAAATTACTATAAGAAATATGTTTAGTACGATCAATATACTTTAATGGAGAATCCATAATATATATCTCATTAGGAAAATTCTAAGAACTAAGAATTTGATCGTTAAAACATGATAAACCACCAGTTGTCATGTTTGGTAAAATTCATCAATATGTATACACGTTATACCTATATAATATATATTAAACATAATTTAATGATAAATATTTTAATTCTCTTTTCTACTTATTATTGGTATAACAATCTAAACATAATATATTTTACTATTTATTAATTATTATTATTATTATTATTATTACATTTTTAGTATTCATTTATATATATATACATATACTTTGAAAAAAACGACCGACAATCATTAATGATTTCAACAAAATAAATTTAAGTATATATATATATATTATTTAGGTATATATAATATATAAACATACTGTTGCAGTGATCTAATTTTTAATTTAAAATCAACAATTTTATTTCAACAATAATCTATATTATACTATGACATCATTTCAATAGTGAAAAAAAATAAAGAAACTAAACATCAATAACACGGTTCACAAAACACATTATTCATTCATTTTGTAAAGCTAATTCCCTCTATCAATATTGTTGATAATTTAAAAACACAAACTAATTAATTCTTAAAGTTTATTTATGGATTTAATTGAAATCTCGCATTCGATATTTTATTAATTATACTACAGTCAGAAAAATATGCAATTATTTTAATTTGTAGGTACTTACAAAAACATTCGCTACAACTGAAATGTGTAAAAGATTTGTCATGTAAAGAAGATAAAAAAAAACAGCCAATAGCTTTATAACCACATCGAAAAATAAATTGTTATAAATTTTGGAATTAATGAATGAGTTCATTTCCTTTAACTTACTTTAAAAAAGTATATTTTTTTCTTTCTTAAAGTAAATAGAAATTATTATAATATTCAGCATAGAAAAAACACTAGGTTTACACTTACTCAATACATTAAAAAATATTATAGATATAAAATGCGTACCTACAAATAAGTAGGGACATTGATTATTTTAACAGTTTGTTGTAAGACATTCTAATTCGCTGGATTTAGTATTATATGCACGCTATTACATAATATAGATTTTTTTTTTTAAATAAAAAAAATCTCTATTTCAACAAGGAATATTAAAATATGCGATTTGTTTAATAAATAACAGTATGACTCAACTATTTAGAATTAATATCATAAACAATTTAATTATTCTGTTTAATACATTATTACAAAACAAGGTGTATTGCTAGAGAAGAACTTCCAAAATTATTATTACAATTTTATTTTTATATTTTACTAGAATATATATATATATATATATATATATACAATTCATAAACGGCAATAAACTTTTTTTTAATTATAAAATACCATTTTACATGATATAATAATAAAAACAATTTCGATATACATTTTAAAAATGTAGGAAAAAAAAGTATATAATACTTGACCTGAGAAACCGTTTATATAGCTAAATCATTAATCGTTACATATCAAAAATCAACTTTATACCATCAACCTAACCTGCCTACATTTCCAAAACAAGTTTTGGACACATCCAACCAGACTTCATTACGTAACCATATATTTTAATTCAGAGGATTCAGGCTTTCTACAGCGAACACATGTTAATAAATCAATACCCAGAGAAATTTTCTAAAATATAAGCGACATACCTACATTCAAACAATACAAAAAGTCAAAATATACTGTATTAATGTATTTAATTTAAACGTCCGTGTAAACTCGTAAATCGAACCATTTACTCGTATCTTTTTTTTTTTTTAATTATACCGATATATTTTAACTTATAGGTAGTCGAAAAAAAAAAGGTTATCGTCATTCAATACTTTTTAATTATTTTATCTAGTTGGGTAAATATAGCTGATATGTATGTCAAACGAGTACAAATAAATAATATTATAACCTTAACAGCTGTTTACAGTTTACCGCAATGTAAAACCGTGTCGAATTATGAGCCCGTGTCAATATCATTTTAGTGTAACATTGAAATATGAAAAATCACACGTGTTACTTAAAGGCTGTAGTAATCAAAAACTTTGAAATGAGTAAAGGTTAATAGAGTTAAAGCACAGAAATTGAGAACAGAATTTAAACTCTAATTACTTATTTTTAACTTACGATTTTTCTGTTTTATACTACCTACCTCTCGTCATTATTATTTGTACTTGTACATTTTTCCGACTCGTTATATCACTAGTAGATATTCTTTAAATACCTATATTGCGTATTTATGAATTAACAGCGGCGATTTTTCTATCTTTTATACAAAATTTAAAATAATAATGCGCTAAATGTCCACAGCCTTAAAGACATTAATATTGATAATATTCAATAACGGCGAGAGGCTAACAAACGATCCGGGCATGTACGAGCTTTAGCCGTTTCATTAATATTCGGTTAAACACAGTCCACTTAACAATATACATTTATACGCGTAGATATACCTACTCGTGTAGTGCACCAATACTGACGGTGTGTTGCGTTACCTACCCAAAGTTCTCGGCGCTGTACGATACCTACCCGAGTCCGTGCAGCATTGTGTTATCTACCCGAAATTACTTGCGCCGTATGATACCTACCCGAAGTCACTGATGCCGAGTGTTATCTACCCAAAGTCACCGGTGCTGTGTGTTACCTACTCAAAGTTACTGGTGCTGTATGCTACCTAAAAACGTGTCGATGTGGTGTGTTATCTACCAAAAATAATTTTTGATCGTTCCGTGTATTTTTACACAGTTTTCATGACCGTAACACGGTATTATAAACACTACAGTATACCGTATTAGACACTTGCCAGTTATTTGGATTTTTTTCAGACAAAAACAGATACCTATATAAACTAATTGAATATCGTATTGAAACCGACATTAGATTCGATTACAAACAACACAAAGCGTAGAGTACAATTCTGTCTTTCAACAACAGAACAGTAGTTGTCGATTAATATGGAAAACGCATTACAGTGTATAGTAAACGAGACGAAAATCGATAATATAAAGCGAGTTATACTTTTAAATTAGTTCGCGGGTAGCGTGTGTGTGTGTGTACGTGCCATTTATTTTCCGTAACATTATCTAATTAAAAAAGCTAAGGTTAATGATATTTATTTAACCTTAGCCAGACAGTTTTATAGATTTAAATAAATAGTCCGTAAACAGATTTTTTTTTTTTACACACGTAATGTAATCGAACCCGACACGACATTAAGAACCAATCGAAATAATTGATCGATTAAATATGGAATCGGAATGGGAAAACGTCGTTCGATAAGCAAACAGATTAATTGATAAAAAAAATTATTATTCGCTCGCGTCGCGTACATGTGACTTATAACCGAATATTTCACGGATTCGTGCTGAATTTGATAAAGATTTAGGTTAGTTTGACGGAAAACACGAAAATTGTAATAAATCGAACGATTTTTTTTTTTTGCTACGGATCGAGTAACTCTCTACACCACGATCGAGTGATGCTAGTGACGAAATCAAAAAAAAAAAATCGTTTTGATAGCGGTATTAACGGACATCAATGTATAACCAACGAGGAAAGCACATTGGCGAAACGTTTTAAAGCGTATAAAAATGTTTAAAAAAAATGTCCGCTACACGCGACAATTCGTAACAAATAATAATAATAAGTAGGAAATATAAATCGAGGGAAAAACGTGGCGCGACAGACACGCGCGACCGTGAATTTCGGCGTGTTCAACAGGTGCCTCGTGCGTCTCGTACACGGAACGAAATCCCGGCGGCGGCGGCGGCGGCGAACATATGGGAACGCCGTCCCGGCCGAACAACGTGGTCGTGGTGATCGCGAAAACTTACGGACGGATTTGTGACGGAACACCGCGCGTGTGATAAGAAAAGTTTCGTTGGCGTGTTAAAAAAAACGCCGTTAAAAAGCCAACGGGGTCTTACCGCGAAATACGGACTGCAGGCGGACAGGACGACTTTGTGCGCGTTCATGCACTGTCCCTCGGCGGCCAGAGCGCAATCCACCAGCGAACCGCTTTCCAACAGGCTGTCGAACACCGAAATCAACGTGTTCTGATGGTTGTTCCATCGCAAGCAGAATTGCTGCTGGTGTTGTTGCTGCTGCTGCTGCTGCTGATGATGATGATCCATCGTGACGACGATGACGGTATCCTCGTCGTTTCGCCGCGACTTTTGACCGATCCGAAAACCGTGTCGATCGCCTCGCGACCGATAACTGCGTCGTAATGCGGCGTGTGGCCCCCACACACGCGCAACAACCGGTGTCGCTTTTGTTGCTCTCTTCTCTTACTTACAAATACAATAACGCGACGGCCACGAGTAGTCGAAGACGACCTGTTGTACTCGTTCGCGTGTGCACACCATATACACACACACACACACACACACAAGCTCGTGCCAGACGGAAATGTGTAAAACCCGCCGCGCTCGCACGCACACGCGCACACGAGGTCCGCAAAAACGATAAAGTTAGCGAGAAATGTACTACTGGAGGAAAAATTTTACGCCGGACTCGTTGACAGAAATAAAAAAAATGTATAATATATAACGGAAATCGTTTTTCAGTTACTGTTTCATACGGTTCTGCTGCTTTGAATCGAATGCGTGATGAGAAATTATTACGACTGGACGACAAAACGATTTCGGGAGGGATTTCGCCGAACGAAACGCGACGTGTGAACACAAAAACGCGGACTGACAAAGTGTGCGGCGACGAGCAGTGGCGGCGACGACAAAAGCGTCGGATACGACGGTCCCGTTTTCAACGGTGACGACGGCGGCGGCGAAAGCAGCGCTGTGGGACAAAGAGAAATTTTCACACTGAAACGCGGCGTAACGAAATTCAAACATACCATCGCATCACCACTCCGGTGTGCCGTGTGGTGGCGTTCAGTCGAATTACCGAAAAATATTGTGCGCGCGTGTGCGTTGCTGCGCGGCGCGGTAGACACGGGTCGCGGCGCGGCGGAGGGAGGCGACGGGATCGCGTCGCGGCGACTGCCCGTTCGGGCAGGGGTGGGAGAACGAGCGAATGAGAGAGAGAGAGAGAGAGAACAAGCGCGCACACACACGAAAATAAAGAACAAAAAGAACGGAGACGACAACAAAAATAATAGACAATAAAGTTTTTTTTTTTTCGGCAGTGCCAACTTTGAAAGTTTGCACGGTAATTTCGGACCGCGGCGCGCGGCGTATGCGTCGCCGCCGCTGCCGGGCCTACCTTGTACACCTCTCCGTCGTATCGGTAAACGTCGACTTTTCTCCTCCTCCCGCCCCCACCACCACAAACCGTTTCGTTTTTCGCGAAAATCCAGAGAAAACGCGTATTTTCTTCAAAAAAAAAGAAAAAGCCGCGAGTACTTTATTATTACACATTATGTACACGCGCGTACGTGTAATAAATTATAATATCCGTGAGAGCGCGGCATAAATAAGTTTTTTTTTTTTCAATTAATGAACGACGCGGCCGGTGTTAATTAGTGCGGGACAAACGGACGTCAAAGTCGTAGGTGGAGAGGGAGATGGCGGCGGCGACGTGGACGAGATCCGCGCGCGCGCACATTTTATTACAATAATATCCGAATATTATAAACTATTTTCTCGGGGGATTTTTTCTCTCTCTCTCTCTCTCTCATATCCGGGCGGTCGTTTATTACGGACCGCTACTATTCGGCGGAATATTCGACGGACGTGATGAGCACCGGCGCGTTCGCACAGTGTGGCGCCGCGTCCGTTCACGCGCGAGGGAACGACGGCGTTCGGCGTGCCGGTCACACTGCGCCGGATCGTTTGGAAAGTTCGACGGCGGCAATTTTGTTTACTACTACTACTACTACCACAGCGCAGTGCGCGATTACGCCGCCGCGTCGCGAACAAAATGTACGGTGTAAAAAAAACCCAGGGGAAAAAAAAAAAGAGACGAAAGAAAGAAATAATAAATTTTCGACGGCCGATGACGGTAGTAGCGGCGGCGGTGGTGGGAGAGAATTCTATTTCACGGAATTACATTGTGATGATCCGTATCGGGTCCGTCCTCTTCTTCACCTCGGTCGTTCTTTTACATTTACGATATATAACGCGTATACGCGCCCGCGCGCGTTTTGTTATTATTATTTTTTTTATATTTTTGCCGAAACGCTCCGCACACAACAATATCATAATGTAATAATAACACACGGTCGAAAAACGGTTATTATCGTATATTTTATTGGAAACGTACTATATATAGTCATTATTACAATAATATTCGTATTATGTTTCACTGTATGTAGTATAGTCGATATATCGGTAAAAATAATTCGCAGAAAAATCTAGTTCGCGGCTTCTCCCACACATAAATATTTTTACCGGTACCGTGTAAATCACGACAAAACGCCGCGCGCGTACAATAATAATATAATATACGTATTTTTTTTTTTTTTTATGTAAATACGCTAAAACGAGCGTATAACGCCACGAGAAAATAAAAAAAAAGAACACGATTTCGGTGACGGCTAAGTACTTTTTTCCCAAAATTGGTAAAACGTAATCGTACGCACATGTGTTTTTTTTTTTTCACGTTATCGTTTTTTCTCCGGCAAAAACACGGTCCACGTCGTTTCGACTATAATCGCTCGGACGACGGCAGCCGGCCGCCGCCGCCGCCGCGACATGTGCATACCACGAATTCCGAGAAATGGGATACGGCGGCGGCGGCGGACGTCGTTCGCCTCACCCCAGGGTCTCCGGGACCCGATTTTTGAAAATATATAATAATGCGCGTGTGTGGCGTTGTTGATCGCGTAAAACGTGTGTTTGTAAGCGCGCGCGCGCACGCCGTATATGCGCGCGGCCCGGGGTCTCGTGCGCCGCCGATTGCCAAATACCGAATTTTATACGTGTTCGCCATACGCGAATACCGCGGCGTCCGCCCACTGCTATTGTATATTATATACTTTTAATACATATAGTAGCAAAACGCCGCGTGCACGCGTTAACATTACGAATTCGTACGAAAATTTATTGTATTGAGAAATCTGTTGGCAATTCTCCGAGATCCGCTGTCGCCTAGGTTTTATCGTATTATAATACATACAATATTATGTAGGTACTATACACCGGTGTAAAAAAAAAAAAAAAAAGCGTCCGTCCAAACGGAGAAAACTGACCGGACGATTTTCCTATAGAGGCGGAAAAAGAAACCGCCGCCGCGTACGGCAAAATCGGCTCGGTGGTGGTGGTGGTGGTGGTGGGGGGAGGAGGGAGGGAGAACGCGTTGTAAATAAATAAATGGAAAACGCGCGATAAAAAATATATAATACAACGCGAATAATAACGGCGTACAAAAATTCCGCGTTCGATTCGCTTGTAAAAAAAAAAAAAAGTCAACGATTTTTCAATCCCCTGCTCGTACGTATATCTATAATATATAATACGGTCTATTTATCCCTCGGGTAAAAATTTTCAACGGGGGGGAGACGGACGGACCCCATTCTCACTTCACGGTTATATATTGTTAAAGAAATAATTTGTTTGATTCCACCGGAGAGTTCGTGTGTGTGTGTGCGCGCGCGTAATTTTTAACGACATATTTATCGAATTTTTTTTTTCGTTATAAATTAATTGGTAAAAATCGCACACGACATATTTATTTATCGAGGCTTTAAAAAAGTCGTAAATACATTTCTAAAAAAACCACTACTACCTTTTTAATTTCTATAAGACTTGTACGCATTATTATGACTCCGATATACTCGTAAAAAATTAGAATACATTCGAAGACCCCCCGAACTCGTCAATTTTCAGTTTTCTTCCACATAGTATTATACGCAGACTGTGAACTGAAAACCTCTAAAAAAAAAAATATACACGCGTTCGTCACTCGTGCGCAATAGTAAACAGCCGTATTTCGTTGTTACGCGTAAAGCGAATTAAATATAATTTTAAAGTCAATATTCGTATACAATACTTCATAGAAATATTTATACTTCGGATGAATCGTTTTACGATAAATCACTATCAATATTATTATTCCGCTTCGTCGTTTTTGTTTTTATAAATATTTTCCACGTTTATTTCGCTACTATTTTATATTATGACGGGGCCCTTCACACCGCCGGGCCAAATGCCGGCCGGACCGAATAACGCGCGTTTTAAAACCCTCGTGTGCGCAGTGCACGCGTCCTTTAAAACCGCGCGCGCGCTCCGGGTAACCTCGCCATTTTTATAATGATATATTATAACGTCGTACGCGGCGGCCCGACGAACGACGTTGCCGCAACCGCTCAAATGCGTGTAACGCGTGAAACATACGCGCGCGCTTAATGGCGTCGTCGCTTTCGACGACGGGCGTATTGTGTGTGCGTGTGTACCCTAAACCGTGTAGCGAACGAAGTACGGTCGAAGGAGAGGAGAAAAAGAATACCCGAAAAAAAAATTCAGGTAAAGATACCCGGGCAACAACCACGAGACAGAAAAGACAGAAGAAAAAAAAAAAAGGTTCCACCGCGCGACGACGAAATATTCCGAAAACTGGTTTTCGGACGACGACGACGACGACGACGAGTGGTATATATACACGCGCGATATATTGTTGTGTATCATCGTCGTAATGATCCGTGTATTTTATTTGTACGAGAAGAGTGTGGCGGCGGCAAATAATATATTTAAAAAGAATAGAGAAAAAAAATCCGTCTCTTTAATAGGTAGCATATATATATATATAATAAATATTGGAGAAAATCAGAAAAGAACAGAAAAAAAAAAACGTAGCGCGAGATTATATTTCTCTACACACACACACGCGTATTATCTGTCCAGTCACGATAAGGTTAGATAAATTATAAATTCGTAAGTTTTTTTTTTTTTTCGATCGCCTGCAAAAACGTGTATCGACTACGGTATAATATATCTATATATAATATAACCGGTGGAATGAAAACACCGTTTCCGATATAATACAACAGTCGGCCGCGCCGCCGCCGTAGCCGGGAACGCGGCGAATAATAATATTATTGTAAATCGCGTTCATAAGATATTAAGTAAAACGAAGAATTAATAAATAATAAATAATAAATTATCGTTAGACAAGTAGAGAAACAAAAAAAAACGTCAGAAATTTTAATAATACGGCTATTGTATTACGATAATTTTTTTTCCCCCTATCTACACAGTGTACCGCCGACATCGGTGCAGCAGCGCAAAAAAAAAAAAATCGTGCGTAATCGTCGCAAGTCCAGTAGTGGAAATATTAGTGTACACATGATACAAAACGGTTTCGTACCCGAATAATAATAATAATAATAATGTCACGTACGCGCGCGGCGATCTAATTCCACGTCGTGTATATAATATGTATATACGCGGATCTCCGAACTCGATATTATTATATATATATGTACGGATTTATATTTGGATCGCGAAAACAGTAGATCATTTTTCCTATTTCTCTGTTTTCTTCTCGTCCGAAATCTTTACTATACACGCCTACTGTACGCCGCGATTTATATAATAATAATAATATTTTATATGCTCTTCTGCGGCCACACAACCGCGATATACGAGTAGTACACGTGTGCAGTGCGTGTGTTGTGCGAGCGTTTTGGCCCCGTCAAGGTATTTTCTCTCTCTCTCTCTCTCGTTAATGTCGTCGGCCTTCGAAATTTTGTGTCCAATCAAGGCCAGGGATTGTCAAATTTATGCGTAAAAATCGACTATACTAGTCCAGTTTGGTCGCTATATATATATATTCTTCTATAATATACGCTATATACCGATCGTCGTCGTCGTCGGTTTTGATTATACCGCGCGCGGGTTAGTTTATCGGTATTATAATACTAGTAATATATAAAATACCGCAATATATCTAATAACAGCAAAAAAAAAAACGTTTCGGTGGAGACCGGTGTCGAGTGGGGTTACTATAGATATTCGCGTTTTGTAGGACGCGCGCGGCCGGACCAACTCGCTGTTTTACCACCACCCCGGATTTATTTTCGCGCGTATAGTTTTGAAACGAGCGCTTATATAAGAAGAAGTACAGGTGTGTCGAAAGATTCGCATTTTTTTTTTGCTCTCGTCCCCCGAAGGGCACTAAACACCGAAAAACAATAACGCCGCTCTTCTCTTGTACAACAACCATTCCTGTTTTACACGTTTTTTTATACGAATATTGGAAATATTATACAAACGGTGCCGGAGAAACGGAACTGCGGAAAAAAAATATTTTTTCGAAAAAAAAAAAAAAGAAACCGACTTCGAAAAAATACACTAAAAAGTATGAAACAATCAATAATAACATTTTTTTTTGAAATCCGGCGCCGAATTTCAAACAACGTTACATTACAATATCTAATGTATAGATATTGCAATTATATTTTATAATATATTAATAAAATGCGTTTCAGCAATGTAATGTTGTTTGAAATTCGGCGCCGATTTCGGAAAAATTATTGCACATTATTCCATACTTTTTATTTCGTCCTTTTTAGTCACAGTAGTATTGTAACAGTCAAATCGTCATTCCTTTTCCTATACATTTCACTGGGTAGGATACTACACGCCAATCCATATGAAATCGGAAAATATGAAAAAAAAACTAAATTACCGGCCGAATACTACTATAGGCCGATATTTACAAAATTGGTATGGGACCGTCGGGAAGTGATACTCTTTCGTATGAAAATCCATATCGGTTCATAAAATGACGGAGTTATGAGGTAACAAATATTAACAAAAAAAAAAAATTGAGAACCACCTCCTTTTTTGAATTTCGATTTAAAAATCGCGTATATATATACGTTCAAAACGAGAAAATATTATTATATTATACTTTTGCCGGCCGGCCAAAAACACGAGTGACAAAATATTATTATATACCTACCGCGGCGTCGTTATACGTGTCCGCATACATTTCCCAGAACGAATTCTTTCCACTAATTTTTTTTCTAAATAAACGTTTCGACGCGAAAAACGGCCGTTTACGGACATAATAAATAATACGTGCCACTATATTTCATCATTACATTATTAATACGGCGGACGACGAATGGATTGTATTATACATTTTTGTCCGCGAGTACGTCTAAAAATATATTTCAAGGAAGATGAGTTTCAATTTTCCGTAAACAATTCGATAATATTATTCACAATACGCCCATTTGATCGCGTAATATTTATACCTACAAATACGTTTTTCAATTTTTCCACCACTATTGCCGGTACAATACAAAAAAATCCATTTCGTATATTTTTATCAGTTATCTATTGATTTCGCAAATTCTCTATACATTTAATAATATGTAGCAGTGGCGGCTTTAGGGGGGCAGGGGGCTATGTCCCACCAAATTCCTAACAAAAAAAAAGAGCTTCGACGGCGGGCGAAAACATGCCAATATTATACAGAGTTACCCAAATTAATGCGTATAATAGTCAATGAATATTTCGCTCTGTATGCTAACGCCGTAGTACGGTTTGATTTGGTAGCGGGGTGGAAACCGGTCTCCACCGACGACTGCGACTTTTGGGAATTTAGGATTTTCTAATTCGGTTATTTTCTTATTGTCACGGGACTCACGATCCACGAACACTGTCCCGCCAACACTCAACAACAATATTAGAACGGTTTGTACCCATTATTTTCTATATGATTTAATTGAATCAAATCTTCGTTTTATTAGGTAGGTATATAATATATTATTAATTTAGAGTTTTGTTTTTATTATAAATTTAAAAGCAATGATAAATCATTGCGTTGGATAAAACGATTCTGAACGGAGCTTCGGTGTAATACACTTTGTCTATTTTTTTTTTTTTACAAAATTAAAGTAATATATGTCTGAGTCTGACGCTGTGCCCAAATTTCAAGTAAAAAAACTCAAAATTAACTGTTTTATGAATGAAAAATCTAAAAATAGCTATAAATAGCCTAAAATGGAATAATGAAACTTTTTGAAAATTTTTCTGAAATTTTATAGTACAAAGACACAGTTTTGTTGAAAATTTCAAGACAATAGAATGATTATTTTTGAAATTATAGCGAAAAACACCATTAAAATAATATTGTATTATTAATTATATTGTATAAATAGAAAATAAATGAAGTTTCGTATGTATATAATATAAAGTTCCTAATTTTTTGTGTTAATTTTACAATTATGTTTTTGGCCCCCCCTTCCCAAAAATTAAATGCTAGAGCCGCCACTGATATGTAGTGAATAATCGATATTGGTTTATACGATAATCTGCTGCTGCAGAATTTAAATGTTTTCAAGGGTATCGGCGGTTTAACCAATCGTTTTGATATTTTTTATACAGTAACCGTTTTTTTTTAACTAAAATTTGTGCAAAATCGTTAATTGTTAATATATATGCTCGCAGCAGATGTTTCCATATAAATTATAATATTTTTCTACGCGTTAACAATATATAACGACAAAAAATATTATTATTATTTTTCGTCGAAAAAAAGTAAATATAATACTATATAAGAGTAACAACGACGAGCGGCTGCAGTTGATCTCGTATATAAATAGGCGATTTTCATTTTAATATTGAATCGATCGAATGGAAAACATTAAACGTGTATTAATTAGGTATCATTATTATTATTATTATTAAAAAAATGTAATTGTCCGCAGTTCGTTTTAGAAATGATAATACTCGTTTAACAATACTTTAAATATATACGCGCATAGTTTATTCGTATAAGCGTAGCTGTTAAAATACACATTTTGTAAATACTCGAAAATTAATTTTCGTCTTGTTTATAAAACTGCGATCGTGTAAACGGCATCATATATTATAATACAGCTCGTAACTATAGACTTTTGTCATTGTATTATTGTAAATAAATTGCGAAAACTCTTAATAACCAACTACAATATTTTATACTCGTCTATATATGCGCATATGATATACACACGCCTTTTTACGCGGGTATTTATTTAGGTATATACTTACATAAATAATAAAAAAAAGTTAAAACCAATATGGGCGTGTAAATACTAATTTAAATAAAAAAAAAAAATATTATAAACGAATACTCTGTAAATGTCATGAGTGCCATGCACTATATTATAATACGTATGTAAGTACACGCGTTTTCATAAACGGTTATTATGTCATTAGAGGTTATTTTTTCGTACATAAAATGAATTAATTCTATATTGATTTATTATTATCGACGATTTAGCTCTTTTGTTTTTAAACTGTTTGCAGATTTCGAGAATATTAATCGAGTCCTGTACTCGTACACGCATATATATTATTAACTGTATAAGTTACCTTATCGTATACATATTCGTTTTGTGCAATGCTTGAATTCAGAAAATCATAGAAAACCAACTCTGTTAATAGTAAAGAGAGAAAAAAAATGTGTTTCGCGTAGAAATTTACTTTATTTCATTTCAAATTTATTATAAACGCGTTACTGCGCATTTCTAATATATACGTACACGTATACATAAATTACAAGTACAGTGATATATTACTGCAGGTACAACGGGCCGTTTTACAGATTAAATTTAAATTATTATAGTTGACGTATTGAAATTGTTTTCTGATCCACAAAAACATTTGGAATTTCAAATTTGGACGAGCTAAACCAAAAAGAGCGATAAACACTTATACTGCAGCGCGATCATACACACTTTAGTCGTGCAATATTTCTTAAATTATATATGCTCTACAGACGTCTAAGGCCGCATTAATAATTTAAAACAATTCTCAATATCTCTGAAATGGTCCTTGAAATATTTTTACTTCTATACTCGTTCGAATTTTATTTGTACACACGGAAAAATTGAAATTTTAAACGAATATCGACCATGTTTCCAAAAAACGAATAAATCGATACCTATGTGGTCTATTGGCTATAATTCACAGAGTTCTAAAATTGTTTCAATACAATATATGAGAATTTGTTTCTACTAAGTTTCGTCCATCATATTATATGACAATTCAAAGACATAATTTAATATTTATTTAACAACTCGCGTTTTTTTTTTTACGGCAAAGTCGCGCGCGCGTAATCAAATGAATTAAAATCCCAACATAAAACAAAAATATTTCGAAGCTTATAAGTTATAACAGTCATTAAACGTTTCGAATTCATATATTGAAAATATATAAAACGTCTGGAAAAAAAATTATTTTGATCATTTACTATTGTACCGTCCCTTGTTCTAGTAAAAAAAGTAAATAAAACTAGTACAAGAGTTTCGTTCATCTGCGCCTCCTACCAATTCGAACACTGATTATATGTGCATAGTGCCATAGTCGCAAATCACGATATAATTATAGACCTACATGAGCTGTATGATTATATACGTCTACAACTATATATCACCATTACGATTTACGATGAAAATTGCTACATTTTGTTTTCAATAAAAATTAAATACGCGCATTAAAAAATACACTCAACTGGATACCTATACATAATCACCCTGTACATAAACACACGCCACTTATTGAAAATCCAATAATTATCTACCGTGGCCGAGTGTTTCTATTTTTCGTGGCGGACAATAAATATAATAATATTTAAAACTTTATAACAATTGTTATTATTAAAAAAAACGCGTAGAAGAGAAAAGGAAAACCATAATATACAGCCTATAATATTTGAAAACTGTTACCCCTCCTGACACTTAAAATTCAGTAGATTATTTTGACTCCGCGGTATACATGTGCGTTTTATAGTGGTCCATTAAGTAGAATTGAGAGTGATGATGACTTAAAAATAGTATTCGGTTTCGTCTACTTTCTCCTAAATTTTCTCTCCTACAACAAGGAACTTACACAATGATATATAACGCGCGTTACGCTACCGGACAATAAAATATATAATGGCGAACGAACAACGCGTTATCGAAACATGATGTAGAACAACAGTAGATCATAAAAATTCGACGATTTTGATATACTATATATAATTTAAAATACGAACGACGAAAAGTTGAATTTGACCGAATGAAATTGGCGTTAACTTTTAAACCCCTCCCCTCCCCAAAAAAAGGACAAACCGTGCGAAATAAGGGAATGAGGAATCCATTAGGATTTCTTTCCAGCGTACTTTGTTTCACGTTAGTGTCTTTTATTTAAGGTACTCCATCACTGTTCAAGATGAATTTTCTGCGTTTTACAGCAGAGCGATATTGCACTCAAAACACACGAAATAAAACGTACACCATTTGTTGACGTCACGCTGTAAATAAATTTGCCGCGAAAACAAAATACCATAAACGCGTGTAATTAATTGAAAATGACTCGATTGGTAATAAATTTAAAATCGTTCGGGTTAATATACGATTAATTTATTTAAATTCGTTTTTTTTCTCCGCGTACTGCAGCAGATTTCCTATAGTAGGTATAAGTACAGTGGTCGAATTGGGAAGGATATGAGGGGATACCATCCCTCCACTTTTTTTAATTAGCATATTCCATCCCCCACTTATTTTGTTTAAAATTATTCATCCCTCTTGAATTTAAAAAAAATTTTTTTATAATTTGTTGTTTGACCAATTTTTTTAAAAAAAATATCTTTTTTTTTTTCTTTGTTAGAACTATTTGGGTTTCTAAAATATTAATATTCAGTAGATTAAAACGTCACTTAATCACGATCATGAGAAATATAGTTCACCATCAATATAGGGACGGTGTTAGAGCCTTTTGTTACAAAAATTCTTTTTTTCCTGCTCATTTTTCAACAATACTACGGACCGTTCACAACTTTGTGCCCTCCCCTTTCAAAACTCGAAATTAAGACACTGCTTCCATCACCCCACTTACTCTGATCCATTTCGACCACTGCAGGGTGTACGTAACGTTCTGATATTTCCCGTACGGACGTGTGCTGCTCGCCCAAAATACATGTACTTTGAAGGAAAAAATAGTAATTATAAATAAGTAGGTAGCTTAAAAAGAGAAAAAAAATCAGACGGAAAATCGAATAAAATCAATACATATATTTGTATTTGTATAAATGTCGAAAAAGAGAGTATACACATAGGAGACGTATATTATATAGTAGTCGGACGCGCACGGTTGTTTTTCCTCTACTCGGAGAACGCGACGTAATTTATCGTTTTATTATGGCGCGGCATATGTCCGAGATGCCATGTGGTCACAAGAGCAACACTCGCATCAGCTCTATTGTGGTCAATTCATTTGGACACGCGCGCACGAGAAAAAAAAAACGATAGAATTGTTTAGGTACTGCTGCAGCATCTCGACCGAGGGTGTTATTCGAATTTCTTAGAATACAATCGAACACAAAAATTATGAGAAAAACATAGTAACGCTATAGTTTACGATACGTTTTATCGATGTGTTCGGATAAAAACGAGCGTATATAATATAATATATGTACAGCAGCAAAACACGAACGTCCCGCGCCGTCTATGGGTTTTACAAAAGAAAAGAAAGTTGGTGCGTATAATAATAACATAATCGCTTCGCACGGAAATAATAATATAATATATAGAAATCAATCGAAACGAAGGACCTTTTTTGACACAAAAAAAAAAAGAATTCCATAAAATGTAAACACTTCGCTATAATATTATATTTTATGGTAAACGCGTGTTGAAACTTCGAAAATCTAAGAAGGGTCACTGCAGCCATTTAGAGCAGCGGTTTCCCAAACCCTTACACGGCCACGGCACCCTTAGAGAAAATAATTTATATATTAATTGAGTCGGGAATTCGATTCCAACTCGACCGAAATTGTTCGATTATCAACTGTAAAACAAATACATTAAATTATTGATTATTGCTTTACAACTTGCAGTGGTCGAAGTGGATTGGAATAAGTGTGTGTGGGGGGTAGTCATTTCAAGTTTTTAAAAGGACAAAGTAAAACTTAAGGGGAGCAAAGTTGCGAACGGGTTCCATATTGTTGAATAATAAGCAAAAAAAAAAACTTCTTTTTTTTTTTTTTAAAGTTTTATACGATGTACAAAAATATGTAAGTATATTTATCTTGGATTCAAATGTTTTTTCTTTGCAAAAATAATAACATTTATACGTTTTTCGTGATTGTGATTAATAGTGACGTTCACAGATCTATACGTTGAACGTTATGATTTTAGAAAACAAAACAGTTCTTATAGTGGAAAAAAGAAACGATATTTTGTCTAAAAAAAAATTAGGCAACGCGACAACTACAAATTATATATATATATAAAAAAAAAATAGATTTGTAAAAATTCAAGGGAGACGAATGATTTTAAACAGAATAATACTTGAATGGATTATGCTGACTAAAAAAAAAAGTAGAGGGATGGCATCTCCCCACTTCAGGTTACAACGATTACCAAACCGTTTGCGTAATAGAGTATTACGTTTGACTTACAAAAAAAAACGTTTAAAATGAAATTTTATTAAATAGATATTTAAACATTTTCTAATAATCTAATGTGAAATACGGAACTGCAGTTTCGTGGCGTTTTTTTTTTTTCATTCATTTACAATTCGTTTTAATATTGCGTTGGCGTCCAATTTATTTCTATACTATATTATTTTCGTTGAACGCGTATACCAGTATAGAAAAATCTGCAGCTTCGCAGAGACTCGGATAACCTTTTCGACCACTGCAGTTGATTGGTATAATCGTCTCCAATCCAAAAACACTTGGATTTCTCCCTCTAATAAAATGATATAAAAGAATTTTAATTTTTTACTTATATTTTCACAAATACTTGAAAATAAGCACGATCGTTATTGTACGCGAAACTGCGGAACCCTCGTGATTGTTGTTTTACGGAACACACTTTGGGAACCGCTGGATTAGAGTACGTTGTACTGCGAAAACAACAATACAGTATAATATTTTTCTTTTTACAGTATAAACAGCGTAAACGTGACTGAAAAACGTTTCGATTTTATACACCTACACGGTACGTTTTGTGTTATCCAAACGGTAACTGGACTATTTTAAAAAAAAAAAAAATATTATAATGTACGCGCCGTTATATATTAACCCTTAAAAGCGCCAGGATACAAATTAACATACACCCGAGTATTTCGAACGAGAACACGATTTCCAAAGAAAAACTAGGTGGGTACCCGAACGAGGTAATTTTTGTCAATTTTAAGAAAATTCAGTATGTTCTCCCGTGTAAAACTATAATGGTACAATTTTCTACACAGTCGAGCTACGATACCCGTTAGCAAATTACAGGAGAGCGACGAATTTCAAAAATGCTATCGATCCTATGAAGAATCCACCGACAGAATGTAAGCGTTATTGGGCGTGTGCTTTACGAAAATTCTCACTTTTGATTTACAGACGGAATGAAAACAAATCGTTTTCCGTAATCTCCGACGAGAGTGAATGGATGGAAAAAAAAAATCAAAACTGAAGTAAAAATGAACATTTATTTAGTAAAAATTTAGAATACATTTTTAAAAAAAAAAAAAAATGTTACTGTAATTATCCTCCTTTATTATTATTCGTCTAACAAAATATTCAAATTACAAATAAACGGTTAAAAAAAAAGTGCCGTTTTATAAATAATTAAAACATTTAAGATTGTTTTTTTTTCTACAATTTGAATTAATACTCGAATAATTTTAAACCCGAAACGTCTTAAACTAATCAGTCTTCGATTTCTGATCGTCCAAATGCCATTACAATACACATATTACATGTCCTTTTACTTCTAAAGTCCATTGCCTGTTCTTATTACTTATGTCTTATAAACTAGAAACAGTTTGCAAAAAAAAAAAAACTTTATAAAATTAAACGAACGAAATAATATTGATAAAAATGATGCGAAAGAACTTTTTTGTCCTTTTAACATTCAATACTAATTAATTATCAATCGCCGTCATAAGTTCAATAATATAAATAATATTTTAATGACAATAGCAAAAAAACACATATTCTACAATAATATGACAATTATTCATTTGGAACATCAGTTTAAAGATAATATACTTGAATGTAGAATTCGCTTAATAACTATACAATAAATACATGTATTACAATGCGTGTTTATAAATTTACCACATACATTCCTCTAAACATCCTCGAACGATATTTTTAATGTGTGCGCTGATTAAAGTTGTTAATCAATGTTACAAATAATTAAAAAAAAAAAAAAATGAAAATAATAATTATAAATTTAATTACGTAAATATATAAAAATATCTTCATAAATCCAATTATCATCGTACATTAATAAGTGTTAGAAAAAAATTAACGGAATTCCTATACAACATTGCTTTAGCGGATATCTTTATAATAAAAAAAAAATCGTGTTCACATTATTTGTGACGTAGTGGATGGAGCGATTTTCCTAAACTTGTAGTTTTTGCTATCAGGGTTGGCCCAACACTCTTTGACGTGTTCGTTCATTTTGTTGAAAAGTTTATAACAAAACGAACACAAGCTTTGACCAACGATTTTGGGAGCGATTTTGGTAATTTTAGTCGGAGCCGGAATCTGAGCTTGCGTCATTTGATAAGGTTGATTGATGACCATAGACGACTGGCTGATTACCACCGATGATGGAGTGTTAACAGTAGAAGGAGTCTGTTGTAAAAACATTGGCTGCGACTGTAACATGGTGTACTGAACCGGATTGTTAGAATTTTTTCCATGATCGCCCAGAAAGATCTGGTAAGCGATCCCAGGCATTTGTGGCGAAGGCACAATTATTTGATGAGGAGTCGACGCCTGTTCCATGTGCGAAGTACTTGTAGTGGCTATGGGCACGGCCATAGGCAATATACGTCTAGGTCTACGACCCATTCGTCCCCTAGGCTTTTGCGCTCTTTTGTTGGCATTTGTTTTAAGTCTTGGTATGGCGATTTTTGGACACTGGATTTCAAACGTCAGCGGATCAATCGGTTCACATCTTATTGTCGGCTCTATTTTCATTTCGTCTTCTTCAATTTCGATTTCGACTTCTTCTTCTTGTTCTTCTATTTCGTCTTTGACATCCACAACAGTCTGGTACTCGCATTCAGGAAGTTCTTCTTTGATTTCGTGAGTGAACAATTCGTCCGCAGGTTTCACCCATACCCTTCGATCTCCCTGAATTGACGTCACCTCGGTTTCTTCGTTTTCGGGCGTAACTGATTTTGTAGCATCGTCGGTTTCTTCGACTTCTTCAAACGAACGGTCCACATCGTAATCGCAATTCTCTTCGTCTTAATTGGGAAAAAAGAAAAAAGTTATTATGAATTTTTTTCTTTTATTACTGAAGAAATCATTTGACATTTAAAAGCTTCTATATTATAAAGCAATATGGCGAAGCAGCATTTTTACTAATGCAATCAGGAAAAAACACATTATGTACTATTAAGACATTTAAATATAAAAATTAAATATAGCAAAATAATCGATTTGTCGCACTGTAGTGTACACGTTTATAAAGGAAAAAAAAAGGGACGGGGAAATAAAATCCATGCTTATTCGGGGTTAATTTGATATATATATATATATATATAAAAAAAAAAAGTAAAAACGCAAAGTAATACGTTACCAACTAATGTTACAAAAAATAAAAGCAGATATTTGTAACGCAAACGAATTCTTTGATTTTTTTTCTCCACATTATAATTGGAATGCGTATTAGTACAGACGAAAAAATAATTGCAAGGAAACAATAATCTTTTCAAAAATATTAATACACATCCCAACAAATAACGTACGATCATTTTACAAAACGATGCTAGACATTACAAACCGACGTGTTGGTAAATAACGGTTGACGCAACTCGTACAAGACAGCGTGCGTTGTCATTGGCGGTTCGCGCGTCGCAGAGTAAGCCTAAAAACAAGCCTTTAACGTTTGGAACAAAACGAAACGTTTGTTAATCGATCTAATGAAATATCGTAGAGTGAATTTTTTTTTTTTTTTATTCATACACAAGATTAGCGTTTAAATATAATATTGATATAAAAATTTTCAATTTTTAAATATTAAATATTATAAATTAAAATATTATATTTAATATATAATCTTGTAAGGTACTTACTAATACTGGCAAGTTTCGATTAAATAATACCTATACGTGGAGACGACATATTAACCCTATAGAACATTTACAGTTATACTATACCGTTTCCATGGCTGCCGGTGAGTTAAAATTATGCGCTCGTGAAGATGTCGAAGAGTATTCGTGTAAAAGCTTTTCGAAAAAATCCAAACGAAATGAATTATTGTCCGCAATTCCAGACAATATTATTCGGACGGGGTTAGTAGAAAAAAAAAACTGTCAATCGTTATCAACCGACGACTTAGGCCGTCCCGTCGGGAATATCGTATACTTAGGCAATGGACAGCGGTTATACGGGAGCTGCATAGGGTAAGGTAATGGTTAGGTTAGAGTAGGTTAGGACGAAACCGCACGCAGATGTATTACATAACTACACGTTACGTAACAGGGTTCGCATTCAGTGGATGCAACTTGAAGGTTGATAACGTTTTTATCCACGGGAAATCGAAACGCGATCGTGCTCGGTGAACACTGTACAGTACAGTCTCGCCAACGAATATGACTTTTTTGAAAATATTTTCGATTTCTCTTCCTACCCGCAAGTCGAAAATCGAAATAACAGATTTATTACGATATTATTAAAATTCTGTGATCCAATAACAATGATTTTTAATCTGTTGATCAAAGTGGCTTATACGCTTTGTGTTAATGTAATTTTTATTCTTATTAGGTATCGTTTTACGCGTATTCTTTGCGATTTTTCAGTTATAATAATTTCTTGCAATCTATAATATAAACGAAATAATATGTATTTTAATTTATTTAGGTTTTGACGAAAACGATCCAAAATACGCATTTTACCCAAAGCACATTCGTTTTTTTGAAAATGAATTAGGTCCGAAATAATGAGTGAGCGTTATTGTATGCGATTAATTACGAATAAACTGACCTTAATAACGTCAATTTACATTTTAAGTTGAATTATATTATGGGAAAAATGCAGTACCGAAAATTGCTTAATTGGATTCTGATTTCGACGAACCAAGAGAACGACGGTATCGTTTTGAATTTAAACCACAATAATAATTTTAATCCAAAAAAAACACCGTTCGAAATAGTTTTATAACTCTCATTGACTTACGATAATTTTCGTATTTATATAAATTATAAACGAGTTATATAAAAAGAACGAAAAACAAACAAATTGTGTACATTGATATTTTACTAATAGTTCAGGTTGTATCGAAAACCGTACGACATACAAAATCACTTTAATTAGACTAGACTATGAAAATTACATTTAATGTGTAACCTATAAAATTATAACATTTACTGAAAAAAACCGTAATAATCTTAAAAAATATATATATATATAAGTTGATTAAATATTGCAACAATAATTTACATTAAATTATGTTTTAAACAAAACATAACTATAAACGATTGTTAATAAATAAATAATTACAGAATAAAGATGTTAGTATGGGGTCGAGTGTTAAAAATCACTCAATATATGCTACATGATGCATGCAGACATTAAAAAAAAAAAAAAAAAAAAATGCGCAAATACAACATATTAATAAATTTACTTATAAATTGAGTAATATTAAATAATATACTTTCAAGATAAAATTTTCTAAGGAACTTATACAAAATAAAATAACAATTGAATTATATAATAAGCGTTTTAGACGTATATTGTGTATAGTTGAAAATAAGGAATAACGAAATATTGAAAATACGCTTTAAGAGATTATCATTATTTCCCCTCCCCCTCCGCTTTTCACTATTGATTAGTGCCGTGGTGTTGGGATTCGTCCAAAGAAGGCGATAACAATTTAACAGACTCTGGTAAGAAGTATAAACCAGTTGGCGTGAACCTCATCACTCCATCATCTAATGTTGGCGATACTGATCTAGAATTTTCACTAGTTTCTTCGGCTAATTTTTTACCTAAAATTATAAACAATGATATAAATAATTAAATAAAATACCATTTTATTTGAATCTCACTCACCAGAATTAGACAGAGGTGATAAAGCTTCGTATAATATAGTAGGTTGCAGATTTTCTTCTGATCTTAACATCTGCATACAATTCTTCAGTTCATCTAGGTGACGTTTACGTAAATTCTCCAATTCAAAATATTGTCTAAAAAATAAAAATACATTTTTTTTAAATTAAGAATATAACCGATGATTTCACAAAGATTTTACCTTTGTAATACATTTTGAATGTCAAAAGGCGAAACATTTAATTTACTAGTAGCTTGCGGTAATTCAATTTTATTAGCAGACTTATAGTTATCTGTACTATGACCCACCAAATCTTTATGATCCGTGGTTTCATCATTCTAAAAACATATATTAAGAAAAAATATAAATACGGATGATATAAAAACTATTCTGATCATGCAAACCGATTGTGGAATTGTTTGATAATTATCACAGGAGGCTTCAGATTCCGTAGCTTGTGCAGCATGTTGATCAGTTGATGAATGGAGATTAATCACGTTTGAGGAAAACTTTTTGTAGGTATTGCTATGGATACTTGATAATTTCTAAAATGAATAATTTAACTTTTATTTATAGTGTATATCACACAGAGAGAAATAAAACACAATGAATTAAGTAGATAAATCTATTTTCGATACGAAACTATTCTAGTAATAGTAGAAAAATATTGCTGTTTAGTCCTGGCTTTAAATTTATTGAAAAACAACAAATTAATTAACACACATTTCACTGAAGTAAAATTCCAAATATTTTATATTCACATATAGTATACTACAAAATATGCAAACAGTACAATTTGCACTTCTGCACTCAATGTTATATTATTTACACATTTTCTTAATATTATAATACATATACTTTTTTAAAATTGTGGTGATTTATAAAAAATATAGTATGTATCAAGAGACAAATAATACTCAAAGTGTATGTATTTGTTTGATCAATAAAATTTAAATATAAATAATTTTCATTAAAAAATAGAAAATTTATTGTCCTTGTCCATGACTTTTTTTTCTTTTCTTTTTATGTATTTTTAAACCTAATTATTATATTTTTAAATCTAAATATAATGCAATAATTACCTTTTCTAAACTATGTAAATCAACTGATTGAGCACGAATAACTTTTCTCTCTTTAGAATCTTCTCTATGACTAGTTGGATTATTCTCAAACTCCTAATTATGATAAAATTAATAAATTTTAATACAAAAATATTAAGGACAAAATAAATTGTCATACGTGAACGAATGAGTCTTGATTTTGAATAAACTTAGACTGAACCATAATGGAATGACCAGGTAAGGGTTGTACAACCATAGTTTGCTGATTTTTGTTTTCTTCTGGCACAATCACACGCTGAGGTGTCTCATTACCCGTAAAAATAGACTGAGCTTGGACTGCATGCACCACAATTGGTCCAACTTCATCACCAATGTGTACTTCATCGACACCAATGGCTACTGGTTGCATTGGTTGAACAACTTCAATAGCAATTGGTATTTTCAATTTAGATGTTGCAGAACTGATTGCATGCAGAGTACTTTGAGGTGACAAAGGTCCCTTTAATTTTTATATGAAATTAATAAAGATAATAAAGCAATAATCACCACAGTCAATACATACAAGTATGTTGCCAGCAGGCATCGAAATAGAAGCCAAACGTTTTTGAAGGTTATTCATGTAAGTCTCATAACCAGTATGCGCATGAGGTGTACTTGGATGAGAACCAATAGGCGGCGTACTAGATGATAATTCCGATGGTTGAGCTGTTAACTGAATTAACTTTTGCTGTAGTTCAGATATAGTTAGAGAACCTCCTTTTTGACATGTCCTAAACAATCATCATTAAACCATCAGTAATTTTAGTTTGTACCACACTGCTCGTGCAAGTTTTTAATACATACGTATCAACTGGAATTTGGGAATGTAATTTAGAGTCAGTTATTGGACCAGTAGTAGTATCTGGATTTATAGTCGTATCTTCACTTGCAGCTGAAGGATACACTGGGACGTTTTGAATATTGGTACTTGCTAATGTTATCATTTCATTTAGTATACTTTTCTGAAGCGATTCTGGACTGAGTAGTTCATTTTGCTTCGATATATTTGTATTGATATTACACTAAAGTAATAATAAAAAAGAATGAGATATCTTAAAATGCTTATAATCGTTCAAAAATGTATTTCCACAAAATAAAAGACTTACTTCTTCTAAAACCTGTTCAGTAATAACTGGACTTACTAAGAACCTCGATATTTTTCGTGCCTGAAAAACGAATTATTAAGATAATTACCAAAAAACTGAATGGTAAACGTATTTTGTGGCCACTTGGAGCTAAATACTAATTAAATTTTACATACAGGTTTCTTCTTCTCAGGCTCTAATTTTTCATCAACTTCCTTAGTATCTTCAGTAACAGTAACATTAGGCTGAATTGTATTTATTACATTTTCTGAGTCTTCAATTACTGCAGGAACTCCATCAGTCTTAAAATGTTATGTGTTTTATAAAATTAATTTACAATGTTATAGTTTTATATTTAAGAACAATAGTACCTCTAGTTTTGGTGGAGGTAGATCAACACAATTAGACAGAGGTTCCATATCTAATTTTAGTTTATTCACCAAATCTTTCATCATTTCAGCCACTAAATCTATGTGAGATATTTCCAATAAATCTTCAGTAACCTATAAAATACAATTCACGTTATTGTTTTTCAATTAATATTTTTTCCAAACAACCTACTCACCAATTTGTTTGCTACATCATAAGGTACAACATCGTCAATATTAAACCTGAACGTTACAGTTTTGTGTTTATTACTCTCCAACTGACATTCTGCTTGACGATTGTCGTATACAGCCAAAAGATTTAGTGAAGGCCCAGAAGTTCGACTTTTCTTTCGTGTTGCAACTTCTTTTATCACAGAAGATTCTTCTAAATGATCAGCCCTATAATTTCAAGTTAAATTACATATAAAATTATTTTATTTTATTTTTTTAATGTAGTAGAGTATTGATTATTCCACATCATTATTATGCGCACTACAAAATACTGAAACAAAAACACGTTTCTCGATTTATACGTAATTTTTTTTAATAAACAATAAATCTAAACTATTTGTTTATCTCTAAATTTTATACACAGTTGGCGTACAATATATTTAATTTCGACACATTATAATATAATTTGTATGCATTTATTAATTATTCATACCACGTTTCAGCCTAAATCAATACAAAACTTGACACTCTTATTTTGAATTAATTGCACATTATTACCTTAAATTTTGCTTAGTATCAGCCTCAACAGCATTAGTTATCGATTCAACAAAATCTACAGGTTTTTCTTCAACCATAACGGCTTCTTCGGAAAGGTTAACTTGATTACTATAATTTGAACATACTTGGTTTTCTTGGTATGGTTGTACATTTGGTAGGTATGTTTCATTAGACGGCGATTGTGTATTACAATAGTTTAGATTTTCAGACTGGTTTATATTTATTATTTCTTGATTTTGTATATTATAAACATTTTGATTATTCTGTAATGAATTTTCCTCATGTATAATAGCATGGTGCTGAATGTCTTGTAGGACGAGTCCTTGGACAGAATCTGATGATAATGAAGATAAATTAGAGATAGTGGACACTGTGGATATTTTCCTTTGTAGTTCTTCATCAGCTGATGGAGGCGATTGGTTTTGTACAGCATTAACTTGGTAGTTCCACTGTGGAATTGTGTTCTGAATAAATGCGGTAGCGTCTAGATTAATTGCAGGCTCGACATTTTGATACAATGTTGAATCTTGTTGATGATAAATATTGTCATTTCCATTTGGCACATAGCTTTCTGGCACAACTTCTGCCATATTTGGCACTTGATTGACATCAGTAAGCTGTTTATATGGCATATTGGTATCGGATGTATAAGCAGAGTCTGTAGATGCATTAGATATGTTTGATATTTTTCTATAATTATCTTGTTGAGTAATCGTATCAACTGATCGAAGCGGGAGACTTTTAGATGGTGACGTCTGTGTTAACAACTGTTCTTGATTAATTAGTTCTGTTACATTAATTTCACTTGAAGGTTTAAGGAAATGTTCAGGTAGAATGGATGAGTTATCATATTTAATTTCTTCGTCCTATAATATGTAAGCACCATAATTATTTATTTGTCTCGAATGATTTTTGAAAATTAAACACAATTGTTGATAACTTAATACTACTATTTTACAATCAACTTAAAAACAGTAACGACAAAAGCAAAAAGAAAAAAAAAATTAAATTATATACCTGGTTCATAAATTTAGGTGGTTGGTACATTACAACGGTTTCTGGCTGTCGAAACTGCAATCCATTGATGTCTGAATGTATTTCATCTGTATATTAAAAAAAAAAAAAACAAAATATTACTAGTCTCTAAACTGCTATATACAACAATTTATTTATAAATAATACCTTTATACAATTCTTCGTCAATTGGTACGTCTCGTTTGTCATTTTGTTCTTTGTTCAGATTAAAAACTTGATTGGTTAACATCTTGGCAATGATTTTACTATCTTCCTCCAAAATTAATCCAGATTTTGACTACGAATTAACAGACATTACTGAACAGTTCTTTTAAAAGTATACACACCAGTACTATATTACCATTTCAGATGCTACATCATCCGCATTGTCATTAATTATGTCGAAATCGAATTGAATCGCTTCATTTTCCCGGTGTTTATTGCTACAACGCTTTTTTGGATCGAGAACACGTAAACGAAATTCAATTCGGCTATCAGTTCTACTAACCATTTCTAATTTAATTCCCGGATCTTCCGTGAAAAAATCATGAGCCAATAATTCTTTGATTGATGGTCTATAAAATCAAGAAACGTGCACTTTAAAATCAATTTGAATATTTAAAATCATGAAAAAAAATTTGAATTACCTTTCTTCCTTTTTCAATCGAATACACGACTCGATTATATCTTTGATTTCTGGATTTTCGATTTTATCAAAACTTAAAGGCTTAACGCCCTGAAAATAAGATTATGTATAAACACGGTAATTTATAAAATATACAAACAAATATTGACACTCACACTTATCACTTTTTTATAAATTTGAGCGGGTCCCGTGCATTCTGTATAAGGATACTCGGAAGTAGCCATTTCGAGCATGCACATTCCAAAGGCGTATACGTCGACACTCTCGTCATAATGTTCTTCGTACATTTCTGGAGCCATAAACTCGGGTGTACCTGAAATTACACGCAACGCACGTTCAATCGATAGTTTTGGATAAATTTGGTATAGAGTACTATTGTCTCGTATTATATTACCAATAACGGATTTGGCGAACGATCGATTTTTTAATGTAGCTAATCCCAAGTCACCAATTTTAACGCATCCAGTTGTACCAGTAATGAAAATGTTATCGCATTTCAAATCTCTGTGTATAATTGGGGTCGTTCGCGAATGCAAGAAACTTAACCCTTTTACGATTTGTCGACACCATGACTTGAGTACTTTGGGATTGATTTTCTTGAACCGACGCAAATACGTTTTCAACGTTCCCGACGTCATGAGTTCAGTGACGAGTACAATATACTTTCGTTTCGTCAAAGAAACTTCCCAATAGTCGTAGAACCGTACAATGTTGGGATGCTGTAAGCCTTTAAGCATTTCGGCTTCTTCGCGAAACCTAGCACGTTCGGTTTTCGTCAACTTGTTTTCCTACAACAACACACGACGGAACAAAACAATCGGTCGATTCGCGACATTCTGTACGTTCGTTTTATCTTACCTGAAGCTCGCACCAAGCAACTGCAACGCCGGTCTGCGTGTCTAAACCTCGGAAAACCGTCTTGAAAGAACCATGACCCAGCTCCTCGTCGAATTTCAGGAATCTAATGTTTGTGAAAAGTTACCATGCAAAAACGACGTTAAGGAGACAAAAAAAAAAAAATAATACATAAAGGTAATAAAATCGATGTACCTTCCGTCCGGAGAGATTCCAGTAGCTTTTTCTTCGTCATCATCTGAACGATTGAGTATGGCCGACTTTGTGTTTAATATTTCCGTCGGTATGGGTAACGTGATTTGCGGGGAACACGATTCTTCTATTATCTCCACAGAACAAGAGCCCGTGTCATAATAGTTTTGTGCGAACAGGTACGATTGTTTGGACGGCATGTCTGCAGACGACGATTGGCATTCCCCGTCTGGTTTGTTATCCACAGTTTTCTTTTGAACGGTCGTCTCGCGCCTGAAACGAGGAGACTGCGTCGCGGCGCCCCTGCCCCTCGCCGACACCTGCAAAACGTAAACAAACGTTCAAGTAACAGTACAACGAGACCGAATCGAACGCAGGTGACCTTTCTCTGAGGGGTACTCGGGGAGCTCAGACTGGTGCGGTTCACAGTGGTTTTGGCAACGGTCCTGTTCGGAGTCCTACAGCTGGCTGCACAACTCGTATCGCCTGTCAACTGGCTTAATCTGTAATATCGTTAGGGATCGTTTTATAACAATCGATTCCACCGTTCCGGACAAACCCGCGAACTAGGCGTACCTAGGGATTCTGTTAACGGTCAACACACGGTCTACAGAAGTGGCGTTTCTGTGCACTTCGTGATTGCCATTGATGCGATCGTGTTCGACGCTGCTCGCACGCAACTTGGTGGCACTGCAACAGTCGTGTCTGGTAATGTTTTTGTTCCTCAGCGGCGGTTCGTTGTTATTTTTTGCGGCGCGGGATAGCCGATTCCGAAAACTCATGGCTCACTGTGGCGGCGGACAACGAGACGGAAACCGAGAAACAATAAAAAAAAAAAAAAAAATCAAACGGTCAGAGAATAATAATGCAGAAAAAAACCAAAAAACAAAAAAGCACACGAAAAACAGGAGGACGGCGGCGCGGTAGCCGTTTAAAATTCCCCGGTGGACGGACGACGGTAAAAGAAAAATAGCGTGTCGTCGATTTTTAGCGATATATTATTATAAATATTAACAGAGAAACAAACGCACGACGACGACGGGAAAAGCTTACCTTATATTCACATATTATACGATCGGTCATCGAGCCGAACGCGTACGGCGCACTAACAAACGGACGCGCACAAAAACACAAATCGCGTCTCTATTGCGTCGAGCGTATATTTAGTGACACGGTTATTATTGTTTTTTCTTCCCGAATCGAAATTAAATTTTCTCGGCTCTGGCCTATCCCCACAACGACGTGGTCGCGCGAGCACGGATCGAAACTCTCCACTCCGCACTCCGGGTGATAATGCGCAGAGCAATAGACGAGCAGTAGTAATAATAATAATAATAATAATACACGGGAGAGATGACGGAACAACCTCGTACGGCCGAGACGCTGGCGCCGCGTCGCGGACCGGACGGAAATGGGACGATGGGGGGGTGGGGTGGAGGGGCGAGACACGGGACGGCGGGTATCGCCGCCCGAATCAACCTTGGTACAAGTGCTGCCACCACCCGTCGGCGGAGTCAATGAACGTGAAATCTCTATGGGAGCCAATTAGGTAAATAACGAGTAAAAAAAAAAAAACAATTTAATACGAATTGCGCGCGCACGCACACACGTCCGTTTACAACGCTTTTTTTTTTTCTATTCTCTCCACATACAGTTTTCTCTAACCGGTATTGTTAATATATTGTTATTTTCGTTACCTGCTGAACGGAAAACTGTTCGTAAATATATACCGTTTGGCGCGAAAAAAATTGTCGATGACGAAACGATAGCAAAAAAAAAAAAAACGATTCGACCTACCCGCGCGAAAACGGTACAGTGTACAGCAGCGAGCAGCAGTAGTAGCGTGTAATAAACGCTGTGCGCGGAATTCTTTTACTACAACGAAAAAACTCGTGTCGTGTTTTATTATTATTATTGTTATTTATTAGTCATTGGAAACGCACAAGAATGTCACAGTTTTTACGCCGTTATCTACGACGACGGTGATGTCACCGACTACGCCCACTTTTCGTATTTTTTTTTTTGCTATTATCTCTCACGACAACGCGGCTCTGGTCTTATCTGCTTTTCCGCGTTTATAGTCCGTACGGCCAAGTCACAACACTTTGGCAGCACGGTCCCCCTGTGACGGGAGGTCCCTGAACGTTCCCGACCGTTACGGTCGAGCGGCGGCGGCGTGCTTAGTCACCGTGAAAAAATAAGCTATAGTCGTGCCCGTTTCTATTCTTGTCCTTTTGTAAACGGCGAATTACCACCGCCGTGGACTTGTTTTCGATCCCGTCTCTGGGCGCCAGCGTTGTGTACGCAGTTGTATATAAATCGTGTACTACGCCTCGTCGCCGAGCGTTTTTTTTTTTGTTTCTATATACGGAAATCGGAAACTCCGTTTCTGGGGACAAATCGGAATCGTTTATTTTTCCTCCATGGCCGGACGTGTTTTCTCGGCCAGCAGCTGACCGGCCACGGCCTTACAAGGTAAAACTTGTCCCCGACGACCACGTAAGAAACGACGTCGTCCGTACGGTTTAGTTTCGATTTCACTGTGGCGACGATTGAACGGACGTTGGCGTCCGGGCCATGGTCGTATTATTTTCGAGATTGTCAATATTATTATTTGAAAAATAATCTCTCCCGAGTCGTAAAAACCGTGGTAAAAAAATAAAAATACACTTCCTTTCTACTTTTGTTTCGATAGTTCGATACGTTTTATTGGTTTTCTTTTTTTTTTTGTATCATAACCGGTTAATCCGAAATATAACCAGCAGCTGCACTTTCTTGTAATACGCGAGAAATCGAAACTAAAAATCTTGGGGAAAACGTTGAAATGAAAAAAAAATAGGATATTCCGGGCGGGAAGTCGCGCCGGATCTTATCTGCTGAGACCGCAATCGCGGAATTTGTAAATCAAAAAAAAAAACTGATAACGATAAAAATAATAATTGTTAATTAACGAGTATTATAACTAATAGAAAAAATAAAAAATGAACGTATTCGGTTCTGTACGTATAACGAAGATAGGCGGTCGTGTACGGCTTCTTATTTTCAATTTTAATGACTAGTGTACGAATATTTCTATTACTCGTCGAACCTAAAGTCCAACGGTCGGATTTATAATCGAAAATTTGATATTGATGTGGTATGCGATTTGATAGGGAATATTGAAATTCGTTAATCGCGTTGGGTGATTTAAAGAGTTCCGGCGATTCACGGTATTCAAAATGCACGACGTGTACGAAGTCGGTAAATTGTTGAAGTACTCCGTGCAGATCGAAAGTATCACTGCTTACGGTAACGATTTCATTCGATAATACGACGTAGATTAGACATTTCGAATGTTTTGTTTTCTTTGCAGATAACTATTTGCTGGTCGGTAATCGGCTTGGACATATATTTTTGTACACCACCAGTCCTAGGGTACAGTTGGTCGATTGTAACAAAACGTTCAGCAAAAGACCCATAGTACAATTAGCTGCCGTGTCGGAATGCCAGATTGTTATTTGTCTGTCAGGTGCCCCGATTATTATTATTATTATTATTGAACTAAACCCGTTTCGTCAACGTATTTAATGACTCGCGTTGAATTTTTTAGACGAAAAAATTAATGTACTCGATGTGTCTCGAGACAAAGTTATACCCATGAAAACGACTGGATTACAAAAAACTAAGGGTGCTAGTTCCTTTACTATAGACGTTAAGGTTTGTTCTTCTTTTTTTTTACATTGAAAATACAACGCAATTGTTGACATTTATCGTTAATCTGTAGACTCCGGATGGATTGCAAGGTAATTCCAGTAATACAGTAGTCCGCCTGTGTGTAGCGGTTAAGAGGCAATTACAAGTTTACCATTGGAAAGGCAAAGATTTTTTGGAGCATTCAGAAAATATAGACTTGCCAGATATACCACGTACATTAGTGTGGTGTGATCAGACCGTTGTTATAGGCTGTAAAAATGAATATTACTTGTTCGATGTAAGTTCGATTAAACGTTTTTGTTTTATACTTTGTACCGTTACTGTTTTTATTGTTTGAAATTTACTTTTCTTACGTATCGGTAATAATAATACAATGTGTTTTACTATTATTTGTAGACAAATCGTTCAATAAGTATAATTTGACAAAGACATTGATCAATCTACTTCTGCTTCTAAGCTACAAAACTTTGCATTGAGTAAATACCCTAAATAATTTGTATTTTAATTTTTAGGTTACTATGGAAAAAGTAAAACCTTTGTTCTTAACAGGAAAAAATCAAGAGCCTATTATTACCAAAATATCCGACACAATGTTCGGTGTCGTCAAAGATTCGTACGTTATAGTTATGAGTACAACAGGTGATATAGCTGAACAGCAAACCATTAAGTGGGTGGATACACCATCAATTATTTGTAAGTTGTAAACTTGAAAGTTAAAAATATTAGTTTTTAATGAAAATTTATTTTAGTGTATGATGAGCCTTACTTGATAGCAAGTATAGGTGATAAATTATATGTACAAACTATAGAACCTGGAGAAAACTCTGTTGCACGTCAGGTTATATCAACTAATTCTAAAACTATGAGTATGTTTTCTTGTCTGAATGGTTTAATTTATGCGTCATCTGCATTGGATGTGTGTTGTTTAAAAGCAGTTCCGTTTGCTAGACAAATCAAACGACTTCTCGAAGACAAAGATTTTAAATTAGCTCTAAAATTGGCAGTAAGTAATCAATTGTAACTACAACTAAAGTTTTTTTGATTCAACTGTAATAGAAAATATAGTCGGTCATCTTATGGAATTAGATAATTGGACGAGAAAACTATTTCCTTTGTATTTCACAATAATATTTTTAGATTTTATTTAATTGAATTCATCGCAAATGTAACAAGTTTTTGGATTATCATAATAATTTTATTGGATTTATGCAAAGTTCAAATAAAAAAATATTAAAATAAAATGATTTAAATGTAAATTTTTAAAAAGTACTTTAAAGAGTATTAACATCTTATTAATAAACTCTAATATAAATTATACATATATAGCAGAGAGAAACAATGATTTTTATTTATTTGACGACTAATTATGAATTGTAATGTAGAATATATCTGATGAATCAGTCGATGATAAAGAAAAGAATGTGTCACAAATAAGAACATTATATGCAAATGACTTGTTTGAAAAAAAAAAGTATCAAGAAGCTATGAGAGAGTTTTTGAAATTAAATACAGGTTTGAATATTATATCCATTTATAACTTACTCTTAGTGTATCAATATTTTCTTTATACAGATCCATACGACGTTATCAGATTATTTCCAAATTTATTACCCCAAAGCGATTCGGATTACGGAGAAGAAGTACTTGAAAAAGAAATGGAAATTAAAATTGTCGCGTTGATTGAATATTTAACAGAAGTATACGTGTTATATTTAACTTGATTGATTTTAAGTGATGAATAAAATCTTCTGTTATTTAAAAGGTGCGGTATAATCTTTTAAAAGAACCAAATATCAAAAATAAATCAGATGTTCTTGAAACAAATAGTAATCATCAAGAACAGTTGCTTCAGATTATAGACACTACACTTCTTAAATGCTATTTACAAGTAAGTTCAAGGTTTGAATAATATTATTCGTATTTAATTATTATTTTCTTTTTATGTGTTATAGACTAATGATGCTCTGATAGCGCCACTTTTAAGACTGAACCATTGCCATCTATTAGAAACTGAATCAACATTAAAAAAATATAAGAAATACAGTGAATTAATAATTTTATATCAAACTAAAGGACTTCACAGTAAAGCACTGGAACTCCTTCAAAAACAGTCCGACGATTGGGATTCTAATCTCAAGGGACCCGAAAGAACTATTCAGTACCTACAAAATATTGGTAATTTACTGATTATTGGTTATAAATCATTGTTTGATTTTCTGAATACCGGTGTTATTAGGTTCAGATAATATTGATATAATTCTGCAGTTTTCGGATTGGGTCTTAAATAAGCATCCAGAAGAAGGACTAACAATATTTACAGAAGATGTTGCTGATGTAGAACACTTACCTAGACCTAAAGTATTGGATTTTTTAATTAGAAATCACAAAAATCTGATTATCCCTTATTTGGAACATGTAATACACGTTTGGAAAGATACCAATGCTATATGTCATAATGCTTTAATACACCAATACAGGGAAAAACTTCAACAGTATAATAGTATGTCAATGCAGGCTGATGAACAAACTGCACAGAACACTAAGGCAAAACTTTTGGAATTTTTGGAACAATCCAAGTATTATACACCGGAAACGGTATTAGTGCATTTCCCATTAGATGGTAATGTTTAATCCGGTTTAAAATTTAACATCGTTTTTTTATTGATTGATATACAATTTTATAGGATTTTTTGAAGAACGTGCTATAGTTTTGGGTAAATTAGGTCGTCACGAACAAGTTTTGTCTATGTATGTCACTGTTTTACATGATGTAGATAGAGCAATCGAGTATTGTGAAAAACTTTATAAATCTAAAAATGAAGACTGTGATCAAGTAACACCAATGAAATGGTTTTACGAATTTATTTTGTTTTCTATTTAAGAATTATTTATAGATTTATGTAACGTTATTGAGACTGCTTATCAATCCTCCGGACAGTTGGTTATCTGGATTAGGTGGCGTGTCTAAACCGGCTCCCAATTTGGAGAAAGTCATTGAAATATTAAACAAAAACGCTGCTCAAATCGCTACTCCAGATGTGTTAAAAGTGTTACCCGATGAAATACCTGTTCATCGTATAAGTGATTTTTTGGTAATTGCTTTAGACAAAGCAATCGGTGATAGAAGACTTTATCAAGTGAACCGTGGACTACTTTATGCTAAGTTTTTAAAAGTAAAAAATATTATCGATTTAAGTGATTGCTTTTTTATTTAAAATTATAATTATTAATATCTATTATAGGTGCAACAACAGAGAATATTTTACGAGTCACAGAATATTACTTTAACGGAATTCAATATTTGTAGAGTATGTAAAAAACGATTTGGAAATCAAAGGTAATTAATTAATTATTCGAGTAATGAAAAAATAAAAAAAAAATTTATGTATATTAATGTTATAGTGCGTTTGTGAGATGTCCAAACGGCGAGATCGTTCACTATTCATGTCATAACCATAAAGCAGATCAATAAAGAAAATTATAAAACTATTAATTATACGCATTCATTAAAATGTTCAAAAAAATATTAAACATTTATATAGATATATCCGATCCAGATCCTTCATGATCAGAATCCATAAATGTATCTTCTTCGTGTACCGTATTGAATGGAGTCGATTCGTTTTCGGCATTGTTTACACCACTAAATGTCGCATCTAAAAGTGACCCATTTAAAACGGGTCCAGCAGAATCTGTGGATGTTGCTGTTGAAGTGTTGCATGGCTTTCCCAAACTCTCTAAACTTTCCATAACTCGTTTATTATTCGGGTCCAAACTAAAAAAAAGAAGAAAAAAATTAGTGAACTTTTACTTTATTTTACAAATATACATGTATGTATTTAATTATTAAACTTGATATAACTATTAAATAATAATTTATACAAAATGAAAAAAGTTGTTATTTTTGTGGTTTTTATTAATACAATCTAGTTATCGTGATATTTTATATGGTACCTAATAAAGAAATAATACAAACTTCTCATGGAGTATATAAATAACTAATGCATATCAAATCAAATATAGATGTAAATCAAAGACAAAGTGTATAGAATTCTTCAAACATTTCAAAGGTTCAATGTTTGACGAAATTGAAAGTTCAATCTTTTACTTTAAAAAGAAATTATATTCATTTGGAAAGATTTAAATTTTGTATATTTTCACGATGTATATCATTTGAAGGTAAAAAATTGAAAACATTATTTTAATATTTCAACAACCAACATAACAGTATTTGTCGATAACTCATTCACCTCTAAACAATTTTATAGTATCGTTTTATCTAAAATTAATTTTAATACACACACACACAATAAATATCAATACTGATTAATTACTTGAGTGCAGAATAATAGTAGTCAAATGCTTTTTCTAATTGATTTTGTTTGACGCTTAAATCGCCCAACATTTGATACAGTCTACAAGTAGGTTGATCTAATGCTTGCTTATGCAAAAGAGCAACAGCAGGACTGAAATTGCCTTCTTGTTCATATATTTGGGCCAACATGTATATGGCTGGGAGATAATGTTCGTCGGTAGTTAATGCTCTTTCCAGAAGTAATTTTGCTTTTCCAACAGTGATTGGATCTTTAAATATTATTGAAGCGTATAACTAAAAACAAAACAAATATTTTAATATACATTTAAAGTTGTAAAGGATGTTCTATAAGAATTCATTAATCAATGTTCAAAATGATGTGGAATAATGAAATCCGCATAAAGTCTTTGCGTAAAATGAAAAACTTTTTTATATAAATATGAATAATGCTGTTTTTAAAATATAATTGGTATATATAATTGACCTCAATGAAGCGAAAACACATTTAATAAATATACTAACTGTTAATGCTTTTGGGTGGTTCTTCATTTGTTTACAACAGTTCGCAGCAGCATTCACAGCATGAGTCATCTTGTGCAAAGCCAAATAACAGTCTACCATACCTTTATGAGGATCGAAGAGGTAAGGTGCTATCTACAGAATAACAGAAATATACTGAATTGTGATAGTAAATAAAATGTAATTAACGTATATTATCTTACATCATTAGCTTTACGAAATTGTAAAACGGCTTCAGTGTATTTTTTCATGCTTGTTAATATCATACCGTGTAACAACAGAGCTTCTATATTTTTTGGATCGACACAACAAGCCTTTCAAAACAAATTTAATTGAACTATAGAAAATTTGAATATATAATATATTAATGTTTTAAATACCTTTTGAGCTAAACACAGAGCTTTAGAATAGTTACTGTTACTATAACAGACAAAAGCAAGAACGATCCACATATGTGAATCAATTGACGATTCGTCCGTATACGTAATTGGAAGTAATTTTTCTAAATCTCTATTATGTTTTTCCATGTACAAACACATGGCTAAGGTACACAAACCGTCTTGCATATGCGGATTTAATCTGTAAGCCTAAAAACGGTTTTGTTTTCTTTACTTAAATACGTTGTGATACAATAATTGAAACAAGTGATTGTGAATAACTTACTCTTTGTAAATAAATAAGGGCATTTTTACGATCTCCATTGTAATAATACGATTTTCCTATAGCAACTAACAATCTATTACTATTGCATAAAGGTGAATTATCATCTAATTGTTTTAAAGTATTTATCGCCAAAGGATATTCATTATGATTAAACAGGTGAGCATGGGCTTTGATCCATCCACTGATCCTAAAAATAATATACACACGCACACATATATTATATTATACCTATGATTTAATACCAATTAATATTGATTATGATTATATTAACACTAACCATTCAAGTCCATTAATGCCAACCATTTCTAACATAATAGCATTCACTTCTGTTCCTTTAACGCCCAAACTCAAAAGTCCCTCAGCTGCTTCAATTGCAAGCGGACAATCCTGAAGAATAATGTTTAACATAATTAATTAGACATTTTTTTTAGTAAACAAATTTCGCAGAGGTTCTTTTACAAAAAAAAAAAAAAAAAGATGTATATTTATTTCAATCTCTGAATCTATTAAAAAATAAGATAAAAATAGTTCAAATGAGTTATTTTCACAAATTCTTGGTAATTTTCAAGAACGTGAAATGAAATTTTTGATCATTTTCAGTAAGTTAAATTTGTTTCTAACACACATACCTTTAGAACTTTATTGTAAGCAGTAACGGCTTGGACAATATTGCCCATTTGATGATTTAGTTTCGCCAAAGCCATGTTGACTTTAGTTTTCCTTTGTTTGGACGGTATCGATTGTAAAACAGCTAAAGCCTGTTTATTGTCTTTTAATTTGACCAAACACAAATGCAACTGGTATTTTATTTCTAAAGAAATAAACGGATATTTCATTTAAAAATATCAAACGAGTTTAATAACGTTGCGAATTACTGACCTATATCCGGCATAGGATCTTTCAGACCATCAATGCTTTTAATTGGAGTGTGTTTATGTGAAGGTTTCACTACGGAACAAGCATCTTTAAACGTCAGCGCAGATTTATACACGGCTTCCGCTTGCTGGTAATTACCTAAAAAGTAATGCGAATCGCCCAGATACGAGTATATCCGGAATTTATGAGGGGCCGACAAGATTTCCGTCGTGTGTTCACTGACTTTTAAAATCATTTCTGCCTGCAATGCGAGTAGAACGTGTTTAATGTGAGTATGTTAATACCGTTTAAAATAAATTAAAATTTACCACTTTTGTGACATTGGAGTGCAACTTTTGGTTATGTAATAATTTTATTTGATCAAATAATACACTCATTTTTTTTGTAACAAAGTCAATATACCTTAATTGTATCCTTAATTTAAAAAAAAAAAAAAAAAAAACAATATAAAATATCAGTAAACTCCAAATAAAAATACGTGAAAGCATACAAATTTTAGAATAAATCCTACAATAAATACTGTAAAATACAATTGAATATTACTTCTCAGTTCTCGGGTAAGTACAAAGTTTAAAGTTATTAAAGCATTAAACCGAAGATTACAGTAGCAAACGCGCCAAGACTCGACAGTCGTAACGGCTGGAACCACACGGCACACAAATTACAAATCGCAAATTTGTGATATTTTATCAATGTTGAATTATCAGTATTGATAACAACGTTAAAATAAGAATGATAGACGCACGTAAAAAGCACGGTTTAAGATAGTATCTTAAACCGTGGTATAAAGTAACGTACGTTTCTACTTATTTTTTTTTGTACGTATTTAAATTTGTATAAATTTAAATTATAGATTTGGAAATGTTTTTTTTCTTTTCATATAAGTCTATGTACGTTTTATTTGTAGCGTTTTTCTGTTCTACAAGCAATGCGGATTTTTTATGTAAACAAAAATAATATATTTGATATTGTATTGATTGTTTAGATATTTACCGCATTCATCAATAGTCGATAAAAATTAATATCGATTATATTACTACAGTACACCGTCGTTAAATCATGTGACAAAAAAAAACGAATTAAAATAACAAGTTCTAAACCAACAGAATAGAAAAATGGCAAACCAAGGGATTCAAGGAACAGACTGCAAGAATAAAATGGTTATTTTACAAATAATTTCAGGTTGGACATTAATCTTCGATGTATCGCGTGGGGTAGATAATTTCCCACACTCGGTTCCGACTATACCTAGATACAACGCTCGAGTTATGTTCTGTACAGCTGTTTGTAACTAAGTTTTATCTGTCAACGGACATTTGTTTTATCCCATGTCATTTGTTACTAAGTATTTGGAAAATATTTACCCCGTGCGACCAAATGTTATGACGTACGACTGAATTGTAGATTTGCGTTCAGACCCAGTAGCAGTTTTAAATTTTGTAAATTATTATTCCTGTTTTTTATTATGATACAATAGAAATCGGTGTGTGGGCGTTAAATACGTTTAATTATAAATATATAATTTTCTAATTAGTAATTAATAAGCGAGTACCCGTTATGATTATTATTTACTGATCAAAACAATCTCATAAAAATTGCTAGTAAACGCTAAATAGAGTCTAAAACGTTTTTAATAAAATTATAAAAAATTAGTTTTATATTTCAATCCAATAATAATAACCAGACATTCTTTGTACAGATTAGACATTGGTAGGCAACTCGTTTAACAAACAGCTTTAATACATTGTACATTATTATTTATTGGTAAATGATTGTTTTACTGTATGTTTTATGTGTCAACAATGTTAATTAATAATTAGAGCTTTAAATATTCACGTATAAGTGTATACATTTTTTAGCGTACGGATTCGGTTTAATCAAAGGATCTATTGTAGTGCACGCAACGTTAATGAACAAGGAATTACAAAGTCGTACAATTCCTGTTAATAACAATGAATTGAAATTCACTTCCAATATTATTTGGTACTTGGATAATGCTACATTAAAAAAGTAAAACTTTTTTTTTTTTTTAAATATATTTTTACAATACACTTTTTATATTTGTAAACGATTCTGTTTTATGTTCAGATTTAAAATGGCTAACACTTCTATTAAAATTGATTTCTATCATATACCGATGAATGAATCCAGTCCAAATAAACTGGGTTATCTTTTATTGAAATTGAAAGAAGCACAAACCATTGATCCATCATCTAACGATCGGGTAAATAATATTTTACGTTCAATCTGTAAATAATTAGTTTTGAATATGATTTTCTAAATTTTAGATAGACAGTAGATCTTACAAACTAATAGGATCGAAAAATTGCAGTTACAATCTTACGTTGTCATTACGAATTGAAGATTCCAGTGTTAAAGCTACTGAAACATCACCTAAAAAAATTAAAGAATTGAAATTGATTAATAATAAGAATATGAACGATAATGACAATAATTTTCAAAGAGGTATTTTATAAAATAATAATATTTGGTCTAAATGTAATATAATATGCCGAATATACATTAATTAATCACGCTTACTTCAAAACACAGATATTGATTCGGAAATAATTAATAGAATTAATGTTATTGAGGTTTTAATCGAGTAGTATAATTTATAATCATTTATTATAAATTCTGTATTTATAATCAATGGTATATAATGTATAACGTAAATAATTTTTTTTTTGGGTAGAAGATAATACACATTTTGTAGAAAATATTGAAATAAATTCACCAAAAACCGATGTTAATATGTTAGAAGAAATAGACACTTCACGAGGAAAAAAAGAACCACAGTAAGTTATTGTCTTTTGGAAAAAATGAATTTTGGGACATAATATACTAAAATGTTTTCTCAGTTTAATTTTTATGTTTTTTTTTTTACATACGAGTATACTCTATTCAAAATAAGAAGGAATCTCAATGGTTTGTTACTGCACATGACGGCAGCCGGTAGGCGTATCTTTCTGCATACCCGATTACGATATCGATTACTGTTGCTATGTCGACGTGTTTTAAAACACATTGTATATTATATAATATAGTGTATAGTACTCGCGTGTCATATACATTTCGTATTTTCGTGCGCCTTGGCTGTAACTTTTTTATAATACGTTCTTATATTTACACACCTACATACCGCAGAACGCGAGCGGTCTGATCAGTGATGACGAAAACTTGGCCGTTCCTTCTTATTTTGGAAATGGAGTGTAACGGCTTTTATAAGAATGATATCACTTATTGATTTGTTCTCCTAGTCTGCCCTTTATAACAAAATTATTGTTTGTAAAACTGTGGCGCTAGAGTAATTGTCAAAGTATAGAGTTCAGATCTTTGTCTTTCCATAGTTAATAATGACGTAGTTAATTGACGTAATTCATATGACAGATGGAAAGAACTATTTAATGTGTTAATTTAATATTTAAATAAATGTGTGACGTAAATTTAGAATTGCAGTTATAAATTATAATTCGATATTATATATATATATATATATATATATATTGCTCTAGGCGGTTTGTAACTTCTGATGATGTGCAACAAAAATTAGTCGAAGAATTAAAAGACGATTGGAAACACGAACAAATGATTTTATTTAATGAAAAGGTTAGTTTTACATATTTTATATAAAATTATTATATTTTGTATGCGTGTTATATTTGCATAGATGAAGATAAAAGAAGAAGAACTGTTAAAAGAGTTTAAAAATAAATGGACAGATGAAAGAAAATGTATCGAAGAAGAACTTATCCATGAAATGACAAAATGTAAAGTGTTAGCTGAAAATATGGACAAAATGGCTGATATGTTAAAAGAAAGGGAAGCTGTAGTTACAGCCAGAGAACTAGAAGTACGTCACTCGGTTTTTGTATTTCTGGTTTATTTCATTAAAATAATGTTTAATTATTTTTTTTTTTTTTTTTATAGTTGGCTTGTCAAAAAGATTGTATGGACAATAAATACATTAGTTTAGTACAAAATTTACAGTCTTCCAACGCGCAAACTATTAATGAGCTTAGTAATAAAATTTTTGAATTGGAAACTAAATTGTGTAGTTCAGAAAAAGCGAACATGTTATTGAGAAATGAAAATGAACAACTGAAAAAAGACATTAACACCAGTTGTGGATTACGTGTGCAACAATTAGAAAATACAATTGTATGTGATTTGAACGTATTCAGAAAATTAGACATGTATTTGTATAATAAATAAGTGTATTGCGTTTAGTTAAGTTTAGAAAATAAATGCGAAGAAGCTAATAAGTCTTGTATGTTCTTCAAAGAAAGATGGATAACATCTGTGAGAAAAATTAATCAGATGTACACCAAGCTTCATGGAAATAAAGTCAATGAATATTTACATAACAATAAACAAAAGTAAATAACGATTTTTATATTTCGTTATTTAAAAGTAAAATAATTATTATTAATTTTATAATTAATTAACTTTACTTCTTCTTTGATATTTGTTTAGCATTCAAAACGTATTAACCAATCAGTTGATAGAACGAAAGCAAGACGAAGAAAAATTAAAAAAACTTTTAAGCGATTTAGGTAAATTACGAATAGACGTGACTAACACTAATTATTTAGATTCATGACCGAAACTCGCATAGTCTCGCAATTGTACATTCATTTTATTTTAATATAACTAGTGTTTTTATTTATCTAAATTTTAATTATATCTGTATATACATATATATATATTTTTTTACGAATTAAAAAGAACGCTACGATTTAAAATATCTTAGGTAATATTTTGGGGTCTTATTATAGATATGCCTACAATATATTAACTAATTATAACTTGGTATTTATTACTAAAATAATTGTATTGATCAAATTAAGTATTAAAAATAAATATGAAACTATTTATCGCCTTTTTGATCATTTCCATCGATAATCCAATTTTAGAGTAATTTAAATTTCCAGTATATAAAGTAAATTTACATAAAAAAAAAAAAAACATGAATAATAATAATAATAATAATAATAATAATAATAATAATAAAACCATTAAGTTATTCAGTAAATCAATGCTTCTGAAATACTGTTGTGAACAGAGTGAGACAAGTAACTGTCTAATTTAATGCTAATTCAGAACAATTGTATAAATCAGGATGAATTGGGTTTCGTACTTACCTTGTAAAGTAAATTTAAGAATTGACAGCGATTGGCAATCACCATATGAAATGATATATAAACAAATTTAGTTACATATATTAATTATGTTGTAAATGTTTTTTTTTTAATATATGTATATAACATTTGCATACTTAGATGGTTATGCGCCCATTCGATTTTCTGTTGCCTTACAACTTCTAAATCAATATCAGTTGAATCAAATACTTTGTTACCCAACAGAACATTATAAATTAAAAGTATAACGTCTGTGGTACCTTCAGATGAATTCTCTCAACTATGCATTTGTTACGTCTAATGCCATTTTTAATAGCGTACATTTTAAACATTTTTAATTCTCGAAGAAAAAAAATTTGTAATAATCATCGATGAACGAATACATTTATGAATTTGTATTATAATACGCCTGTGTATTAACAAAGGAATATATCTACGGATATAGTTGTTAAAATATGTTTTGTAGCGGCCCGCAATAATATTCACAGTTAATTTTTGATTATTTCCAATAAATGTAAATATATTATGTTTTTTATTTAAATTTAATAGTTAATACTTTAAAAACAGTTCAATGATTTTTTTTGTTTTCGACCACATGACGAAAACCTAAATTAAGTTACGTCACAGTGCCATTAACTAAACTATAAATCAATTTCAACAGCTCAAAAACAAATTTTAGAACCGTAAATATGTATATAGCATTTTCAACTAGGTGCGACTTAGAATAAGGACTAATAGGAACGTATGATTAGACAAATTTGAACTTTTGGGTGTGTATAAAAAAAAAAAAATAATAATTGCTTTTAATTTGTATTATTATGTATGTATAATATAACAATTTAATTATTCAACATAAATAGTTTTAACAAAATTCGACAACAGTAGGTATAAATTAATAATTTATAGGTACAAATTACGCGTGCCAAACAATACTGAAATATTTATATCGAAATAAAATTTTTAAACAAAAGACGTTTTTAAGTAATATTATATTTTTCACGCTAAACTATTACAAAAAAAAAAATTTATATATATATATATATATATATGTTTTATCGTTCATCTAATGTTAGAAACATAAATAATTAGTACGTGTTTTCTATGATATAACTTTATATATATATATAAATATATTAATATGCGTTATGGTTAAATCGCGTAATACGTGGACACTGTGATCGGTCGTTTCACATAATATTTTACACCACAATGTTATGCAATTATAAATCCGTAGATTTTAGTATAATATACCTAGTTATAGTAATATGATGGTACTCGGATTATCGAATATATAATATACTTTTTCTAAAATAAGTGTTATCGATCAGTATTGAAACATTAATTTTTTTATAGAAATAATATAATTGTTCTTTCCGTTTGTACGGATAAACTGATTTCAGTAATTATCCAAAATGTGTATTTTACTTTGACGAATTTAGAGACTCGTTAAGTGCTATTTTTTCGTAACACTAATATTACAAAACATACGCGTGTACGTAAAATTGTATCAAATGTGTACATCGAAAAAAAATCATTTGCTTTATCCGTGACTAGGCGGCGTATGAAAATAAGTCGTTAACAATTGGATGAAAATAAAATAAGCTTATAGCAATAGAGGTTAGTCGTACTTACACGTAATAATAATAATAATAATAATATTTATATAGTTTAACGCGTTTTGGTAAATCGGTATTTATAATATTAACTACCTAAGCGTATATTAATAAATAAATAATATTTTGATATATTCGTTCGGTATAAAAGTATATATTATTATTATAAAAAAAAAAACAAAAACAACTTGCTCGAGTGTTCGATAAAACGTAATTACAATAATATTAATTTATTGTAGAAGAAACCATTGATGATTAATTGTATACATATTTAATCAATGTAGAAACTTAAATATTATTAAGTATTTAAATGTGCAGCGATGTGTGTATACGTTTGAAAATGTTAAAAATGTTTTTTAAAATAGGTAGTAAAAACGAATAAAATAACGCGCGTCTGTTCAAATAATTTTTCGGGAGAACTTCGTTCCGGAGTGTGTGCGCGCGGTATACAGGCAACACAAAATAATTAGTACAAATTCACTTAATCGTAATGTCTTATAGCTGCGCGGGTTACATAATAACACACGGCATGGCGCAACACATCGGCAAACATACCGGCACCATGGTCGCTCCAGAACTCTGTTTCTCCTTTGATTTGCTCTTGCTTTTGTACTTGTACATTCCTTTGCCCTTAGCCTTCATCTGTCCGCCGCCGAATCGACCTTGCTGCAGTGTAACATAAAAACACGAGCGGATTTATTGTATATAGTCTATATAGATATATTCAGTGCCGTCCTAACCACCAGTTATGCCCTAGGGCAATAATATTTGACGCCCCCCAAAAAAAAAATGTACAACTAACGTAATATCTAATTACATAATTTTATATATTTCAATAGTAAATACACTCATCCTCGAAATCGTCATATAGACACAAGGGAAATTAATATCTGAAATAAAACAACAAATTTTTTTCTTTTTGTCGTGCATTTTTTTTGACGCCCCCTGCATTCATAATACTTTGGACGCCCTACGGCACTTGCCCCATTCGCCCCCACCTTGGGACGGCTATGGATATATTCATCAATTACGTGAAATATGAAAAATCAAAACGCGTTCGTACCTGATGCATTTCTTCTTCTTTTTTCACGAACGTTGTCGATCCGGGCGGATAGAAAACTGCCGGTCCGGCGACCGATCGAGTCACTTCGGTCTCTTTCATTTCCGTCGGTTTCTCCAGGAGGCCTTTACTCTCCGGCGCGTTACCCTGGCCGAGCGGTTTCTTGATCGGCACCGTGTACTCCGCGGACTTATCATTGTCGTGATCGGCTGTTGTAGATCTGCCGGACTGATACGCGTCTTTGACGTTAGTCGTGTGATATTCTCTGTGGTAGTTGCTGCTGCTGTTGTAATCCGTCCTGTCGCCGAACGACGCCATCAAGTCGTCCAACCGTTTCGGCGGATTCTGAAGTCCGGGCGTGTCTGCTTCGTCCCTCGGGAACGGCGAATGCCGTACCGGCAACGGTTGTTCGTGCACCGGTTTCGTCGAGTACCCGGTCGTCGGTTGTGTTCCGTACTGTTTCGTGTCCCTGGTCTCGCTCGAATACTTATACGAGTAAACCGTCTGTTGTCCGGGTGCGATTCCGCCGGGCGTGCCAAAAGTGTTGTCCAAACTTTAACGTTAAAAAAAAAAAAAAAAAATGTATACGCGGAGTTTGATTGACGACGATTAATAATGAATAATACACGCACATTCCCGCCGAACACAATCATAATAATATGAACCTCAAATCGGTACGATCACAATATTGTATATATATATATATATATATATATATATGCGTAAAACCTCCAAAAACTACGCTATATTACTAACCTCTGCACAGGGAAACGACGGGTTACGGGGGGCGTGGCATGAGCGACCCAAGTCACCTCTTCGCTGCGACATACACACACACACACACGCACTCGTTACAATCCCTCGAAATATAATAATATATTGTCGGAACGTATATATTTAGTAGAAAAAAATTAAAATAATAATAACAACACTCACTCGATTCTGCTCGGATCGGACGGACTGAATTTCTGGACCGGCTGCGGCGGCGTGACGGTCCTGTTCGACGTGTAAGTGTGGTGACTGCTCGAGTAGTTTTTCGGTTCCGGCGGCTGGGGAAAGGACATGGGCGACGGGGAACGGTGCGGCGACGGAGAACGGGGAGACGACGAACGGTGCGAACGAGGAGACGGTGGCAGTTCTCTCAACGAACGGTTCCTGCTGTCCGCGCGATACTCTTCCGAATAGTTGTACGACGATTTCGATTGCCCCGCCGCGGGCTCCGCCGGTGCACCGTGTTTCTGATACGTCGAATAAGTCGTCGTACCGCCCGGTATTATTTTCTTCGTTGTTTCTTTCGAGTATATCGAAGTCTGGTAAGTGCCGGGCGTTTGGTTCTGGAGCAGTTTAGTGTAACCGTGTGGACCGCCGTCAATCAGATCTGCGGCAATATACATAGAGTAATAGGTATATTATTGTCGACGAGAAAACTTATTCGCCGTATATAATATAATAGGATCACGATTTTCTTCTTCTCTGTCGCAGCTGTTTGAGGTCGGCCATCGTTGTTGCCGTAAACCTCCACTTGATCCGATCTCCCGCGTCTTCCACGCACTAGCAATCACACTCAAACGCATTCGACCTGCACTTCTTCTTCGGTCTTCCTATTCCTCTTATTCCTTCAACGTTCGTTTCCATAACCGTGCTTATACCGCTTCCGGTAATCTTCTCTCCTCATAACGCGACCAAACCGCACCCAATAGTCTATTCTCTCTCGTCTTCTCCACGATCGACGCTATTCCTACGTGCTTATCTTCTCACACATTCATTATTTCTTATATCCTATCCGCACTCGTCCATCTATAAGCATTCTCATCTCTGCTACACTCGTTCTCTGCTCTACTTTCTTGTCCACAGCCCAACACTCTGAACCATACGACATAGTTGGATGCGCGATATAGGATCACAATGTGTAATAATTACCTACCTACATATTATATACCCGTGTGATACGGGTTTGAAAACGAAAATTACTTGTAATATATTATAACACAGCTGGCGGTGTATTACTGACCTAAAGGTTCTCCGTTTGTCGTCGACGATTCGTACGTGGAAATCACTTCGCTGGCTGCAGGTACTTTAGATCTGTTAAGACTTCCGTACCTGTGTTCCTCGTGTTTGCTGTACTGTTTATACGGTGTACTGCTCCTTAACGGTTCGCTGTGAACGATTCCGATATACATATATTAACAAATAATAATTGATCCGATAAAACGGCAAAGTATTATATAATATGTATATATATGTAGAAAATGAATACTCACATGCTGGATTCGTGAGTAGTGGTCGTTAGTTCGTTTCTGCTGACACCAGAATTCGAAAAGCCCACTCTCTGCGCGTGATTCAAATCGTCTAATAACGAATCGAGTTCAGAGATACTCTGTCTCATGTTAACGCCGCCGTTCGTCTCGTGTCTGGGCGCAGAGTTTTTACCTAGAAAAAAAAAGTACGCATATTTCGTCGTTTGAAATTTCTTTTCTCTAAAATCACGTTGCGACCATTAATTATAATAATACGCGTACTTTCTGACGATTTATTATACTGATACGACGACGACACCGTTTCGTAACCGGCATTTTTTCCACTGTTTGTCCGTCGCTGAAATTTCGATCGATCCATTTATATAGAACTTATTAACGATAAATGATTATACCGATTATATATATATATATATATATATATACAGACCAGCAAGTCGACCGACTGAAGATCGGGTAATCTTTCATTCAACACGGTGGATTTGTTCGCGGGATTTAGATACTGGATTTCGTATTCCTTGTTCGTCTCCGTTTCGCCGTTACCGATCGTCCTTGATGTACTCTTAGTGACTTCTCTGTATCCGGTAGACGAGGCGTTACCGTTGAGCCCGTGCAGGTTTTTATTACGCGGAAGAGTGGATTGCAAGTCGTCCAGCAACAGTTCTAAACGACATAAGTAATAGCCGCCGGATTTTAAAATAAGTATAAAAAGCTCCGGGATAGTATATTATTATATTATATATAATATTGTCAATAGGTGTTGTTTGATTGTTTCCGGAATATTTAATTATAATTCGCGAAACAAAGCGTATATTATTAATTGTGAGACACGTTTTTTTTTTTTAAATTTCAACCAACATGATCGATTCAATTATGGGTAAAACGTTCAGCACGCGTATATTTTGTCTAATGCGCGTTCAATGTATGACCTAATGCGCGCTCAATATATGACCTGCAGTCTCGGAAGGATTCGAATAAAAAAAAATATTACGCGGCAATCGGAAGCGTGTCCAGTGGGTAGACCCTGATTTTGAGCCCGTAAACATATCCAAAATATGTATTTAAAAAAAATATGCATTTTAAAATAAACGTTTTTAAATTAAAAACAAGAATTTTTGTATTAAACACACTGGAACGCTGAATGTAAAATGTGAATACATCTGCGTACTACGTAAATATCAATCGAAAGGGAGTTCAGTTATTGGAAGATCCTATATAAAGATTATTCGACGAGCTCGCTAAAACGAAAAATAGATTCAATTTACTAAATAAATATTATAAATAGTTATTATTATTAGCAGTGTATATTATTATAGTTGACTATAAAGTACATTTAAAATTCCTTAAAAAAAAAAAAAAAAAAAATGCGTATATTAAACAAATCATTCTTATAACTGGGCCTGTCCTGAATTTTGATCCTGGACACGCCTCAGGCCTGTCCTGAATTTCTGGCGGGAATTATATTCGAGCGCACGAATATCCGGGGAGAGGTTAAAATAGTGGATATAGAAGAGAAAGTGAAATTGATAATACGCGCGTCCTCGCGGGATACGAGTTTTCGGCGAATAACTCTGTCAATTATTGTATCGAAACAATTGTATTGAATATTGATCATCCGATTAGCATTAAAATATATTGTCCGTTATTCGTCGTTGTATAGTGAGCCGGTTTGTAAACGCACGTTACGTAATACGACGCGTTATATTTTTTTTTTTTTTTTCATAGGTGGCCCCGTTTAGAGGGAAAAAAAAACAATTGTGGAGGTGAAATATCCTTATGTAAATATTTGTTCAGGTTTCTATTTTTAATAGTAATTCTCTACGGTCCAAACAGCCGAAATGTGTCAACGTTCAAACACAAACGTAACGTTATAAAAATAGCAGTTGGAAATGAAATACGATTTTTTTATTTATTTTTGTGTATATACCTAGTACACGGCACGTAGACGTTAAAAACGCTACATGGAACATTTTCTTCATATACACACATTACGGCGCAGTATAATATGTTTTTACGAAGTAGGAAACGAATATTATTTTATATTATTACTAATGGACCTGCACTATCTATATAATATGGTCGTGTCATTTCGTCGCCAGTTGTATATATATTATACTGTTGCACAGGTACACGAATATATAAATGAAAACACATCTGTACTGCGATGAGGACTTCAAATTTCTCCAAATTCGGCGTATTTGTACTTTATATATCATTTATATCGGATATATACATAAAAAAAAAAAAAATTATAACGATATATCGACGACAAACACTGCGCAGATTTGTTTCCTTATTCTTATGTACTTTTATGGAATTTCGAAACATCGCGGGTGACTAACACAATATATTTTCTATAACCTCCCCCCCGTCACCATAATATATATATATATATAGGTGTCGATAATAAAAACGTGACTAATCTAATTCTCGGTTCGCGCGCCACTTACCGAGTCTGGCTTCGCCTTGATTTTGATTTTGTCTGCTGTACATTGTTCTGGGTCCTGAAACATTACAAACGCACCGATGTTATTGAAAAGAAAAAAACCGTGTCCGCGGTATACGCACGAGTACATAGATAAAAGACAACGCGCGCGTACGTGAGAATGTTTACAAGATGTTATATTTTTCAACACCGAGTATGATGTGTGTGTGTGTGTGTGTGTGTGTGTGTAATAAATAAAAGATAAATGTGATCGACAACAAATTTAAAAATAAAACGTTTTTAAAGTCGGTGCGAAATTAAAAAATACGAGGTTAAATCGGAGTTTGTAAAATAAAAAAACTCGTACGAAACATAAGTCATAATATACATATATTTATAAGAGAAGAAATATTGTCCATTGGAATATTATTATTGCGTTCAACTATTATACTGCGATGTTAAAAAAAAAAAAAAAAATAGTCTGCGATAACCAGTCGTATATTGTATTGGTAATAATATACCTAATAATAATTTAACGAAATCGACAAAAATATATTCCGGAAGATATAGTTTTATGTACCATAGGTCGTATAGTCAATTATGGATGGATGGATATTGGATTTAATGTACGTTTTAAATTAAGAGAGAGAGAGAGACGAGTAATTATACGTACTATATAGTATTTAACGCCATATGTTTGCATCGATAACTATATAGATTTTCGAGAAACGATCCTGCTCCTGCAGTAAGCAATTGACCTATATGTTTTTTTTTAACGTAAACATTTCAAAAAGCAAATTCTATTTTTATAAGACACGAAAAATACAACGCAATGATTTCAATTTTAAACCATACGTTCGATGAGTTTAAATATAAATACACGTCTAATGACGCAAAAGATTCGATCGGATGTGCATATATGATAAATTCACACATTCTATACACATTACATATATATACAATTATTAAAATATAAATTATTTATTGTTTATACATATACATAAATACATATATTCGGATTAGACGATTCGCGCGTGGTATTTTTATATATCTATACGTTTTATAATATAGTTTATAGTTTTTGTAATTTTTTTTTCCCATATCTGTTTGATGTTTTTTAAGTATATATATAAAACTAAGAAAATCGCAGATCAATAAAAAACTGGCCTTGAGCCAAGCATTATATGATTTTGCAATTTGGGTTAAAAAAAAACCGCGTGCAATATGGAATATAATAATATATATAGATCGACGGCTGCATTATATAAACGACTCGTCACATCAGTACAGTACCATTGTAAAACTTGTAGAACTCCATTATATATATATAATATTATTTATTATCACTGTATACGACTATTATTTTTTACTATTATAATTAGATTAAAACGTTGATTAATGCGTGTACTGAGAATTTTAGTTACGATTATAAAATGTACACGAGTCATAAACAAAAATACAACGGTATATATATATATATACTCGTATATCAATGCAGCCAATGCACGTGTTTACTGTTTAAAAAATTTTCAACGATATAACTGAAAATAATAGAATTATGTAAATGTGTAATATATAGGGTTATTAGATTAAATTTATCAAAACCCGAAACATTGTTCTAGTTGGAACATACCTTCTCTTCAGGCGAATTACACCGATATAAATAATAATTATATTATAATTCGATTTTTTTAAGTTTATTATTATTATTATTATTATTATTAATCATGTGTATTGAAACTATACAAGTAATTTATTCAAAATTAAGAAAAAATCTTTTATTTTTTTCATAACATTTCGTTTTGGATATTATCTGCATTTGTAGTTGTACAGTTGAAAATTTAATTAAGTATAATACTGATTAGAATCCAGATTTACTGCAAGCTATAATTCTTCTGTGGATTTTTGTTCAAATATTTGGCTGAGCCACAAGCTTTTTCAACAACGCGTTTTATTTTCCAATATTTCGGTCGTAAAATCAATCTTTAACAGTTTTCATTATTAAAGCTTTTGCCGTTTTTATTTATATCAAGTTTATTTCTCGAATTCGTCCGCGTGCTGTTGTTCGTTAAGAAGAAATACGCATCAGCTAAGAAAACTATAAATCCGTCGAAAGCGGAACGCATTATTATTATTATTATTATTATTATTGGTTTAGACATTACAATATCAATACAAATTGTTCAATTACTTATTTTTAATTTTTGTTTTTATTATTTTATCTCGAGCGTATTATATTGTTATCACCGAGTTAAAAATCGGTACCCGAAGTTTTTAACAAACTGAAATTTGAAATATATTGCCTGACATTTTACCCGTTCCGAGACACTGCAAGCGAATCTGAAACGCGTATGGCGTAACTCTAGATGTTATAAATTGAGTTTTAGGATCTACTCATCGATTTAAAAACATAAATTTCTATATAAAAAAAAAGAAAAACAGAATTTTGTTGGTCTACTCTATATTTAAAAGTATACGCACAATTTATTTATTTTTTTACCTTGTAAGTTGTGCAGTAACTCTACTTATAGCTGATATGTCATTGATGTGCGAGCGTGTGTGTGTGTGTGTGTGTGTGACGTGTATAGACAAAGTTAACGTGTGTGTGTGGACGTTCTAAATATCGCGTCTGACCTTTTCGCCTAATATGATCAAAAAATGTGTAAAAATACGCCGCGCGCGCACCACACCTTCACGCGACAGATACGCGTTTATGGTGTTGTGCAGGGTTCGCGCACAATTCAATAATATTCTCTTGTTCGTACATATTAAACGCGTTTTGGACGTAATACACGCGCAGTGCGCACCTTATCAGGGGCGTATTTAGAAATGTGTAACGGAGGGGGCACCGACAACATTTAAAATGGATATTCATAATCATATTTCTACAAAAAAAAAAAAAAATTACCGAGTTGACGATAAAATAAATAGGCATTATTCATACGATCCGAATTCAATAATATCATTTAACTTTAAAAAGTATTTTCTACGTACTGCAGTGCTCGTATTGATTTGTATAAATAATTACAAGTTGTATTCGGTATGAAATTAATTAGACATCGATTTTGCATTCGTAAAATATAAATACAGGGCACGAGCCCCCTGTGCTCGCCCTTATAAATACGCCACTGCGCCTTATATACGACGAGAGCCTAATATGAAGTTACGCATTGTTTTTGCGGTTACGGCTTTATCGTAACACGATATAATTTGTTGTATATATAATCGCGGCACGCACAAAGTAAGAAAAACGTATTTTTCCCCCCTTTCAAAAGGCGCAGTGTTCGCGTGGTGAACGCGGTTCTTAAATAAAAAAAATAAATAAAAAGGATTACACCTAGAAGAATGCGGTATATAGTTTTGAATTATGTAAATATGGCCGCGTCGCGGCGTATATTGTTTGGAAATGACTGGGCGATATTGAACATAACTGGCGGGTATAAAATTATCATTTTTTTTTACACACACACAATATAAAAGCACGCGAGTTTTTACGCATTGACGACGACGGTTTTTATAAAAAAATTTTTTTAAATCCCGTCGCGTACACTATTATTATGTACTGCTGCATCAGATGTCGATGACGTTTTTTCGGGTTTAGTCGCGGCATAGATCAATAAACACCTGCTACAGCAGCATAAGAACATAATAAAAGTGTTCCTGAATGACCATTAATAATAACCGGACGACGGGATAATAACGGCGGCGGCGGCAATTTCGAGTTTGTAGCGCAGTATTCGTGCAATCGTGCGGCGTTGTCTTCGTTACGATATGCGCCGCGCCAATGACAAATATTAAAAACGCAGGCGAAATATACGGTGTCATTTTTTTTTTTTTTTTTTCGTAATGGAAATCGAGTATTTTTATTTCTATTAAATATAAAGGCTTTTCATCGCGCAATAGCCTCCCTGAAATTTTGTTTGCCTCCCCCCCTCTTCCTGTTAAATGTGGATAAATAAATAATTAATTAAACATATATATATATATAGTATAAATATAGTAAAGTCGATGAATTTGTATTATATTAATTTCACCTCTCATAGTGCCCCCCTTAGAAAAAACGTCTGAACACTGAGTGCGAGGCGACTCGAAAATGTGCAACGAACTCGTCGGGGTTACGATTACGAGGGGAGGGGAGGGGAATCGTAAAAGGTTACGACGATACACGCGAGTTAATCAGCTCGAACGAACGCGTTTCTCTCTCTCTCTCTATCTTTGTGCAGATTCCTGTTGGGAATTTTTCCATGGAAAGGACACTGCACACGAACGTAATATTATTGTGTGTGTGTGTGTAACACATATATAAACACGGGCTGCATATGTGTACGTGCGTGACCGCTACCAAATAAGGAGAAGAGTAGTTGCCGCGGTACGCGCGCGGCAGCAATGACGTAAGACCGTTTACGGTCGTCTCGCGCGAATCGTGAGCGGTTCGGTCGTCACCGCAACGGTCGCGTTCGCGGTGTAAACGGGCCCGTCCCGTCCCGCCGCGACGCCTGCCGGGGGAGTGTCGCCGTCGTCGTCGTCGTCGTCGCCACGACTTCGACCTTGAGATAGAGTCGGCCGTCGCCGCCGCCGCCGCCGCGCGTGCGCGTTTATTCGCTCGACGGACAAGGTCGACCGGCCGCCGAAACGCGCCCGTTTTCATTTTTTTTTTTCTTCTTCTTCTGCACCTCGCCGCGCCCACTTATATGCGCGTATATTATATCGCGTGACCATTACACGGAACGTTTTTGTTCCAATACCACCGGTGTAGTGTTCAGCCTTTGAATCCTTTGAAATACGCATATCGTATATGCGCATCCGCATAACGCCCCACGCCACCGTCACCGACCGGCTCTGCACCACTTGACGGGGTAACAGGTGGTCGGCGACAAGCCCGCGTTATTATTAAATTACACAATATATACGACATACGTCGGCACATCCTGCAGATTTGTGCAACGAGAACGCGTTATACTTATAATACACGCGTGTTTAGAAATAATATAATACTGCAGTATACAGGTTTTCAAACTCTCTATTGTGACTTCGCTATTGTGTCTCAAAAAAAGAACGCAGGATTTTAATCTGTTATAAATCAAATTTATTTCTGTAAAAAAAAAAACATACCATCATCTCCTCTTGGGGAGAAGTTTAGGAATAAATATTGTGAAAAACGATATCGGGCATATGACTCCCCCTATTAGCCCTACACTCTACGCAATTTACCGTCACCGGATCGCGCACGTTGCCCCGTCAAGTTCAGCGGGGACATTTCTTCTTTAAGTACCAACACATTTCGGAGTTTGTTTTGGTAAACTCGTGGCCTAATAAAAAAAAAAAATCACGCGGTTTCAAATCGCAAGACCGAGGTGGGTATAGGTTTGGTCTCCTCGCAACGAGATTAATCCGTCCGGGAACTTCTCACGCAGCTGCAGAACGATTGTTTCCCTTGAAGTGTGTATTACTACTAATAGGAGTGGACATATGCCCGATATTGTTTTTTACATTTAAATCTAATCTTCTCTCGAAGAGAACGGTATGTTTTTTTTTGTTTTGTTTACAGAAATAAATTTGATTTACAACAGATTACAAAATCCGGCGTTATTCTCCAGACATCCTAAATATAGTGCGCGTATAATATTCCTCGTCTATCGTCCTTTACATCACATATATTATGTATCTAAAAATGTTTGAGTCTGCACATCTGTCAGATTATACGCATCCTCTTCGCAACCGATTCTTCATTTCTGACTGACGAACAACATGTAACCTGGACGCGATTCATTTTTTATTCTTTCATCGTCGGTTCGCAAGCATATTATACAGATGTCATGTATATACATTATAGGTAGTGATTTTTCAAAAGCGTTTCTTATTATTTCTCTCCGGATTTATAGTTATCCCCAATACCAAGACGTATAGATTAATATTACGTTGTCTATAATAGCCACAATCGATCAAACTCTTGTAGTCCATTATTTGTAGTCCGCGGTCAGGCGGCCTCCTCTGCTTTTTGCACTTTTTATAAATATCCGCGTTCTCTCCTGTGGTAAAATTATCGGCTTTCGAGTTAGGCATACCGCGCGCGCTCTCCTCGTGATTGCGATCCGGTACTTCGCGTGTGCACTCAACGTCCATTCATATCATTTCATATATCGTCTCCTTAACAATGATCTATCCTTCCTTCGTAGGTGGTAAAACAATCAATTCTCCTTCACTTCTGCAGCGTATATTAATGTCAGCGGCGAGTTACCCCTTCCCCACCTTGACCGCACGACAAACTCGAAATCCAGCTACTTTTTAGTTCTTCCTCGCCCGCCGTTAATTATCGCTAATGATTATACAGCCATCGCTTTAACTCGCACCTGGTGTCGTACTGCCGCCGGGACCCTATTTTTTCTTACTGTACTAATTTATTAATTCTAATTTTATTATACTCTATCCGTAGGTATCAGATAATTGTAATATTTTATTTGTACGCCTTTGTAATTTTGGGGAATTTTTTTTTTATATATAAAATAAAAATACATATATATATATATATGTTGTATAGCAAACAAAAACGTTTTTCGTCCGCAAACGGCTGCGTCAGGGATCGTTCCTGCATGTGTCACGCGACTGCATTCGCGACCGATGAAAATCGACGTACATTAACGTTATTATTTATTACTATATATAGTGTTTTACGGTGTGTTTTTAAAAACAAACCCCTTTCCGGTCGGCCGCCCAGTGGGACCTTTCTTCGTTTATTATACGCACTCTATATAAATACATTCGCATCGGGCAATATTCACTACGGGTGTGTACTGCGTCGTTTATGTATACGCGCACACACTTTGGATCTCATCACGTATCACGTACACGTGTATATATGTATATATATATTTATATTTACTTAGGCGTTTACCGCGAGTGTTTAATTATAACGAGTCCGTCGTATTCGCGCGTGGCCTTCAAAGTTAATCACATGCCAACACGCCAAGTCGATTAAACTTTATTTTATCGTATAAAACACAATATGTAGTTTTCGTCAAACAGTATAGAAATATATACGAGTTACTAAAATAATATATTATATACATTATATACACTGCAGTGCGGTGCCGTAGATAGGATTTTTATATGGTGGGGCAGGGCCGGATTAAAGTTTTTGCCGCCCATAGGCTGAAATAAATTTACCGCCTAATTTACATAGGTATTGATATTTTACTTCTATAAGTGATACGTAAAATTTGCCGCCCTTCAAAATTTGCCGCCCTAGGCTTTAGCCTACACAGCCTAAGCGGTAATACGGCCCCGTGGTGGGGGAGTTCAGTGTTATCTTGATTCGTGCATTATGATCGTGTATCGTAATGATTTATCAGCACAAAAATTTATAATAATTATGTTTATCAATGTTTATAATGGCATAGACCAAATTAAACATTTATACATAATATCATTGATTATATATAGTAAATGACTATATAGTAATAGACTATATATAATCAATGATAATATGTTATTAGGTACTTATTGTTCATAAATAACAAATCTACTTAACATCAAGATGTTGGTAAAATCTAAATATGAACATACATTTTACTGGTAACATCTGCAATGCTGTTGTGCGTAAAAAAAAAAAATTGAAATTTCTACTTTTCCGATGTTCAAGGGGGGGTTTGAACCCCCTAACCCCCCCGTGTCTACGGCCCTGCTGCAGTGGCGTGGCGAACACGGTCTAAATAACAATGGGCGAATGCCTGTGGTTTTGAAAAAAAAAAAAAAAGATGTACCATTATACCCTGCTGTATACATAGGGTGCTGAGGTACAATATGTATTGCGACATTTGGCCTGTAATAATTTAAGAAAGTGAAAAAAAAAATCTTTCTACTCGCGTTAAACGAATTAATTTTTACGAACATCTTTTTATAGTTAAAAATAATAAAGGATAATTATAAGCATCACGCAAGACCGTTTAGGATCTTCGATATTATTATGTTCTGCGGAAAAAGATATTATATAGAGATAAATGTCTAAAAGGTCCTCCAATATTTTGTTACATAAAATATGTACCATCTTAATATAATAAGTATTGATAAATAACATATATTATATACTCGTCTAATACTATATGTTTATATATTGTATTTAAAAATAATAATCTTCATTTCGGGGGAGTGCACGAATAATTGTCCACGTATGAGTTAAAATCAAATATACTGGCCGATGGTAAAATTGTAAATAAACTATAGTTTAGTTCAAAATATATTTTAAGTGTATCTACCACGATTTTAAATTTGTGCAATAATTTAAGTCGACGTTAAAAAAATAAAATAAAATTGTCTGCGAAATATTTGATTTCGTTTTAATATACAGCCTTCAAAAATCGTTTAAAATTTGTTTCTTTACTTTTTTTTTTTTTTGTAATTTCTCTATTACGCGACTTGGAAAATTTTTTCTGGTAAGCTCTAAAACTTTGTTAATCCTAAAGACGGATTCTAGCTTATAATACACTTTATAATTTTGTATTGAATGGAGTGATGAAGCACACAATATGACGTATAGTATACCTATTGTAATAATATACAACTGAATGCTACTTAATAGGTACGCGACGTAAAGGCATAGGTGCGCATAAAGTCTCGGCACATCATTCGTTTATATACGACCTGCACTTCCTTCGGAACGAATGAACAATACGTTATTAAATGCGTTGAGTTAGCGGCTCGTATATAATAATATGTAATATATTATAATAATAACGGTAAAATAACTGTTCCCGGACAGACGCAATAACCATTAAATTCTACTTTAAATGTGACACTCCACAAATCTTTCTTTGAAATTTCGACTTCGTATATAATATACACACGCTTGCCATGTGTTTGTTGTTTTGAATACAACAAGTATGTAATAACAATATAATATTGTAAAATATAATATTATTATATAAAAGGTATTATGTTATATACATATATAGGCATAAAACAGATGATTTTCTATATAAACGGCGGTTTCATAAATGTATATAATATAATTTTTTTTTTTTTGAACGTATATCGATAATTTTGTTTTACTCTTTTTGTTTCATCGCGGTCTATACCATAATTATACGATTAAAAATAATCATTATATACGAATACGTTGTACCGCGATGACGATTATTTTTAATTTGTATAATAACATAATGTATGCTCGTGACAAACGATTTTGCTGTATACGTATTTGACACACACTGCACAAACAACTCGTTCGAATATAATATAAAAATGTACGAAATAAAATTGAGTAAAATGGATATTTAAAACGTTCAAACATCTCGAAAAAATGTTTTTCGATAAAAGAAAAAAATAGAATTATTTATAATATTTTGCATAATAAATAATATGTAATAAAATAATACATAATATAGGCGAGGGCATTTTACTAAATTCGACGCAGCATCACAAATCCTCGAAATACTTATTTGGTAAGAATACCTTCACAGTGATTGAGCTATATCCTTCGCAACAACACTCTATATAAGAAAATGACCTTTAACGACGCCTAAACAAACGGATTACCTACGTCAAAAATTAAAATTTCGTAAACACATATAGCAACAGCTAGTACGCATACGTACATAAACACCGCCCACGTCAAGATTCAAGATGATATGCTGCTGCAAACACTTTGAAATTGTATTTTTTTTTTTTTTTTGTGAAACGGAAACACTCTATATTTATAATATTAATTATATACGTACATGTATATTATATTTATATTCTGTTACGAAATATACCCCTGCCAGAAGCACTACTCGTATATAATATGTGCGGCAATAGTAATAAAATACAATATAATAATTATGCAGCGATAATTATGTGGTTTCTTCGAAATTGCGTATATTATTAAACGTTATAATACAATAATATTACGCATTTTTAAAGCGTTTTCCTTTTTATTATATTATATTTCGCGATAAACGAATTGAGTTACTTATTTTATTTACTCTTAAATACGCGTTTTGTGGCGGCGCTCAAAATGAAAAAAAAACGTCACTCCCAGGTCCTTATTATTATACTTTTATACGCCTATATTTATGATAAATGTATAAATGTATTTATGATCAATGGCCATTGATTATAAATACATTTATACGCAAGTAATGCGGTGTCTAACCGCGCGTCCGTATTTTTTAATAATGACATTAAATTTAAAAAAACGTTGTATACGTATTACGGAATAATATTATTGTAGCGTTATTACTATAAAAATAATAATATTATATTTCAATTATATTATATACGTAAGTTAATATCAAATTAAACCGCACCGCGAACGTACACTCTATACGCGTGTATTGTTTTCGCGAAAACTGTTTTTTTTTTTCGTGTACTTTACGCGATATTGTTTACATATTGATATTTAATGGAATTATAAAAAAAAATATATGAGTTTTTAAAATATACAAAAGTACTTATAAGGCTCAAGAGTCAAAATAATATATATATATATATATATATAGGGACCATCTTGTATACAGGACCATAACAGGAGAATTCCGGTGGCCCGCCTCATTGACGTAATCATTGCAGGATTGTTTGAGCGCGATAATTGAAAAAACATCAAGTAAATATATATTTTACTATAAAAAATCAAGATGATTCATTATATAATAGTGCCCGATTCGAACAGCGAGTTATTAGATTAGCGTTAGGCTATTTATTATAAATGTTATATAAAAATCAATACCAATTTGTCATGTTCAATGTTGAACGTTGACAACGACGCGCGATATATAATTGATGTTTTGTCTCAACAGTACTTTAATAATAAATACAAGTGTAATTTTGTTTGGAATTAAAATAACAAACAGTTAGTTTAAAAACGTATATTTATTTATTGTTACTTAAAAATATTATAGTTAGATAACAACTTATTATAATCCATATTCTCGTAATATTATTAGACATTGGAAAGTGAAAAAGCGCGGCCTGGGCTAATTTTTTCCCCGCCCCGAATTCAGTTCCCACACCGCGTCCCTGCAGTATACTATTATGACGCGCGTATTACACGAATTCGCGATACAAAATATTTGTCAACCCGAAAATCTGTGTACGCACGCGGAATCATAAATTAAATCCCATACAAGACTTCTGCGCGCTGCAACGCCCGCGATGATAACAATTATAATAACATTATTACTGCGTAAATATATTAAAAACAGTGAAAATCGTTTCAATGTATATTATATTGTACAAATATTTAACCCTGCGCAGCAGCCGACGTTCTGCAGCAGTAACAGGAAGCGTGCATCATAAATAAATCACGACGTGCGTATTATAGATTTCTAGTGATACGCGTACATGTATACGAGAAATATTTCTCGTGATTAACCGAGAGAACATATTATATTAATGCATAGGCGCAACTAGCAAAAATAAGCAAAAACAAAGTATTCACTTTCAGACATTTTGCTGATTGATGCCACAAAATTAACCAACTAAGCAAAAAAAAAAAAAGATCATCAACTTTCAATTACCCAATAACTAAGAATATTAGAAAAATATATAGAAAATACTGTACATTTTTAATGTAGTTTAATTTATTTAATTGTACCGTAATATCGTAATCATCATTATACTGCTCTGAGTTTTTGATGAAATAAAATATTTGCATTATTTCGATGAGCAAAAATAGAAATGAAAATTATTTCATATACCATAATGTAGCGCATATATGTCATTAGTTTTTGGGGGGGCTATACAACATTTACGGTGGCTTAGCCCCCCTATTTGCGCTTATGTATTAATGATAATAAGACTCTTTGTTTTTCGTGATTTATATATACTTTTCCGTTATATAAATCTCACCGGCCGCGAACGTCAGTCTCACAATGCGGTACGGCGACAAAACCACGAATTTCTCTGCGATTGATTATCCCGAACACGCGCACGATAAATTTTTAAAAAGAATATAATATATGCGCGCACGCATTACGCATAATATATAATAATACGCCGCCGAATATAACTGCGTTCAAAAATAAATTTGCATCGAATTCGTATACATTCTCGTACACGCAGGAAATACAAACGGTCGTTTAGACGAAATTTATTAGTACAAGACGCGTATATAACTAAACAAATATAATGTGGAAATCGTATGTTATTAAAAAACGATCTCTACTATATTATACGCGCGTATAATAAAAAAATTGATTGCTAATCAAACGCGTCTCACATTGTGAGTAGTTGTAATAATATCTATATATATATTCACAATAGCGCAGTTTTGAATTTTAAAATGATAATTAATCGTCCGGACAACGTGTGTGTGTGTGTGTGTGCGTGTGGATAATAGAATAAGAAATCTGATTAATTTAAATAACCGTCGAAAACGCCTACGTGTTTTACCGGTCGACTTAGGTATATCGTTCTCCGCAGACGTGGGTAGAAAATATGTGTACAGAAAATGGTTTTGTTTTTTTTTCTTCCATCCTATAGTACGAGTATATTGTCCACTTTCGAAAATAGTTTTTTTTTTTTTTTAAACGTGTAATATACCATTTCTATTGCTTTTAATCGATTTCTATGTCATTATTATTATAATATTAATAAAATTAAAAAAAAAACAGATATTACACAATTATTCTTCGAATTTTTAACCGAAATATACATATACGTATATATATGTAGATAAATCTCAAAAGTACTCGCATATATTTTCTGTGTGTACCTATATATAGTGGTAAAACGCGCATTTTTTTTAAACCGTTCTAAAATTAATTTACGACGATAAAATCGAAAATATTTTTCAAATATTTTAATGATAACATATTAGCGTGGCCCGCGGCGGAAGTGATCGCATTTTCAGATATTTTACTATACGCAATATAGTGCGTACAATCTGCGCGGCAAAGGAGACGACGGTGTGGGAAGGAGATTTTATAACCGAGTAACACCCACATAATATTGTACCCGATGTGCTTGGCATAGTTTCCACGTCCAATTGGCCGGTTTATCGTCGGAAAACTAGGAGCGCGCTGCTGCACAGCTCGCTCTGCAGTATTTCGTTTTTTTTTTTTTTTTATTTCTATACGCGAGTTCATTGAAGGAAACGATATGAAAAAAATAAAATATATATATCAAATGCTATTCCTAGTGTTGGCATTGGTCCACGGACGGCTGAGTCAGCAGCGGTTAAATTTGGATTCGAAAAATTGGAAGACGCGGTGTGTAGACGCGACGAAAAACAAAAACGGCACAGAAAGGCCGCGTACTACTATACGCTTATCATAATATACAAGTCTTATTTATATAAATATTATATATTAATATATATATATATATATATACGTATATACGCGTAATATTAACGGTGCGCATTATATATAAGTATGAAAAAAAAAACATAATACATACAGATAGACGCTTCTATTCGTACATGTATATAATATAAAACGCGCGTAGTGGCGCCATTTCGTGAAGCGCACATCGCTCATTTCAAACGCCGCCGAGCCATAATAATATTATATATGTATACGTTTAGATTTTAATAGGAAATCGGCCTTAACCGCGTTTCGTTTTCCTTCGAAATTTTTATTATTATTCGTTTATTTATTTTAATCCGTTTTTTTTTTTTTAATATTGAGTTTAATTATTGTTTAAACATTATATATATATATATATGTTAATATACGTATATATTTAAGATCTGTCCTAAAATTCAATAAATTGTTAAATCAATTTCATACGATTTTGCGTTTAACAGGTTGAACTTCACGTGGGGGGCGGGTCCTTAGACCCAACATAATATCAATATTGTTATAATATCTAAAACTTGTACTAATCTGTATATGCTATATTGTTTATAATCGTTTCAACATTATTAAAAAATATAAACAAATATAAATTTACTTATTTCTCTTAACCGCCTCAATATAATATTAACTGTTACATTATATATTACTATACATTTTATACGTTTTTTTTTTTTTTTTTTTTTATTAGTGTATCAAATGTTTCCCTAATTTCAGTATTTGTTTTTACAGTTTTGTATTACGTATTATAAGTATTTTTGTAATTTCTGCACCGTAAAATTATTAACGTCATTTATAATATTGTTAACTGCGTAACGAAAACGTTATAATGTATCAACCGCGACGTTCTTTAATCATAAATCTAATTTGTTTATACCAACTCTATATTATACGTGCAGTCCTACACTGTGTCGAGCTATTGCTGCTTTTGGGGAAACAAATTATTTTTCTTCGTCGAACTAAAAAAAATAAAATCGTATTTATATATAAAACAAATAACTACTATACACTATTAGTAATACGTATAATATAGTTATACGAATACAATTAATATAATATGGCATATACAAAACGAGCACAACAATACGCGAACGCATTATTAACGTGTAAATAAACCGCGCAGCGGATAAACTAAAAAAAAAACGTCCTGCACACGCGCGTCATAATAACGCCATGTAATACATAAATCACGTCACACGCGGTTCGGAGGAATGTCTCTACAATCGAAATTTAATGTCGATTTAGTAAATTATCGGATATGTGTATGTACATATTATATATGTAGGTAACGAATTTTGTCGATTCGGAGGATTTTTATTTAGTTTTTTTTTTTTTTTTACCCGCGGAGTATAACGCAACGGTATGTAATACATAATATAATAGTAGCGCGCGTTACGTTGCAATTTGTAATTTCAAACGCACAAAAACGTCGATTTAAAAGTGCGCAGTGTATATAAAATTTGCGCATTTAATGAGAGGTGCCGATAATTTTTAGTCGCAAAATAATATATACCGCGCGCGTACCTATTTTTTTTTTTCAATTCATTTAGTCGGATATTGTTTTTTTTTTTTTAAGTCTGCGCTATATTGTCCGTATCTCAGGGGCGTATTTGACTTCAATTTATGGGTGTGGGGGGGGGGGCGAAACGAACGGTTTCTTTTTTTTAACACCGAACTTTTCCTTTTTTTTTTTTAACAATCAATATTTTTGTAATTTACCCATAAAATTCTGTGCAATAATACAATAACATTTTATGTCTATGGGGAGGATCTCCCCTACCGCCCCCCTCAAATACGCCCTTGCCGTATCTTATATTGTACAAATGCCGTTTTCCTATATAATACACACGTTTTACGTATCATTACGAATTACAGGACATATTAAATTATATTAGTTCGAATTACTAATTCTGTTACGTAAAATAAAGGTCACTATATGATAATATGCAGCAGGAGATAACCGGATATTTATTCAGAAATATTTCTAGTGCCTTTAGAACTCGTTTTACGCGCGTTATATTTCAATAATATACTTTTCCGCGTTATCCACGACTCTTTTTACTCTTTTAATCCGTAATTTTTTTTAAATTCTTAATCTATACATATAATTCATATTATTATCGATTATTTGATTTTCGCGGCAAAATACCTAATTGAAACTACGTATTTCGTTATTTTTAATTATATATTTAATAAACTCTGGGAATAGTTTACGCAGGCGTGTATAATAATAAACAATATATTTGCGAACCGCGCGCGTTTAAAACGGTCCATTCGATTTGTTTGTGAAATTGAAGGATTTTTAAAAAAAAAAAAAAAACCGTCGTATATATTTTACGAATTTCTATATACTCGCACACACTCTCTCTCTCTCTCTCTCTCTCTCTATGGGCACAATTTGAAAATTCCATTTTGGGATTACGCGCAAAGAATAGACACGCACATACTTGTGGTAAAATTTTACACTGCGTACTGCAGGTTTATTTGAACCAGACGCGATTGTAGAAAGTCGAGTATAGGATAAAATATATAATCCTTATATATAAAATATATATATCCTTTATAGGATAAAATGGCGAGTAAACAGCGTTTTTCTCGAGAATTTCAAACTTCGAAGGACGCGTATTATATACTAGACAAAACGCTCCTTTTTATAGAGTATATTTTATACGTCAAACACTATACAATATATCAATTAATAATGTAAAATCATTATATTTCCGTGTCACTTTGAAAATTAATTTCTTTCGGTTGAAATCCTTCGGATATAATTTATACGTCACCCCCCTCACCCCGTTTGTGCTTTTTACGCGCGTCAGTGGTTTTTTTTCTGATTTCCTATAGTGCAGAGCACACTTTTTTATGTTTAAACTTTATTACTTATAGTTTATTATACCGAGTTTATTGGTCGGAGAGGGCCGGGTGAATGCGACATTTGTTTTCTTATTCAGCTCCATATAATATATATACATATATACGTTATGTTATCATTACACGAAAAACGCTTTAAAATTGTCATTTCCACATACCTCGTAAACAAAAAGTGTCTCACCTCAACATCTCAGTAAAATAATAAAAAAAAAAACATATACCGTATATTTATAGACTTTATTATTAAATTAAAACCTTATTTTTTGCAGAACGGACTTTTGGTCGGCACCTCGAAACCATATATTTGTTTAGTGCTGCGGATTTCTCTTTTTTAATTTTTTTATTAAGCCATAATTTCGTTGTTACACGTAGTGATGGATATAGAAATCACTTTAAGTATTATTGCACGTTAACTTTGATAATAAAAACCATCTTTATAATACAGTGCAGTCTGTTATCAATAATGTTTTTTTTTGTGTACAAATTTATTTATATGGGTAGATGGTATGAAACGTTTTTCGATTTTCTCCGTAGCTTTTTTTTTTTATTGTAATTATATAAGATTTTGAACTCTGTAAGTCATAAAAGAGGTGATTTTTGGTTTTAAGGGCTGAAAACTTTTCTTGTACAACACAGCTGATCCTACTATATGAAAAAAAAGTTGACAATTCAAAAATCATGTTTTTTTTTATCGCGCCTTTTTTAATTTTCCGACAAAGTACAGGGTATTGCACCAAACCTCTTCTCGTCAGAATCGTTTTATCGAATGTAACGATTTATCGAATTGTTTTCAAATTTATGTAATACAACAACAAAACAATAACGCTTTATAATGTCTATAACGGTACCTATGTGACGTGAATTTCAAAACAAAATTCGAAATTTTTATATTTACGAGGACACCCTCGGTGGCGTACGACGGGATGCCGGGAGTGCAGCCGCAGCTGCAGGTACAGTGAAAAACTATAACGATGAACGTACCTGGTCTAAAGCGATGTCATGTACGGATATGTAACGCGCGCGCGCTTCTCTCTCTCTCTCTCTCCGCCGCTGCGGTAAGTCTCGTATTGCGTTGGAATAAAAAAAAAAAAAAAACTTTATCTGAAAACGTGTACGAATGAATAATGTCGCGGAGAGACGCGTTTAACGAGTAAGTACACGCGCGTATTACGCAGTGGTCGTCACTGAGACGGTGCCGCGGAAAACCGTTGCGTTGTGACAGTGGAGCGCGCGCGCACGGGTAATGCGTGTACTGGTGGTTGGTGCGCGACTGCTAGCACGAGGAAGAAAAAACGCGACGGACGCGAACGACAGCTTTTACTACAATGATCAGAGCGCGCGCGCGCTCTCCGTCCGTTCGCGCGGTGGTGCAGTGGTTTCAGTCGCCGCGAGCTTCGCGGGTTCGGTTTTGGTGCGTAGGCAATACGCGCGCAGCACACGTGTGGGCGTGGGGAACGGCCGTTTGTCGTCGTCGTCGGCGGTGGTGGGAGAAACGGCGAAATCCGCCGTCACGCGGTGCAACGACGGGTTACTCGTACCCCCATCTGCATTCGGTCGACGACGGAAACCGGCCGCGTTTTGTATTATTCCCCTGATCCCGACGAGGTTCCCGACTGAAACCGCGCCGACCAAAATGGTGGTCCCCTGTTACCCGACATGTATGACGATAACTCGGAGGAAATGGGTAAATGTCGCGGAGAAGTATTACAACTTATTTATTGACACACCCGCGGGGGAGACTAATAATTTAGAAAACAAAAAAACATTTCCGTTAATATAGGTGTACCTACTTAAGGGGCCTCTTAAGGTGCCGGTTCTGTTTTATACGCGAAATTCGGCTTTACGGAAAAAAAAACGATCACGGCGTGTAAAATTAACCGCGATTTGAATTTTTTTTTTTTAACTCAAAGGGAACATATAACTATTTATATAAAACATACGGTTTTCCATCCGTTTGTAATATTATTGTTGTAAAAAAACAATAATTTTCGTGATAATAGTTATTTTACAGCATTATACATACAGCTGAAAATATATTTCAAATCACAAAACAAGTATCGGCTCGCATTTATTCTTTCACCGCAGTCGCGGCGTTCTTGGGACGATGCTCGGACCGCCTGCAGTTGAGAACCACTGCCCCAATCTGACGCGGGTGGCCTATACGCGATTGCCGGAATGCGGCGGACCCATAAACCCGTACGACGACGGTTTGTTTACGTCGCGGGGCGACAAAATATGCGATCGCACCAGTGCCGTAGTAAAAACCGGGTGTGCAGAGTGTGCGTTGCACACGGGCCCGGGGCTTAAATTATATTATGGGGCCCTCCGAGAGTTATTATTAGTAGAAATAAAGGGCCCCAAATTTAAGTTTTGCACACGGGCCCCAAATGGTCTAGTTACGGCGCTGAATGGCACGTTTTCGGGGGACAAGACTCCCAAAACGCATAAAGTTTTTTTTATCATTTTTAAATCTCGTGTAATACTCTAATGCAACCCTTGTTGCGCTTATATATTCTTAGGCTCGTTTCACACTATCCGGTTTTCGCCGTACGGAAAAAATCCGAATGATTCGAATAAGTTCGCACTATACGGTTTCTATACGGTTAATGCACGGTTATAACCAGTGTCGGCCTGGCACAACTAAGGCCCTAGGATCTTTTTATTCTGGGGCCCCCTGCTCCTTGGTCTAATATGAAGTTAAAAAATATATTTCAATAAAAAACAATTCATTATAAAGGGTGTCCCAGATCCAAGGGCGGAGTGACTCTAAAATTCTTACCGGGCAAATAAGATTTTTTCCGGGCCACTTATAAAAAAAAATGATTTTTTTTTTTTTTTAGACTAGCGCCTTCTGTTTCCACATAGAGTTAATACAGGTTATTAAAAGAATCTATGGTGAAGTTAGAATTTGGCGGTCGGATTTAATTTTTAAGTTATAGCAATTTGAAATTTGACAATTTTACCGTGTTTCTTTAATAGGTTTATTTTTTCCACTGTTCAGCTCGTACTATAATAGTCCAATGGATAAATACCACGATTTGACGTGTACGGTTCGGGTTTCGAACCTCTGTTCTCAAATCAATTTTCGCATTATTCTTATACATTATAATAATACAAGGCAAAGATTTCAAAACTGGTGGAGACATAGCGTTCAAAAATATTGGTATAGAAAAAAAAAATGGGGCCCCGGCCGCATTCACGGCCTAGCGGCCATGGCCAGGCCGACCCTGGTTATAACCTTTTTATCAGCCCCAAACCACAGACTATAATATATTTTCATATAGTCTGTGCCCAAACTCAGTATATACGTTTAGTTGTACACGAACATTCAAGTCATGCGTTAGGTCGTGCGTATAGGTATAAATTATAATGAACCGTGAACAAATTATAGCACTATATGGTTATATAATCGTCACCGAAAAAGACCACAAAAAAAAATCGCATTTTTTGGGTACATCCTATCAGTGCTAGGAGAGAGGAAGTGGGCTTATTTAATACATTATTTAATGATCTACGAAATGATGAAAATAAGTTTTTTAATATTATTTCCGTATGTCAAATGACTCCTTTGATGTATTACATGGAAAACTCAAAGACACTATTCAGCGCGAAAACACACAATTCAGAAATTGTATACAACCAGTTGAGATGTTGTCGATTACATTGAGGTTAGTAAATATACTTATACTGTATAATTATTAACGCTGTTTTAGTTCAAACAAATTTAATCCAATCCGCTGCATATATATATAAATCTCCGTCTGACAGACAATGCCGACAATGGTAAATTTGAAATTGCATTCCTATCTTTGTTACGTATTTTGAAATTTGTCCCACAACAACGGTCTGCACGGTTTGCACGAGCGAAATTAAAAATTCTACATCAATTTCTGACATTATTTATATAAGAAATATCACGGAATTTCTTTTAAATAATAACCAAAAAAAAAAATTTAAATAAGAAATCAATTAAATAATTGTTTATAGTTATTATTGTGCCTCGAAAGTGAATTTAGTCAACACTACGAATAAAATCGTCTAATGCGAAAGCATGCATTTGAACACGTACGCCACCGAGCTGTTGGTTGTAGTGGCAGTGGACGGCTGCTACACGGCGCGTAGACGGCATTTCGCCGTGACCGTGTAGTGTAAAAGAGCCCCCATGCTCTTCTTCACACTACTAGAAAAATATCGCCGTACGGCGAAAACCCCGGATAGTGTGAAACGAGCCTTACAAAGGACCATAAACGCGGTTCGCGTGTGACGACAGATGGTAAATAAATCGACTGATGAATAATACACCGCGTGGACCACCGAGCAACGAATGGTTTTGAACACGTGGCAACTGAAATGTTTTAAAAATATGAAATTTAAATTTAAAAAAAATATATGTACCTATATATTATAGTACGTCGGATTTTAAACCAAAAAAACAAAATTGATTATTATAAGGTCTTCACTAGGTATTATTTTCGTATTGCGTAATCTTTGTTATAGAAAACACAATTTTTATATTTCGATTTATCGTTTTGTTACAGTGTAAGTCTACCAATATAGTTAGCAGAGACGTATTTCGGGGGGGGGGGTAGAGGGGGCGATCGCCCCGGGCGGCATTTTTTTAGGGGCGGCATTATTATTTTCAGTGGCACCGAACTACTTTTAAGTATTATGTGGTGCAAACACAAATTTTTACCACCACCTACCCCCGCCAAAATCCAAATAAGCAAAAAAAGAAAAGGTTCTAAAAAATGTGAAAACGAAAACAGTGAAAAAATTTCGGGGGGCGAAAAACATTAGCACCCGGGCGCCAAATTCCTAAATACGTCTCTGATAGTTAGGTACTAATTAACGAATTGTTATTTATTAATTATTCATTTCTCTACATACTCCGTTTCACGAGAGAATAGGTACACGTTTTTTTGTCCGTCGATGCGCATCTCCCACCAATTTCGCCCAATTTGGCTAGCCGCCGGGCGGTAAAAAGTGGGGGAAATTTGGCCTCCGCGCTGTTGACGGCGGCAGTCGGACGCGCGACTCGTGTACCTTCTCTCGTGAAACGGAGTATAGTCTTTTATCTTTTTTTTTTATTTTATTAGTAAAAAAGATCGTCACCGAATCATCTATTATCACTGTGGCTCTCGTGGCCGTAATAAATATCGTCAAATTTCGCGAATTTTTCTCGTATTCTTTTTCCTCGTTATTCTATTATTTTGATAAAAACAATATTTATTATAATATTTAGGTAAACACTATAGCCTGTAAGCAACCAACTAAATAATACAATAGTTCACATATAAAAAAAAATAAACAACGTATTTTTATCAATAGTGGATTTTTGTGCGACTTCTCAACTGCAGTTAAGTTCGGTTATTTTTTATTTAATAAAATTGTGTGACTCGACGTGTTTTTATTTGAAGACACGGCGATATTTCCCCCCAAAAAAAAAATATTAATACCGTTTTAATCCACGAGAGCTTTAAAAAATTCATAATTGATAAATTAGTTTTTTAAAAAAAACAGCATTCGAGTCGCCTTTTTCCACACTCGAATCTTTACTTTTTCATAATTATGCTACTCGTATTTTTCAAAAGTCATAACAGTTTTTTAATTAATTTTAATTCTTTTTTTTTTTTAATTATCGCGTTTTACAATAATTTCAGTTATGAGCCTTTACTCTTACGTGTAGGCAAATCGTAATACAATCTAGTTCATTATATTGTATCACGCTCGAGATTGTTTCCCGCGCAAAAACGGTTTTATTGTAAAAAAAACTTCAATTTTCATATACGTTTTCAATGGCGTGGCGAACAACGCTGCACTCTTTTACGTGCACTGTTAACTTTCCTCTTAATTTCATTTGATTAATTCTAACATCTTAAAAACAATTTTTCCAATGATCATTACGTAACGTAACGTTGTTACTTCGAAAAAATAATAATCTTTACAGGACGGGACGCGCGCGTTGAACAACGAACGCACATAGTTCCGTAATCAGTTTTAAATAATTCAATAATCGCTAATATTATTATCACGTGGGTCACTTCGGGAAACTGTCGAGTTACGAAACGAGTTTGCGAACAGTCGTAAATTAGTTGTTACGAAACACATTGGCACGTGTGTTAAATCGCAATCCGAAGGTCGGATTGATATTATAAATATTATTATAATCACGGTAAAATGCCGTAAAACGCGGCGAGTTTTGATGAGGGACGTTAAAAAGTTCCATTCACGTACGGATATACCTACTAAACGAACGGTTTCCGAAGACGAGAAACCATAGACATATTAACTATATAACTATATAACTTTATAGTTAATAGGTCTATGCGAGAAACGGACGTGTCGAGAATTTTTATGCAGCCAATTATATTATATACGGATTGAAAAAGACTAAAAAGGACTAAAGACGTGCTACAAAACCGTGACGACAACGGACACGTCTGTTAAATAAATATACGGAATAAATAGCGAATTGCAATTATTTAATTCCGCCGAGAAATATGATAATATCCCGGAATTTCGTGATAACGGAAACGTCTTGAAAAATTCTTGAAAAAGTGACAAATTTTATCGAATGCGATAAAATTTTTATCGCATGAAAATAAATATTTGGTATTCTTGAAAAAAAATGTGACTAAAGTCGAATGATTTTCATTCGACTGTTTGTCGACTGGGTATGAGTCGGTGATAAACTCTAGTCGCACGATAATGTACATTTGAAATGTGATATCAATTTTTAAATAAGTTGATAATAGTAATGCATTTCTCAACGAAAAATGTGTAAATTGTTCACGTGTCTTAATTCAATTTCAAATTTTCAATACAATGGCTAATTTTGATGAAATGGCCATGTTATTTGTTATTAATAATATTAATGAGCATGAAAATTTAGAAAATGTACGACGAACACGGAGGAATGAAATAATTTCAGATCCATTTGTTTTAACCGATCGACTGTTTATAAAAAATTTCAGGCTTACTAAAGACCTTGTAAGAACTTTAATTGAACTTTAACGCCCACATATAATTTCAAAGTACCGTTCGTCTGCTATAAATTTAAATACAAAAGTAAGTGAATAAATTAATTATACGGTTGAAGCACAGAATAAGTTGACTTATTCTGTGGTTGAAGTATGGCTTTTGGGCCTAGACGAAAAATGCTAGTCCATATCAAAGTGTGAATCACAAGGTGTATTCAATAACCATATATAATTAGTGTTACCAACATGCATGTATTTTATTTATTATTTAATAAATAAAATTTATCGCATTCGTCAAAAACTGAAATCTTATCGAATTCTATTCAAGAATACCAATTGTAAATCGCATTCGATAAAAATTAGTCACCTTCGATATAATCAATGACTTTTATCGCATGCGATTAATTATCGAACGATTTCAAGAATCACTGGATCCCACAGATATATACTAATATATATATTATTAAATTAATATATATATATATATAGTATTATATATATATCTGTGCTGGATCCGCAGTGAAGGTGATACATTTATTCATCCATGAAAAAACCTCAAATGGCTCTTTCTCTCTCGCAAATGATGCTCCGTACTTCTTTCTCTAATCGCGGTTTATACATTTTACGCGTCTCCAGATAATACATGTATTATCTAAGATTTTACGTCTATGGTTTCGAGATTTTGTTGATAACGTTTATTTCTCATCTTCAGACTTCGTTAATTTAAGCCGAAAATTAGTTCGCGTAATCGTGATGTATGGTAAGAAACTTTTATGCCATGGTAATTGATAATAACTGATAGTACAATAAAAAATGTGAAGTTTAAATATTAAATCAAAAGCCGTTAATTGTTCAGATTTCAGACACAAAAAGTCTTTAGTCAGAGGCTCGGAGTTAAAATTAAGTATGTATAATTAACAGGGTCCTGCTGCTTAGTAAATAAACTGTATTTGATCCTAAACAAGCGAATTTATTTTGTCAGGTATTTTTACATTTGTGTTATAATTATTTGACAGACAGTTAAATGGCAGATCTCAATATACGCGAAGAATCTAGAATTTTGTATTTAGCTCGTGCATTATACGAAGCGGTCGAAGATTCTAATATACAGTAAGTACCTATCACTAACAATTTGTAAATGTGTTTAGTACGGCAAGTTTAACCGCGGGTGCAGTGGTGGCGTTAGAGGTAGCAGGTGGAACAGTCACTATTCTCAAATTTGGTTTTACTTCATCTTTGTCCAGAGCTCAAATTGGAAAAATTAAAGAAAGGGGACTCCAAGGCGTTAAAAAAAATTAGTGTCATTTACAATGATTAGACTCAGCGTGACCTGTGGGATGCTTATAATAATTAGTGATGTGCAACGATATAATTTCAAATATCGATATTGTTCAAAATTTATCAATATCGTATCGAAAATTATCAAACTAACACCTTCCTAAAACGGAAAATCGATTTTTTTTTTTTTTTTAAAAAACTTTTTATGTATTCATTTAACCAAATTTACATGACATTAAGGAATTTAATTCATTTACTTTATTAATGCTATATTTTAATACCTAGATATTATTGGTCACCAACATCATACATATTTAACATACGTACCTACTTATTAACAATTATTAATTTCAAATATGCATACACAATAGCTTGGAACCTGCAAATAAAATGTGATTCTTGAAAAATAATGTAATAATAAAATTTTTTTGATATGATATGTCGGGAAATTATTAATTGATATCGATATCAAATATTTGCCACGATATTGATATTGTATCGAATTATCGATATTGTTGTCCATCACTAATAATAATACATATTAATATTCCATTTTTATAATTTGTTTTTAAATATTTATTTTATAGATACAATTATTTGAAATTTTTAAATAATTAATGCATTATAATTAAAGACTGGATTTGGTGTTAAATGTTACATGCAGTAAATGGATTTTCATCAGTCATACTTAAATAAATAAAATTGCAAATTTTTATTTAGAATATTTTCGGTGCAAGTGCATATTTTTCATAAAAACGCATGTTCTTGCATATTACCTATACATTTATATGTTATAATTTACAAATTCAGTTCTATTAATAATCTTTCTGAAAATGAAAATAGCGTATTAATTTTTAAAAAAACGTTCTTAAATTAATAATAAAAACAAAGGCTTGCTAATTTTAAAAGAAATTTCTAAAATACATCATGGTGAGAATGTTGACTTCAAGAGTTCTTCTATCTATATTTTTCCCCATAAATATTGTCAAGTTTTAAATATGCACTCATAACAAGCGTTGATGAATGAATGAAGTTTTTCTGCGTACAAACACATTCTTACAAACCGACGTTATAATTTAATCGAGACAAATACGAAACATATTATCGTAACTTATTGTTTTTCCAGTAACGTTTAAATTGTATATTTTTTTATATTCATAAAATATATATTGTTTATATTATATTGTAATTTATCAATATAATCATTTTTTCATTTTATAACTTTTCAATAAATAAATAGGTGTAATCAAAATTATGTTGCATATTTTGTTTTTTTTAATAATTGCATATTAGAAACTTTTAAAGTTCATATTTGTAAGCATATTTTACAATTTAAAATGAATATAAACCTGGTCTTTAACTATTATTTTTAATGAAATCACGTTTTAACAGTTATTATATAATTTTTTTGTGACGCATTAAAATACTATGAGGAAAATCGAAAAATGAATTATTTAAAGTACCAACGAGACAAAATTTGTTATTCTCTTCTAATGTATATTTTTGAAAAAATAAATTACTATACACATTTTAATATTAAAATTTAATTTTTTTTAGACAAGTAAACATTTTATTATCTCGAAATAGAGCTAATCCAAATGTTATTATACCAGAAGTAGGTATGACAACATTCCATTTCGCTGCTGGACATGAAAATGTAACATTTGGAAATATTGTATGTAGATTATTTTTACATAATGGAGGAAATCCAAATATACTTTGTGAAGGAAAACGAACAATTCTTCATATAGCCGTAGCGTGGAATCATTTCATAATTCTAGAAACATTATTAAGAAGTCCGTATATTGTTCCTGATTTGTTTATTAATGATGATGATGGACTTAATGTTTTTAATTATGCTGTAAAGTATAGTGCTTGGGAATCGTTTGCAATTCTTCAATCTGCTATTAAAAATTCAAAATCAATAAGTGAGTATCAAATGTAATTATTTAAATAGTACTTAAAAAATGTACATTCCTTTTATGTTTAAAAAATTAAACATTTTGATTTAATCATTTTTAAACATTGAAATATTTAGGTTTAAAAAAATGGAATTTAAAATAGTATTTATTCTTTTGTTATAATATGGTTTAATGATATTATTATAAATGTTTACATTAGGTTTAAGTCATCAGATCTGCAATACAAATCAAACAAAATATATTGTAAAAGATGATTCTATTATTACAGAAAATGTAAAATCTATCAAATCTATTGGTAATAATTTAACATTGAATGAATCTGACATTTTACATACTAACGATGGATATTTTAATAATGTTGAAAGTTTAAACGATATTTCCATATCAATCAAAAATAATCTTGGTAAAACTACTATAAATGGTATTTTAAATAAAAACATCTCATCAGGTAATGTTAGCAATGCACTAATTGAAGATATTTCGAGTTTTGATGGATCCATATTGAATTCAATAACACCCAACTTTCAATTAATCAATGACAATAAATTTGATTCCCTGAACGGATTAAATTTAAATGATGCCAAATGGATGACAAATGTCGCAGAATTTTCAAGTTGTGAAGAATATTTTACATGTTCAGAAACAAATTCTAAATATATTGGCAGTAATAAAGTGGATAAGGATGATAATTTATCAAAAATAAGTGTACATGACTTGACAAGGTACTTTTTTTAGATTTAGTAGCAAAATTATTGTTGTATATCAGAGATTCCCAAAACTTTTTATAGGTGCAACCCACTTTTGAAAATATTTAGAATTGTTTTTTTTTTGGTTTTCGGTCATTGAGACCATACCGCTAAACAAATTTCTCTCCATCCATCTCTATCTTCTGCCGCTATTCTCCATGGTATGATCGCTATTCTCTGGTTTGATGCTTCTCACGTCCCTTTTCACGCAGTCTTCCCACCGTAGGCGTGGTCTTCCTAGGGGTCTCTTACCGACCTGGTTCTCTTCAATTGTTCTGACTATAGATCCCACTCTCTGCCATGCATGTCCTGCCCACGTCAACCTCCTTTTCTTAATTTCATTCGCAATGTTCGGTCTTTGAAACAATTCCTCAAGTTCTTTATTATGACGTTTACGCTACTCACTTGTGTGTGTGTCGATGCATGGGCTGTAGATTTTCCGTAGGATTCTCCTTTCAAATACCTGTAGTCTAGTTTCTTCTGTTTTTCTAAGTGACCATGTTTCTGCGGCATACAGTACTATGGGTCGTATTAGAATTATATTATTTAGAATTATGTTACCCACCTAAAACATTTATTTATTTTTTTGTAGTATTTAGATAGTTAAAATATTAACAATTTATTTTAATAAAAATAATATCATATAAATGTAATGTCCTCACTCTCGTTGGGGGAGTTTTGTTTATTTTTACGAGATCTCGAGGACTCGACCTCGGTGTGTAACACTTATTATTGTAGAAAAGGCTACCTTATGTGGAATAAAACAAATATTAAAATATCAATATCTTTTATTTCGTAAGAAATTTAGTAATAATGGTGAGCGAGGTCGGTGGTAAGTAAATGTTTCGCAGGGACCGTTGATTGACTTCGAACACTCCTGAACACTGCCACTGTTACTGGCTAGTGGTACTGCCACACTGTCCTTCTCACCATCGACGTCTTTTATATTCTCCGTTATTTTTTTGGTCACGACCGAAAACCCTTAATCGGTATTTCATTCGCCCCACCATAGGAGCAATGTACCATGTCGCATATGCCAATATGCATATACGCAATCGTTACATAAAGTATGATTTATTTGGTAAAATAATGTTATAAATATTTATTAGTTGAAGATGAAGGGCGTGCTTGTTATTGATTTTTCTTATAATCAAGTGATATATTATAAGTGTGTCAGCACTGCTGTGCACATGGTTCGATTGGCATGGACGGGTGGGGAAACCAGTAGTATGTGAGAGCGAGTTCATTGGTGTGTCTCTGTGTTTCAGAAATATATAATAAATGTTTGTACTTTGTTTTTTTTCCTATTACGTTCAGTTAAATCAAGCATTGCGTTTATATATTATTCGTTTAAATTATTTCAAGAAAGATAACTATATTAATATAGTTATAATATTTACTATATTAATAAATGGTTATATAATATAATTTAATAAGTGAAAATAATTTTTTTTTTAACAGGTCCAGTTCTAAAATGTCTGTGGAAATACATAATTCAGAAATAAACCATTATGAAAGTTCTTTTGGTAAATATTCTTAACATGTAAAATTGTTTATTTAAATTTATCTAATTTAATATTTTTCAAATATAGATGGAACTAATTGTAATTTAACTGAAATTTCAAACGATTATGATACGGATTACATAAAATATAATTTAAGAAAGTATGGTATCCATCCAGGACCTATAGTTAGCACTACAAAACAACTTTACATACGAAAATTAAATAGAATAAAAAAAAATCATTCTGAATTCAACTATGATGATAAAAATTGTGATATTTCTTTAGGTATATTAAAAAAAAAAAACTTAGTTTTGACTACTAAAAGTTTAAATGTTTTGTTTTAATTAGAATATTCATACAGTATTCAGTTGATGGAAGTTTTGAATAATGATCAATGTGATACATGGAAAAAACTTTTAAAAAATTGGAGTACTTTAGAAAAAGACATAATTTTAAATCGTAGTGGTTCTTCATTTACATATTTGTTATTAGACCCTCGAATTACAAAAAATTTACCAGCAAGAGTTGATTTAATCAACAATTCTATTGAAATATGGCGGATATTTATTAATTCAATATTCTATGTTGGTAAAGGAACAAATTCGAGGCCTCATGCCCATATCAGAGAAGCATTTAATTGTTGGTTCACAAAATCTGATAAGAACTTTAATCCAAAGGTAAATATTGTAAAAAATTTTCTTAAAAGGTTTTATATTAATAGATATTTACAGATAAAATATATTTTGAATCTTTGGAAAGAAAAGATGGGCGTAGTATGTGTTCAGGCATTTCATAACATAACGCAAAAAGAAGCAAATATTAGGGAAGCGATGATGATCGAAACAATCGGTATAAATAGACTTACTAATGAAAAACATGGAACATACTATTACAAATCAAAACACTGGGAAAAAGATAAACGTTGTAAATTAGGATGTTATCTACTGTATCGTGCAATGAATGTGTTTTTAGCTGATGGCGAACGTCAATTACAACCAAAAGATTTGACATAATATTTGACGTTTGATTTTTAACAAATTATATAATTATATAATCAGAGTTAAAATTTACATAATTCTTAATCTTTTAATTTAGATACAAATTATATAAAAAACAAGTAATTTTATATCATTTATTATTTGTATAAATTTGTAAATTACTCAAATAAAAATTGAATTTTTATCATTATAAATCATTGCATTCATTAAAATGATTCTGGAGTTTGGTGTATAATTTACGATTATATTCAGGATCACAAATTTTCAGGACGCGCTGTATGACATTAGAAATCTATTTAGGTTGTAAATCTGTATGGAGTTCGAAAAAATTATTTTATTTGAATAATTCATTTGAGGCATGACCACTGAATTTTGCATATAATAATTGAATATGAATAAAAATACTTTGTAAAGATAGAAATATATACAAATTATACATTAAATTTTTCAATTATTTTATTCGCTATCTTATAACAATTAGTTTATTACAAATAATAATTTGAATTCAATTGGTCATAAATTAATTAATCATAAAATTGTCCATATTATATGCCACAAATTATACGCATTAGTGAAAACCGGAGTAAAATTTGTTCAGTACAGTTACTGAGAAAATCGTGTATAAAATTTGTACTGAACAGACACAGACGAGAATGCAAAATAATGAAAACGTATTAATAAAATCACAATATTTTGTTCTACTGAAATATTTTGTTTTTATAGACTAATAATAAATCGGTCATTATAAAATGTCAGCTCCACATGCATAAACAACAAAATAAAATTTTTAAATTTAATATGGCAAGAATAAGATTTTTTAGGATTTTTGATAGGAGACACCTTCCTCCTGTATCTACATTGATATCACATGGGCAATATTGGATCTTAGCCCCACCCCAAACGAAATTCCTGGCTACGCCACTGTTGTACTTTGTACTGAATTTTTTTTAATAAAGTCGTCTTATTTTCTAATTTTATATTAAGTGTTTTCAATGATCAAAGTTCGTGTTGAAAAATGAGCCTCATCCCTCCATGACAGAATCATTTGCCTCCACTGTTTGATATTGATTCTTTCAACAAGTGCTAATAAGTAATATTAATTATTTGAATAATGTTATACATTTTAGTTATTATTGAAAATACGAAGATGTATATCAAATAATTAAAATTTAAAATAATAACCATCTAAATCACAGTTGTCACTTAATTAATCATTATGCATTTTGCAAATACATAAATCAGTTCATGCAAATCTAGATGGTTTTTAGTTATTCAAATTTTAATTTCCCAGTTTACATGTTTACACTACATTAATAATTATATTAATTATAATTTATTAACAATTGTTCAAACTATTAGCAAACTGTTTTAATATTATATATATATATATATTTAATAAAATGTAATTTTGTTTATTGATTACAAGTACAATCAATTAAGCTTGTCAAATACTTTTACAAATTACAATTACATGTTTGACAGTAAAAATATATTCCAAAAAGATGAAAATTAAAATTAATTATTTTTTATATGCTTAATAATACTTAGACATAACAAAAAATCATTTTCTAATTTTTCCCAAGAATTATATTTTGATATATGTTTTAAAATGTTTATTACATCTGATTGTTGAGCCAATTTAAGTCCATTGTATTTCAAAAATACACCCAAATATGACTGTAATAATTCAAAATTATTATTATTTGCAGACACTTGTTTTATTAATTCTAAAAATTTAACCATTAAATTAACATTTCCACCGGCTTCAGGTAATAACCCTCGTATTTCATAATTTAATGTTGATGGTCCTATCAATTTCAATTGTTCAAATAAAATTTGATAATCTTCGAATGTTTGTGCTTTAATTAGTTGTTGGGCGAAAACTGTTTGTAAAAGATTTTCACAAACCATTTTATTATCAGAATTATTTTTAGCAAACAAACTTTTCATGTCAAATTTTAAATCCATTGATTCAATTGTAGGTAAGAAAAACGGAGCTCTAACTAATTTCTTGGGTTGTGAAGGCTTATTTCGTTTTTTAATACAATCTAAATTCAATAAATTTTGCCATCTAGCATCATCTAAGCCACTAGTAGTAAGAGAATTTTCAATTTGTTCTTTTTGTACTTCAATTAATGGAATAAATTGTGTTTTTTGATCCTCTTTTGTAACAGCACGTAAACTAATATGAGTGTATAAGGTTTTATTGAGCCATAAATATATGCCTAGTCGATCCATATGCACTGTAGCTAAGTTACTCCCAGTAGGTGAAAATGTCAATGAAATACAAGGTGTATCAACCTAAAACAAAAAAAAACATTTTTATTATATTAGCCATGCATGACAAAAATTAATCTTATTTTATACTATATTATTTATATTATTGGGGTTAATATTCTAATATCAACTCTATATCTGCTGAAGACATATACATTAGATAGATTAGCAAATAATAATAATAATTAAATTCCATAACAGATATATGAAATAATTTATAGTGCTAAAATTATATGCATAGGTATTTTAAATAATTAATAAATAATATTGAACTGCAGTGATATTATTAAAATTTAAAATATATATCCATAGCGGCATAGGTATTTATTGTATTATATCATTTTGAGTGTATACATCGTGTTTAATTTTATTATTTTCATATTTTGTCCGCTAATTAACAATGAAAATAGAACTTTTATGGGAGAGTGAATATTTATTTATTATTAACAAACGAAAAAACCTTTATGTTTAATTTGTTTAAATTATGAAAATTTTAATGCTAACAAAATGTTGTGATAAAATCTTTTTTTTTGCTCTGGCTTCTAAAAATCGACCGATCTAGTAATTGAGTTTCCCATCCCTGCTCTAGAGTACAAAGTAAGAAAGATGGCATAGACATGTTTGTCAGTAAGGCCTTTAATTATAAAGATAATTCATACAAGTAACTAAATTTACTTTGAGTATATCAATCAATGATGACGTTGGAATTTCCCAAGTATGTATAGTCGAATCCATTGATGATGTAATTATCCACCTAAAATCTGGACTGAATGTCATATCAGTTAATGGACCGCGATGACCACTAAACTTTCTTATGATAATGCGTGTGTCTACATCTATAATGTTTATACTATAATTATCTAAAGCGACAGCTAGAAATGAACTTTCTGTATTCCAACTGAAAAAAGAAACAGCGTCATCTAGTTGTAATTTAAACAGTTCATCTGCAAAAAAAAAAAACCAACATTTAATATTTTTTGTATACATCGTAATTATAATTTAAATGTTTTAAATTAACATACTTAATTTTTTAAAGTTCCAGAATTTTAAAAACGTGTCTGAACCCCCTGACACCATAATTTGATTCATAGTATCTACAAAAACGCCTCTTACAAATGAATGAGCTATTGGACATCCATATGTTCCTTTATGCAAACCTGACTGAATGTTATATTTGTCTATGTAACCACAACTGTAACCAACTATTACAAAATTACCGCATTTTGTAAGATAAACACAAGTAGCATTTTGTCCGTGTTTGTTTTTGAATCGTTCATGACACAATTTATGTTTTCCCATTTTCTTATTATTAAAATTCCATGTCGTTATAATTGGTATGCCTTTATGTATTGCTATTATATTATCAAATTGTTTTTCACGTGTAATCTCCGAGGTAAATGAAGTTATTGATGGCATAATAAGGGGATCTGTCCATTTATTTCCACGTTTTTTCGAAATTTTACGATTATATGATGCACGTCCAAAACTTTTGTTTGCAGTCTCAGTAACTGTGTTAAAAATACGTAATGACGAGTCATTACCAGCACTTAAAATACTTGCTCCATCTTCACCATAAAAACGGATAAAAACTGGTTGCTTAGAATGTCCTTCACGTATTTTAAACAGACTGCCTGAACCATCAGGCGTATCAAAACGCCACATTTTTAGTGAATTGTCGGAAGATGAAGTGACCAAAAATGGTTCATCTGGTAAGCATTTCAAACCACAAACAGATGCATGATGGGCTTTAATAATTAAACTGTCGAGTTTGCCTTTTTGAAGATCCCAAACAAAAATGGACCCATTTGAGCTTCCTGATATCATTAATTGCCGTTTGATAAGAAAACTTATACCAGTAACTGAACCATGTTCTTGAATTAAAGTCATATTTGGTATATCATATTTTAAATTATGTAAAATTATTTTTCCATTTTGAAGTCCTATTGCAACAACATTTTCAGCTGGAGCCGGTTCTAAAATTGTAACACAATTATTCCAGCCTTCAAATTCATAAATTAAACATCCTGTGTTTATATTCCATAACTGTATTTTCCCTTCAATTGATCCAATAAGAATTTTATTGGTAAATGTTGGCGGATGACATACCGTTGTTGCAGTTATATTCAATTGAAATTCTTTGTAAATATTTTCAGTTTTAACATCCCAAACCGTAAGTATCCCTGTGTCATCGATTGATACTAAATTTGTTGCAAATGGAAACAATTTTATAAATGATGTTTGCCTATTAGTGTAGGTATGTTTTAATTGAACACCACGCCTCCAGGCAAATATTTTATTTCTACAACTGGTATATACAAGGTAACTGTCAGCTGTCAAACACGTAATTTCTGATTCATGTTCAGGGCTTACAGAAAGAAGCTGGAATTTATCAGAACTGTATGTATGAAATGCACGTCCAACACATGTGATTATTAAATTTTCTCGCCTACGATGTATAAAACGAGTAACAAGCGGAATTTCATTACTGACAAGTCCTAAAAAAAAAATATATATATATATTAATATAATCCAATAGAGAACTAACTACAGTAAGAAGACAATTGGCCCCTGTGAAAAAACTATGTATACTGACAATTGATCCGTTATCTACTTTACGTAGTTTTTTCTGATAATAAAAGAGGCATATTTTTTATTAGTTTAAGTTCCGACATGAACTTGCGAAGTGATCGAGTAGAGTTATCTGAGCGAGTATAGCGACAAATGATTTTCGTTGTTTTAAGTTAGTTGATAACAGATTATTATTAATTGTCGACATACATCGTTTTTTCAAGGGAGATCAATTATTGTCCTAAAACCGAAAAATGTATGAACCAACAAATCAATGAAAAACAGTATACACTCACCTAGTGATCGGTTCTGCAGAAATATTTTACTGGACGACATCGCTCAAAGTAGAATTCTACATATAGTAAAATATAACAACACAAATGTGTTTCCTTTTTGTAACAACAGAAAGACTATAGAAAAACACGTGTACTCCGTTTCGTTTACATACAAATCACCGCTATACCACAGATAAGATAATTTATGTATTATCTTATCTGTGGCTATACCATGCGATATCTAATCTGTGATAATACGGTAAGCACCACGGTTTAAAATATACTATACTACTACCACAGATAAGATTTTATCTTATCTGTGCTACTACTATACTATATACTTATATATAATATAAAGTATATTTTAAACCGTGGTAAGCACGGACTACACAAGATACACCACAGAATAGATTAATAATATCATAGAGTTCAATGGATATACCTAAGTCCGTGACGGTAAGACATTTATCAGTATAATATCACGGACACGGATCTCGGATGTAATCATAGACATAAACAACTAGACCCCCCTGATATCGTATGGTTATAACCGAATACCGCGCTCGCGTAACCAATCGGATAAACTATTTTCGAACCGTCCCGTTTTCACGACGTCACATTACTACTACTGGAAGTTAGCCACGTTCTGCAGAGATCCCGGGGGAAAAAAAAACTTAGATTTTACCGCGTAAACTAGACGATAAGAATTTTTATTGTTCTATAATCGACGCGGGTGTTTGTGCAGTCGTACGATCAGTATTCAATATTCGTCCTTTTCACTTCGAAACGTTTCGTTCAAAACGAACGCGTACATCATAATATAAAACACGTCGGGCTACGGACATTTGTAAAAAGTAAATACGAAAAAAAAAAGAAAAAATTCTAATCGTTTGTATACGGCCGTCCCGTATCGCAATGACGCTACGAGTTAGGTTATGAGCCGTGCTCAACGCATACGATAATTATTGTACGGAAGACAGAACACGGTCTTGAAATATCGTCTAAAGCCGCGGTACAGAGTATCGGTTTTCTTTTTTTTCCCCCACTTCAAAATCCGACCTATTCTTTGTTGCGTTCGTTTAGTAGCCGTGCATTTTGAGAACCAATTGCAAACAACCTTTAAGAAATTATTACCAACATCAGCTTGCAGGAGTATGTTTCACACAATATTGTTTATCGGTCATATACTGTTTTACATACGGGTTGTTACGAGCGTCGGCCGCCGTCCGGGAGCGATGTCGAACAATAATAATTGAAATTTTTTTTTGTACGTTTTATTCCCACTGATCGTCGTCAAGATTAAACGCGGTGAACCGTTTCGATTCTCGTCGACGGACGTACGTTTTTTTGTGAGGAATTGTAAAACAAGTGAGTGGTGGTCAATCACGTTTTCAAAGAGCCGTTGTTACCGATTCAGTATGTTACGCGTACCTTGCCGCCATTTAGTTTCGTTTGCCCGTAAAAAAAAAAATACTAGATTGTAGATGACGAATAACGCCGCACCGATCGCAATTTATTGACACACAGCGGGCGGGTGATTTTTAATCGATTTTGGCTACCCGTTTTAATAATTATTCTTGACGGGTTTACAACGTAATACTTTCCGGTCGATCGGTTATTATACTGACTGAACAATAGCAGCAGCGTACATTCAGATTTTTATATTTTGTACCGTAACTCGAGTGCGTGTGCCAAATCGTTTCGGTTCGGTTTTCACACGTTCGTTCGCCCTCGATCCGATTGTAAACTTGTCTGATCGTTTTGATAATTTTGGTTTTTTTTTTTTTTTTCAGGTCTGTTCGATGTCTTCGAAAAAAGTGTTTAACGTCAAAGACAAAGTCTTTGCGAAAATTCGGGGTTATCCTGCTTGGCCGGCCATGGTGTCTGCTGTTAGAGCCGATACTCCATCACGATTAAGATACGGTGTATATTTTTATGGAACTGGCGAGCGTGCCGAGTGCAAACCAGAGGATCTCTGTCCGTACGAAGAAAACAAGGCTAAATTGGGAAAACCAAATAAACGTAAATATTTTGCCGAAGCTCTCTTACAAATTGAAGATAGTTCTGGGACTCTGGTGCTGCCCGACGAAGAACCTGAAGTGTTTACAGCACCGAGTAGCACGAGTACTGTAGAACAGGTACCGCTCGTAGATTACGCAGTAGACGATACCAAAATCGAAAAAACAAACGAATCCAATTCGGAAAGCGGAAAGAAGTTAACAGTGGACGAGTCGAGTTCACCCAAAGCAAAAAAGGTCATTGGCCCAAAAAAGAGTTTGGGCATTTCGAAAGGAATCAAGAGAAAACTTTCTGATGTCAAACCTGAATCCTGTGCAAAGAAGTCCTTGCCAACTAAGTTAAAATGTTTAGACATCTCGAAGTTCAAGGAAAATAAAAGAGGACCCATAGTGTTGGTAGAAACATTAAATAATAGTATATTGGAAAGAGCATTAGATAACGCCAAACAGGTTAGTAAGATTAAATTTCTGTTTAATATAGAATAGAATAAGGGTTGAAGAAAAAGGTTTCAATTCACTAAAATCTTTTTTTTTGTATTTGTAATAGTAATCTATTTGAATTTAAAAGGACTAGTATATCTATAATATGGTATGTATATAAAAAGGCTGGGAGTTGGTATATTATTAAACGTACTACTGTGATTAACGCGATTGCCTATAATGTCTATATTGTAATATGATTACAATATTAAAATTGAATGTGTCTTTATTAGTAAACGGTTTTATGTCTATATTATAAAGTGATGAGTACCTACCTCAAAGTTTTAAATATATAAACTACTCGGTTCATTGGTGTAATAAAATGTATAACGGAACATTAATTGTGTGAACGCTAATCCATATAGGAATCCTATAAAATAAAAATATCAATAATTGTAATAATTGTATAGTCTAATATTATAATATATTTAAATATTATGATTTACAGAGTACAGAGACTACAGATAAAAATGTTATAGCCGATGAAAAAGTTCCTGAAACGACTGATAATAAACTCGCAGAAACTCCTAACACAACTGCTGAATCACCCGCTCTTGAATCTAGTAGCGAGCTGTTGTTGGATACTAGTAAAACCACTAAGTCTGTATCGAAAGTAAAAGATAGCCCTAGTTCAAGTAGCGAGATATCTTCCGTTAACAGTATTAATGTAGGTCATGTATCACGTTCTGGGCGTAAAATTAAACCAAAAAAATATTCTGACTACGAGAATGATATTGAAATGCCGAAACGCGCAAGAATGAGCAAAGAAAATTCTAAAAGTTCCGAGAAACAAAATAATAGCACTGAAATCGATAATTCATCAGAACAAAATGTTAAGCCTAAAGGTAAAATATTAGTTATTTATCTTTTATCTATTTATAAAATGTTCTACTATTCTTCAAAATAACTATACTCTATTCACGTTAAGAATCGTACTCGGCGCAACCAGTTTTTGGCGGCAGCGGTCTGGCAATACCCATCCGTTCTCCTAAAGAATCAACCACCTGTTTGTTTACTGATGATGTGTCTCACTGTTGTCGATCTCTCTTTCAGCTATGTGTACTGTAATCATGTGCGTTTGCACATTTTAAGTCATTTGTGAACAGTAGACTCATCGGTGGTGCTGTTCCGAAGCCCATATGTCTAGTATAAGTATGGTTCTTAATTCGAACAGAGTGTAGCTTAAAATTGATGATCAGTTTTCCATAATTCTATTGAATAAGTAAAGCTGTCGATAAAAATGTGGCTTTTTTCTACAGACTTGAGGGGAGTGTGGGTTTAAAAATTAAATTTTTTTCCACGCTTCTTTTTTATACTTTCATTTTTTGTTATAGGCTATTAGATTTTAATATAATGGTAGTCGTATTTAATGAAAGTCACAACATTTGATTTCATAATTTTTTATACAATTTTACAAAATATATTAATTATAGTAAATATGACTTTGAAAAATTTTTTAAGAGACAACAACTTATAATACCTAGTGGTAAAACACTATTGCACAAAGGTCCAAAGCAAAATGTCCGACATCCTATTTGATTTTTGTTTATTGAAATATTAAATGTTTTGTTACTTATTTTTTTACGTGTGTATACACTGATTTATTTAAAATATAATTTCTGTATGTTTAAAATGTATTTATGTTTTCAGACACAGTTTCAAATACAGAGACTAAAAAGGCGTCGAAAACTGCTGTTGTAACGCCGGCGGTACATGTAATACATGACATTCCAGCCAAAGAAATTCACCACATAAGCAGCCAAATTAATGATGAGAGTGAATTACCAAATTCGCTAAAAGAAATCATGATTGAAAAATTGACAGACTTAGAAACCAAATGGAAGAAAACATTGCCATCGAAAGTGGAGAATATCGACGTGTTACATACAGAAATTGACCTGTTGGACAGTGTACATAAATTACGTTTAGCTTTGCGAACCGATACTGCTAATTATGACACAGCATTAGACATGTTGGAGCAAATAAGCGAGTTACAAATTAAACCGTTGATGTTAAAGAAACACCAAGAAATTGTCGAAACCATAAGGAAAGTGACAAAGTATGTTGGTAATCCAGAAGAATGGAAACTGAGTGATGAGGAGGCCATTAAGCATACTGAAAAGGCAAGTCAAATTCGACGTAAGGCCGATGTTGTGCTCAATAAATTTGCATCGCTGTTCACTATACCCGACGGGCAATTGTTTGAAGAACATTTTAAGAAAGAAGTCGCAGAATTTTTCTCAAAGACTAAAAATTTGGCTTGTGAACAGATATACGGATTGACTTCAGAAAGTTTTAAGTAATTCTGTTTAGCTTTGATGAGGTGACCAATATTTTTTATAAGTACATACAAGTGTTACAGTGATTTTCATATTAATTATATTACAATTTTTTTTTTTCTTTTTTCTATTAATTAATTTTGTATCCATAATTATCATTAGTTCTTAATGATTAATACTTTTTAGTATTTATTAATTAGTTTAGTGAGTATTCAATATTCATAAGATGTACTAATGTTTTTTTTAACATGCATGTTATGAAAAATATTGATTTTTTTTTTTTTTTTTTTGAAACCTTAAGAATTAAAATGTTTATTGTATACACTTTGCTTCCTGTTAGAGATGATAATATATACGTATTATCATCTGTATTTTATTTGTTAAGACCAAAATTTTGTTTCCGAATGTATATTTACTAAAAATGTATCGACGTTTACATACATATTTTCTTAAATTTAATATTACGACGAAGTCAAATCAAATTTAAGTAAAAAGTACTATTGATACAAAATAACTATAAGAAGAACATTACCATATTATAATATTTATGTAGAGATAATAATTATAATAATTAAACATTGTTTTATCAAAAAACAAAAATGTTTGATTGTTCTGTTTTTTAACCGATATATAACAATAAAGATATTTTGTACAATATATGTAACCGATTATTATTTTATATATATATATATATATATTTATATTGTGTTTTTTGAAAAATATAATTGCAAAAAAAAAATTTAAGAAACTATCTCGTTAATAGAACGATGGTAGTGTTTTGAGGAAACTCGTATTATGTGTGTATAAAAAAAAAAAAAATTATATATAAGAGATTTAAAATCAGTTTATGTAATATTTTATGGACAAACTAAAATGTTTGATGTAAACGTTTATAAGATAAAATAGGTTCTCTGTGTGCTCTGTTTTTTATTAATTTTAGTTTTATCAAATACGTGGAATTGTTCGAAAACCGTATTTCGCGTGGAATGCGCGCAGTACAGAATGGCGACGGACTATTTTTCATTTGAACTCGCCGAATCGACATTTCGTAAACGTCATAAAAATCGCCAAATTTATTATTTGTTCATTAACGTCATCGAATAAGTGAAGCCACATTGTATTTTGAAGTCTCTAAATATTTGTAAAAAATAAATTATTATTAGTGTTTTCCGGTGTATTTGAATTGTAAAGTCGGATCGTTACGACCGTGTGTCAAGGACGCCTGATAAACCTTACCGGTTAATATTCTAATATTTAATATTTATCCGTAAAGTCATCTTGCGATGATCGTATACAGATTTTTTAATATATTTTTTAAATCTATTGTTCTGTTAACATAACCTGCAAAACGTCAAACATCTATTATCTCTCGATCAGACCACCTGGGATTCCGAAATTTGAAAATAATATTGCTAATATATTGTAATATTCGTCGAGGTATTTAAATTCGAACGCGTTAATATTGTTCGTAGATCGGACTTCAGAAACATATTCACTTAAAACGTTTTACCTCGGTATGCAGACGGTTCATTGTTTTTAAATGTGTCCACTTAAAATGTGTTTTAAACACAAGATTGTACGCGGTTAAAAGTTAATTAAGCAGTTTAAAACGTTTATCTGTTTTTCGATAAGTACGCAGTTCTAGATAAAATCGTAGAATTTTAATTGTGTAACGAATAATTGTTTCTCGAGTGTCTGTCCGCGGAACATTGAGACTTCCGATTGCTTCGTTCGATCACTGTATTAGTAATTTTTTTTCTGTTCACAGTAATCGGAGGAAAGACGGTGCTATAGAAAATGAACAAGTCCTTAAAGTGAGTTACGAATATCGACGAAACAAATGCAAAAATTATTAATGTTTTATTTTCAACGAATTACGAAATTATTTATGATCAATTGGACAACAATTATTATTGTATTTGTCTTAGGCCTGGAACAATTGTGGGTTGTGGTAATCCGTTATTGGACATGACAGTTGTCGGAGATCAGAATTTATTAAATAAATACGATCTCAAAAATAACGATGCCATATTGGCTGAAGAAAAACACAGGCCGCTCTACGAAGAACTGATGAGTAACGAGAAAGTAGAATATACTGCTGGTGGTTCAGCTCAGAATTCTTTAAGAGTGGCTCAGGTATTTTTTAGTGATTAGCTAAAGTAAATGAAATTACATTACGTTTTATTTATAATTATTTTTAGTGGGTTTTTAAAGAACCCAACGTAGCAGTGTTTTTTGGCGCCGTCGGTAAAGATAAGTACAGTGACATTTTGAAACTTAAGGCTAACGAAGAAGGAGTAAACGTTAAATATCAGTACTCATCGGAAAAACCAACTGGTAAAAAGTCCAATTCTTCATTGACTTTTGAATGAAATTTAAAAAAATATATATATATACTTAAGTAATTAATTTTTTTAGGTACGTGCGCTGTCATTGTGACAAACAATGGTAAAGATCGATCCTTATGTGCTAATTTATCAGCGGCACAGACTTTCACTGAAGATCATTTGGATGTTCCAGAAAATAAAGCCATTATTGAAAACGCCAAGTTTTATTTAGTTACAGTAAGATTTCAGATGTCGAATCTTACAATTTATACCAATTAATGTTTTATTTTCGGTATCTCTATGTATGTAAATATATGTCCAGTGAACTGTTTTATGCATGGTGTAATTTATTTTTGTTTTAGGGTTTTTTTTTACAAGTTAATGCGAAAGCTGTTCAAAAATTAGCCAAGATTGCCTTCGAAAGGAAGTGTCCATTTTTATTTAATATGAGTGCTCCGTTTATTTATCAATTTTACATGGAATCCGTTATGTCAATTTTCCGTTACGTTACTATTATCGTTGGAAATGACGAAGTTAGTAATATTTTACGAGGCTTAATCCAATTCAAATATAATAAATTTTTTTCAATTCTAGGAAGCCAGAGCCTTTTCAGAGGGACACAAATGGAATTTAGACAATATCGAAGAAATCGCTCGTAAAATAAGTACATTCGAAATTGGAGAAAATGGTCAACATCGGTTAGTTATTGTAACTCAAGGCGAAAACTCCGTTATTGTGGTTCAGAGTAAATATTTGCACTATTTTAATGACTATTTAGTGATATAAAATTATTTTATAAATTAAAATAAGATAATATTAGCTGATAAGTAATTTGTTTGTATGTATGTACATACGTATTAAAAAAAACTAAATTATAAAAATTGTATTATATACTATAAACCTAATATCACATATATTTCGACAACTACTAGTGATGAAGATGACAACACAGTGTAAACAGTCACAAGGTCTCAAGCATATTTTAATATAAAAATTGTAACAGTATTATAAGTTGTTATAACATTTTTTGTGTATTACATTCATTAAATTTTTTAAACTCTCCTTTGTTATGTACTACAATATTGTCTTAAATTTTTCTTAGATGGAATTATTACACAATATCCAGTTAGTAAAATTCCAGTAAGTGATATCGTGGATTCAAATGGAGCCGGCGATGCATTCATTGGTGGTAAGATTACTTTTCATACAAAACAAAATCATTTTTTTTTTATACATATTAATAAATATTTATTTTTGCCTAGGATTCATTAGTAAATACGTTTTGGGATGTTCAATTGAAGAATGTGTCAAGTCTGGAATAAATGCTGGATCTTATATTATACAGCGACCCGGAATATCTAAAGGAGAATCATTCGTCATATAAGAACGAATTTATGATTTTTTTTTATCCGACAATTATTCAATTGTATAACGATTGTAAATGAGCAATGGAAAGAGTTACGCTTATTACAGTTGAACACAAAGTATTCTAAAATATTATGTTGAATTACAATTGATTATTTCTGTTAAAAATCTGCATACTTTTTATTTAATGTAATATGAATACATATTACATAACTTGATCAATAAAATAATATAAGAACTACGTACATTCTGTCCAGCAAGTGAATGCACCATGGCCAAAAGAAAATTGGTCCATTTGGCGACCGCTTGACCATTGCCTTCTCTTGCTGTATATCATTTACAAAACAATAGAAAAAGCTTACACGAAGATATTTCTTCAAAGCGGTAATTAAATAATGACGTTTTACTGAAAAAAAATACACTGAGTTTATCAACTTTTATTGTTGAATTATCACAAAAACTTACAAATACATAAAATATAATACATTTGAAATTTGTACACAGAAAATTGTTGGTACATGTTTATTGTTTTAATAATGATATTAATTTTTGAAAACTGTGCAAATGAGTTTCGTCCAATCCAATATCATTGACATACGTGGAAAAATTATGTGCTAACAATACAGCGCAAGTTTTAACATATATTGTTAAATACTCAGTCTTCTTTGATTTTTGAAAGTTAAAATTTTTGCTCTGAAGTTCCAGTTGATTTTTTAAATCCAAAATAGCGCTAACGATTTGTCCAAGTTGTTCTCTGACTACACCATACTCGTCCTCTTCTAATGAAACGGTGGCCAAATTTGAAAGTATGAAACAACACCAAACCGTTATTTCAAATTCTTCTAACGTTTTTTCTTTATCCAACGGTCCAAAAAAGTAATTGTACACGTGAAATTTTTCAAAAAACCTGAACAGATTGCTCTGTTTACATTTACTTTCTTCGTCGCGCTTACCGTCGATACCATTCGTTTGTATTAATCTCGCGTTTGGTATATTTCGGCGATTAATTAATTTTGGTGGTAAGTGTTTCACTGAACTCGTCATGTCTTCTGTGGTACGTCTGATGTTATTTATACAAAAATTAAATATGATTTTCCAACTCTGTGGAACGTTTCCCGCAAAACTCAAATTGAATATTTCCTTTCTTCGTTTCGCATCATTTATTGTGGCTTGATACAAATCATACAGTGCCAACGACCTTATAATCTTGCACTCGTTGTTCAAAGCGTCAAGTAAACAATCGTGTTGTTTCAGAGTGACAATAGGAAATATAACGCGTTCCGTCATAACCAAGTACACAATGTGCTCGAATGAATAAAACAGGTACAGAACGAATGATATTGAAAACCACAGGAGTACGAAGAAGTAAGTGCTGTTACACGTTTCAGGTTCGATTACGTAGAGCGGGACAGATATAAACAACACGTAACGGAATGATTTTTTCATCGACCTCACTACAGTGTCTGAAAGTTTGGCCATAAACATCGAGTACTTTGTAGTTTGTATGATTGGAAAGTGAAAGTCTCGTTCAAAGTATACGTTTTCATAATGGAACAGAGCACCGGCCACGGCACATCCAATACCGAGCGAACGCCGCATTTTTTCAACGTTAAAAAACGGATTTATACTGGACAAAATCAGCGCACTAACCGAACACACCGCGGCGAGAGACACGGTTTGAAATGACAATCCTTTTGCGATCTTGCCGAAACGATTTGTACTGGGCACATTTGTTCTTAGATATTTTCGAGATACGACTATTATGAACGAAGATATAGCTATTAAAATAACCGGTAAATACAATACGGAATACACGTTAAACGTGAAGCTGAGTATCGAACGGATTGACAATACGAACGACGTTACACACGTGAGTAACAACGAATTGAATATGGATTTGAGAATTCTCGCGAAAAATATGTTTGAATTCGACGTCATTATGGTTGATTTCCCGTAATTTTCTATTTAACAAAACATTTTACACGGTCTTCTATAAAAAACAACGTTTGTTTTACGATATATACTTTTAATAAAAACTAAACTCGGCACACACCAACGGAATCACAAAACTGAAAACACACCGACCCGTGAGCCGTTACAAAATGTATAAAAAAAAAAAAAAAACAAATCGAAGTTTGAGTGTACGCAAAAAAGCGGTGGTTTAGTTACGCCGGGATTTCGCGGTTATATTGATACCGCGTTTATCTCGACATCGGTTTTAAACCAAAGACGCTGTTTGAGAGTTTTCAAAGAAGTTCTATATTTTGTTGAAAAATTGTGTACGGACAATTAGACCTAACGTTACTTTCATCCATTTATCCGTTGCGTCGTTGGCGGCGGCTGGTATGGAGGGGACGGGTGTACTACTTGGTAAGGGATCTAATTGATCCATCGGGTTTTTGGGCGTTAAACCGTGGGCATACCAAGAATTTTTTTAATATTATTATTCATATCAACACAATCAACATTTTTTTTTTATTTATGATCTATTACTGATTGTTGAACGCCTCAACGTTGGTCAGTCAAATGCATAATGTTTAAAAAAAATTTAAATTTTTTAAAATCATTTCTGTGAAAAATTATTTTATTGTCGTGTAAATTTTACGTCCAACATGCATTCTTCGTTGAAATTTACGTTGACTGCGATTTTTTTAGCTTCGTGTGAGTACCTTCCGAGCGTTTTAAACCGACATTTTGTATTTGACGAAAATATTTCGTATAGGCGTGTCTGATCCCGGGACACGATAATGTCTAACTCATCGTAAATCGGGAGTCTTAATTTAAGATCGAAACGATTGTTTCGGTACTAATATTGGACAATAAATGTTTTTATCGGACAATAATATTGTTACCAAATAAAACAATTCAATTACTTTTCGGGCGTTTATTATTTCAGTGTGCGGAAGTTTCGAACTCAATAAGAAGGACACGGAATGTAAGATCCCTTTAGTGATCCGCGGGCAGTGGTATTCTTGGGAAAATGGCCACAGCACGACAACTGACATCAGTGCGACGACTATGACCAATCGAGGCAGTTGCATAAGATCGATGGAAGAAAATCATGTGAATTTCACATTCGTTTTTCAAAAACATGAGCCGGTTAGTGGTGGCGACTGTTACACTTGTGTTAAATTTATGGTACGCACCGTTAATGTACTGGATAAAATGGAGAGTGAGTAATTTTTTTATTATTTCTAAATGTTTACAAAATGTATTTGAATGTTGAAAATGTTTAAGGCGTTTGTATGACATTGAATCCTAACGAGGACGAATCTCCTGATAAAATTTGCCAATTTCAAGACACTCAACTGCACACATTATTCTCGGAGAATTATATACCTGTAAACTGTAGGTCTAGTCTTGAAGGCGTATGGCAGTTTGCTTATCAGGTAATATAATTTCAATGCTTTTCAAGTTTTTATATATAGTAAAGTATGATTAATAAGTAATAATTTAGAGTGGCATTTTTTTTTTTTTTGTCAAACGGGTTAATAAATCGGGGATTAATCATTGACAATAGTCTATTTTAAAAAAAATAATAATTGTAGAATTTGGCTCATCGGCAAAACAAGTCTGCGAGTATTTTCCAAGTAGTATGTTCTGTATATGGCTGTAATAGTATCTTCTCGATTTGTATTTGTTTTACACGAGTATCAGAACTTAACTTTTTTTTTTTTTTCAATGTGTTTTTGTTGTTTCGAGTACCCAAAGAAAAAAAATCTTCTACTCTTCCAATTATCGACTGAGATAGCTGGTTGGATTTTTACACTTTATGGATACATGAGGATGTAATCAGATTTTGGTTAACATACAGTGTACATCTTACTTATATTTGACATGAAAACTTAATTTTTCCAAAATCTGGTTTTATGTCAACATTAATCTTGGTATTGGATTTCCAATTTATTTTAAAAATATATACGATTTTATTATATTAAATTATCAGAAACTCGAAAAAACAAGAATGATGTATACGCAATAATTCAGAATGTGTAAGTTGCGTATAAATTTCAAATGAATACAAATTATTTCCATAAGAAATGCTAAGTCGGAGTTCCTGACTTACATTATTGTTATTTTTTTATGAATTCTTTTAAAATTGGTGTGTTGGTAGAGTTTTGTATTTACCTCGATCGTAGCGTGTAGTTAAATTATTAATACTTATTAATCACTTTTTTTTCTTTATTACTTTATTACTTTGTATTAATTTTTATTTGGTGCTATTATTAAAAATTTAATTAAATCGATTATTTAATATTATATAAATTGTTTTTCTATAGAATCGTTTTCGTTTTACTGGTGAATGCAATAATCCTGAAGCACAAATCAAATCTTGTCAAACTGCTGGAACACAATTTTTAATTACTAATCAAAAATTTAATATAACTTATAAAAAATGCCCGGGTATGACGGGCACATTTGATGGAGGTAAGTTTCGTATATTATTTTAATTTACATTATAAAACAACATTTTAATACTTGTTTCTTGTTATTATTATTTTTTTTTAGTTGTTGAGTATAGTTGTTTAGGAGACTGGTTCGTGGATAAGAATCATTTCTTTGCTGTAGCTAATACTAAAGAGTCTCGAAAAGATGAAAAATATCGATGTTTCTTAAAAAATCGGGATGATGATTTGTACATCGGTGTGTCTATTACAGCAGAGTGTAATACACTTCAGACAGTAGAAAAAAGTCCAGAGAGATTACATATTAATCCTGGTAATAATTAATTAATTAATCGCGATTGAACATTAAATACAATAATATTAATCTGTTATCTATTTAGTAAGTTTTTAATTTTATTTATTTAATTATATTATAGTGAAAGCCGAAGTCGTGGAACCAGGTTGCCGATTACCTCAGAATTATAGCGGTGATTGGGTAAATACAGCCAATATGGATGCTGATGTATTTATTAATGAAACTCATGTAATTGAAACATGGTATCCAGATGAAGCTCGATTTAGACGTACAATATATGTATGTCGTGAACAGAGAGGATCTCGTTACATGATGGCCAGACTTACTGTTGATGGATGGTATGAAAAATGTGTATCTTTAAAGTGTTTCTATTTGATATTTATTTATTATTTTCGTTGTAAAGTCAAAAGGATTATGTGTGTTTCGACTTCGTACCGCGACACCATAATATTATTCGTTATAGAAGAGGTTTAGCATTTATTAAAGACAATTTCCATACCGTGTGTTCTTGGGTACAATTTCCGAACAAAGAAAACTGGAAATACGACATTTTTGTTTGTAAGTGTTTTTGTATTTGGAAATAGGAAATGATTTAGTGATATATTGTTATTGTTATATTTTTTTTTTTTTAGCCAGAACGCCCGTTCCTGTAAGATGTCCAGTTGCGGGCAAGTTCAACTTCACTCAGAAAGGTGATTTTTTGTTTGAAACACGTATCCTTGGTGGTGTTACGTTATCACCTCGTCCACAAATTACATGCAAGGACAAAATATCAGATTTTTCTGCTTGTAATGGCGATCAAAAGGAAATTACTATTGATGAATCATTCTGCCTTGATGTGGATCATCGTGGACAGCCCGTAGACATTTATAGCGATCCAGACTACCGATTACAGTGCATTGGTTATTGGAAGGAGAATTTAAAGTCATATTTAGTGACATACGATCCCCTTGATGCATCTAGCATGTATAAGTGCTGGGTTTACCAACGAGCTGATCTTAACCGTGTACTCATGTCACAATCTATAGGATCATATTGTGATCTTAAACAAGATGCGTTCAGTAGTAATTACACACAAGGTGCAACTGTTGCTGTTGAAATGACAGAATATGAGCGCGAACGTAAGTAATTTAGTATTAGTGCTAAATAAAGAAGATCGGAAAACAAAAATGTCTTTATATGTATTATAAATTTGTATTTTAGGTGATCAATGTCCAATGTATTTTGACGATGGAGCAAATCCATGGGTTCATGCAGACAATTATGTGCACGTATTTAAATATGGTCGATCATCTACGCTAATTGTGTCATCGTGTATGCTCTCAGTTGCTGTATTATTTACTATTCTGGTGTAAATTAAATTATGGACGATCGTAAATTTATCGTATATTTTCCAAATAGTAAATTCCCTACAAATATTTTATTACTGAATTTTTAAAAGAATTATTGGAATGCCTCACCAAGCTATAGCTTTATTCATACGAGCTATAGCTAATTTAATAGTTTTAGCAATCTAGCTTATAAGTATAGACGTACAGTGAGAATTGTCTAAGGTGGAATCTCTTTGGGCATCAAAAGCAAATTCGATAAGGCCGAGGTTTCTGTTTTATAGGGTAGTAAAAATATATTTGCAATTTGATTTTGAGACCGAAAAATTGTTCGTTTTTATCGAGTATTATACAGTCTTGGACAGTTTTCACTGTGTTTATTTATATATTTATTTTGTACGTTATGTTCTCAACATTTTTTTAAAGTTTATGATAGTGAATTTTCATTTTGTTTTTTAAAGGAAAAAACATGTTTATTTTATGAATATTAAAAGAAAAAAATTGATGTTAATAAGAAATTATTGTACTACTGAAAAAAAGGAATTTTGTAATCTCGACTCGTATTTTTCGAACATATTATTTGATTGTACATCGTGTAATCGAATTACGCAATCTCATGTAGAACATATTAAGGGATAGAAAAAAAAAAATTGTAAGCAAAATGTTATTTTTTGGTAATTTAATGTTGAATTTGTACTACCAAAGTATTTTAATATATGATCAAATGTATTATTTTTAATTGATTTACATGTATAGATAAAAACTATTTTATATTTTTATAACTAATAGTATATAACAGTATTAAACTCGTGTATAATATTCTATTATTTATAGTTCATTGTGTGTAATTTAATTGTGATTAATAAAAATGATCCGTCCATTTTTTTTGTGTTCATTAAATTGTTTTTAATGTTTTAACTAAATTTTTGACTAAATATAGTATTAAATTTTAAAATGCGAATGTCTTTTTTTTTTTTTTATAAGATTTGCAATTTGAAGACTTCAAGGCTTAAGCAATACCATATACGTACGTCTATATGTGAAAAACGTTAAATAGTATTACGGCGCATCGTACGTATGAACGGTGTAATGGACTTAACCGATTATTGTCGTAATAATCGTTGTAAATGTACGTCATATAATAAAGACTAAAATAAAACAGCGTACCATTAATACATGTTGGAAGGCACTTCAGACGATTGGCTCGTCAATCTTTAATGCGACAATTATTATTTCGCACAGTTTGTTTTCATATTTTCTGTGCTTAAATTTAAGTCGTTCATATACATATCTACAACTGTTTAACGTAGAATTTTTGATTTCAGGACTAATGATTACGATGTAATTATAATTTTGAGTCGTTATTTACGTATTATATTTTATAACAAATTAAATTATATAATAGGTATAGGCGGAGTAGTCGTATATTACGTATGTATACGAATAATATTATATATATATATATTTTAAAAAACATAAGCATTTTACTGGCTGTTTATTTACACGTTTGTTTAAAAATCTGAAGATATAAGAGGTAACTAATAAATTTCTTTGTGAAAAAAAAAAACATATTATATAATCAACACATGTTTAAAAATTTTAAATGTATAAATCGTAACAAAAAATAATTTGGCCGTGCGATGACGGCACGTATTACTCATACTTGCACGTCTCTCATCGAGATGGCCTAATAACAGTGAATTAAAATTGCACACCGCGGTAGTAATATGCGTATTATTATTATTATTATTATTATTACATGCAAGGTAGGTAGTTAGTATACATTACTATTCCCTAAAAGAATACAAATAAAAAAAAAAAAAAAAATAGGAAGTTAATTAAATACATTAATTATTATTTTAATATAGTAACTATTTAATAAAAAAAAAAAAAAAACTATAATAAGTAATACACGTTAAATTATTTCATATTATTATATATTAATTAATAATAATTATTGAAAAAAAAAAAAAAAAAGTACAATGGCAACTAAGTTTCTGAGAGACGACTGTTTTGTCATCACATCTCTTTTAAAATTAATTATTATTATATAATTTTAAATGCGCGAAATAATTGTGACGCGTATATTATATATATAAATATATATAAATATTTTTATACGAATTATACGCTACGAGTACAGACAGAGGCGCATTAAGTGGGGGGCAAAGGGTGCGTTTGCCCCGGGCGGCAATTTTTAGAGGGCGGCACACTGATCATGGACATTTGGAATTATATGTTTTAGTCTGTTGGAATTTTAATCTGTACTGTCATTGATTAAATATACATGTATATTTAATCAATGGTACTGTAAATTTAGGGGCGGCAAATTATATTTGCCCCCTTCCATCCCTAAATATTGATTCTTAATGCGCCCCTGAGTACAGATATCTGTTATTATTATCGAAACGGGTAAAAATATCAATGAAATTTACCCGTTTGAAATACAAAACGATAATAGCGAATAATATGTAATAATATACACCTCTCTTATGTTCGTTTAAATTTTTTATTTTATTATTATTTTTAATAAGCATAATAATAATGTATCTACATTTTTCCGGAATAATGTGATCCGATATTCGACGAAGGTCCTCTCATGTGCGGCTGGTGTTTTGCGGTGCCCGAGTACCGGCTGCCGGGTCGGGAGTGTACTATTGCGTAGTGATCGCTGTTGGTCGACATGGACCGAGTGGAATTCATCGTAGATCCACCCGACACGTATCCCGGCTTGCCGTTCAAAGAATACCTTGTTTGATGTAATTCAAATTAATATACAATATTTATATTAATAACAAATTACTATATAAATTGAAATAATCAATAATATATTGTATAAGTATTATTAATACGTATATATACATATGCATCCATACGGTGCTTGAATTGGAGATTTGGTGATCTTTTTTAAAAACAATTTAAAGCTTCTAATTTTATTGAACGCAACGCCGAGGACTGTAATGATAGGGACTCGTTTTTTTTATTATAACAGAAAAAGATTTAAGCCAAAATCGTTTTTTCACGTTTTCAGAGCGAAAATGATATTATAATTCGACGTTTTACATAATAGGTTCGTCACCGGTGAACAAATAGGTACAAAATCTTAAACGAAACGCTTTGACTTGTGCAGACCTATGCCTATCAACTGTGTCGAACCCGCTATTCGATTTATGCCGGTAGCCAATACGCTCAAACGGAACAACGAGATCAGGAAAGACTCCATTCGTCGTAATATTATAATGTAATAATTTATGTTTATTTTACTACGAAGAAATAACGATTATTCACGTTTGTATTATGAAAATTAATGTGACGTTTGATGTGTGTGTGTGTGTGTGTGTGTATGCCTCTTCACTATATAGTTTATAAAATAAATTTTTGAATCTTTGGGAACGCATTTTTTTTTTTTTTCAATCTTCTTTTGCTTCGCTATTGATTTTTTTCCAAATTCAAGCACTGTCTATAATATAACACGGATTACTGTTACAAAAAAAAAAAAAAAACCGTTCATTTTCGTATTCGGTAAGATTTGAAATCGTAAAATTAATAAAAACGTTTCGAATCATATATACGCAGATGACGTTTTCATTTTACAACGTCTATTTCTATTGTAGGCATTAGAAATGTCCGTACAATACCTATACATGATATAATACGCGCGTATGTCTCGCGTGTCTGAAATATGTATTCAAAACTATCTCGATTGTTACACGCAGCTTCTCATCGTACCTGCGCAGCTTCGTTTAAATTGTTATTCCGAAGCACACACGCGCATAACACATTCACTACTGTCGTATTATTAAAACGTATATATAGGTGGTACCAGCTATTGATGGTCTCGCGAGTACAGTGGAATTTGTATGGTCTCGGAAAACATGCGAAAAAATGTATACAATTTATTATGCCGTCCATCAATTGCGGCGACTCGGAACGTCAATGACCAGCAGCAGCGCGTCGACAATAATATTGATAATTCAGTTGCGGGTTTCAATAGCCGTTCCGGCGGTGGAAAACGATCGATTCAAAAGTCACGGTCCTACTACGACTTTTTATGCAAGTCGGTAAATCACGCAGTATAAATAATAAGCCGTTTAAAAATAAAAAAAATTTTCAGCGCTACTCTGTCATTATTCCGGCGCTGGCCGGGTTTAGAAGAAGAGCTGCTGGTTATTTTGATGAAGGTAATTATATGTACGTATGTCGATGCGAAGAAATATGATGGTGGCCTTTCGTTATCGAACGACGCTGCGCGGACTGCAGATTTTTCTCTCTGACACTTTATAATAGATGTAATGAAAAAACGGATTTATTCAAGTAGGTATACAATATTACGAAATATACTTATTTTAATGAATAAAACGAAAATGTACTGATAAATGCTCGAAACCAAAAATAAATAATAACCGAATAATATACGACCATGTGAAAAGTCTGCGGTACATAAATGGTAAGTATAAGTGTATGCACGAATGTTCCGTTTGAAAACGCGCTGTGGTATCGGAAATTCACCGACGCAACCGACTACCAAACATCAGACGAAAAAGTCTCGAAATTCTTTCAGGACACTCGGTCCTCCTGCACGAATAAGTCACCGGTGCAGGCGGCGTTTAAGTACAAACATTGCTGAGCTCAACAGACGATTCGCAGGTTATAGATGCATCGGATAGAAGCAGTTTGAAAAATGTCCACGAAAGTGGACGTTTTGTTTCAGAGCATGTTTTAAGGAATTTGTACTGGGTGGCACTATGATTAAGGACTAGGCCAAGTGCCTATCCTCAGGTAGGTACCTTTTTAGTTTACGATTTACTTAAATGCATTCGTATAAAATAATATAATAATATATGTGGCACATCCATCGACCACTGGGTTGTTCACTGGGTGGCACTAGTGCCACCTACTTTATATTATGTTAAAATATGCTCTGTTCTGTTTTGTCGACTTGGAAAAAAACGTGTTAGGTATATAAAAAATAGGTACGTTAGCGCCATTTCGTAATCGTAACAATGTATACAAATCCCCTGCGACTGTACAGACGCCCTGCAGCCCTTAAACCAGCTGCTTCATTATCGTGCGTCACACCGTGTTTTTCACTGATTTTTGACCCCGGCTTCCCTCTAACTTACCTAGATCCGTACTGTGAACCGTGCCAACTGCGGTACGGGTCGTAGTCTTCGATGATGCTGGGCTCCTTTTCGATGATGTCGGTGCGAGCGCACGAGCACGTCATCGCCGAGCACAGGAACACGTTGATGACGAGCATAATGAGGAACATGAGCCCGAAAGCTATGCACAGGTACAGCAGCCACGGCGGTCGGATCCCACCGTCCGCCGGGTCGTCGCACAGCGTCAGGCTGCGGGCCGTTTCGCCGGGCTCCAGCACGAACACGGTCGTGCTGGCCGTCAGCGTGCCGTTTTCCGCCTGCGAGTCCGTCACCGCGAACGCGTCTTTCGCCTGCAGCTGTGTCACCGACGAACCGTCGCAATACGGTTCCGCGCACGCGCCCCGGCACACTTCGATGTCGCACTGGAAGTACAGCTCGGGACTGTCCGGAAACCGGAACATGGACGTGAGCGTCGCGTCGGCGTATCCGGATTTCGGGTCGTACTTGAACGGCGTCATCACCGTGTTGGACGGGCAGCTGTTTTTATTAGGAAATTATTTGATACAGTTTCTTTTTTTATGAACAGTATGAGTGTTTAATAGCGTGCGAAGAAGCTCTATACCGAGATTATTTTAGGAATCAAGTGAAATTAAAAACAATAACAATTAAAAAAGTGTTTTAATCGTTGAAAATTCGAAATTCCAATCGTTTTTCCAGGACGATTCAAATTTAAAACGGTAGTATTTCTTTCTTTCCCCCTCCCCCGAGAAATTATTTTCGTCTCATCAATGCGGGTGCGCGTTTTTACTACGTTATCGCGCACCGTTATTATTTCGTAACGTTAATAATAAAATAATATTTAATAATGTGCAGCTTATTATTATTATACTTAAAAAAATTGGTGACGGTCCGGGTCGCTGCGAGAGAAATGAGTACGTGGGAACTAAATGGGGGTGGTTTTACGCGATTACAGAGAATATATTTCCGGTTTTATTGTATTTTCTAGTACTATACTTATGTATGATGTAAAAGCGAATCGTGAGTTTTGAAATACTCTCTCTCTCTCTCTTTCTCTATTACTGCGCAGAGATCATCGCGCGCGCGCGTTTGACAAAACATAAGTGAGTGACGGAGAATCTAATAATATAACTAATAATCCCGTCGAGCCATCTTCTTGGAAAAACGTTTGAGCAGAGACCGCGGTAAGCAAATTAAAGAAGAAGAAAAAAACGACAACCGCTAATTTCAGTCTTCGGAAGTTGTAACTAGAAAAACCACATAATTGTACTGCTGTATTACACTGCAGCGGGAGTAGATCTATTATAGTACCTATAGCTGTGTAGTGTATAGTCAGGGTTCACTTACCCCAGCTCATTGATTAGGTTTACGCTGTTGTTCTTCTTGTTGAACGCAAAACAATTCTTGACGCGTATTCCATAAGCACCTGAAAAGTATTACGACACGTACCGCGTGTTATTATGGATGTGTGTTTCAAAAGAAAATTTCGCATACATTTCAATATTTTACACTCGATAAAATCAAAATTTGATATCCGGCATAATATTCATCGATATCGAATTCCGGTATCAGACATATCGGTCGATAAAACGGAGGGATTATAGAATGAAAAAATCATGATTCTTGGAAAATGTACGAAATCAAACTTTTAACGCAATGTATGCATAAAAAAAAAAAATCTATGTCGTATTCTAAGCGACGTTGTTTAAATACGTTATAAATACTGTTGACTTTACCGTCGTGTCTCGATATCTCAGCCCTTAGAGTATACGGATGGCTGTAAACGACTTCCTGAATTCTTTTGCCGTGATCGAGGAATTTTAACGATACCAGTGACGTTTCGTTTCTGAAAAATAATCGTTTAATCGTTTTAATCGTGTACAATTTTTAAAAATTTTTTTCTTTATTAAACATTTGTAGAATTTTATCGCTAAGTTCAAATCAAGACGTTATATTTACTTGGAATTCTTGAATCCCGCTTTGCCACACGTAATAACGTAATACTTATCGTCGGCAAGCTCTAGCGTTCTGTGTATTCTTATTGCAATCGGTACCGATCTTTCTTCGGTTTTCTGTTAAACACAAAACATTAACAAACACGTTAATAAACATTTTTATGGCCCGCGCGTTAAAATATTCAATAATATTATATTAAATAAAAAAAAAAGTTTCCTAATATATATTTTTGTTTACGTAATTTGATTATTTTATCGTTCGCTAATTAGTACGCGGGTAATTATAATTATTGGAAAGACGCCGATTATTTTTTAGCTCTCTCTCTCTCTCTCTCTCTAGTGCTGTCTAATTCCAGCGTTGATTACGTTTTACTTTCGCTGCTGTCTGTCGAGTGTCGAACAACCTTCTTAATAAGTCTTTAATGGTTATTTTAAATATTATTATGCTTTTTTTTTTTTTTTTTTTTAGAAATTATAATAGTTAATATTACGTAATAATAAACGATTATTAAAACTTATATACTACGATATGTACGTATATATATATATATATATATATATATAGAAAAAAAACTTAAAATTGCTCCCTTTTGGTTTCAACACAGAACTGTTAGAGTATTAATTGTATAAAGATTTGTTTTAATTCGAATAAATTATCGTTGAAAATAATCAGAAATAATATTATTATATTGTTTTTACATTAATTTTTAATTTCTTAAATTTTGCGCCCTCTAAAATTTAGCGCCCGGGGCGCAGGCACCTTTGCTCTCCCCCTAGCTACGATTCTGTATGTAGTCGCATAGATGATAATATTGCAGTGTACATCGTATTTGACTAATCTATAGAAAAATATGTTAAAAAAAAAAAAGATTTATATCGCGCTTATTTTTGTAAAATAAAATCATCTCCGTATTATCTATTGTATAATAAATTGTGTACTTAGTAGTGCAATAAATATTGTCATTAATCTGAGAGAAAAAAGAAATGAAATCAGAAAATAATACGAACATTTATAGCGCGACAAATACGTCAAAAAAAGATTAACATTTTTTTATGTGCCGCAGTTATGGAAGGCATATTATATACACAGGATTAGTATGGGCATTTGTATTATATAAAAAAAAAAAAATGAATCGTATAATTTAATCGTCGAAACGAGTTCTACTTCCGCGTTATGCGCGTGATGTGCGGTTTAATAATAATATCGTTATCGTTATCGAATACCATTATAACGCCATTGTCGATCCTACAATATGTAAGTAGATTATTGTATACATTTTTTACGTCTACTATATATATTATATAGTACGAGTTTAATAGCATATTTTAACACGTTCGACTAGATATTTTATATATATATAGTACCTGCCTATAATAATATATTGTGTAACTGTGACAATATAATATATATATATATATATATATATTGTGTCCAAATGAGAGAAAAGACAAGTAAACGATTTGGTCATTCCGATACGAATGGAAAAGAAAAAAAAAATCTACTTTATGTAGATTGTAATATATAATGTTTCGCTCGTTTATATTAGACATGCTCGCGTAATGAATAATTTTTTTCGTCACCTCCTTCTGCACGGATCATCTGTCTCCGCGTATAAATATAATAATATAACGTCGCACTTTCCCCGTTCGCAGCTATATACACATAATATATAGGCGTGGTAGCTGCAGCGATTCCATGCCGTAGTGGTCAACTACTCGACCATAACGGGCACTTATTTATTTATTTACACAATGTTTACCAAACAATCACGCGCGCACACACACACACACAATACTCGTACGTACTGTACGTACACTTAAATAAATCTATTTTATATTATTTTATTATATAAATATAAAATAATTGTAAGCAATTTTCAATAAAATTAGCGGGTATAAATAATATATATATATAGTTGTTTTAATGTAAATCAATTTTCAATTATATTTTCCAGTTTTCTAGGTCGCGAGCTGCGTACGTTTAACGAAGGATATCTGATCACAGGATTTACTATATATATATATGTACGGTTAACCACGTTTACCTCATAACATTTTAAATTAAACTATTACAACTATTGTATATACCTACACCGCATAATTGATACACACTATATATATATATATTGCACATATGCACACACACACACACACACACACACACACACACACACACACACACACACACACTTCTATATAATATTCGTAAAATGTGTATTCAACGCGTAATCGTGCCCCAAAGGAATGATACGAGTTTTAAATTACATAATGACTATAATAAAGAAATTCCTTGTATGGAAAAATAAATGTTGATTTTACGAGATAACGTATATATATTTATAAATAATTGCTGATCGGCATTATAAAAATATATAAATTTTAAACGTTATATAATAATAATAATAATCGGTGTTGTAACAATTTTGTATGACTTGTAATCGATGTGATTATTATTATAATATACGATTGACTCGGAAACTATGTATAACAAACTCCGATGAATGATAAAAACGTATATTGCATATTTATGTACAAATGCGCATCTATACAGCTGGTAAATATAGATTTAAATAAACTAGGTAACTGTATTTAATAATACGTATATATATATTTAAAAAAAAGGAATTTCTGAAACAATATTTTTATAGATAATATATTTTTATCAAATTTCAATATACAAATACTTATTTCCATTAGGCCAGACCATGCAACGCGTACGTTTTATAGTCAATTAAAAAAAAAAAAAAAGTCCCGAGTATTATTATATTTAATAAATTGAATTTTATTGGTACCTACACGTACACATCGCTGCAGATAGTTACGGTATATAAAACACACTGCAGCAAATATCGTAATGAAAAGAACGTAATTTATTGTATATTCGTCACCGGAATTGGAAATATGACAAGTAATATAGATTTTCGTGGAAGACACAGGCAATTATTATACACCATCTGTCTATTATGGCGTTTGGTCATGCGAGCATAGAATTAACATCGACGCCACGAGATAGAAATGACACAATGACGTATAAATGGCCTGCAGATACTTATTTTTTTTTTACAATCAGAATGTTAAAAATAAACTGTTATAATGTCAGCGTGTCTCATAGAATAATTGGTTTCGAACGCGTGTAAAAATATATTATTACGTACTGTGTTATTGTCGATTCTAATTGAACGTGTCGCAAATATTTTGGTTTAGACACATCTATACGAGTTTTATATATATATATATATTAAAGAAGCCACGCGTCAAATATAATTTCTGTAATGACAATTCGACGAGTTAATTGCGTTTTGTGTTGATTTTTGCAAAAATGTCTACACGATTATTTACATGCGTGTTAAAAATACGTATATAACGAGTTTTAGACGAATTTCGATGTTACATATTATATTTCACGTAGTGAATATTAATATTTTCGACTTATCGAGAACATCCATTATACCTACGTGGTGATATCACCAAGGAAACCGCGCAATGGACCAAGGCAAAGGAACTAATTCAGCGGCAATTCAAAAAAAAAAAATGGCGGGTAGAGTGGCTAGGATTATCGGTACCTATTATAGGAAAGGAGCTGATAAAAAAGACCCCACACAAAGAGTCGGAGGGTTTGAACTCCCACAACAGGAGTGGGCAATCTTTAATCGATTAAGAACTGGACATAGAAGATGTGGGTATGTGTTGCACGAGTGGAAATTAAAAGAAAACCAGGAATGCAGTTGCAGGAACGTCATACAGACCATGAGACATATTACAGACGAATGCCCGAGCAGAAAACTTGCATAAATGGAATGAGCGAGGACACAAAAGAGGCCGTTGAGTGGATAAAGACCCTTGACGTCGAAATATAAACAACCGACTCAATATTATACAATATATTGTTATTAACTTCAAGTGTTATTACATATTTATAAATCATTGTAATTTTACCTCTTTATATGTTTTTATGAATGTGTTATTGTTGCCATACGAAATAATAATAATAATCAGTGGTCAAAGTGGGAGGATTTCAAGTTTTTAAGGGGGGGGCAAAGTTGTGAACGATCCGTATTGTTGAAACATAAGCAAAAATAGTCTTTTTTTTTACAAAAAGCTCTAATACCGACTCTATTAAACTCGACAGTGATAACTATATTTTTTATTATCTTGATTAAATGACGTTTAGACTTACTGAATGTTAACGTTTTAGAAAACGAAACACTTCTTGATATTTTTCTAAAAAAAAAAATTAGGCGACAAAACAAATATAAATATATTTTAAAAAATTTTAAAAATCCAAGAGGAATGAATAATTTTAAACAAAATATGTGGGGGTTGGAATATGTTAACTAAAAAAAAAAAAAAAGTGAAGGGAAGGTATCCCCACCCCACTTCGACCAATGGTTAATGGTTATAATATATTACGTATAAATATGTCAACCAGTCGTCCCGTCGCACTGCCATCACAAAGTCGAGTGTCCAACGTTTGAGACAACGAGCAGTAGTACGGTAGCAAATATTATATATTGTAGGCACTTCAAAATATAACCGAAGAAAAAACAAAAAGAAAACCTCCGTTAGAATCGTACGATTCGAATGAGTTCAATATACGATATGGTCGATGTAAAACGATAATAATTTCTATACACGAAATACGCGTTTTGACAGTTATATGTGTACCTATATATATATTTTGTAAATTGCGCGCGGATACGATGAGTCGATGACGATTGACAAGTATTCATACGCGACACTGGTGTCGATCGGGTGCGTGCATAAAAATATGAAAAATCATCGACTCCAAACCCACGTAGTATAGTGTCAAAAATGCGGCGTACGTTCTCGCGTACAAACGTTCCTCGTATATATACCGTCGCAAAATGTGACGTTATAAAACGATTCGTCCGTTATTGTGTGTAAGACAAACGCTTTTTTATGTAACACAAACCGTCATAATATTATTTATAAAATATACGTATCGTCACGTCGCGGCGTCGTCATTATATGTATTATGTGCGCCGCGGTCATCTCTCTATACCTATACGTATAATATAATCGCGTTCCCAGATATTACTCGCGTATCTTGGGTACCGTGGAATTGGAATAGTAATCATATTTTTCTCATACTGTGTCCGTTAGCGTTTATCTATTGACTATTGCAGGTACACACGCGTTTGTAGGTAACAATATTGTGTGTAAGCGAAGAATTTTTACAATATAATACCTAAAATGACGGTCGTCTACACGAAATAGCATCCGCGACGATGCATCGACCATCGACCATCGCGATGCTGTAAAGACTGTTCGGATAAAACGGTGCAAACACATACCTACGCGAAAAGTACGGCCGGTAAACGTATTCCATTCCGCCTGTATTTCGGCGTTCTGAGGTCGGTCTCGGTTTAGGCTTATATATGCTCTGATTGGTTCAGCACCTGTGCTGCACTATCATTTCTACGATTCACTCGAAAGCGTGATCGCAGCTCGCTGGTGGTTTACAACAATAAGACCTTGCAGTGCGACGGTGTGTTTTCATTTGTTGCACGATACATCAATATACGGCGAATTGACGCCTCGGATTAATTACTGAATTCGCGTATTTAAGACCTGCTGCGTGAGATCTGTTCGAGGCGGTTATCGATAAAAGAACGGGGATTCAACGAAAATATTTTTGATTTAAAAACAAGCGAGCGAGTGGAGACGTCTGAATGAGAGCGTAACGACCGAGGACTTTCATGAATCAGTCGAGATGCGTAAAATATATGTGCTAAAGATAGCGAATGAATTTTTGCAAAAAAAAAATTATGATTATAATAATCGTAATGGTGTGATAAAATGCTTGCTGCCCCTCTCGCCTGTTCGCAGTGCTGTGTAAATGGTATGTGCATTGCACACTGAGGGCCTCAAATTATAATTGGGACCTCCCGAGTTCTTTTTGTAAACTTTAAAGCGTTCTTTATTATACATTTCTACGCTAACCTATAGATTCTTAATGATCTGAATGTAAATTTTAGTAAACTTTACATAATTAAAATGCCGACGAAATGAATCGATAAATAAGCGCATTATCGTTAACGAATAATACGGTCAAAATATCCGAATACAATTTCTTTATCGTAATATAGGAATATATAAAATGTGTAAAAATAATCAAATTTATTCTCCGTTTTAATAATAATAAAAAAAAAAAGATTTTCGTTTGTTTTTCGTTAACATAGGAATTATTATTATTATTATGTGTACTGTGTGCAGTATGCGGTCAATATAATATAGGTATATCGCAAAAGACGGCGATGAGTAATTATTAGTAAAAAAAAAAAAACATGTTTAAATCGAAAAACAATTAAAAAAAAAAATAAATATAAAAAAAATTCGTTTTTATTATTCTTTATATTATATATATGTAGGTATTATTATTATTTATTTACACTGTATAGTAGAAGTATAATAGGATCGACAATATTTATATTATATACGTAAGTATAATTTTTAAAACAGTATCTCATAAAGCGTATTTAACTTGTATATTATTTAATTCAGAACATTTAATGTACTGTCATATAATATAACAGTACATATTATTTATTACAATATAATGATCAGTGAATTAACGTTTAATGAAGGTCTTAAAACGTTCGCGCATATTATAATATCGTGATAATACTACGTACTTTTAACGGGTACTCAAGGTATATTTAACGTATATCATATATAGGTATAGGTACGTACGTTATTGATGAATATTCCACAATAATCGGACGATCCTTGGTTGGCCAGGAGGTTGATGCCGAGCGTGGTGAGCTTGGTGCCGTTACCGTAGCTCAGACAGTTCGGCGAACGATAGTCTCTGGCGTGCACAGCTCCTGCAGTGGGATAAAACGCGTTTAATTGTTTTATTATTCACATATATATATATATATATATATATATATATATATTCGCGAATAATTGTCTTGATTTATAAATAATTTATAATATTTGTATACATTATACTCGCATATAATGTACACGGATATTACAGAGTACATAAGTCCTAGGTGAGCTATGAAATTATTGCAGTGGACAATATAAAAATATCATTCGATTCATTAAAATATATTTTATATATGTACTTAGTTAATATTATTTGATATTATACTACGACGCGAACATAAATATATATAACATATATATATATGAATATTAAACGGTTCCTCCTTCGGATATTCAACGGGTAGTCGATATTTTAAATGCACATATTATTTTAAAAACGAGAATTTTTACTTTAATTTAATGGTTTAAATAATATTAAAAAAAAAAAAAATGTTATTACATACATACGTTACAAATTCAATAGCGTAGGAAGTTAAATAATAAAACGAGATTTCAATTTTATTTAAAAATTAATATTCATTAAAACGGGTAAATTACGATTGCGCACGCGTGTTTTTTTTTCTGCATTGCGTTTTTTCTTTTTTGTGTATAGAATATAGAATTACGCATCAGAAACTACAAAATACTGTCAGATTTAAAAGCGAACACAATAAAAGCAGCTATTAAGACGACTCGTCAACCGTGATTTAAATTACACTTCATACACTATATTATTTACGGTCGAAATTCAGGCATATATATAGTTCGAGTAAATTTTATGTAATTCTATATAAATATAATATTATTATGCGTATATCTAAATATAATTTCGTCGTCGGATTATCATAATAAGTATACTGTTGTAAATCGTAATATTTATGTAACCGCAATAAAACGCTTAAATCGAAACAGAAATGTTTAAATGAGCCGCTATCTTAATGCTTTTTCCGCGCGTTATTATATTTCTGTAAAACGTGTTAGGAAAATATTTTAAACGTAGAGATCGAGTCTTATGGAGGTGTAGTAAGCGAAGTATTAAAAAAAAATAGAAATGGGTTTAAATAAGTGCCCAGCGCATTATATTATATAATGTAACAGTGTTACACGCGTTTTAAACACAATTATATATAGGCGTCTTCAATTTAATTGTTTCTCCTTTGACCCGCCGAAAGAAAAAAAGTACGTTCATAATCCGAAACAGGTGAATTGTGCGCGATCTCATATATTTTCCCAATTAAACACTTAAAAGCGTTTTATTAAAACGTAATAGTACTGTATTAGTATAATATAGTATGAGGAGTTCGTATAACAGGAAATTATGATTTTCAGGACCTGCAGTGTTTGAATATAATTTAGAAAACGTATAAATAGACGAATGCGCGATGAGATCGGAAATTATAACAATACAATATTGTAAGCGCAGATTCATATCTAATTCGGATCTTATAATGTTTTTTTAACGTGAAAACAATTGCGTCTTATATGTCTACGCGGAAATTACACAGATAATAATTTAACGAATCCCACGATAAAGGTGTGTGAAAAAGTCCTTGGTGAAATTCGATGTTATAGCAGTTAGCTCGTATTATTGATGTTAAAAAAAAAAAACAATGAAAGTATTGATTATTTGTTCACGCCTTTCTGGATAGTTGTCACCGTGTTATAATTTTTCTGTTCGTATAACGCTAATAATAATGCTATGGTGAGTAATATAATAATAAACGAGAAATGATCTAATATTTGCAGGTCTTGAATAAAAAAAAAAAAACATTGTTTAGTTGCGAATAACACAATATTTACAACACATTTTAATCCACAGTAAATAATATATATATATGTTTTTGTTACACGTTTATACAAAACATTTTAACGTTTATATAAACATGTTCGTATTACTAGTGTATAATAGTTCAAGACATTCGTTTTAATTATTAAGCGTGTATATATTATATAAACGCGGTTTGATTAGATTATTATTGTAATTAATGGATATTTTAAAATATGTTTATAATCGCGTGGATATTATAATTTCTATTAGTTTTTTTTTTTTTTTTGTTACACGCGGCGTAAAGGTATATTGTTGTGTGTACGTGGTAAAAATTTCGATATATAATAATAGACATTTACGTTTTTCTCGCTGAGGTCGCGCGGAAAATAGCGCAACAATATAAATCGGCCTCGGTAGGGATTTTTATCAAAAAGAATCTCATTTTATACTTAAAAAGACGTTATTGTTGTTGTACACCGTCATCTATTATTATTATTATTATTACTATTATCATTCGTTATTGATTCTATAAAATTATAGAAGGTTTATCGCGGCTCTGACGACGGCCTTTGGTCAAAACTTACCGCTAAAATAATTTCGGTATCTGCAGACAATAATTTTTTCTTTTTTATCGGACCAACAGAGAACGGTTTCGCAAGCACGTATTTGAGGGGGGGGGCGATGGGAGCGATCGCCCCCCCCCAAGACCCGTATTATAGTCTATCTTATAAGATTATAAATATTATATAATCTACTTTTTTAGTAAATTTGTATATATATATAATAATCATGATTTTCAATCAAACTAGCTTTGTTAAATATACATAGAGAAATAGAAATTTCCACTGAAGACATCATTCAACGGTTCGCTAAAATGAAAAAGAGACATATACCGATTTAATTTTGTAGAAAACGACAATTGTAATAAATTTGTTATGACATTTAATAAATGTTTTATTAGGCACAAAAAATTATTATTATTATTATTTTTTTAATACAAGAGCACACTGACGCGTATAATAAAAGTATTCTAAAAAAATTAATCGCCCTCCCCCAAGATAAGGTCCCAGATACGTCCCTGCGGTTTCGTAACTTTAATATTCTATATAACTCATAATATATTCGTTTCGGTATAATTTACGATTGTATTAAAGGCTATATAATACACGCACACACACACATATATATATATATATACAAGTGCGCGCACATTCCCCGTCTCTCGGCGCGGAGCCGTGTTTGAGAATACTTTACGACCAGCTGTTCGCACCTACAATATATACGTAGAGAACGTGGGTTTCGAAGGCGGTCGGACGCGAAAAGACATTCTTTTAACGTATATTATGTAAAATATAATTTATATATATATATATATACGTTATAATAATATCGAATACTATATAAATATACCGTTTTTAAATCGCGCGTGTAAAGCGAATAAACGCGTACAATGTCGTAATACGCGCGTAGGTACCTCCTGCCTCTGTACTGTGTGCTTTATATTTAATTATATCAGACTGGGAACGGGATAAATCATACGGAAAGCGTAATTCGAATTTTGCGTTATACTATATATTATAACAGTTGGTACATGCAATTCGTCGGTACACGCGCGTATATTATACAAATACGAGAACGCTGCAGTGAACGGAAATTCGACACAATATGTCACGAAATATTTTGTGAAAATCTACATATAACTGCGTACCTATATACCCGCGTTAAAGACAAAACGCTACAATATATAACATATATTATACATATTATATATATATATAATGCATATTATGCATTACAATGGTGTACGCGCGCAGTGTACCCGCGTGCCCTTAATTACGTCGTGTAATTGCGGCTTATTAAAAACGGCGTCGTCGGTCAGACCGAAATTACAATTTGAATAGTAACGCGAATTACACGCGTATAAAGTGAAAAAAAAAAAATATGTACGAGCGGGCACTAACCGACAAAAGGCTGGTTCGTGGTGACTTTGATGGTCATGTATCCGGCTTTGCACGTCGCAGTAACGGACGGCACGAAATCCTCGTCCACGAGATTTTGCCCATAGTTGACGCGCTGTAAAAAAAAAAGAAAAATTATTATAAAAAAAAAAAACGCTTTCTGTTCTTTAAGCTTATCCGACCCCGCAACAGTTTTAATAATAATCAATTGCGATTTCGTTCGGAAAATGCGGCGATCAACTTTTATTGCAGTGCGGCATACGTAAAATATTTTATACCATACATTTGTTAAAAAAAAAACGGCCTCGTCCAGAAGTTTTATTTTTATTTATTATTATCCGCCGCGCGTCATTTCGCGTGGACGTGTGTACATTTCATATTGTACTTTAGCAATCAGACTCGGGTAAAACACTACTTTTTAAAAGTATTTGCAATACGTATTCCCTGAATACTTCGAAAACATTCGGAATATGAATACTTAGCGACAACCCTTAAGAGGATTGAAAGCGGGTATTTTCTCTCTTTGTCTTACACACATGAAACATAGCAAAATAGACGTTTCGTACTTCCAACCTACCGATCGATCTATTGGTGCGATAAGAAATTTGAAAACAGATTTGAATTCCTCGTGAATTCTACTACAAAACGACTTTCCCACTTTTTTTTATTGCTTTTTTTTAAGACCTTAAAAATGAATTATTAACAATTTTCTTTTTTAAAATTTGTTCGGTTAATTTTTTTAAGGATTTATGAAAAAGAAATGAAAAAAGTGGGAAAGTCGTTTTGTAGTAAAATTCAAGAGGAATTCAAATCTGTTTTCAAATTTCTTATCGCACTAACAAATCGATCGGTACGTTGGATGTACGAAACGTCTATTTTGCTATGTTTCATGTGTGCATGACAAAGAGGTAAAATACCCGCTTTCAATCCCCTTAAGTATTTTGAATACTTCACGAAAAGTATTCCAAATACTTTTAGAATAATTTTTTTTTTTTTACTAGTCATACGATTATCAAAACATAGTAATTATATTATTATTATTATTTAATCGAATACAAACAGTGGTTATTAATAATACGTGTTTAGGGCGTTTAATATATACATTTTTTTTATAAATTAACACGATTATAATAACACTACGGTATAATCAAATATATACTCGATTATTATTTGAATATAAGGCCGGTGTTCAAACACCGAATATAATCGAGCTTATCGATAACCGTAATCGACGTTGTTTAAAATATCTACTGCTCATAATATCTACTCATATCTTCTTCTTCTTCTTATCGGCCCCTAATATAGGACCGTCCCGACACACGACCTTGCCTCCAGTTTTCCCTGTCCGATGCCTGGTATCTTCCAGTCTAAACCTCCTCCTAACTTTTCCACATCCTTCCTTACTGCGTCTTCCCATCTCAAACGTGGTCTTTCCAGCGGTCTTTTCCCAAAAGGATTTTCTTCCATTACTATATATGATTGGATTTTGACTACGTCAAGACACGACCAGCCCACCGTAATCTCTTGTTCCTTATCGTTTCCAGTATAAACTCGGTTTGTAAATCTACTCGTATATTTTTTCCAAAATAATTACTTTTCACGTTTGTGTATAATAAGTTATTATTTTTACGTAGGTATACTATTTAAAATACGGCTGACTTTTAAGAAAGTATTTAAAATACTCGTAAATTACGAGTATTTGCAATTTTCAAAAAAGTATTCCGAATATACTGTATTATCGGAATACTACCCTGCAAGTCTGGCCGCAAGTATACGTGTTAAAAATAATATACAGCGAGCTCTGCCGTTTACCCCGCAAGATCCCCGTATCCTTGCGTCTTCGGAACGACCGTAATAATAATATTAATCGGTTGCAGGCGTCGCGCGTATCGCCCGCACCGAACTGCGAGATGATTCTCGGCTGCAGATTCGTTTGTTGATACGTAGGTAGGTTAGGTTTGTGTTGTGTTGTGCGTGAAGACACCAGGCGATTTGAGGTCAAGGACCCCCTGTAGACGCGGATAAAGCACGAACGTTATAAAAAAAAAAAAAATAAGAAACCCGATGATTTTTCCACATAACCTCATCCATCCCGTGTTCGGTCGTCGTTATTCGGTCGTTGACGAAATCGTGTTAGCGCGCGTATATATAATAATAATACGAAAATATACCGCGCGCACGACCGTCTCTTCTGTACAGGTATAGAGGTACGCGCGCGCGTTGTTCTGCAATTCGCGTCTATATTATTATTATCACGTTTGCAACGAAATCGCGCGTGATACCTATACGAATATAAAAGAGAGAGAAAAAAAAATTCAAATAAACTACTCATCGCCGGATTTTCGATAATCGCGCGCGTTTTATCCGTACCTAACTGCAGTATCATCGCGCAATACTCGTTTATTATAACACATATACGTGTTAAATATTATATACACACGGACGTTTATACACCGTCTCGCGCGCGTATATATTATATTATAGTGATTGTGTACGGCCTTGGTACACACACTCCATTTATATATATAAAGACACAAAACGCCGCAAACTTACTTATAAGCGACGACGCGGTTATTATATTATATATAGTTGACCACCATTTAAGGTTTGTCCGCGGCGGACTCGCGTAGGCGCGCGCTGCCACCGGCACACGTTTTTACACGTAGTGCGGCGCGAGCACACACACACACACACACACACACACACACACACACACGCACGCACACCTCTCTTCTCGTCGGGGTTAATTTTTTACGCGCGCCTCGATCGACCGGCACAGAGAGATTTATTACAACGTTTGTAATAAATACTTAATTACTGCGCAGACATCCACCCGTCGGCCACGGTGCGGTTAGGTTAGGTTAGGTTCGGCTCGAGAGTCCAAAATATTTTTGCACGCCTTTGAATTACTTTTTTAAATTATGATATACACGTGTTTTTTTTAGATTCTGAACCGAGCGACGAATCTATTGTTGTTTTTACAATGACGTTTATTTATTTGTTTTTTTATTTTTTCTATCCCGTGTACAGATTCTCGACCAGAAGTAGTGCTCCGATCGTCTCTTCGGTCACGGTTTGTTTCCGGCAACAATTCGCATCTAGTCGGCACTTTAGAGAGGTCATTTTTCGATTTTTTCTCAAAAGCACCTAAAAATATAACTCAAAAACGCTAAAAATGCAATTTCGTCTTAAGCGATTGTTGTTTATTTATTTCTTCGTAATTTTGAAACTAATAGTGACAGAAACATGAAATTTTCACCAAATATGTACAACTTAAGACTATATTTACGAGAAAAGTAAGCTCCGCTCATTGCTTTCAAATTTAAAATAAAAACAAAACTCTTTATTCAAGTAATTCACTTAAGCGATATCCACAACACCCCGCGGCTCGTTACCTTTTTTTTTGAACGCATAATATTATTTAGCTATTAAAATTATACTTTATTAACAAAAACTAAAATGTCACAATTTTTTATTAGAACGTTCGTTACTTTATATGGTCTATTACGATACATTATTTTTTAAATGTTAATACGCGTTTTAAAATTTAAATATATATTTTTTATTATTATTATTATTATTTATTTAGTTTTTTCTAAACGGTTAAGTAAAAGAAAACAAAATTAATACGCGGTATTTTGTAAATAAATTGAAGGCTCTCCAGGACCATGCCTTAAGACGACACTGCTGCAGCTATACTGTATAGGTAGGTAAGTGCGTTGCTTCAGCGACAACTATATATAATGTGGTGAATTCCGGGTAGTCAACGTAAACGATTATGAAGAAACTGTATATTGTTATTACTCTAATTATTACAGTGAAATTCGTGTGGAACGCGAAGACATTTAAAAAAAAAAAAAAAACTCCACAGAACAATAAGTACAGTAATTGGCCGAGTATATTTTTATAATTTATAACAATCTAATATATATATATATATTTTTTTTTTAATAAAAATATTTCTTTGTTTCAAAAAAATAAAAAATCTTTTTAGCGAGCGCTACAATATGATGCAGTGCATATATAACATTAAAATGCGTTACCTATTGCTAGAAATGTACGTTTTATATTTAATTATCACAATATAATATAATACCACATCCGAAAAGAAACGTGTATTTTTAAAACCCCTCAAAAAAAGGTATCAATTGTTAGTGTCGCGTAAGTATTATTTTAAGTGAATTTTTGTTATACCTTATTAAAAATTAAAAATTTTGTCCCGTAGAGAATGTTTAAAGCAAAAAAAAAAAAAAAAAATAAATATGGTTAATCTTCTTCTTCCAAGTGTCATATATCATTAATGGACGTTGGCCGTCCATTCATGCTCCAATCATCTCTGTCTTGTGTGGCCCGAAACAATTCAACAGTTGTTAAACCGGTCCATCCTTTTAAGTTTTCTAACCGTGTTATTCTTCCACGGCCTCTCTTTCCCTCAATCTCGCCTTGAATAATTATTTCTAGTATCTCATATTTCTCACCTCTCATAATGTGTCCAAAATACCGTAACTTACGTACTTTTATATAGTTCTTAAGATTTCTGTTTCTTTCTCTATATAATACGTTCCAAGACATTACTGTTTCGCGATACACGATAAATCCACGACATTCCCAATATTCGCCTATAACACAACATTTCAAAAGCTTCTAAACGTTTGCATGTTTCTTTCGTCAGAGTCCAGGCTTCTACTCCGTATAACAGAATCGAAAAAACATAACGTTTAAGCACACGAATGCTGCGAAGATGCAGCTTCAAGTTTATGTTACATAATATACGCGTTTCTCGTGCGATTTAATGCGGATCTGGTTAATACATACATGGTTAACTAGTAGAAAAAAAAAAGAGACGTATATAATATATATATATAGGAGAGGATAGGGAGTGCTCGTCGCAATCGTCGATTTTGTAAAAAAAAAAAACAATTTTTTTTATAGTTTTGTTAAAAAAAAAATAGTCCTGGGGCAGTGGGGCGGAGGGACGTCTTGAAAATATCTTCGGCGACACCGATTTTTTTTTGCTACGATAAATAGCCACTGCTATTGCATGGCGACAACACTGACGCGTACCATATAGTATACGCCAGTGGCGTATTTTCAACTTTTTCCTGGGGGGGGGGGGTCCAAATTTTTTTTTTGAAAATTCCAACAGGATATATTGATATAAGGTATTTAATAAAAAATACCTTTGGATAATTTTAACAAATAAGTACATTTTACTTAAAAAAATTTTTTTTTTTTTTTGGTTCTGGAGGGGGGTCCAGTACCCCTGGACCCCCCCCCGTAAATACGCCACTGGATACGCATAATGTACAATTCGTAAGCTGTTTTATTTTAACGAATATATAATTATTATAAAACCGGGTTAATCACGCGAAGCCAGCGTATATGATATTCTATACGCACAATACGCGTTCGGCGTGTGTACGAAAAGCTATTTATTACATTAGCGCTGCTCCCTACCGCGATTGTTAATTAAAAACCGCGTCTTGTAACGCGCGCTCTGCGCGTAATTAGACGACGCGTGTATTATCATCGCGTATTTGCGGCGGGAGCCGTTCGCCGCGCAGCGGTGTGTATATTTATTAAAAGCCATGTCGTGAATCTCGAAAACGTTAACGCGCGCTCGTCGTAGATCATCGAATACTTAAGAGCTGGAGACGCGTTACTGCAGACAAACGAAACCGAGAGAACGCTCGCTGTATATAGTTTTAGACGTGTACCGAGAAAACGCGGAAAATGTTCTTTAAAATCGAAATGTTTACCATAATTATTATTATATACCGTTTCGCGGGGCAAAGGACCTTGGAAGGCCACAGGTGTGGCGTTTATTAAGGCATCAAATAATCACACAAAATATATTTACAATATAGTGTAATGAAAAGGCTTAAGAAAAAAAAAATCTTAAAATTAAATTACCTCATTGTACGGAATCGTGAGGTCTTATAAAATTAATAAAAACGCTTCTATATATATTATACGTATGTATATTTAGAAATTTTGTGTAGACAATGACGACATCATTTCGCATCCGAAGAAGAAGAGAGACAACAGTTTTTTTTTTTACTTTGAAAACGTGTTTTATAGTTATATTTTTTTTATCTTGTTTACTAAAATTGTTATTGTCATACGTTTATTAATTACAGACTGAAAATAGAAAAAATATGATAACAATGTGCGTGGTGCACTGTGTACAGACATCATTACAATATTACCCGTACGAATATACAATAACAGCGCCGCGGTTTTTTTTTTCATAGATATTTTTAATTCTTATAAAGAGTCGCGAGATTAAAAAGAAAAAAAAATGATAAAAATTGTATTTTTAAAAATTTTGAAGAACTAAAGATATTTAAGAAAAACGGTTACGTTATTGTAATATTTATTCCGTGTAAAAATTCGATGTCCAAAGCAGTATGACTGAGTATAGCCGTCACAGTTCTTTCTCCCGCGAATAGCAATCATTTTGATGGAAATCATGTAGGAGTCATAGCGTTCTCCATAATAATGTCCTCGGCGAATACGGTGTACTGCACAATCAACCTTCTGCGGTATACGAGAGTTCGGCACCTACATATTAATACGCAGAGCCACCGAATTCGCAAGACACTTCACTCGCTCTTATTGGAAAACAAAAGTAATACGACACCCGTTACCTGGAGTTATACGTCAGCCGTATTACGCGTTAATCGATGATAATTATGCGATATGACCTACTGGAAACGTGAATTTTCAAAAATTTTGCAGGACGCGTTTTCTTAAACGTCGGACGATTTTCAGGACGAGATAAAAAAAAAACAAAGACCGCCCATCCGAAAATCAGGACGTCCGGTACTCGGCTTATTTGCGCGTTGATTCGAATTGAAATCGCAACCTTGCGCGAACACAATATCGCGTAACATCAGCTCTGCAGCGTCATATACGCTGGTATACGTCATATACCTGCAGTTAGGTTTCGTGAAATTAATTATTATAAAATTTCGTCCGTTTACACATAATATTCTGTTATCGAGTATATATTATACAACTAAAGTCCTCGAACGTTACCTACGCTCGCTCAGACACCTCCACACGAGAGCTCGCGGTATTTAAATTTAAAAAAAAAACCGTCCTTCCACCTGTTTTACGTCACGGGCCCTGAATGTAAAAAAAAAAATAGAAGATTTATAGAGTAAAATAAATAATATTCGCATTTTTACGAACGCTTTTAAAGCCGCGTCGGATCGAACTGCGGCTGGATAGGCAAAAAAAAAAAAAACTATAACGTCGCGTCAATAATAATATAATAGCTTTATAGATGTGCCGCCGCCGAGCTCAGAATGTATAAGCGCCCCGTAGGCACAAGCGATATACGTTCGTTATACATATATAAGAGCGTGATAATAACGTGGCAATCGCGCAACAACCTAACCCCGACAGAGGTAATGATTTTATTTCATTTTATTTTCCATTTTCAACGTACATTAATCACTGGCATGCCGCCGAGCTCATTATCGAAAATCTCGCGTCTTGTCAATATGATATTATGTAGATACGCGCGCGTACATAATATATATATATACAGAGGAAATATCGTGGTCGCTGTCTCGGAGGAATATACCTAATACACTTCCATCAATAACGTCCGCGCTATATATACGCGCTTGTATAATAATAATAATAATAATAAGGCACGTAATAATATGCGACGGCGCGAACCCATTGTAAAATCACCGGGGGGAACCGCGGCGTATAGACGGTTATGGGTACGCTACTTATATCGACGAGAAGAGTAATGGTCAACGATGGAATTCTCAAAGTCATGCAGGAGGCGGTCAACGCGCCACCGCCGTCGTGTGATGGAATAGACTAATATTATTTCTTTGTTCCGTTTATTGTATAATAAAGTGTATCGACAATATCCGTGTAAAAGCAGCAGATTGGATCGTGTCGGACATTTCTTATAATAACGCGCGAGCGTTAAAGTCTCCTCTCTCAGGCACTCGACATTCCCGCGGCGGATGGACCGGTCGAATAGTTAAATACCTGTGGCCGCTCATTTGAAAGCGCGGGAATTTTTTAATAAAAGAATTTTCGTCATAAAACATCGTATAACGAAGTGTATGGATTGTTGATAATTTTTTTTTATAAAATCGCGCGGATATGTTTTTTAAATATTGTATTTCTCGCGTTATTATACACGTATCCTGCATATATTGTTGTTTTACGCTAGCGGATAAAAACAGTCTGTATAGAAACAGTACGGCGCAAAAGCCGTTTTAAATACCCGTCGACTCTAATACAGCGTATAGTCACAGAAGTATCGCGAAAAAAGCAGCACAAATATTACTTGATTGTTTAAAATGATTTCTAGAACGCCAGACGATAATTAAGATCAAATAACTAAAAATTTTCGAATACAAACACAGCGGTTTGAGAATTTCTTTTTTTTTTTTGTAAATATACATATGGATGAATATACGTATGGATGGAGTTGGTCATGTATACGGAGAACGGAAGGAATACTGGAGAGCATATCGAGACCGAACACGAAACGGTCCAGAGGACGATCCAGACAACGCCGGGCTGATAGAATTAAGGGGGACCTCAGGATGATTGGTATGGAGAACGCAGAGTAAGTGTCAACGGACAGGGAAAAGCGGAGGGATGTGGTCGTTGCGGCGAGATGGACTTTAATGGTCTTTAAGATGCCCCAGAAGAAGAAGAAGAAAAGAATTTTAAGCTAAAAATGTGTGACGTATTTTGAAATAAGAAAAATACGGTTCTTCTGGGCTAAGTAAAATCTCCCGGGCCGCTTTTAAAGATGCCTGCAGTCCGCCCCTGAAAGAATATATTATTATAAAAATACACGGTACCCATTTATCACACGATCGTTGTTTTCGTTCGATTTTCACCTTCTACGACGTTGTACTTGCGATCGAGCGCGTTGCGAGCCGCGCGAGTAATAGACGTGATTAAATATTCTATTACACTGATGCGCAGTTAAAAAAAATATAATCTTAGGCGTACAGTAGTGTGACTGTTATAAAAAAAAACTCAATGCACGTATATCTGCGTGCTTTATGAGCACACTAATTTCCTGTAAATGCGCGTTACGTCATATTATATAAGTAATTCGATGTAACGCACATATCGTATAGTCTACAATATAGATAGACAGGAACTATTATAATAACCGCGCGTGTTTCGATCCTATTCAAAATTTACCGGCTGATTTTCGTAGGCATACAGTTTAATAAACGCGTATAGTATATTATTTTAATGGTTATGTCGTGTAGAAAAGAATAATTTATTATACGGTATCGAATATATAAATCTATTACCTATAATGATTAAGATTATTATGAGCGCGAAAGCAGTGTAAATTATATGAACTTATGTAATAATAATTATACCTAGTCATGATAAGGATAAAAAAAAATTCGAAACAAGATTAAGGCGTACCACCTACACTTTGATTTTTGGACGTTGTGAGCGTAGAAAAGAAAAATATAGGTACGCACATACTTAATACAAAGTATATAATAAAATAAATAACATTTTTAGAACAAAAAAAAAATACACGTTTATTTTTGTCTAAATAATTTTTTTAGTTTCGATATTTGTTATAAAATATATAAATATTATTATATATAATTAAACAAACTCATGCAAATCAAAAATATAATAACAGCTATTTATCTACTGGTATACGTCTGCGTCTTGTTTATAGAGAACTTCTGCTTCACACACATACGCCGTTATAATGATGCGCGGTTATGATTCTATAACCTAATAAAATATTGTATTCGATTTTTTTTTTCTTTTATATTATTATTATTGGAGCCGCCGCAACAACACAGCTGGTTATTGGCTAACGAAAAATTTCCAATTGTTTATTAATAATAATTTACAAAGGCTTACAATAGTTTTCAATACGTATGCGGTCGATTGTTTTTTTTTTTACAATCGGAGTTTCATATTAAATTTAAATCTATGTGCAGTGAAAAAAAACAGTCCAATAAAATTTGATAATTCGTTAAGTTTTAAAATTTTTTTTTTTTAGATTTTGAGCGAAGTGTGGAAGCTATTGGTTTTACAACGAAGTTTATTTTTCTTTTTTTTCTGTGCACACATAAAATAATGCTCGGACGATATCGTTATACGTTTCGGTAGAAAATTGTATATATTATTATATATATATATATATGTTATTCAGTTTAAGAGAATACCGGGCGGCGGACGAAAATTGGTTCATTTCGCGCAGGCGAGGTTCTATCGGTATTCTGATTGGCGGAAACCGTCGTGAGCCGACTGCTGCCGACAGCAACAGCCAATGGCAGAGCAGTTATTAGTCGCTTGGAGGAGGGGCAACAGCCAATGACAGAGTAGCTATTAGCCGCCTGGGGGGGGGGAGTCTGGCATCGCTCCGGCTTTCATTCAACGCGCGCGTTCCGATATACTCTTAAACTGAATAGCATATATAGTTGGTATTTTATTTGAAACGTTTTTCGATTTTTCAGGATAGTTTATCCTTATGCGCGTAATTGAAAAATTTTCATACAAAATACGTTTTACTATTCGACTATATTTTTAAAAAAATCTTGATTATTTCGAGTTGAGAATTTTTTTTTTTTTTTATATTATCACATTAAATTTTCCGACAAATCGTATGGAATTACACCAGAAGTTCCTCAGCTCAGAGTCGCTTTTTATATCCGAATGCAAAGATTTAACGCATTGCTTTCATCGTAGTAGTAATAACAAAACTCTTTATCTAACAGTCGTTATTTTTCTATGGTTTAAACCGAGCGACATCCACAACGCCCGCGGCTCGCTACTACCCTTTTTCTATATTGTAATGGTCGCAGCTGCAGACAGGCCCGGCGTGAAGTGTAATAGCGCCCTATAAGCCGACCGTTATTTGGACGTCTTTTTTATACTCGTATTTTTATCGCGAAATTTAATACACGTGAGTAAAACTTGACACGTTATTAATTATAATAACGGAAAAGTTCCCCGCGTTTTCGAAAAATAATTAAAACACTGGTCACTGATTCACGACGAAAGTCAAAATCGACATAATTATTTTTTATATATTTTCTGACACATTTAAAACAGTGGTCTCTATAGCTGTTATTACCGATTAAATAACATTTTTACATTTCTCTAGATTTTTTCGAGCAAAACTCTAAATAACCGATGAAAAAAAATATACTGTGCTTAAAATAAATCGAGACTGCAGATTTTTACGGAATTTTAAACGGACGTTTTGGCGCCCTTCGGCGACCCTTACCCTAACGCCGATCCTGGCTACAGGTCCCGTACACAAAGCTGTGTATTGTACAAGTTTTCGTTATGCTCGTACACTTTATCTCGAATTATAATAACGCTTATATTATATCGTAACGAAGCACACACGACGTGTAGTCATATCACGCGCAATCGCCGTCTGTACACAACACATATAATATAATATATTATATTGTATAGTGATCGAATTGCGTAAAGTATTCTATAACGCCCGATGTCCTCAAAACATGTAAAGTCCGAAAACGATTCGCTGCCGTCGTCGCGAGACTCGTCCTGTACACGACCTTGGAAAAATGAGGAGCGAAAAACCGCGCATTCCACTGCCGTGATTGTGTTTTAATATTATTATAATAAATAAATAAATATAATACCAGCGTACGTAATAATATTATTGTTCTATCGCCGCGGTACGCTTTGGTACGCTCCTTAAACGGAACGCAATCTCAGAACTGTGTCTGCACATCTCTCCGCGCGTTATACGCCGCAACACTATATACAATATACATATAATATATTATATCGAGTAATGGTCGTTTAAATAATAAATTTATAATTTATAACGTATAAAGAACATTCATTATATTATATTGTCACGTTTAATCGGCCATTTGTGTCGGGGAATGATTTTTTTTTTACATATTTTCCTGCGCGAATGAATTACAATTGGATATTATTATTATTATCAACGCGTAATATTAAATATACAATTTTTGCAATACGCGTACAATTTATTCGACCAATAACTCGATTTATAACTCCGCGGCGGTAATTACAATTTTATACCGCGTATATATATATAAAGGCGAAACTAAACTCGTATAAAGTGGTAGTAAAAAAAAAAAAAATTGTATAATACCTACGACGACGACACCGCGTTCTATATATGATAATAACGTCACGATTTTATTCGGTATAATAGGTGTATACTGCCGCGCGGGTTATTATTTATTTCCACCGAAATTATGAAATCGTTTTTTTTTTTTCTCGGAAAACGTAATAAATATAATAATATGTACACGGATTTTAAATGGACGGTTGAAAAAAATAATAATAAAAACCACGTGAAACGAACTGTCGTGCAGTAATACGTAGTAAAAAGTTGTAGGAATATAAATATAAATATATATATAAAAAACGTCTTAACGAATGACGACCGAATACAGCGAGCGCGCGTATACATATTTTGTACATAAAACACCGAATTGATTTATATTCCTCATGCAGGTTTTAAAATATGTACGTTTTTTAGAGGCTGAAATTACGCTGGTCCAGAAAAACTTTGTTCACAAATACATAACCGACACCGCGGGATCAAAAACCTCTGGAAATCATTTACGATTTCGAAAATAATACGATCACATAAATATATCATAATATACATTCCGCAACGGAGGCGATCGCGCCGTATAGTGTTTAATTTTTACAGTTTGTCGGCTACATATTATTTAATATTTAATTTTCTACGAAAAATATTAACGCGTTCGTATTGTTTTTTCCGGTTAAAAATACGAAGACACGGTAATATTTTTTTTTTATAAGAAAAGCAAAGCAATTTAAAAAAAAAAAAAAATTACCATGTTATTGTTATAAATTATTATTATTATTACTATTTACGACACGAAGTTATACTTTTGCTATTAGGAGCTGGACCAATGATTTCAAACTAATATTTAATAATAAATGTGGAACGACGTTCCAAAGAGTAAATGGATAATGTTTTAATAAAATAATTATATTTACACGTATAATATACGTCTATACACTGCAAGCCCAGGGGCGGTAGGTATAGAGTATTTATGGGGGAGGGGTTCGGACTTTCAATTATCAGTAATAGGCTGACATGAACAAAAAAAAATTGTAATTAGGAGTGAATAGGGAGTTGAAAAAAAAATCGATTAAATAATAATTGCGCGACACATACAAATGTATTAATTATTATTAAATATTATGTACAAGTAAATTTAATCTTTGTCTACGTTGTGTTAGTTTGTTCACAATTCGTAATGGATCAACAATAACGTTTCTATATAAATATAAATATAGAGAAGAGTTAGTCTAGTAAGTTGCGTTTGACATTTCACTTTTTCAACAATTTCTAAAGTAGTTGTGTTTTTAAACGCTTCAAAGTCGAATATTAGGAACGTTCCGGACTCGCAGTAGACACAGAAAGGAGTATTTAAAAAAAAAAAATATTTTTAACGCATTATTGTAAAATTGAATCACAAAAAATATTCATCTTCAATCTACAATTAGGATATTTAATATAACAATATTATTAGGGTATCTAATATTAGGAATACATTTTTTTTTTGAAAAATATTTTAATGAAAAGTCCATTTTGTACTCTGTATAGTACCTATACCTACATAAAACGTTTAAAAAATTATTATTATTATTATTATTTATTTACTAATTGTTATTTTCGAAATTAGGGGGTTTGAACCCTCCAAACCCCTCCCCTCCACCTTACTTACGCCCCTGCATACACCAGTTATAATATTATTATTGAACATTACGAGCCGACTTCAAAAGATTTGGCCGATTGTATAAAACATTACGTGAAACGTTTGACGATGTTTGTTTTGACAATAATATAATATATTATGACTACATACACGCGTAATAATATACACCTATTGATGTTTTTGTAACGTCCGACCTTCATTCAATTGATACATTTGATTAACCCGATTGTAGAATAATGCCTATCTGTAATACACATGCGTGTGACGTTTCCTATTTCCATGGCCACTGCATGACCCACGCACGAGCCTCAAATTGTATACACCGACTGCGTGTGTAGAATATTCATTAAAAATATATTTACTCGTATATACTGTGACCACCCAGTAATTTCGTTGCAGTCGAGGAAAAATATTACGATTTAAAACAGTATACCGCTCATATATATATTACTAGGTACATGTATATTTAATGCAATCGATGGATTTACAGGAAATGTACTTAAATCGTAGGTATATAGTTATATAAATTTAAAAAAATACGCATCAAATTACTGTACACATATTAAATCGAGTGAATATATATGATTATACGGTTAATTAATTTATCGTATATATATATATATGTGTATACTCGATTTGCTTTATCGGATTAAAATTCGATTCGAACTTACAACCATCAATTTATAAACGTAGAATACGTAATATAAACAAGTAAAATTTATCCGAATCTCTTAAACGAGCCAAATGTTTTTTTTTATTAATTTCTACAATAACACAGATTAATTAGCATGTAAGATCGATTACGTTCGTGTTGTGTTGTTACAGTTTAAATTTGATTTTTTTTTTTTTGATTTTTTTGTTTAAATCTATTTGTTTCACGAATTTAAATGTATATTCTTAGTGCGTTATATGTTGATTGACGGCTTCTTCTGTCGTTTTTGTTTGTTGGGTCGTTGAGTGCCCGGCGCGTGCTGTTGAGTGTTTCGGCAGAAGACCTAGTTGGTCTTTGTTGATCTGCAGATATGATAACGGGCAAGATGTGAGTTTCCTGTTCCGGATCTATTTATTATATACTGTTTGCTCTCTCCCACTTGAATTGTTCAGCGGATATGCGTCAACTGTTTTTTTTTTAATGTTCCTTAGCTCGATGTTTTTCCATAGTTTTGTTATTATAGTTTCCAGCGTTTTTTGTTATCAAATGTAAAAAAAAAAAAAAACAATATAGGTAGATACATTTCGAATGAATTTTTCCTCGACCCCGACTACAACGATACGCGTACGCAATGTTTTCTCGTAGAATATTATACGGATATATGCTCTCAGAGATTAAAAAGTCGATTCTAATAAACGCGTACGGCCGAGTATATGCCCGCGAGACGTATGATTATTATTATTATTATTATTACATTTTATATAAAATGTGTGCTTGGTTTACGATCCAATTTTATCGTTACGATGATAATAAACATCGTTTCTTCATCTCCCGCGCGTTATCTTGTCGCGTACAACTCGTACTATACACCCGACTCTACAGACATGTATTGTAAAAGGTATTTGCGACAATTTTTTTTCTCCATTTTTTACCGTCTGCGCGTACACGGCAAATACACGTTCGCGTCCCTAAGTGCTCACCGTTTAATTCGTTTTTTATTATTTCTCGCGTACGGTTTTTTTGTCGCTATTCACCACCAGACCTACTGGTCTAAACGCACTACGCAGTACCAATGACTTCATGATCATTTGTCACGGGTCCGACCATGTTACGTTTTATACACGCACACGAACTGCTAACCGCGAACCGATATTCTATCCGTATCCACGTGGGCTTGTCTATAGGATTTTTCGCTACAATCTGGATCTGCTATTTTTGCTTTCTGTTATAAAAACACGCGACACGAAAATTTTAATATTAATTATCGACTGTTCAAAACGATTTAATATATTTTTCGACGCTTTGTGAATCAACATTCGTGCACAGTGCAGTTTTAGGTTTATCGTCGCGTTTTTTTTTTCCCCGGTTTATACGCAGATCTACACAGTGGAAATATTAAGAATGGTATGTAATTTTATTGCTCTTTTAAGGCTGGACGGCCGCGGTTTTATAGTAACGCTGCAAAATCACAACAACCGGCATTAAAAATTCCAACGATGGGAACTGCGGTAGTATAGACTCTGCAGGTCTGGCCAAGATCCGTAAACACGCCCATGTCCTGCGCGCTATATGTACGTTATTTCGTTTCGGACGCCTATAATAAAATGTAATAATAAATTAGAAGAAAAAAAAAATACCGAGACGGTATTTTACGTGTATTTATACACGCCCTACCGCAGGACCCAAAGAGACCCGCCAACAAGTTATATAGGTATTGTATAGGAGAGTACTATTGGAAATTCGATATTTTTTCGACTTTAATTTAGTTTTTTTTTTGTATTTTACCACGAGCCGAGACCGATGCGCAGGTTATAGCGCAACGAACCGTGTCAACAATATATATTATTATTAGTGCGTTATTACTATTATTATTATTATTATTATTATTGCTATACAAGTATGTTATACTCGTACAATATAAACGTGGCATTCGTGAGTGTGTGTGTGTGTATGCGCGGAATTGTGTGAATAACATGTATAATAGTATATATATATATATATATAACCAATGGAAGAACCATCTGCGGCGCATGCTTGCCGGCAACATTCATTTCACTCATTATGCAACGCGCAGCGACGACATTTCTCTCTCGCCGCCGCCGCCGCCGCCGCCGCGGTGTGTCCTGCGGGGCATTCTTATAATATTATTATAATATTATATATTACGTTATTTGTCCGCCGTCGTCCTATATAATATTATAAAAATAAACTAGACACCTTAAACCGTATCACGCCGTAAGACTTCTTCTAACAACACTAATCGATTATAATATTATATCGTTTATCGTCGATTAATTTATCAGGGCTCGGAGGATTTAGTGTTTTTTTTTACTGTTATTTCAATACAGTTAAAAATAGCAGAGTAATAAACTTTATAAATTTTGTTCTACGCGTATCGAGGATTCCAAGTATATATAAATTTTCTATACTACGCGTTTTAAGCGTTTTCGTATATAGACGTTTTAATGGGCTTTTTTTCCTTCTGATACTTAAACACGCGTTAAATTAAAATTATTTTGCGCTCTACACATAAATCTCTTAACCACATTTCGTATTATAATCTATTTTTAGGTATGAAATTTTCGCGGCGAGACTACAGTAAATAAAATTAAATTTTTCTTTTTCCTATTTTTTTTAGGGTATATTTTATAAGATATCGTAGCGCATGTTTCATTGATATTTTTAGCGCTACATAAAATCCGAGGCCTGATCGTATTATATATTGTATTGTATTGAAACCGAAGGCGTAATTGATTTAACGATATATGTATATAGTTTGAAACGTTTGTAGAACCGTTGAAGAATACCGTAAAAATGCCGTCGTCGTCGCGTCGCACCTCGGTCTTCGATATATTATATACGTGTATATTGTTTAAGAAAAAAGCGGAATTACATAAAAGCGATGCGTATCGGCGCGTATAAATGCACAGATGGTCGACAACACAACAATGGTTCTTTATATAATAATATATAGTGTGGGGAACGATGAGGTGAGGGGTGTCGTGAAATTTAAATACGTCGATTTCGGTATATCGATCGAGAATAATTATTGTATTAATAATATCGGGCATATATGCGCGATCAAATAATAATGATAACAATTGGATTGCACTTGATCAATCGCTAAATGTATTCCCCAATTAAACGGTTAATTCAAAATGTATTTTTTTTAATACTATTCGATATAGTTGCCCGTCCATATTGTATATACGTATGATAACAAAAAAAAAAAAAACACTCAAGTATTTTATATGACGCGTTATACGTCATACTCGTATGTATTACGATTGAATAATACGAACATATTTATTTTTATTTCGTTGCTATAATAGTTTCAAGACTTTCAAACGAAAACATAAGAGAATCTCGTATTAAAACGCATTAATACCTATTATACGCGGTAAACAATTATTTCAATTATATACTATATAAATATACGAATCTCGTACCGGGTAATCGCTTCTTATTAGACGCCATCGCGTATATAATAATAATTAATAATATAATAACGCATTACGCGTAGTAGTACGTGAAAAATTAGTGTTTAATATAATTGTGCTGTCATCGTTTATAAATATTGTAGTTATTATACTGTTTAACTGTTTAAAATAATTTAAAACGTATAATATATAGTAATTACATTAGGTACATATATAATAATTGTGTTTGGTGTTAATTTATCGGCGTTTTACTACGATATCCTCTACACACGATATTTTACTACGTATACTACTATTGAACGTTAATGAATAAAATATTATGCCAATCATAGATCATATTTTTACATAGTATTATTATTGTATAGGTATAAAAATTCCATTATTATAACGTACACAATTTGTAATGATTAGTTCAAAAAAGTAAATTAATTTAGTCAGCGATTTTCTAATAACGACGCGCGACTGTCAAACGGAGACGGGAAATGTGTTTTATATTTTATTTTTTTAAGTAGTCGAAACGACTAAAGTTCAAACGACAGTACATATAACTGCTAGCGTATACTTATAATTAGCGTGTATTTAGTATTGAATATTATAATATATTTAAATGTCGAATAACCCGCAATTCCGTTATGTGACACGTGTTTACACAAACGAAATTATATTTATTGTGTATTTTATGTTTCAGCACGATTTACGGAAATCGACTTGAGTAAACGCATAGTAGTTGAATATTCATTTCGTGCACAGAAACTATTCTCGAATACGGCACGTCGTTATACCGTGAATACCAACGCGCCTCCTATATTATACACGAAAATATTATATTTGGGAGAAATATGACTGTTCGCGTATACGAAAGACAAACGGAAAACTTTAAAAACGACATATTATATATTTTCGTTTATTACATATATTTTATTATATAAACGGATAAAAATTCAACGCGATTAATTATACATATACGTATATATATATATATATATCGAAAAATAAATATTGTTTTCAAGGTTTATTCTAATTATTATATACACGTTATCGTCGTTATTTCGCATTGGAAAATTAATCGCAACGATTTGCCGTGCAGACTGAAATCGGATACTAATATATAGTTCGATTTTTGTTTTTTTTTTGTTTTTTTTTCTAAGTCATATTATTCGTATGACGACACTCTGTTTAATATATTATTCTGTACGTATAAAGAAGAATGATTCATGAAATGCAAATAGACAAATGAGGAGCAGTACACGCGCTTATGTATTTAGATGTCACGTCACCGCGTCAATGGGGTGTGGTATTTTTCGTCAACGTATACTTTTTAGAACGTTCCCTTCAATCCGTATGGTATAATATAATAACTAGTTTTTGTCATAATAATCGACATTCCTTCGGTGCCGAGTACGTACAAAAGGATAGTTTTTTCTCTCTCTCTCTCTCTCTCTCTGTCCGACTCCAGAACCGTTTTATTTCTATTCGGTGCAGTGATTATATATTATATCGATACGCGTTATAAATAAGTGCTAGTGATGCGCGCGTAACAATAACTAGTTTTGGAATTTTTTTACACGCGCCGCCGATGTATAATAATAATAATAATAATAATAATATGTTAATATGTAAATATTCGTAATAGTCAAGATGATGACGTGTAAACTATGATAGTTTTAAAATTTCATTACAAAAAAAATATATATATGTAAATATTTCGTTTGTGCGTAACTCTGAACGCGACTATTATTATAATACGAGCTATTGCGAAGCCGCGGCTTCCGCTGTATAGGTAGGTACACGCGCGGGTTTCCTGTTTTTTTTTTCTCTAAATAACGCCGTACCGGTAATAATTGTGTTGGCGGTCATTATTATTATTATTTGTCAGACTTGTGACATAATGTGTCGATAACTATACATGACGTACACGGGTACATTGGATCTACGCGACAAACGAGTATAATTATTAATAAGAGTGTTAATATTATATAGTCGCTATTGCGCATTTTGCGGACAAATTTTAATTTTATATAATGGCTTATAATTAAAGCCCGGAACCAAAAAGTAGCTGCAGTCAAGCTACGAGTTTGAATATTATATTCAACTGATCTGAAATACAAAGTTTTATTTCGCATATTTTTGCCATTTTTTTCACATATATTACCGTATTTAATTTATTTCTGTACTTTACTATTTTTCACTGTATACGGACGGTTTTTATACGCGTATTATTTATATTTCGGTTGTATTTATTTTTTGCAAAAAAAAAAAAATATATATATTTAAAATTGTATTTTTTATCGTTACAAAGACGCCCGCTAGTTATACCCCGCATGTTTCTTTCCGTTTAACAGCATTTTTTTTTTCTAAATATTTCTGATATTACTTTTCGGATTGAAGACGCGTCGAAATTACCATAGAAAATGAATGACATGTATACTTCTATGCGCAGACATTTTTAAATAATAAATATAAAAAAACAATTTTTTTTTTGAAAACCAATTTTTTAAATTTTGATGGGTATATCTGTACAAAATAAGAGTATATTTCTGAGGTTTTAAGAACGGATATTTGCCACACCTCGTTTTTCGTACAGATTTTTTTCTTCTCTTTTTCTTTTCGCACAATCCTTCGACAGAAATAATGTAAATCATTATATTATATAGATTTCGACCGTATTGCACGCGCGCAATCGAACTGTGTGATCTATAACGATCGGCAGAACGACGCGGAATGTCACGACGAAAGTATATCTAAACTGCAGAAATATTTGAGTTTTAACACTGCGCGCATACACACGCCCATACCGTGTATGTACTAATATTGTTTTATCTACACGTCAACTAAATATTATACTCTTAGCTTCGACGAGACTTCCAATCGCTATTATTTTCGGATCTATATAATCTAACGTTCTAATACGTATATAATATATTGTATAACAGTATTATTACAATAGTAATAATATATTATTGATTTTTAATTAATTACATAGTCGCGAACGGCTTCAGAACGCGTCGGATACGATGTAACTGCGATAAACGGCCGCATTGACACTGTAAACCACGCCTGCAACAGAGGAGCCGTGTATATATATTCTCATTGTTTTCTTTGTGGTACAGCTTCGTGCGTCGTACAAATTAATAATATTAATGAGATGTATATACGAGGGGCGTTCGGAAAATAAGCGGTCACGGTATTTGTAAAAAGAATATAAAAAACGAAAAATGCAGATTTACAGGGTATTTATATTGTAAATAATACTATACGCTGCAGTCGTATCGAAGCTCCTAAACACTTTTTTCGGTCGTGGGATGAGTTTTTTTTTTTTTTTTTTAATGCCTCGGTCGCACGTCTCTCTCCTTTATCCTTTATCCTCATTCATTTCCTCGTCGACGGAAAAAAAAAACAAAGTTTCCCGGCTAAGCGAGTCTTTATGCGGTGAGTAAACAAATGCAAATTTTAAATTTTAATTTCACCGACGTATATTATCGCGTTGTCGGCACACAGTCGTTTACGCGTTATGTGTAATTAAAAAAACTAAAACTAGAACATAATATAACGTGTATAAATACCAGCACGCGTATTACGTAAAAATATGTTTGTATTGAAACACGAAGAAAACGCGAAGACGGCGTGTCGTTATAATAGGTGGTTTTTTTTTTCTTTCTTTTTACGGAAGATAATTTTCAACGAAATACGTTTGTCTAACAGTATGTGCGTTCATATTCTTACGAAACACAAGTGGAAACGAAAAAAACTAACGATAACCATTTAAATCTGCATATATTATTATGTAATGCGTAGGTATCAGTCATGTCTATAACGCGCTTATTTATTTGATTTACAAGTATATATATGTATAAATTATAAACACACGTTTCGGTCGCGTTATTATACTGATTTTCACTAGGTTATTTTTTTTTTTTAGTATTTTTAATATATATATATATATACATAATTTGTTATATCAAATAATTTATTTATCAGTATTATCAAAATAATAGTTTATACACGTTATAGAATTGTGTTTAACACAAAATGTTAAAATTATAAATCTTATGAAATAAATATACATAAATACGTGTATTAAACCACAACATGAACTTGAAAATAATAATAACTGCTAGTTCATATATTTGAATGTTTTTTTAGTGTATATATTATAATGTACATTATACGTAGATTATTTATTTATTTTTTTTTTTACAATTTATATGCTTTTTATATAGATCCGTCATGCTACACGTACAGGGTCGTTTGAAAGAAAAAAATGAATTACCTACTACACGTGACAATATTTCCTTTTTTTTAAAAAAAAGTAAAATTGTTAAGGCATACACATATAATACGCATTACAATAGATAATTGAATTTAGAATACACATATTGTATTATTTATATTTTTTTTAATATTCCATGATATTTACATCAATATAATGTGCACGTGAACTCATTTATATACAATTATATATTAAATGTTTTATTTTACTATTAATTTTTTCATGATAGTTTAGATAAAAGATTTAATTAAAAAAAACATTCTATAAAGTTTTATAAAGTGGTGTTTTTAGACAAAATTTGATTGTTAAACTATATATAAATATGCGAGTATAATAAAACGGTATTAATATTCGATTATCGTATGTATATATATATAGGCATAGTGATACTAGTGCAATAAAATTTCTGTTCTTATGTACATATATACTATATAGTTTTACAGGAAATCATTATACGTACATTAGTTAATATAAATAAATAAATTTAGTCACGTCTACACACCGATATGTAATAACATCAAATATATAATGACGTAACCCCTTGTGGTTTCGTAATTATAAAAAGTTATAACAATTTTATTGATCTTGTCAAATGATTAATATAATATAGTGCACATACACACATATATATATGTATATTATATAGAAATATAGACTGTTATTTATGTTAATTTCAAGATGGAATGCAAAGATAAATTTTTAACTCATGTCTATTTATATCACTCGTGAGACATGGATCGCCATTAAAATATATTTTAAATCTATGACATTCTATAATTTTATGGGAAATATTACATTGATACAATAAATTTTCAGTTTTCAACTAAAAACTAATTTACGAGATTATATTATATTATATAGTTCAATTGTATGAATTATAGATAAATATAGTATTCAATAAAAGTGGATATAGTAAAAACTAAACGTATTTCCAAAGATTGATTTTATTTTTTTTAATGTAAAGAAATATTTAATAACTTATATGTATTGTATATATAAACGATAAACGTTTGTTTTTGATTCATGACATTCGTAGAATCTTGAACTTTAAAACAATATAAAACTAAAATATTATTACTATTCGCGTGATTGGGCATAAAATTTAAATTATTACACGGACAATAAAACTAATAACGTCGAGGAGGCAGGAGGATGATGTATATTTCATTTTAAAAAATGCAATATATTTTCGAACAGGATAACGAGATACGCGTACACAGTACCTACGCACTTATTCGATTTTTTTTTTTTTTTGCCTATTCTAAGTATGCCTACATATTTTTTAACGACGTATTAAATTAGTTAATCGTTTAATAAATAAAAAAAAATTACGTTCATAAAAAAAAAAATCATTTACGCGATATTCTATTTTACTAAATTGATATTGTTAAAAACAGTTATAATCTTATAAAACTCGATAATTTTAATATATAAAATTCACTCGTCCAGTTCTAGCTCCTAATATATATATATATTAGATTCGCATCGTCATTTTAAATCTATAATTTTTAATACGGCGTATGCGATATATATTATATATAAATAATTTGCTTTAAAAATATACTTCTCGTTAATGATGACGAAGTTTCAGTGAACATAAACCCACCTATATCTATCGGATATTGAGTAAAATCAATAATTGCCGCAGTACACTTATATATATATATACGATGAATTATAACATTGATAACATATAAAATTCGTATATTACGTACATATATATTACATAAAACACTATAATAATTAATACTATCTTTAGAAAGGGAATGGCTAATAATAATTTGAATTTACATTGTAATATCATAATTTCTTTTTTTTCACTCGTACGGCAATATCATATACTATTATATACGAGTTACAAAATATCGTATATATTTTGTAGTACGTACTCGTATACCGGATCGCTGCAACGATTGAATATTATATAATGCCGCGGTACACAATATTATATCAATAACATCTACTCGGTTTTTTTTTTTTTTTTCATTATAATATATAATAAATATTGGTATTATGCTGCGAGTAAAAATCGCTCACCGATACGCTGTAGCCGATCAAGAGGATCAGATAAACCGAAGTGGACCGCGGCATGGCGTCGTCGGCGTATAGTGGCGCTGGAGACTTTAACGAACGGAACGTTTTCTTTTTCGTCCACGATATATTTCGGGCGTCGAACGGAATCGGTCTTCTGTACGGGGTATATCGCTCACGCGATTACATTCTTCTGATCGTAGTACGACGTTGTTTTTCACACGCGCGTTTTTCCAGTGCAGTATGAACGCATTATATACACGCGTTTCCGTCACACCGGGGAGGAGGAAAAAACAAGAATTACGCGTTTGACGAAAGCAAAATAAAAAACGCGAACGGTCCGTTCCACGGGCGACGAAACACTGAAGAGCGACGACGACGACGAAAAAACTACCGCGCGCGCGACACGCAAAGCGAGTGGGCAGGCGATTGCAGTGCGGCGCGGCAAGCGTTACGGGTGCGCGCGGGGGCGGAGTGCGCGCGTGTGTGTGTGTGTGTGTGTGTGTGCGCGGCGGAGTAGAACCTTGGAACAGGTGGTGGTGGTGGCGGTGGTGGTGTAGATGATCGAAGAGCGCATGCGTCTTATATATATATATATAATATACGTAATATACGACAATACTATAAATAATATTATAGTGTACCAAAATTTACTATTTAAAAAAAAAAAAAAACATTTTTATTTTCTATATACGATCGTGTATATAGACAAAACATTTATTCTGATGGCTCGCGATATATTATATACGACGAATATAAAAAAAAAAAAATTCAGAATAACTATAACATTGAACAGTATATACAAATACAACGACATAAACGTCCTACGTAATCGTGTGTATATTATATATATGTATAAGTTGAACGACGCTGGTTTTTAAATTCGAATGCTTATGGATTGGATGGAATTCAAAGTAAAAAAAAAAAAAAGAAAACACTATATAATGGCTTGTAACGAAATGCGATATTTGCTACACTCATAGCCATCCCAAGGGGGAAATGGGGCAAGTGCCCTAGGGCGTCCAAAGTATTATGAATGCAGGGGGCGTCAAAAAAATGAATGACAAAAAGAAAAAATTTGTTGTTTTATTTTAGATATTAATTTCCCTTGTATCTGTATGATGATTTCGAGGATGAGTGTATTTACTATTAAAATATATAAAATTATGTAATTAGATATTACGTTAGTTGTAAATTTTTTTTTTGGGGGGCGTCAAATATTATTGCCCTAGGGCATTATTGGTGATTAGGACGGCACTGGGTCTACACTATATGAAAAATTCAATAATAATAATAATAATAATTAATAATATATTGTTCTGCGAGCGTTTAACTGATGAACGATCGTTTTTGCTACGTTAGTTATGTATGTAAATTAAAAAAAAACACAATGTACACAAACAAATGTAGTGCATTTTATTTTGTTATTTTTTCGACTCCTTAAATATTCGAGAATGAGAAATATTATAAATATCAATTGTTACGATTTATGCAAAATAATAATAATAAACCGAGTGTACAGTGTACACATTGTAAAAGAAAAATACATTGTAATATTATATATTCTTTAAATTTCCTTTAAATCGATTCATCCGTGCGCCACAGATGTGTATAGCTGCGCGCGAGTGAAAGTATATACGATAGTATACTGCAGAAACATTGACGTATCTTATATATATATATATATATGTATAATATTAAATATAAACAAATACCGGAACGCGAAAGCGCATATTAAAATATATAGTAATATATATTTTTTTCAAAAAAAAAAACGAGTAATTATACTATTATACAGTGGATTTATGTAATAATATTCGTACTTATATGCGAAGTGACGATTTATGATAAATGATGATTTTTACAGATTCTGAGCGCGGAAGCTCTATATTGGGTTTACAATGATATTTTTATTTTTCTGCGTGTACACATATTCGACTAGAAAGAATGCTCGGACGATATCGTCATGAGCGTTACAGCATCTATATAATATATATAGTTGGTACTTCTATTATTTGAAACGTTTTTCGATTTTCTCATCAGTGTACTTATTATGCGTAATTCAAAACGGCCCGAAAAAAATTGGAAGTAAAACTATTTTCTCAATTGGTTTTTTTGAACGCGACACGAAGAAAAAAATACCCACCAAAAGATAATAATACCGTGTTAAAAACGGTTGGAAAAACGCGATTTTGTGTAAAAATGCATTATAGTCACATATTATATTATTAATAATAATATCACACCGTAGCACCGGTCAGTATCGCGCGTAGTTTTATCCAATGATTTATCGCGTTGCTTTCAAATTCGTTTGTTACAATACAACTTTATCTCAGGAATTCACTTAAGCGACATCCGCGGCACGCTATCCCTTTTTTCCGTTACTTACGAGTATATAATAATAAAAAAAATAAATTACGACCTGTTGTACATAAAACGAAAACCGTGTATGTCATCATATCGCCATATCGACCTTTACACACACGCGTTTAAATAAAATGCGAATATTCGCGGACGACGATGGCAAAAGCAGACGAATATCAGAACATTGCAGGAAGGAAGGACAACGCAATATATTATACGCGCAGAGACGTGATATTATTTATACGGATTTTATATGGATCCCGTACCTTGACGCGAGTCTACGCAACTACGTAGTCTATTATGGTAGTGATCTACCAGCTGTAGCGCACCGCAGGCCACAATGCAGTAGATTGCGATCAGCTAATAATTCGTAAAGCTAATAATGTTGTCAAAGACTGCTGGGCGGCGCACAGTTTCGTGTGTAGGAAATATTTTTTTCTTTTTTGCAATAATAATTATTGGCAACTCGCACAAAATCGCGGTATACCTGCGCATAGCTACGTATTATGCCGTCGCTGGCAAGAACACCGTAAACAATGTAACCACGAAGAGTCAATTAAAAATTACTCTTCGAGATACCTAATATAAGAGTTAGAAAAAAAAAAATGAAAATTATTCCGGAAAATTTTTTTTTAATTAAGAAAATTATGCAATTAATACATATAAGGTAGTACATTAAGCATAATGTATGTTTTTTTAAGTATATATATATATATATAGTAGTGTATGCTTGAGTGACGTGAGGGAAAGCACCATCCGCAGTGAAGGCGTTTCGGCGTGAATTTTTAATTATTTATGTCGTATTGTTATTCGTGTGTTTAATTTATAAGGTCTCGGGGCCATTGTCGTTATTTAAGTCTTCTGGGATGGAAGGAGTTCCTGCAAGGATAGAGATAGATTTTTTACAAGGGGCGCTGGTATGATTTTGAAGGCGATTACTGAATTTACCGAGTAGCGTTGTAGCTCGGCTGTTTCAGTGACTTTATAGGAATGTGGAGATATGTATGAAGAGTGTGGTTTGAAATACATGGAGGAGCTTTATAGTTATGACTGTTGTGAGTCTGAGGATTTTTAATTGGAACCCTAAGTATTTTTTTGTGTATTCGATTTTTTTGACAGTGCCCCAGAGCTGTATGCCGTACATCTTGCAGATGGGTTTAAGAAGAAGATTATAGATGTGAATTTTGGTCACGAAAATAAATTTTAAATCATTACCTACCATATCCAATAAATTGTCCTCGTAAGCTAATGAAAGTCACTGTTACTGGGGGGAAAAAAAGGATTTTTATATTTTGCATTTTCTTAAAATCATACACCTGCACGCTGCACGTCGTACGTTTCACTTCTCGATATGCGTTTTCCTATATAATTCACCCGACAAACGCGATGAAATATAAAAATAAATATGGATTTTACAAATTGTTACAACATTATTATATAGGTACTTTTCACGTTGATCCTGAGGTAAAAACGAATTTCAAATATATTAATAATAATAATTTTAAGTATTCAGTTTTTACATAAAATTAAAACAAAAGTCCAACAGTGTTTTATTAGATTATCAAATATATCACAAGTGTTTTTTTTTTGAATACCGGAAGAAACATCACAATCGAGTAAGGATAATTTTTATCCAACTGCGTTATTATTACTATCGACAACAACAATATAATAATATGTGAACTTCTTTAATGATAATTCGTGCACTATTATACAGATAAACAATACATGACAACGTCGATTCAAAAAGTCTAGATAGTTTACCAGAAAACCATCTAAAAATCAATCGTGTAATGATCACGTTCGCTGTAGTTATTAGCAAATCAAATTAGAAATTTATAATATCGCGTCGTCAGTTTGTACCACGACTGATGAATATAAATACAGGTCTACAATAACCCAGGGCACTAACTATTTTGTACCTTATGGCAAAGATACGAATCCCGTTAAATGTATTCTTGATAATGAGATTAATTTTTCGATATTTTGTACACTTTTCTTTGATTTTCGATCGTTTTCATCAGAACTACTTTGCCACGTATCAGTTGATTTTTCAAATTTCTTTACGGTTTTATTGTTGTCCGAAAAATAACTACTCCGTCGTTTAGCCGTTGGGTTTTTAAATTTTTCTACGTGTTTGTTCTTCTCCAAAATATAACTATTTCGTTGTTTAGTCTTCGGTTTTTTAAATTTTTCTACGGGTCTATTCTTATCCAAAACATAACTATTTCGTTGTTCAGTCGTCGGTTTTTTAAATTTTTCTACGGGTTTATTCTTATCCAAAACATAACTATTTCGTAGTTTAGCCGTTGATTTCTTTAATTTTTTTACGGGTTTATTGTCGTCCGAAGAAGAGCTTGAATTATTTCTGGATTCATCCGTCGAATTGCCAGATATGTCTACGATTTCATTCCCATTTGACAAATAACTATTTTGTAGTTCAACCATTGACTTTTCAAATTTGTCCACATTCTCATCCAACAAATAATTACTTCGTAGTTTAGCCGTTAAGTTTTCCGATTTCCTTGCAGATTTATTCTTGGGTAAAACATATCTATTTTGTAGTTCGTCCGTTGACTTTTCAAAATTGTCCCCGGATTTATTCTCATCCAAAACATTTTTATTTCGTAGTTTAGTCGTTAAATTTTCCGATTTCTTTGCTGATTTATTCTTGGGTAAAACATATCTATTTTGTAGTTCGTCCGTTGACTTTTCAAAATTGTCCCCGGATTTATTTTCATCCAAAACATTTTTATTTCGTAGTTTAGCCGTTAAGTTTTCCGATTTCCTTGCAGATTTATTTTTGGGTAAAACATTACTACTCTGTAATTCGACCGTGGATTTTTCAAATTTGTCATTTATTCTCATCCAAAACATTTTTATTTCGTAGTTTAGCCGTTAAATTTTCCGATTTCCTTGCAGATTTATTTTTGGGTAAAACATTACTACTCTGCAGTTCGACCGTTGACTTTTCAAATTTGTCCGCGGATTTATTCTCATCCAAAACATATTTATTTCGTGGTTTAGCCGTTAAGTTTTCCGATTTCCTTGCAGATTTATTTTTGGGTAAAACATTACTACTCTGCAGTTCGACCGTTGACTTTTCAAATTTGTCCGCGGATTTATTCTCGTCCAAAACATTTTTATTTCGTGGTTTAGCCGTTAAGTTTTCCGATTTCCTTGCAGATTTATTTTTGGGTGAAACATTACTACTCTGCAGTTCGACCGTTGACTTTTCAAATTTTTCCGCGGATTTATTCTCGTCCAAAACATTTTTATTTCGTGGTTTAGCCGTTAAGTTTTCCGATTTCCTTGCAGATTTATTTTTGGATAAAACATTACTACTCTGCAGTTCGACCGTTGACTTTTCAAATTTGTCCGCGGATTTATTCTCATCCAAAACATATTTATTTCGTAGTATAGACGACGAACTTTCAACTATGTCTGAGACGGATCTATTACTATTATTATCATCATCCGAAAAAGAATTCGTTAGTTTTTTGTATTTGTCTATGGGTTTATTCTTATCCGAAATATAACCACTTCGCAGTTTTGTCTTTGATTTATCAAATTTCTCGTTGAATTTATTTTTATCCAAAACAGATTTATTTCGATTTTTAGTGAATGATTTCTTAAATTTAGTCATTGGTTTATTTTCATTCAAGACAACAGAATTCGTATTGCTATAACGCGAAGTGTCACTAGACACATCACCTAGCCCATTTGTATCACTACTACTGTTACTGATATTGGTGCTGTCTATAGACGCCGAACTGTAAATTTTTGTAATCGTGCCTAAGTGTTTTAACTCATTCTCCGAATTACCGTGTTTTGTACGGTTTTTTGTACGAGTAATATCTATTTTATTTTTTAATGTCTGTCTAATGAAATCGCTTGAGTAATCTGAAATTATAAATATAAAGTGCACTTATGTATATAAAAAGAAAGTAATTACTGTAGAGTATTGGGTAATTTTAAATATAAAACCTGCATAGCTCTATATGGTAAACGTGAACATCAATGTAAAGGTAGAACTACGAGATATTTTTTACAATACAATATATTTAGAGGAAAAACTAAATTAGTATATACGCTTAAATAATTATGAGTTATTATATAATAATTACTACAAGGATAACAATATTATATTTTAATAATTTTTAGTTATATAGATATTAGAATTTACTACTTGAATTTGAATAATACCAAATATAAATTGGCCAAATAATAATTATAATATGTATTGGCACCTACCCGCCTGAAATGTTTGTGCAACTGCAGTATACTATATAGAAATAAATAACAATGGTGACTAATAAGTTATGTAAACATACGCATGTTGTACAATTGGAAATTGTTGGTTTTTTTTAAATAAAAGATTACCCAATTGTTAACAGACAACAATATTTATTAAAAATTTAAATATGGTGATTTTAAGTAATCCAGCGCTTATTTGTATTGTTTTAAAAGTATTATTTGAACATAATGAGTACCTACACGGCTACACGAATTTAAAAAAAAAATTTGTTATGACAACTATATAGGTCTCTATATACGATTATTAATTTATTTACCTACAAATGAGTCATTTGATTTTCCTGAAAAAATTGATGGTTGTGACTGCGTTGTTGATGATGATGATGATGATGGCGTTTTAGAATATGATATTGATATTGATGGCAATGAAATAAATTCACCATTATTTTCGTTTTCAACTATAAATAGATTTTAATAATTTAATGTACTCATATACGTAGGTACAATTTTATATTAACGATTACAGATTAAGTATATTAGATACATACTATTCATATAAGACATTTCAGACAAAAGTGAATATTTAGATGATGGATTTGAATTTTCGTCCGTTAAGTTTTCCGTTATTATGTGGCTTTCGTTGAATTTATTTTGAATCTCTAACAAATGACTTTGTATAATTTGTACCATACATCCACTTTGTTTATGTTCACTTTCACAACTTTCCGAACAAAGTAATGCAAAATAACAATTTGAACAAGTTTTCATCTCTACCGATAAATGTTTTAGACACTCATAGCACACATTACTTTCTTCCTAAAAAATTATTTATAGACATACAAAAATCGTATATGCTGTAAATATAAAACTTACTTGAGTGAGATTAATTGTAGATCTTTTTTTCATTTGTGACGTTTTGTTTTTTGTTTTTTCTCCGACGCTCTGTAAACAGCCAAACAGGTTTATTAATACTCAAGTATAAGTAATATTCAATTATAAGTTCAATTCTAATATCTTAATTTAAATTTAATACAAACAATTTGATTATTTCCAACAGTTTTAAAAGCATCGAAAATTTGTCCATCTTCGATTTGTTGCATTATAATCTTAAAACTTGTAGAATCCAACCAAAGGATCATTGCCATTTCAACATCAGTTGATAATGATTTACTTTTATAATTATTTCTAAAATATCAACGCAATTACTTAATAGACGTATTAAAAAGTTTGTTTTATATATCTAATTACTATAGGTATATATATGTTATTTTAACGTATGCTAATGTAAGTACTTACATTAATGCAGTTTTCGCTTTTTCTACGTAAATTGAATTTAAAATCGCTTTACCGGCATTTTTTAATTTGTCTACTATTTCAGTAAAATTTACTAGACGCTTACCTCTTTTCATCCTAATAAATATATAAATCATAATATTTTTTTCTCATTTATAAAAAATAAATGTTATAGGTACTTTTCTTCTTTAGATAACATAAAACAATATTCATAAATGTTGCCTCTAAATTTTTTATCAGAGATCTTCACGATTTTCAATGGATTAGAGTTTTCTTTTAATAACAAATCCAAAAGTTGATTTAGTTTTTTATGTGATAAATTAAAATTATAAAGTGGGTTAAGCAATAATGTCAATAAAGTTCCAAATCCAGGAATAGTATCATTCACAACTGTTTTATCTATTTTTAAAAATGTTTCAGTTAAATTTAACTTTCCAGTTAACATAGCCAAAGCGATTGGTTTGAAACCACAATAAGTGTGATTTTTCTCAGTAACATCATACAGTATGGAAGCCAATTCATTTTCTGATTGTTTGTAAACATCAGATAATTTGCCATTTAATTTATATTTATTTTTTTTTAAGCAGAAAATGTCTAAAGGTGTCATTGTAGCATTGTCATCCATTATCGTTACCCATGGTAATTTATGTTGAAAGAGACTGGTCATTGGCTACAAATTATAACAAATAACTATAAATTATTACGTTAGTTATTATTAGTATATTAGTTAGGTACCAAAGCTTTTAAATTTGGATCGACGTGATGCTTGATTAAAACTTCAATACACTTGACAATGTTGCAGTTTGTAGGCATTATAACGGCCATGTGTAATAAATTTAGTTTATAATTCTAATTGTTTAAGAAATTGTAATAATTAATTCGAGCATTTTCAGTTGTGCTTAAAACTAATAAATACCTCATCAGGTAAAGTATAAGACGGAGATCCACCTGCTTTGAAAACGGCTTTTAAAATTGTTGGATTAATCGTTAATAAAGCTAAATGAATTGACGCTTTTGGAATGTAGCAAGTTGTAGCTTTAGCACCCATATTAATTAAAAGCATTATTGTGTTTTCGACCATATCTAATGTTGTTAGTCTATAATGCACGTTGTTTCATGTAGGTAAATTATAAATATTTTATTGAAAGTTCTAATTTATACTTTGTTTCATGTACATAGCTCATTGCTGAATTTGTATTCTCAATTTCATCGCATTTTTCTGTAAACTTTATAATGTATTTTTAGGTAAATTCTAAATAATATCAACGTTTTATTTTTACATTTTTTCTAGCCTAATAAAATTTAAAAAATCGTTAACAAAATGGTTCATACTAATTTTAAATTAGGTATAGAAATTTCTTTATTGCAGTTGTTTATTTTGTTATTATTTATTATTATTATTATTATTATTATTATTATTATTATTATTATTATTATTATTATTATTATTATTATTATTATTATTATTATTATTATATATATAATATATATAATAAATACAATATAGAATAATATATACAAATTTTAAAAGGTATTTTACTGTATTCATTATACACATATATTGATATTATTATATACATATTGTATGTAAACAAACATTTGTCATTTACGTACAAAATTTGATTTTTTTTTTTTCAAAATTGAATTTAATATCATTCATTTTCGTTCATACAATTATCAAAATATTATTTTAAATAACCTCCCGGGGATATGACCCTCATATCCCCCCGTAAATACGCCACTGCTTTTAATTATGTTACTAAAACTTCGTTGAAATAAATATTGAATTGTTATAAATGGGCTATTATTTTAAAAATATGATTTCGTTATGAAAACGCGAAGCACCAATGTGTTAATTAATGTTTAATAAATACTATGACATAATAAAAAATTAAGATTATTATAATTCACTGGTATTATGTTAAATAAGTATTGAATAAACTGGTAAAACTTATTTAGGAAACTCTAGTAGAAGCCTTATTTCAGTCAAAACATAATTAGGTAGAAAAATCGCCATTAAAATATGTTTAACCTAGTTCAGCTTCAGGTTATTTGGCATTGGCATGTGTTGTATTTATACTAAATTATAACAACTAAATTGTAAAAAAACAATGGATAGTAACTAGTATTGTAGTAAAGTACGAGTATAATATTTACCTTCATATTTATTAAATTTTCTGGTTGAAAAAAATTAATTTGCTCTATATTTTCTAATGTAATATATTCATCTCCTATAACATATGTATTTTATAATAAAATAATAAAATCATAAATTAATAGGTACTCGTATAATTAGTGAAAATAAAATGTATACATAAATTAATATATCTTTATATACCTAATATAAAAATATATTAATATAAGATTTGTTGATTTCGATTCTGGAAGTAAATAAACAAATTTAATACAACTCGCTTATATACATTTTTATCTTTTAATACTCGTTGGTTTTATTTATTATACATATAAATATGTGTATATTTTTATGCATAAAAATTGTTTATGTATTTTATATTTTTATCCTTTATTAAGTAATTGCATAATGATTAAGTAAGTACCTATAAAATAATATGAATATATTATATTACCTACTACAAGATATTACACATTTATAACTTTGCTAATGAACTTCTTCAAAATTGAACACAAAGTGTGACTCGTGTATAGTATATGGAATTTTACTCCACGATTAGCTAACTGATGATCACCAGAATAAGAATCTTGGACAAAATGTCCGGTTTAAAAATAGTTTTAAAAAAATCCCGACTTTATTTTACGATGGTCAGACAAAAAGTCGAAATGGGATTTTTTTAAACACGAATGTTTAACTATTTGAAAGGTACTAACGGTAATTTGAGTAATGTAAAGTTTGATTAATACCAGATATGAATTCAATTAAAAGAACTTACCATTTTCAATATTCAATTTTAAATTAACGTGAGGTATTAAATATTCCGTCCAGCTTTGAATGTCATTCAATAAACATATATATCGCAAAAGTGTTAGATTTAGAGGAATAAATCCATCGTCATTACAGCATTCTAAATTAGCACCGAGATTGATAACACATTCAATAATTTCGTGTTGATCTTTAGCCTTAAAAATATAACGTTATCGTTATTTATTAAAATAAATAATAAACCGAACTGAAAATCATTTTACACATGATATCATAAGACGAGTATTTCCTCGAGAATCGGCTACGTCTATGTCAATGTTGTCATTTTTTACCAAATGACGTATATCGTTGTGGCTAAGATCTAATTTACTTAAAAATTTTACAGCTGCTAACTCTTGACTATGAGACGGCATGAACATATTCCGTTTTGCACTCCAAATGTTGTTTACATTGTATAGTAAGGTCTTCTAAATAAACGTAGAACAACATCAATTTTATACCTATTTTCACCATTGATGTCCTTCAAATACTTCACTAAATCTCTGTGCATAAGCATGAGCTAATATCATCTTGTCTAACTTGTTGTTATTGTATGCTAAGATATTTGAATAACTGGAAAATGTGTCATTATTTGATTGATCTTTAGATGGTTTTCTATTAAACTTTAAACTTTTTGAATCAACATTGTCTTGTTGTTTATTTGTAATAGTCCACAATTCATCATTAAGACCTTCAGATTGTTTGTCGATAGTAATAACACAGTTGGATAAAAACTCCTTGTTTGATGTTTCTTGTGGTATTTTCTTTAAAAATATATGTAATGTATTAGATCACCCAATAAAATACTGTTGGACTTTTGTTTTATGTAAAATTGTAAAAATATAATATTTTTAATAGATTTTAAATTCATTAATTTTTACTTTGATTTTAATTAAAAAACAAAATAAATAATAAGGAATTGATGATAAAAGGCCTGTTAATTTTAACACGTTAAAAATAGTATTTCAAAAGAAATTAAAAGACATCCTATTAATAATACTAGTTTACTGTTTACTGGCATTAATTAGTATTTACCGAAATAAATTTACTTCAATTCTAAAAACAGCAAAAATACATTTTTCAAAATCTAAACTTTCTAAAACGATTTCTTACCCAAATGCAAATAATGCACCAAGACCCAGTGGTAGTATGCATGATCACTTGCATACTACCACATGATACTTTTCCTAATCTATATGCATGATGTTCAAAGGGGGGCAAAAATGGAGCCAACCCCCTCTGCCAATGAAATATCCACATCGACGAGTAATAACTATTAGTTAGTTATTAACTAAGAAAAAATATCAATTAATGTATCGAGACGAAATGCAGGTGTAGAAAAAGGAAGAACAACGTGCATGGAACGTAAACGAATTAACAATAAAATGGGAAAAAAAAGTAGTTACCAAAAGTGCGCTACGACAGAACATAGAGGGCGTGGCAGAAAGGCGCATACAAATAGCGATCAGTCTCAACCGCTACGTCGTTCTTGTCTGACCACCGTGACTACACTAAGCGGTCCGTTAGTTTCAGGCCGCAATTTATAGGCGCTGCGCCTTCCTGCCACGCCCTCTACGTTGTGTCGTAACGCTATCTGGTGACTACTTTCTTTTCCCGTTTTATTACGATCGGCTGATGCGCTATGTCGGTTTATTCGGGTGTTTAGTTTGACTCTGACCGATCGTACGCGCGTATGCAATCTTTAGTATTATTAATAATATTATTTTGCATATTTCAATGAAATGAAATGAACGTAAGGATTCATCTTTCCTCATTGTATACTCGTTTACACGTTTACTATTTATTTAATGTTTACTCGTTTACACTGTACACGACCGACCGAATTTGTCGTCAGCTAAGAACTAAACGCTCGATCACGACTGATGATCAGCGCGTAACCTACCTAATGTGAAGAATAAAATTAATTATATGGTATCTAATAAAAAAAATTTATTGTAAATTGGTACATGAACTGTTAATTTATATTAAAAGGAATTTAGGTTTAATAGGTATTATAAATGTAATTATTGTATATATTAATATAACTCATTTACCCCACCACAACTCACAAGCATAGTTTATTGGGGCAAATTAATTTCTAATACGTTGTAAATTTAAAAAAAAAATAAAAAATTATTCATTTTTTTTATCCCGCCCCATATTTACTATAGCCAAATATGATATTACAATTATTAAATTTTATTAAAATTTGTATTACTAGATAATTCTTCAGTATTAAATCTTCTAAATTATGGCCACATATAAATCGATTCGCGTTCATTTTTTCTGTGCCAGTTGTTGGTATTATCCTTGACATAAATTCTGGATCAAATACTTGCACGTCGAAAAATAAACTATTTAGATGTCTTGTGTATGGAAACGAGAATTTACTGTTAAGATATTTTTCATTGTCATTTTGTACATTTATAATATTATATGGTGGCTAAAATCGAAATTAAATTTTTAATTATGTACCTACTTATTTTTCTGTTATAAATATTTTAAACTAACTTGGGTAACATCAATAAAGTGCCTAAATTGGAGTAATTTAATTTTGGTAGAAATGTCAGGTGCATCGAATGATGGTACTACATGTGTTGTTAAATCACAAACCAAGCGTAAAAGATGATTTGCAAACCAAAAACCTACTTCTTGAGACTGATTAGGATATGTCATCACACCGGGTCCAAAACGTATGTTATCTTTGTACAACCCCTAAAGTTGATTGATTTAGAAAAACACTACAGTTTAAGACATCAATACTTTACTTGTTACCTCAAAATTTGATCCATCTGCGTAATTCATACGACCATAACCGTGTAATCGATTTACATAAAAATACCCTTCATATATTTGATTTTTACTTTCTTCTATCCATGTCATTATGCCCCGGCCGTGATAACAACCTTTTACAATTGGACCTTTATAAATCTGAGTCAACTGAAGAAAATTATATCTCCGATAAATAATACAATTAAAGTAATTACATTTTTTTCTTTCTAATAATTGGAATATTTTAATTAAGAAAATACATAATATAATGACTATGAAGTATTAAATCCTTACTTTTCCATGTTTAATAATATCAGTTATTTCATTGTTGGATTTTTTTAATTCAATTGAATTAAATTTTGAGGTAGCAATAGAATTTTTTTTCATGTTCAATAAAAATATATATATATATTAGATAAAAACATATAAAAAATCAATAATAGTTTATTTTTTTTAACATAATAAAAAAAAAAAAATTATACAAATATAATTTAGTAGATTATAGTTGCTATAGGTATGCAATATTAACCTTTAAATACAAACAAGTGTAAAAACATTTGAAATTCGAAAAAAATTAGTTTAAGTCTATAACTCTTCTCTCCGTTTATGTATTTTTTCTTCGAGCACTTTGTGTAGCTTTTGCACATTTCTACTTTCTTTTTTTATTTTACCTTCAATACCATCATGTTCATTTCCAGCAGCCAAATCCACATTTAAATGTCGTAACTTTAATAATCTACGCTCATACTCTTTCAATTCGTCCTAAAAAGTTTTAACATGTATAAACTGCATCAAAATTAAAACAATGTTACTTACATGTAGAAGTTGCAGTTCATCTTTACCAAAATTTGTTCTTTGAGCTTTAACCCAAATTTCTTGTACTTTAGGTTCTACAAATTCATCACTATTTGGACCAGTAAGTGACAGTCGATGAAGACGATCAAAACTATCTTTTATGTCATATATACGATTTCTAAATAACATAAATAAAATGTATTGAAAAAAAAAATAGCTTATGCCCTTATATACACATATGTACAAAAATAATATTTACTGTAAGTTTCTCTGTTTGAGATTAAACTTGGCAAAATCTTCGTCTTGGTGTAATGAATTAAAATCGTCTTTTTGTCCTTTGTTTGAAATGTCTTAAATTATATATATATAATATAAATATACACATTGTTCATGATAAAAATTGATTATGTATTAGTAATTGGTTAATAATAAAAATCAATCAAAATATATACTTACGAATAGGTATATCATTTTGCATGTGTTCAACTTCATTTGTCAATGAGTAGTATTCATCAATTTTTTTTTGATGGTTTAGAAATTCATCTTTTAATGCTATTAGCTCAATACCTACAAATTAATGTTACATTCTAGGAGTTCAGTAATTTCATATATAACAATATTAATAACATTACTTGTGAAACCAGACTGTTTAGCTTGAGCCCATAGTTGATTCAGTCGTTTATCGTGCAACAAATACTTGTCAACAACTGTAGATGTATCGCCAGAAACACGATCTTGTATTTCAAAATCTGACTGATTATTTTGAGGTTCATGAGCAGTTTCGTCAAAGTGATAACTCAACTTGTATCTTTCCATTATACCTTTAAAACAAATATTGAATTAATTAAAATAGAATCTATAAATTGATAAGTAATTAGCGCAGGACATAAAAAAATTATTTCCCTACCACCCTACATCTTTTACCTGAGTTTACTTTAAACACTAATAATAAACCGACAAATCGTAGTTTCAAAAAAAATATTCTATGTAAAAGTATGATGTTTAAAATATAGCCATAAAAATAAAAATAAAATAAGATAAAAAAATAGTCATATATTTGATTTTTATGCAAAAACATAATACTATAAATTAAATTTTTTTTAAATACCCATAGACATAAAAATTGATTGAGAAAATAAGCGTCCTACATTAAATAGATCACATTGTATATATGTGCATATGTATCTTTTTATAGAAATAAAAATAAATTTGCGCTATAAAAGATAATAAGGATATTTTCATGGGGAAATATCTGTCATGTCACAAACGGGAAATCGTACAACAACTATTTTAACAAGAAACAAGTAATAACCACTCGTATACTAGTTACTCATACAGGCCTTCTTTTAAACTTTATGTTGAATTAAACTTTTATTTGGTTGAAAAATTAATAAGTATATAATATTAAAGTATTAAACCTATAAAAAAACCTCCACTTTCTGGGACTCACTGATCCTAGACAAGTGGCTGGAAATCAGTAAGAATGGAGGAGGTTGTGTATAGCAGAGATGGACTTAAGTGGCTGCTAAGAAAAATTATACCATTATAATTACAGTTACTATAGAGATGTACTTATTTTCAACAAAAATTTAATTTATTTTATAACGTTGCACATTAAAATTAATAATAGTTCTTGATCCTCAAACATGATATTGCCACCTCCTCAATATTTATCAATGCTTGACATTAAACAGCGTATATTCTACGCAGTAAAGCTATAAATAATATAAAGTGTTTTCTCGAATTTCAACTTACCCAGAAGTTTTTTTCGTACAATGGATTCCATTTCGCCATCCTTATCCAAGTTTTTGGTTTTGTACAACTTCACTTCTCGTTCGTCTTCATCTTGAATTCGTAATTCTGACAGCAGAGACCTCAATTCCGGTTCCGAACATCTCTATAAAAACAAACACTTTTCTAGAAGCGAAAATTGAACAGTAATACTCGACGGTTACTGGATGGTGTTTACCTGTTTAGCTTTGCTCCAAACCAAATTTAATTTGTTGATTTTGAACGGTTTATTCAAGTGACGGACGTTGAATTCCGGTTCACTGTTCAAAGACGGTTTTTTTTTTAACGTTTCGTTCTCTTCTGAGCGAGAATACGCATTTGCATGGTAACAAAATAATAAAATAATTAAAACTATTCTTTTGGCCATGGTTTTTGTTGCACCTATACGTACGATAATATTGTACAAACAAATATTATTCGAAGAAAAATCAGTCGATAATATTAAGGAAATATTTGAAGAATTTTATGTACGCGGAACACAGTAATACCTACACAATATTGACGAAAATAATCAATCGGACAAAAATGTCAAAAATGTTTTTTAAAGATTGGTCAATACGATTCGCGTTTGACACCAACTTGTGGATATATATTTTACATACGAATTAGCGGTAGAGTGGGGAAGGATTTTACAGTAACAAAAAAATTGTTGATAACACGATTGATAAACATGTAACAATTTTATTTTATTTTTTTACACGAAACTTCATTTGGAAAGTGTAGCAAATATGGAATCACTCGATTTTACTACTGGTTGTTAGATTTTTGTTTATTAAAATATTACTGTCGCGTTTGTGTTATTTTCCGATATTTGTGTAACTATCATGTGGTGTTGGTGTTGTGAATGCTCAATCGGTAGAAAATATGTTCGGCCAGTAAAGTGTACTTTCGAAATCGAATCAAAAACCGAATTTTAACGTGTTGGAAAAACGCCTGACATTGTGTTTTATCACGTTTAAAATGACATTTAGTTGTTCGATATCATAATGATCGAGGACAGCTTGATATGGTTTGTGTCCGGCGGACTCTTGTTTACCACCATTATATTGATTGTTGCTTGTATATGTGGATGTCACAAATCAATTCCAAAGTGAGTCACTGGTCTAAATATTTTTTGTACTTTTTTTCTCGGTTATATGTGTTGAGTATTTAATATTTTGCTTGTATTAAAACAGTATTGTATAAGCATTGGATTACATACGTAATTACATATATACCGTGTTTTATTATCGTATACAAAGTATTGTATTTTTATTATGTGTCCGTAGGTTTTTAATGTATGGCGAGTATACGGAAAATATATTCTAAAAAAAAATCTACATATATATTCCAATACTTACTTATCGATTATATATTTATATTTAGATTTCAATACATTTACACAGGGCCGGGGCTTCTCGTACTAGCGTCCTGGACGAAATCACCATTAGGCGCCTTTTGAAAAAATGATTGTATTTTTTTTGCCAACATATTTATGAAACGATGTTGTACACTCCATCGTAATTTCATTACTTAAATTTTCTGATTAGGTATCCCATATATATGAATACCGTAACTTTTATAAAAACACGATGTAATGAAAAAATTAAAAACCGCCACAGTTAATAAGTAATCAAAATTATATTATTTTATTACAAATTGATTTCTTAACATATTTAAATAATATTGGTTATTTTATTCGTTTATTTTTTAACCTTTTTACCTTTCTTTTTTTTTACAAATATTCTATGTATATAAACGTCGACACTACGTTTCAAGTTAACAATGAGGATATCATTACTTAAATTGCCTTTATGAAAATAAACAATTTTAATTTTAAAAATAATTTAGTTATCCTACGAAATGACAAAAATATATTACATATTATTGTGTATTTCAGATTAATGGCAGCACGAGTAAAGTTAACATTTTTATTTTTAAAATCAATAATAATTTTAAAAAAATATCAAAGTCTTATTCTTGTCAGTGTAACACATCTTTGTGATCAGCGTCCTGGGCGATCGTCCAGGTCGCCCATAGCTTTCGTCGGCCCTGCATTTACATTCGTAATTATTAATTATTTTTAATCGAACCGGTACATTTCTTTAATGATTTTGAAGCTAGTAAATTATTTATTGTTTACTTTTTAGCAATATAATATACATAATAAGTGGGCTATTGATTACAGAATAATTTTTGATCAAATTTGAAACGTTAACATTTTTAACTACATACGTGATGATAAGTGAACGAGTTAAAACGTTTTAATTATTTAAGAAATTGAAAAAATAGTAATATAACGTAATACAAATGTTTGAGTAAATTTCTGTCAGTTTTTACGTTAATTTTTCATAAAAACAACTCGAAACCATTCGTTAATAATGTATTAGTTAAAATTTTGAATAGATGGCCTTGTTTTAACAGTGAAATTAACTGTAAAAGGTATACAAAACTACAAAAGCGGAACTCTGGATTGTATTCATACGTATTTATTAGTACCATTGTTTGTTAAGCACGCATTAAATTTTTGAGTTTTGTTATGTGTAATGAACATGATTTGGTAATTTTATGATACTTTATTTTAGATTATAATTTTTCAGTTTATTATTATTTTTTGCTTGTAATTTAATAGAAATGAATTACTTGGCCTTGCTGGCATGGTAAAAATCACCAATCCCGATGTTGGACCAGAATCAGTTATCAGGGACTTATCAGCTAGTCCATCCCCTACGAATAGTACCAAAAGGTTTTTATATTAAGAAAACATTTCTTATTCCATTTGTAATATTTTAAATTATATTCCTACAGAAGTTCAGCTGGTGCAACTTTATCATCAGCAACGAGAAGTCTTCCTGATTTACCCGTGGAAACTCCTAGGGCTTCTGATGCTGTTGCGACCGCTGTTTGGTATGGCGGAGATACAAATTCTGAACTATATGCTACCGTTGAAGAAAATAAAATCAAAGACAACTCATCAAAATACGTGAATAACACCATGTCTCCGTCTAGTGGCACTACAGCATCGAAAAGTGAATGTGTATACGCGTGTGTGAACAAGGAAAACCCATATGATAAATTACAGCAAGAACATCCGTATGCTAAAGTTGGAATGAACAATCCAAATAACCAGTACGCTAGTTCTCAAAGGTATATATTTTTTATTACAATTAGAAAATTCAAAATACATGTATTATATAATTTTCAAAATTAATATTATAGATCAGAAAAAGTCAGTTTAACAGAATCCATAGAATCTGATGTAACCGACAGGGCTGCACCTGATCAAGATATAGCAGCAGCTAGTGTGATTGCTGGCGATGAAGTTGCTAGCATTAACATTCCTTATATGACTCCACCAGTAGGGCCTGTAGAGCATCCATTAAATGTACAACCAAGACAGGGTCATTATAGTGGTGATTCACATGATTCTAGTAGTAAGAATACTCGAATTATTATTTTTTTTTTTACTATAATTATGGATGTTTTATATAATGTTATAATCAAATTTCAGAAGGATACACGAGTATCAGTGTTCGCGAACCATTATCAAGAATCATGGCTAATACTCGAAATGGTGGTATACCATCAGACCCTCATTACGCTTTTGTCTCAGATGATTCTGGTATGGGATATATAGCTGAACTTAAATATTAAAATATATTATAATCACATGTTTAAAATGTGTGTACAGATGAAATGTATGCAGCTATCGTTGATCCGAGTAATAATATATACACTAGTGGAAGTGAAACATATGCTCAAATACCCAGTGCAAGTAATGTCCCGGTTGCTTCAACAGGACAGCCGTATAAATCTTTTACATCTCACATTAACGGAGCTGAACAAAAGCGAACACATTCCAGACAGGGTAATGGTTTACACATTGTTATCTATTTAAATACATATTAGAAGTTTATTTTATTTCTAGATTCTTCATCGAGTGCTGTGAGTTCTAATTCACCCAAACCTGAGAAAAGACCGGCCAACTCGCCTTTACCTAAACCTCCAGAATACTTGGATGAAATGTACGCTAAAGTAATGAAAAAACGTCACGATTCTCCAGAACAACAATCATCTGTTGTGCACGCCTTGTACGACGAAGGTATTTATGATAGGTTGGTTGAACCTAAAAAACTACAGACATCGGATGTCGATCCTAATTACGAAGAGCTTCGACCCTCAAACCATGGTTATGCTCGGATTAAGAAAATTGATAAACCTTCTGAACCGGACTACGCCAGTTTAACTAGGACTGCTGATTATGTTGAAAATGATCCAAATTATGAAAGTTTGAAGATGGACTTAAATGAGATCAATCACAACTCAATTTACTCAGAAGTTAATAAGAGGTAGCTTTTGGTTAAACGTATTATTTCATAAGTTAGTACTAGTTCTTAACTACTTTTCTACTTTGCTTTTGTTAATTTTGTACCTGACAAATAAATATATGTTTAACGCATTTTGTTAAAATAATATTATATTTATCATGCTTAATTACCACTATTTTTATGTTTTATACCTGTATGTAACATTTTTTTTAAATGTGTGTGTTCATCGTTCATTGTTCAACAGAAGCAAATTTATGCAACTAGCAAATTAAAAATATGAATATTACGATTATCAAAATTTTAATAGTGTTATTTAATATAGCATACACTATATAAATTATATATATATATATATATATATATATAGTTACTACCATTAAAATTTTAATGATAAAATAATTATTATTATTTCTAATACATACAGCATGATTTATGTTTGTAATTTATTGATGAGACAATTGGATAAGATAATTTCGATAACTTTATTACTGTCGATAAATAAATCATGTATAAATTGTATTTTAGATGCTAATATATTATTATTATTATTATTAGTTATCTATTATTAAAATCTGAAAAGAGCGTTTTTAAATATACTTTGCTATAATATCATATTAGGTTTTATTCAACCACAGACTGACTGAACATTTAAAAATATTTTATACATGATTTACTTAACAGAGTAGCTATATGTAATATATATATATATATATATATATATATATATATATACATTATTTTTGTAATTTGCAATTTTTTTACTATGATTATATGTATAAAAACTTATATTTTATTAATTATTTTTATACACATCAACCATAAAAAAAAAAAAAATTGTTAATGGTATATACATATATATTATAGACATGCAGTCTATATTAAACATTATGGTAGAAAATGTGAATGGTGTATTCTCATACTTAACACTTCCATAACTTATAACAATTTCTGTGCTGTAAATAAGGTTGATCAAACAGCAAGACAACAACAGGCTTAGAAATTGTTTATTTTGAGAAACATGTACTCGCATTTTTGACCAAGTCTAATGATACAGGCTGTGTAATATACTTTAGATATTTTATAATAGTTTTTTTTATCAACGGTAATGCTTTAAAATTAGTTTAATTTAGTATTAAATATTATTTTATACATTTTTGAATTTTTTTTTTTTTATATTTTATATGTCGGTTGAATTGATTGTTTTATAGTACTTGAAATATGAATTATGTTATAATACTTTTATTTAATTTTATACCTTATTTATTACTGTAAACTGTTATATTGTTAAAAAAGTAATTATTATAATTATCAATAAGTTTAAATATTAATTAATATTTTGTGAAGCGTTTGCTTGAAAATTAGTTTCAAATTACCTAATTATATTTAATATACATGTATGTATGTATAATGTTAATTTTTCTTAATATATTAACTGTTTAATTAATAATAATTTGCATAATAAAACACAAATTGATTTATTGCAATACCAATTAAGTATAAAACAAAATTAATTTTTAATTTTGTAACTTTTTTTTTTTAATTGTATTATTATTACATATATAATTATGATTATGACTAGTTTAAAAATCAAACAATGATTTTTGTATAATGAAAACAAATAGATAATATTTAAAATTTCAAAAATAAAAAAACTGTTAAAATATAAAATAAAACAATAAAAGGTAACATAAAAGAATTGAAAAAAAAAAAAGTTGTTTCTATTATTTTCCATCATCGAGATCTTGAGTGTTTATTAATATTAATTTGATTATTACATTTGTTCCTCGTTAGTATTCCCATTTCGATTCATTGGCACTTTGATGTAAATTACCTTCTTTGGTCTTGCGTCGTTAGACATTTGCATAAAATCATCCTGATTTTCCCATTTCCTTTTTTCGCGGGCCTCTTTTGCGCGTTTATGATCCAACCAGTTAATTATACAAGATGCGGGCACCCATATCAAACCTGTAACTAGTATTACTGTGCCTACAATATTATCCTTTAAAAATCTTAACATCTTGTTAATGTTGATTTCTTCAATGATGTCCCAAAAACGTTCAACGACATCTTGAATAGTTTTCTCACACACGCCCTATTATGTACAAAACACAATTACACATTTTTTTCTTTATCTCTCTCAAATTAAATAAATATCATACTTTGTTACAAAACCCTTGAATACACGGAGTTCCATCGGGTAATACGTCGGGTGGATCAACTGGATAACACGTATCGTTTAGATTTATACGACAACAACGTTTACAAGATTGTAATACTAAAAGTGAGAAACATTGATTATTTACTATTTTAAGTAAAAACCTATCTCATAATAGCCGCGAGGTTCCGTCTTGACTTACTAGTATCACACATGCAACTCTGTAGTCCTTGTGTCTCGCAGAAAGGTATGCATTTGCCTGAACGACATTTACCCCTCTCAAGGCATCCGGTACCATCAGGCATAGGTGGACTCTTCGGACATTCAGCTCCTGTACCCGTACAGCGGGATTCTTGCTCACAAGTTGCAAATTGCCCTTCACGACATTTCACTCCGGACGCCATAAACTGACAGTTTTGGCAACATGGTGAATTTTTATCACTTAACAAAATTAAACATTACATAATATTACACGAACAATTCAATATATTATTATTATTATTATTATTGCATTACCTGCAACGAGCACCTTGAGCTCTTCTGAGTTTACAATTTTTGTCACAACACGAGTCATTATCTTCAGTACCTAGTAGACCAGCATCACACTCTTCATTACCTTCAACTCTAAGGTTACCACAAAAAGATTCTTCTGGTTCCGAAAAACAACGCGCTGATTTGGCTTGTAGTACTTTACGTATAGACCGTAAACTACATGGAGAGAATCTCTGAGAGGGTAAAAAGTAGTATTAAACAAATAATTCATTACAGCGATTTATATTTTAACTTACTTTATTGTTAATATCGTATCCACTGACACTATACGTATACATAAGAAAAGATCCTCCTTGGCTAGCAGTCGGACTACATTCAGTTATATCCGGGTCATGTTCAGATCCCCAATTGTGACCGAATTCATGAGCAGTAACTAAATCTGCTTCTCGTGTGATAACTCTTTGACCATAATGATTACGACTTGAACTAAGACCAGAATTAAGGTATAGAGTATACCCGTTTTTAAAATATTCTATAAAATTAAATTTCAATATTTTACAAATATGCAGTGTTGAAAAACATCTAATAAATTATGTATTAACAAGCGTCCCTCACCTGGTGTACAAATTCCCCCGACTGAATTACGTCTAGGAGAACCAACATAAGCAAGACCCAGAATACCACCTTCAAATTTCAAGTCTGTAAATAAATGGGCCAAGCAGAAGTCCTTATGGCTATATTCGCGACTAAATACCTGCCACCACCAAAGCAATATAAAATAATGAATTATATACATACTTTTTTTCTGTTACGATATGACAAAAATAGGAATGCGTATGATATTAGACAAAAATAATAATAAATAAATAATTATAATAATGTATTAAATTAATACTCAATATTAACAAAAGTCATACAAATTTGTATTTAATTTGAAAATGTAGTAAGAAATAAGATAATTAATAATATTACAATTTTGTAATTAAAATAAATATTTTCAAAATGCCATGAAAAATATTCATCGGGTTGTATGATTTTTATTTTTGAAAAAAAGTTATGTATTGTATAATATGGTACTAAACAAAAACAAAAAAAAAAATATGTATTAGCAAAGATCCAATATTAGTTATTATATTTCAAGTTAAAAATAAAGAAACATCGATCTTTAATTCATTAGAAAGCCACAAAGGTAACATATTACTGTATAAATTATTAAAACACATAACAAAGACTTAAAATGCACGAGCATTATTGAGTTATTTCAATTATTAAATATTAATTCATTGACAATGAATCATAAGCTATGACAGAATGACACATTTTATTTGATGTAGTCATATACTTGAGTACTTGTTACAACAAAAACATTCATTAATATATTATATTTAATATACATTTTGTTAGTATAGCTTTGTAACGGTTAATATGTGCAAACATTTTTTAGCATTGTTAACCCTTTTTCCATTATCACCGGTCAAATATATCATAAACAAGAAATATTCACCAGGACTACATATGCCGCCAATTGCGTAACTTCTAGGAGAGGCTATATACGCTAGACCCAATACTGAAGATTGTTTTGACTTGAATGTCTGATGCGTAAAAAGATGCGCTAAGCAATATCCTGATACGTCTTTTGATTTTGAAAATTCCTAATTTACGTTTTAAATAATACATTAATTGTAAAATTACTGTAATATTTAGTTTTTAAATATTTTTTTATTATTTATACATACAAAGTTTCGAGTTGCTAAGACTAAAAAAAATTAGGTTGCAGGTTATAAAGATTATAATATGATGGAGTTGTGTGGAGTAAAAAGGTACTTAAATTACAAAATAGTGAAAGTATTGTAGAGGGTGGACAACTCGGTTCTTATGGAATAACAGACGAAGAAAGAAATAAAATTAAAATAATATATGCAGTTCATTAAGCTAATAAAAATACCTCGAGTAGTGATCTGACATCCCATTTTTCTCTAACCATATTATAATGATCTTCTGAACTCCGCACTTTGGTCGGATCGCTATGAACCGTAATTTTCTTTATAACAAAACCCATGCCACGAAACCCATCAGATTCTTGTCTTTCCAGCCACAGAGTATCGTTATATATTTTATGTACGCGGTCGATAAGGCTTATCTACAAAAATCAGAGCCTTTTTTTATTTTATAAATTACAATTTCTTAGTCGTTATATTATTATTATGTACAAAAAAAATAATAATAATTTATACACTCGGGTTTTACACTTACTAAATAATTAATAGTTGTTTTAGTATCACCTCCGCCCATTTCTCTAAAAAATCTATAATCGGCAACTAAAAGTAATGGGCAACGTGTTCTTGTCGGTGTAATCATATAGTCATACGAATCAGCATCACGTTTAGACCGTGTAATTGAATTTAAATTATCATCATCTCCATCCACAGTTTCTACCTCTAAAAAATTATTAATTAATTAATTCGATTTATTGTGGAGTTGAAATTATTTCAAATACTGACCTGCGTCTTCTTTTACATAAGCACACGGTTTATGTTGATGTAAACCTGAATGTTCCCAACTTAGACGTACATCAGACGCCTTATAGGTTACCATTGTTTTGTTGTCTTTATCAGGTAAGTGTCTCCAAGACGGCTACACAAATTTTAATTAAAAAAAAAAAATATAATCAGGTAGTGTAGATAAGCAAACCACTTTTATATTTACTTCTATGTGATACGTTTCACCAGGTACATCGATAATAGCTGTCATTACGCCTTCATCTAAATGTACACTAGCATGTGAACTTTTCTCTCCAAATACCCGTCCATCATAAAAATGATCATTATCTACATAAATAGTAATTAATTGGTATTAATGTAGCGTATAAAATGTGTATTTATCATGATTCCTAGGTATACGAAACAATTTACAGTGAAAACTTAAACAAATTGCGATGAGAAAAACGTACCCACTGCTACTGGAGTTTCATTTCCTTCAGCGTCCACACTCGTGGCTTCAAATTGATGGTGTAATAAACCTTTTTTCGGAGTTAAAATCAATCGGAAATCTCTTTAAAAACACTTGAATTAATATTTTTATCACACTGTATTGTTGTACACATTTCAAATATTACATTACCTTCCCAAAGTAGTAAACGATACTTCTTTCACTTTGTTTAACGGATGTGGGCTATCAGTAGCTCCGCGTTTCACAATATTATGAGAAAAGTCTGTAGCGTGTAAGGTTTCAAAATGCACTAGATTCTTATGAATTGAACCTAAAATTATACGTATTAAAACGTTTATTAAATTTACAAATTCGAATACACAAATGATTACATACTTTGAACGTTTCCCGCTATAAACAACAGAAGTGAAACTTTAATAAATTTGTTCATTGTAAAATTATTTAATAGTTATTAGGATATTATATAATTTTACATTATTACGGTAAAAAAAAATTAATAATAATTTAAAGGAAAACTAATTATTTTCAATATTCATCGTAAACTCGTACGACACGAGTAGGTATGTGACAATAATGTACCCAACAGAATTATTTAGAAACGATGAATCGTACGATTGCAAAATACATTTTATGCAAAATTCCAAAAATCTTTATCAATAGACGATTTGATCATTTATTTCTACTAATTATTATTAAGAATATCTTGTGTGGGTGAAGAATTCGTGGTTTTATAAATCTTCCTTGTTACGGTGGGTATGTCAGCTGTTGATTGATAACGTTTGATAAATAGTAACTGATAAAAATTTTGAATTTCTCGTGGTTTTTACTGCAAAACTAATGTATTAAAATATGGCACTTGTAAACAAATTCAAATTACTTACACGTTATAATAAGTGCGTCCGATGTAAACCGTCAGTTAAACATGATAAATTGCTATCGTCTTGTGCAGTACTTCGAAATAGTAGTAAGAATTACATGTTTTTTTTTTTGTTATTGGTAAAACTCAACATTTATGTATTGCGTAAGAATATGAATGAATCTTGATATTGTGTATAGTCAGTGTTATTGATGTCTGCCGTTTGGGTCGATGATGAACGGAGAATTAAAATAAGAATAAATTGTTATTTCGGTTCTGAAATTTATTAGAAAAATTATAAAATGTATTGTGTATATTATACACTATAATAATATTATTATCGGTATACTTTATTTTATTTAAATCTTGTACTCAAAATTTAAATCAATTGTTTCAGATAGCGTTTGTTATCCTAATGTGAAAACGTCTAAACACAAGCATATAACTTTAATATCGTTGAATAGACCAGATGATAAAAACCGATTAAATGTAGCAACTATTGACGATTTTAAAAAAGCCATTTCAAATTATGAACATGATTGTTCGTCTACAATCGCTGTTCTGTATGGAGAAGGTGGATCGTTCTGTGTCGGATTGGAATATGAGGAATTGATGAAATCGCCGCATAATTACGATGTAATTATAATAACATTTATTTTATTAATTTTGATTTGTAGATAATTCGATCGTTTTCATAAGGATTTTTTACATACGCATTGTCGAAAACCAATAATAGCCGCCGTTTCTGGATTTGCGTATGACATTGGCTTCGACTTGTCTTTGTGGTGTGATTTGCGCATTGTGGAAGAAAATGCTGTCATGGCGATCGATAGAAAGTCGGACGTTCCCAAGTCAAAAATATTCCTCAAAAGGCTTTTGACAAGCGCTGGATATTCGAGAGCTATGGATTTATTACTGACTGGTAGAGATTTATGTGCTAAAGAGGCATTTGAATGTGGTCTTGCAAATCGGATAGTTGCTTGTGGATCTGGTAGGACAATAGCTGTATTTTAAAGCAATTAGACTGTAACAATAATGTACCAATAAATACTTTATTTAATTTACAATAGGTGTTGGTCAAGCGGTAAATATGGCGTTCAATATAAGTAAATTTCCACAACAGGCTATTAATCAAGATAGAAGTGCAATGTACGAACTAGCATTAAAATGATTGTGAAATATTTGTTATGAGTACATTTTGTATTCGGATTTGTTTTTGACAAATATATATGTATTATATTATAATATATTAAATAGAATGTATTTAATTTTAATCTAAGTAAAAAAGCGTAGATCGATTATTATTAATGTTGTACTAACTATTGTGAACATACTGGACACCGAATTTATTATTGTTCGCATTTGGTTGTTGGTACTTTTATGACATTGTTTTAATAATACTAAAAAAAATAAATGTATTTAATTACATTACAATAATTCTATGACAAATCTAATCACAGTATCGATAATTTTGTTTATTTACCGTGCCGTTTAAGTGAAAACGCGCCTCGTCACTCATAATGATTGCATTGTTATTGTTTTTAAAGTCGTAACTTCGTAAGCATGTCTTCGAAAAGGACAGCTCTCAGTACCAAATCCCCTAAATTAAGCTGCTGTACAATTGTTATTTTGTGAGGGTGTAACCATAAAGCTTGATGTAAAATACATTAATTAATTGTTCATTCATTCAATCCTAATTCAATAACATGACCATGTGCAGAACGCGTGAAGAAGACTGACTCCTCTTTCCCGTAGTTTTTCATAGATCCGGTGGTTTTCTATTCATTGCGGTTAAAGAGTTTTGAGAATGGGATACTGGGATCACTTCTACGACGCTCGATGTCAAAATCGTCGTAACGTATTTACAGCCGATTCGCCTGTCTGAACACGTGTGTCATCAAAGGGAAAAACTGTTCCGTCTTCCAGGGTGCACGACACTTTTTGTTACAGGCAAACGTACCACTCAACACAGAGAACAAATTAATAATTAATTTGAAATTATTTCAATATAAATTGTAAAATTATTAAAAACAAAAACGTATCTATTACAGTATCAGAGATGTCTGATTAGTAGCAATATAAGTACTAATATTCGTTTTCAAGTAATAAAGAAATTGTTTTTTTTTTGTTTTTAAATTAATCTTTCTTATTGTTATCCTATCCTATGAATATTTTAGCGCATAAACGTGTATTCCTACGGTCAATTCTATGGTCTTTAATTTTAATTCGATATAATTTGACCCAAGTTCAATAATAAGCGAAAACAGCGAGTGTGTCGATTGAGAATCCTTTTTGAGGGGTGAGCTCCTATGCAAAAGGGACGTAAGGACTTTTAGTATGTTAATCGCCGAGGTATGTATAAACAATATTGTGTAAAAAAATTCCGTTTTCGAGGAATTATTTCTAATCTTTTTTCCTAATAATTAGATGATTTAGATTTTTAAAACTCGCGCTATAAAACACGATATATGCATCCGAATACAATATTTCGATAAAGTGTGATGATAATTAGTTGCTAAATATAGAATGATTACAAAAAACAGGGAAACTAAAACAGTAGGTCGGCGGTATCTGTGTAGATGTTTATTTGAAATTTAAAATTTAGAACTCTACGCAGCGTCTATGCATGGCTTTTTTTTTCAAATTTGAACTTTGTCTCGTGTATTAAATCATATTCTATTTTTAAAACGTTTTTCGGTTTTTACATTTAAAATGACATTGAAAGTGAATCTGTCCGGTTTGTGACGGTTTATTGAGAGTTTTTGAACACGCTTTGTCGTGTCCTCGTCACTTTTAATTCTTAAAGTCGTTCACTAATATTCCATTAAATTCGTCATGACTAATAATTCTGACACTTAGTAATCCATTTGTATTTGGTTATTTACGGGTAAGTTTTGCTACTAAAATATTTATAATAACCATTATTACATATACTATTTTCAGAGTTAGCTAATATATAAGCCTCCAATGTTGAAATTACAGCGATAAACATTTTAAATTTCAAGTGTCTCATAATTTGTTATTGTCTAGGACTTGAAAATTTTTTTTTTTAAAGGTCCTAACCGTGACATCTGCGAAGGTAACGATTGTAGTACAAGTGTCAAGTACATAAATTAAAAGCGATTCGATACGTTCCACCTAAATATGGATTCGTTTAACGTTGTTGGTGTGCTCGGTCGCGGAGCTTTCGGGTAAGTAAACTAATAAAAATACTTAAAATCTACTAATGAAAATAATATTTACTTATAAAAACCATTTTTTTTTTAGAGTTATTGAACTAGTCAAGGACTTCAATTTAAAAAAATTGGTTGTAATGAAAACTATATACATCAAATCCATGTCAACCGAGGACGTAAAGGTAAAATGTTTTTGTAATATTATAAATATTACGAGTTTGTCGCCAGCTGTAATGTATGTTTTTTTTAGCAAGCTATTAAAGAGACTCAAATTCTTCAGATGTTATGTCACCCAAACATTATCAGATATTATAATAGTTTTCAAAATGAACAAAATTTTCACATCATTATGGAGTACGCGACACACGGAACCCTCGAGAACTTTGTTAATAAATGCTCTCAAAATTCAACTCATATCCTCCAAGATGTACGTATTATTTTGTTTTTAATATTTTCAAGTCAATATTGTTATAACACAATCAGTTTTCAAATTGTCCTAGTGCGTTTTAAATATATTCAGTCAGCTGACAATGGCCGTGGATTACATTCACAAAATGATGATTATACATCGTGACATTAATCCAATGAATATATTACTGACTGGGAGTCAAGGTACGCTCGTAAAACTTGGTGATTTTGGCGCTTCTCACGTATTAACCAGGTAATTTGCTAATATTGTTCACTGAATACTTATTTATAATTTTTATTAATTTTACCTACCAGTGACAAAATAGCTAGTGAAAATTATTGTACACCGTGTTACATGTCTCCGGAACAATGTTGCGGTAAACCTTTAAGATTAAAAAGTGATATATGGCAAATCGGCTGCGTTCTGTACTATTTAATAACTATGAAACATCCTTTTTGTGGACAGGTAAACATTGTATTATATTATCATAAAATATTTTACTTCATTAAGACAAAAATAATTTTAGAGTCTAGCAGATACTGTGTCGTGCATTGTCGAAGGAGTTTTGAGTCCGTCAATAACTATGAATTATTATGACAATGATGTGATAAGGCTTTTGAATGAATTACTGAATCGCGATCCAACAAGCAGGCCTAATGCATCAGCAATACTTTCACATCCGTTTATATTGCCTTACGTATTAAACAGCAATAGTCATAGGTTTAAATCGGGTAGGAAAGTTTAATGTTAAGATTAGTTGATGTCTATATTATGACATGAGTATTTCTTTCACTGTTGAAGTGCTCGTAAATGAGAATTAAAAATAAGACAAAAACTAATTAACTTGGATAGAAATTTGATTTTATAATTTTAAATTTAATATAAATATAAAAAAAATATCGTGTGTATCAATAAAAGTTGAATGTATAAAAAAAAAAATTAACTTAATAATTATTATTTTCTGTAAACTTGTGATTTTTAAATATTTAAATAAATCAGATACAATATTAATAATTTATTATTTATGATGTTTGTGTACCGATTAAAATTATGAATAAATTATTTAATGAACAAGATAAGAACATTGTAAGTTGCACATTACTTTATTAGTTACTTAAGTGCATTTATTTTTCAATATTTACGCATGAAGCAGGCTGAATTTAGACAATTGCGATTATTATTTGAGTCATCACCAGAGTTCAGAACTTCAGTGAGGCACAAATTGCAGGACTCGAAAAGAATAAGTCACTACTCTGTCAACTAATTATTTTAAAAATGTGTATTACAATTTAATGTATGTATTTACATTTAAAAGTTGAATACACGTGGTTATTATTCTATTAAAACATCAATTTTTTTTTTGTGAAGCGCATTTACGATGATTTCCCAGAGACTCCACTGAATCCCTAAATGCAGCCCTGTTGAAATGCTATTTTTGAGCAAATATCCATTTTCAAAAATCAGAAAAAACAATAAGACTGACTGGTATTCACTGTGGCGTCTTCCAGTTGTGGTGGTAGACGATTTTCAGTGTCCAAGCAATTCGTATGTCAAATGAATTCTAGATTAACAACGATCGCTGTAATCACTAATAATAATAATAATAATAATAATAAGACACATGTAATAAATTATTTGTTTTAAAAGACATTAACTCATTAATGTAAAACGCTTCTCAGCATATATTCAGCCAGGGTTGTGTGTATACAGCGTACAATTTTTTTTTTTAACCACCTGTCTGGGAAATAAAAACATTTTACTATTTATCATAAAACATACTGAAATAATAAAATATTAATATCAATTCTCTCGAGTTCTTAATTTGTTTTTCGCAAAGTGTTTACTACGTAAAACCGTGGCTTTATGGACGTACGTTAAGTGTTTTATAAACATACTAAGTAGGTCAAACGCGTATTCGATATCATAATGGATTATGAAAATATACTAGCCGGCGACACGCCGCCAAACGTGACTGTTTCCTCTAGCGTCTGGGTACAAATACAAAAAGAAAACGAGACCTTAAGAGAAATGGTCACTGAGTTACAAGTAAATAATAATAAATTACAACAGCAAATATGTGAAATGATTCGTGGAAATTTTGAAGGAATTCGAAGTCCACAAAAAAAAAAAATAAAACTATGTAAAAATAAATGAAGCCGCGAGAACTACCTCAAAAATTACAAAAACGGCCTCCTATAACGGCATGTGGTATTAAAGATGTTAAAAAACTTCGTGAAGAAGCACAGAGACCCGAGCAACAACTAAAAACCTTGGCTAATGGTGATATTAAAATATCAACAGGCGACAAACACCAGTTTTGACGTACCTATTGTAAAAATATTAGAAGAGCTAAAAATTGAATACCACAGGTTTCCACTAGAAACTAAAAAAAAGTTTAGGGAAGTAATTCGCTGATTACATCCCAAAACTGAAATTTGTGAAATCAAATGCGAATTAGCCGACTTAGGGCATCCTGCCCATAATGTTACTAATATTCAAATAAGAAAAAAAGTAGACTCGAAAAATAAAAAATAGTAACTGGATGCGTGTTAAGATGCCATTATTCTTCGTGCACTTAGAACCGCAAGCAAACAATTATGATATTTATGAAATTAAAATACAATCACTTAGGAAGAAAAAAGAAGTACCATAATGTAAAAATTGTCAAGTTGATGGTCATACTCAAAATTACTGTAATAAAGCACCCAAATGTGTGAAATACAGTGAAAATCACCAACACAAGACTGTCCAGTCAAATCTAGAGCAAAATGTGCAAACTGTGGTGAAGGTCCCACACTACCAACTGAAAGGGACGCTCTGCTTACAAGGAAGCAGAAGAAAAAGCACATTCAAAGAGAACGTCAGCTGTAAAGAGACTGCAACAAGTCTACGAGAAGTATCATATGCACAAGTGGCGTGAAAATCAAGAGGAACCACAAACTCAAGAACCATCTATTTAAGATGTTTTAGCATTACTAACTAAAATAAATGCAAGGTTGGATAGACTGGAAAATAACCAATCAAAATCCAGTAATAAAACCCAAAATGAATCATACTATACAAATTATAGCGTGGAATGCCAATGGACTAGTATAACAATGGTCTTGAGAACTAGAAGATTTTTTTTACAGCGACAATATCAATATAGCTCTCATCTCAAAAACTTATTTCACAACGAGGACCTTTTTGAAGATAATGCGCAAACTCTATTGGCTAGTCAGACACCATTCTCAACTATCTATAGAAAACAAACGTCTTTTGTACGTGGCCATCATCAAACCAATTTGGACTTATGGTATACAACTGTGGGGTTGCGCCAGTATGTTCAACATTGAAGTTATACAACGATGCCAAAACATCACCCTTCGGACTATTACCGCAGCATACCGGTTTAAAAAAGACGACACCATACATTGTGATATGATGCTTCCTACAGTTGTGGAAGAAATCAGCAAGTTTGCCCGCAAACATGAGACAAGACTGGAACGACATGTCAATCTAACAGCAATTCAATTACTTGACAATTCAGAAGACGTCAGACGACTCAAACATCTAAAACCATACAACTTAGTTTGATAAGATATTATATTAAGGGCAGGAGTAATTCCAATGGGAATTAAACTCCACACATGTATATGTAATCGATAACAGTTAATTAATTAGATGTATAAAAATTGTGAATATTTTTTATAAAGACCAATTGGTCGTTTCTATATATAAAAATAAATAAGTTTATGGATACCACTTTTTAAATATTACTGTGTATCATTATAATTTCCTAAAATAAGAAATAATTTTGTATAATATACTCCAAATTAAAAAATAGATCAATAGTATGCATATCTGTTCTTATCATTTAATAAACTGATGCAATTTAAATATATAATATAATTTTAAAAATTATAACTGAGCTTTCTAGCATTCAGCATAATAAGTTTTGGAGAATCTGCACGGAACCATTACTATTCCATTGGCTCTGGTGCATCGTCATCGTCATCATCAAATTCTTCAATATTTTCATCTAATACAATTAGATAATAAATAAATAATATTAATAACATTTATTATTTAATATTGCATATTAATTACTTACCTCCATTTTGCGTACCAGACTTTTTCTTCTGGTTCTTGTTAGGAATTTGTCCAGCTTGGAGCAATTTGGTTAGGTGTTCAACTTCTTCTAATGATGTAGCTTCAGATATTGCTTTTCTAATTCTCCACATGTCTTCTTGACTATGACCTAAATGAATAGAAAAATATACATACAATTAAACATTTGAATTCATATTGAAATCGATAGTTTGTTATGGCGCATCAAACAGACTACAATAATTGCTCCTGATATTCTCCTTAACAGACATTTAAGTGATATTTCAAATAATGGAATTTGTGCGTTTATATAAATTGGATTAATATACACATTATATAGTTTTTTTTTTACCATTTGCTCTTCTGTGTTCTAGTCCTTCTCCAGGAACAAACTGGTTAGACTTCTTAACCAATTTCTTTTTAAGTTCCTTTCCTTCTTTTCCTTTAAACAACGTTTTAGCTGCTTCGTACTCCTAAAATACGTACAATATTAATTACGAGTTGTAATTACTTTGGTATTAAACAAAACAAACCTTTAATTTAATTTTTCTGAAGTCTAAAATCCGAACTTGAGGAATTTTATGCGCTACATAAAGTCTATAATGTTCTTTTGAAGCAACTGGATTATGCAAAAGACTTAACATTTTCAGTTTGGGAAGTGAAGCAAGAGGATCCAAGTCTCCGAGTTCTTGAATCTGATTACCCGTTAATATTAAAGATTCGAGATTTGGCAGACATTGATCTAAGTTATCTGCTATACGACTGCAAATAAAGACTCATATTAGCGATTATATTAGTGAATATAAAAGATTTACTGGACTAATTTAAAGCTGTGGGTTTAAAAAATTTATATCATTCCACAATTCAAAATCAGTAAATATATTCATTTTAGTTTTCATTCATTTTATGAACTAAGCAGAACAGATGAAAATATTTTTATAACATATGATAGGTTTATAGTATTATAAAGAATAATTAAGAAAAAAAAAAAAATTAAAAAACTGGCAATGTTTGTGGATATATTGCGTGCATAAATCGTCGCCAAAACCCTGTACAACAACACATACACTATAAATACGTCGATAATCGATATAATCATAAATCATCGTCCCGAGCCACAAAAGCACAGTAAAATAATAATTCATCGTGTAGCACATCGAATCTGTATCTAATTTTTCGTACTTACACTATGGCGTTGTTGTTGAATATCAGATTTTTTAATCTTTTCAGGAACGCGAAACCGTCGATTTTCCTTATATCGTTATCGGAGAAGTCGATTGTATCGAATTGATCGAGCGTTGCGCCCATGTTTTCTATCAACGGTATTTTATAACCTTAAACAATATTCCAATAAAGGATTTATATTAAAAAAAATATTATATACGAATTTCGGGGCGCGAGTTGACATGCACTCGTTGAACGTTTCTGCCGGTCCGCGATATACTACTGACCGGTCCATATAATATTATTACGAATATTAAGTCAATCGCTCACCTCTCAAGTCCAATTCTCTATCCTTGACGGGATTTATGAATTGATACGAATTCATAATTAATTCCGTAGTAAGTTTCACCATCGTTTCGTTAAAAAGCAAACGAATTTCACATACGAAAAAAACCGAATCGAATTCGTAATTGCATTTACCTGCGCTGATAAATATTGTTATACTCTGCGGTACGGTACAATACGCCGCCAAATCGGGGAAAACGAGAACGTAAACACAAGAGTACACAATAATAATATGCGTGAACATTTACGACCGCTGGTAGACATAGATAACACGACCGTGGTAAACGGTAAAAAACAATTTCGCCGGGAATTTATATAGAGAGAGAACGTGATGCATAGAACAACCGCGGTCACTGATCTCTGGGAGGCTATAAATTTGTAATCAGTTTTTCATACAACACAAAGTTAATTTTCACTCGCCGCATTACCGACGTTCTGTTTTTCGTGGCTGCGAATTTCGTTTCGCGTTCTGTTTCTCGCGTTGCTCTAAGCCAAACGCATTTAACGGAATAATAATTTAAACTCGTATTTATATGTGTTACCCACTGATATTCCACCTCTAGCGATATTTCTGTCTTCTCGGTTGGATCGGTGTAAAGAACCAACGCGCGATCATGGCGAACGTGTCGTACCAAATTGCTCATTTGCTGGAAAAAGTAAGTGGACACTCTCCGAGTAAAAAAAAAAAACATCTCGCCAGCCGTTCCGGGTAAATACTGAACGGACGAGTACGTGTTGTTTCAGATGACTTCCAGTGACAAAGACTTTCGTTTTATGGCCACCAACGACTTGATGTCCGAGTTGCAAAAGGACAGTATCAAACTGGACGACGATTCTGAACGTAAAGTAGTGAAAATGTTGTTGAAGTTGTTAGAGGATAAAAACGGCGAAGTTCAAAATCTTGCCGTTAAATGGTAATTCGGAAAATCACTTTATTTTCTTTCCACTTTAAATACATTTAAACATTAGCGTTGTTTGGTTAGCTATTCGATGGTTTTTATTATAACGACGTACATTTTTTTCGGTTAAGTATATTTTGGTAAAATGTCTTTCATTTTCATTCAAAACACCTATTACGTATTATACTTCATTCGAACTTTATTTGATTTTAGTTTGGGTCCTTTGGTCAATAAAGTAAAAGAAAACCAAGTAGAGACTATTGTCGACGCTCTTTGTACCAATATGATATCCGAAAACGAACAGTTAAGAGACATATGTAGTATTGGGTTAAAGACTGTTATTAGTGAGCTGCCGATCACTAACACTCCATTAGCTGCTAACGTATGCAGACGGATTACTGGAAAATTAACTAGTGCTATTGAAAAAGTAATTTTTTTTTTTTTTTTTTCTATTCGTTGTACAATATTAAAATTCACGGAGTAATAATTTATTTACAGCAAGACGTATCTGTACAGTTGGAAGCTTTAGACATACTCGCTGATTTATTATCAAGATTTGGTTCATTATTACTTGAATTCCATCAAGCTATTCTTAAGTCTTTATTACCCCAATTAATGTCTTCTCGTCAAGCAGTAAGAAAAAGGTAACACTGATGTGTATAATTTAAATTATTTAATGACTAATTAAATAAATAATAGTATTTAAAAGTAATAAGTATTTGTTAAAAATAAAAAATAAAATGTTATTCATTATTAGTTGTGATTTAAATTAAGTCCTTGATTAAATTATATTTTTTTATATTGTTTTATTTGATAAGATGTTTTTCGCTATACATTTATTGTAGTTACCTCGAGCCCTTTTACAGTTAGGTTAATTACATATGTATATTAATATATAATAATAAATATTATTTGAAAAACATTTTATTATAAACTTGATATAACAATATGATTAATATTTTATATATGTATATATATTTATTTTAATTATATTAGCTAATACATAATGTTTAAGCAAATTTGTCTAATTATCTATGAAATGTCTGTTTATTTCAGAACTATTGTCGCACTTGGTCATTTGGTATTATCATGTAATCATCAACTGTATAGTAAACTAATTGATTATTTAGTTGATGACTTATCTGCACAACCACCAGCAACAAGATCTAAAACATCTATACAGTGTATAGCAGCAATATGGTAATTTTTAATTGTAGTTCTCATTATCTGTATTAATCTAATTATTAATTTCTTGTTGTTGTAGTCGTCAAGCTGGACATCGTTTTGGTGTTCATGTTGATCGTGTTGTTCCATTGATACAGGGACCATTAGTTGAGAAATCTGCAGAAGATGATGAATTACGCGAGTACTGTTTACAAGCATTTGATGCATTTGTCAACCGTTGTCCTAGTGAAACAGCAGCTTATACTAATGACATAATTAAACTATGTTTGGAGTATTTAGCGTATGATCCGAATTATAATTATGATGATAATGGTGAAAATGGTGATGAGAATAACATGGACACTAATGATGGTGAAGATTTAGAAGATGAAGATATAGAAGATGACTATTCAGATGATGATGATATGAGTTGGAAGGTTAGGCGATCAGCTGCCAAATGTTTAGAAGGTATAATAATTACTAGAAAAGATTTGATTGCAGACATGTATAGGAATGTTTCAAAGTCGTTGATACAGAGATTTAAAGGTAAACACATATTGAATTGTTTTATCCAAATAAAACATCTGTTAATAATAACATATTTCAGAAAGGGAAGAAAATGTAAAAAGTGACATATTACATGTTTACATGGCTTTGTTGAAACAAACAAAGTTGACTAGTAGTAATATGACGGCTGATATAGCTGATGATGATTCGGCCATGTACCTTCTTCAGTCACAAGTTAGTGTAATTAATGACTAAGGCTCGGATTTTAATGCCCTAAAAATTAAAAATGACCTTACCAAATGCTTCTCATTTAAAAAAAAAAAAATACTATTTTTAATTTTAAATTTGTTATCTATAGACCATAGTTCATAATTCATAAAAAAATTATCTGTCATATCCATAAATACTGGCCATCATATCATTAAATAGACATTAACATTTTTTATTTTAGTATCATATTAATAAGAGGTACATATAGTTTCAAAATATTATTATATAAATAAGTGGTTCCTAATGTAAGTTTAATATTAGGAAAATGCTACCAATGGGTTAAGTTTACAATTAAAATTTTAATTATAAGTATGATGTATACATTTTAATTGATTTCTGGTCATATCCTCAAATTTGGAATTTGCCTCAATTTCAAAGACACAGTCTGAAATCAGTACAATAAAAAATACTGTAAAATTAAAATATTATGTATTTTTTTTTTAATGTAAATTGCCTTTAAATATTATTTATTATTATACTAGGTTCCTGCAATTGTTAAAGCTATATACACACAAATGAAAGAACGGAGTGTTAAAACCCGTACAGACTGTTTAGCTTTATTGAAAGAACTTGTTATTGTTCTTCCTGGAGCTCTTACCAACCACGTAGGGACTTTGATTCCTGGAATTCAGTTTTCTTTAAGGTATTATATTCTATATATTTTTTTAATTTTAGTTATTAATAAATTTATAATAATTTTTAGCGACAAAAAGTCTAGCAGTAACATGAAAATTGATACATTATCATTTATCCATTGTGTGTTAACATCACATGCCCCAGAAATTTTTCATCCATGGGTAGAACAGTTAATTCCACCTATTATAACTGCTGTTGGTGATCCATTTTACAAAATCACTGCCGAAGCACTCCTTGTTCTACAAGAAATAGTTAAAGTTATACGTCCATTAGGTAAAAAACTTTAAAGTTAAAGTAGCTTAAAATGTTTATTTTCTATTTTATTTCACAAGATCATAAACTGGAGTTCAATTTTACGGTGTATGCCGTACCATTGTATAATTGTACATACTCTCGCTTAAAGACATCGGATATTGATCAAGAAGTAAAAGAGCGATCGATTTCTTGTATGGGACAAATAATTTGCAATTTGGGAGATGTATTACAAAATGAATTACAAGTGTGTCTGCCTATATTTTTGGATCGTTTGCGCAACGAAATTACTAGACTCACTACGGTTAAAGCACTTATTAAAGTTGCTGGATCACCATTAAAAATTAATTTGTCTCCCATTCTGGTAAATTAAACAAATTAAATATTTTTGAATTTGCATATTTATTATTTTTATAAAATGTTTTCTTTTAGAGCGACGGTGTATTAATTTTGGCATCATTCCTTCGTAAAAATCAAAGAGCATTAAAATTAAGCACTTTAACTTTACTGAACATGTTGCTAAATAATTTCCATACTGACTTTAATGCTGAATTGTTAAACAAGGTAAACTAATGAAACTGTATTTTGTTAATATTCACTTAATTTGTTTTGTTTTTTTTTATGTATGTAGATACTGATTGAATTGCCACAATTAATCAGTGAATCAGATTTACATATTGCTCAGTTGACACTTTCTTTACTTACAACAATAATAAAAATTCAACCATTGGCCATGTCTTATTCAGCCAACATTATTATGCCAGAAGTTATGACTTTAGCCAAATCTCCATTACTTCAAGGAGCAGCCTTGAATGCTATTCTGTTATTTTTCCAATCATTGGTTGCTACAAATGTTCCACAGTTTGGATATCAAGAATTAGTGACACTTTTAATCTCACCATTGATGGCTCAATCAACTGGCACTCCTGCTCTAACTTTGCATAAACAAGTATTATTCGTTAGATTAAATAATGATTTTTCCTTGTCAGTTAAGAAATAACATGCAACTTTTTTAGGCCTATCATTCTCTAGCCAAATGTGTAGCAGCACTTACTGCCACACAACCTACTCAAGCAATGGGTATCATAAACAGTTTCATGTCAGAGTTGATTAATCCATCTAATGACCAACAACACATTTTTTCATTGCTAGTAATTGGAGAAGTTGGACGACATATGTATGTTTTATTATTATTATTTTACTATTATGTATTATTATTACTATTATTATAATAATTATTTTTATAATTACCAATTTCAGAGATTTAAGTTCTGTACCTAACTTGAAGGAAACTATTTTACAATCATTCTCTTCCAATTCTGAAGAAATCAAATCATCAGCAAGTTACAGTTTAGGCAGTATATCTATTGGAAATCTAAAACAGTATATACCTTTCATTTTAAGAGAGATTGATATGCAACCAAAGCGCCAATATTTACTGTTACATTCCTTAAAAGAGGTAATTACTATTTTTAAGTACCCAATTAACATACTATTAATAATAATTATATAATTTTAGATTATCACATTTGAGTCATCTACACCTAATGGTATTGAAAGCCTGAAGCCTTTCGTGCCAGCCATTTGGCAACAATTATTTAAACATTGTGAATGTACTGAAGAGGGTACACGTAATGTGGTGGCTGAATGTTTAGGCAAACTAACGTTAATTGATCCATACAGTTTATTGCCAAATTTACAGTTGTCTTTATCCTCATCATCAGCACTTATGAGAACTACTTTATTGACAGCTGTTAAATTCACAATATCTGATCAGCCACAACCAATAGACATGTTGCTCAGACAGAATATGGACCAGTTTTTGAGTGCTCTTACTGATCCAGATATAAATGTTAGACGAGTAACATTAATCGCATTTAATTCGGCCGCACATAACAAACCATCACTGATCAGGGATCTACTTGACACCGTACTTCCAAAACTATATGCAGAAACTATTGTTAAGGTACTTCGTTGTTAAACCAAGATAAACATATTTAATTGTTTATATTACTTGTGTGAATTTCAGAAAGAACTGATAAGAGAAGTAGAAATGGGTCCGTTTAAGCATACTGTTGATGATGGTTTAGATATCAGAAAAGCAGCCTTTGAGTGCATGTATACACTATTAGATTCGTGTTTAGATCGTTTAGATATATTTGAATACCTTAACTATTTGGAAAATGGACTCCGTGATCATTATGATATTAAAATGCTCACATACTTGATGGTTTCAAGGATGGCTCAAATTGTTCCAAGCGCTGTATTGCAAAGTAAGTCTTGGATTTTTGCATAGAATTTGAATGAAAATGTAATTTTATTTTTAGGGTTGGATAAAATTGCCGAACCTTTAAAACAGACTTGCATGTTAAAAATCAAAGCAAATTCTGTGAAACAGGAGTTTGAAAAAATGGAAGAACTTAAGAGATCTGCTATGCGAGCAGTTGTTAATTTACAAACAATATCAGATTCTGGTAAGTGATAATATTTTCTATTTTGGATAATTTATTGTAGAAAAAAAAAACAGATACATTTTATATAATATGCTTGTTATTAGTTTTATAAACTTTGTTATAATGTATAATTTTTGGAGAAAAATTACAATTTACCAGTGTCGTTAAATATCAATTAATTAACTTTATATTATTATTATTATTATACGTATAATGTATACGTGTCAATTATTGTATTTTGTTTTAGATAAAAATCCACATATGAGTGAGTTTGTGTGTCAAATTAAGAACTCGCCCGAATTGAATGCTATATATGAATCAGTACAAAGAGACAATTCAGGGATGGTGTCTGATAATTATTCGATGCCTATGGAAGTTGGTGAATAAGTTCAGTACCAATGTTGTTATAAAACACATTAACTAACAATTGGTTTCTACTTTCAAATAATATGGTTTACTAAAATAAATTATGAACTTTGTGTAAATATTTTATGTGTATATGCAAGATTAAACTTTTACATTTTCTATGTATCCTTTGATTTTATTCATAAATAATTTATGTTAATCTCACAAATAATAAACATTATTAATTTCTTTATTTTATTTATTATTTTTTTTTATATATATATATACATGAATTAATTAAAAATTACTATGTATTATGAACAATATAAAATGTTGAAAAGTATCTTTTCGGATAATTTTTTTTTTTTTACATATATGTTTTAACTGTTTTATGTATCATAAATCGGTATCAATCAATATTTAATTTCATTATAATTTAAAAAATTTTTTTTCTCTTCCTATTATATAGTGCACTTCACATGTGCACGTACATGTCAAATATATATTTTTTAATAAATACATCGATCAAAAGAAATTCAAAAACAATTTTTATTTTATAACTATTGTGTATCGTGATAAACAAAGTGGTTTATAATTAAAAATATACTTTGTACGTTTAAAGAGCAGTCGTAAATAACTGGTTCAAATTTGATATCTTGAATTATTGTGTTACGGACACTTGCTGAATATTGAAAAAAATAGAAAAGTAGCAGGTATAATTTGCAAGATATTAATTTCACCTCTCATAGTGCTCCCCCCCCTAGAAAAAAAAGGTCTGAATTCAACACTGAAACGAATGAATTATGTACAATGACAAACGCGTATTTATTACACTACTACTGTATAAGTAATATAATTATACATCTTATACGTTTTTCTAAAAAAAAAATTGTTTAAACACATTTCATTCGAACACTTTGCATGTTATTAGGTACTACCCGCGTTAAATCACATATTATTATGTGACACTCAAAATTAATATTTCGGAGTATTCGAGATTGCCATCATATAGCGCTGTCGTCCAATCTGTTAGTGCCTTCGGCGACGGAGCTCGAGAAATCGTCGAACCTGATGGTAATCATTAGAATTTGCCAAGGACTGGTCCGAGGTATAATATATACACACAAAAAAAAACACTAGTCATACGACAGTTTATCATATGCATCGTAATCGTGAAGGTCTAGTGGCGTGATTTCGGTCAAATTAAAAAAAAAAAACAAAATTTCGAAATTTATACCATTACGTATGTTGAATCGAATTACTCACGCCGGACGTGATCTTAAAAAAAAAAAATGTTATTCGTCCTTAAAAATAATTTTTTTAACTCGATTATTTCAATAAAATTATTACGAAAAAAAAAGTTTAATATAGTTAAGTAAAATAATGATGTAATTGAATTTTCTACTCGATAATGTACTTTTCCCTTAAAATTTTTCAAAAATGTGTTTACCCAGGAAAAACACGTCCTGTCGTAAACAGTGGCGCACACTGAACTGCACGTTGATGGGTCTAACAATATTTTGCACACCTTGCCGCCACCCAACAGACAACCAGTAGACACCCAATGACAACCTCGCGTGCACTATAGTATTAATTATGATTAAAAATATATTATTTAAATTTTTAGCTCCATAACACCGGCATCACCCCACCCACCCTTTTGAATAGTAGGGTCGGTCGACCCCATTGACCCTTAACGTGTGCGCCACTGGTCGTATAAGTATATAATTACAATGTACTCTTTCAATAACCGTTATAGACGTGACCTTAAAAAAAAAAAAAAATAAATAAAAAATATTCGCCGAAAAAAATCGTATATTTATTTATCTAAATATTTATAAATACAATCAACGGATTAATTAAAAAAAAACAATTCTACTATTATTATTCAAAATTAAAATACAGAAGTAAGATTATAATTATTTTTGTTTTTTTTTTTTAATTGAATACGGTTAAAACATTTTTTTTCTCTTAGACATTTCAAAAGTTCAAAAATGACTCTTTACGCAGCGGACCCATAACGTGTATTTTTGTAGGTCGCCGAGGAACTGTTGCCACGGATACCACAACGAATTATATTTATACGTATAATACATCAGTATCTCCGAATAGGTAAGTACATTTTTTTTTCTCCTCCGTTAACGCATCGGTTTGAAAATTACACTCGACTCGCTCACTTTACTGCGGAGTATTACAGAGTCTTGTAGCAGTACTGCAGCAATTTGTTTTTATTAAACGTTTTCTATTGATTCCGTTAATTTTTTTTTTTTTTTTTGTTTTTATTCGCGTTACGAAATGAATTCGAATTTTGAATAACAATAATTATTGACGTATGTAGCTGGTACTGCAGGAAATAGTGATTTTCTTTTTTTTTCTGCACACTTTATATACCGAGAATCGGAATTCGGAATTGTACAAATATATTTTTGATCGTCGCTTTCGATCCAGAAGAGATTCGGGAATACACCATGTCTTTTCGTTTATCACGTTTGGTTTTACCAAAAAAATAATGGTTGCACTATTTCGGTTACGCCACTATACGATATGTTGTGCGCAGTCTTGTAAAAAATACTTTAAAAAAAGTATTTAAATACTAGTATTTGTATGTATTTCTTATGCGAATACTTTTTAAAAAGTATTTAAATACAGTATTTGTTACAAGACTGGTCGTGCGGTACCTATCTGCAAGAGACGCGCTGGGGGCGCCGCCCGCCACTGCAGGAGAGATCGCCACTTGCAGCCGCCCCGTCTGCAGTGCCGCGACTACGAGATCTGATGAGGCCCGCGTGCTAGTAGAAATCGTTTTGATGTCCTTTAATTTTTATTTCTACAGGTAAACGATTAAAACGTGACCGCAGTGCTTTATTTACAAACATTTTCCGCATTTAGACTGACATTATTATGGTACAGTTTTCAATATTATTTTTTACTGTACCCGCATAAGCGTTTATGAAATTGCGCGACACATTTTTTTTGAAATGAATAATTTAATCCAACTGAATACGAAATCGTTTAACACATATATATATATATTTTTTTTTTTACACGAATATTAAAATAAATAAAAATTAAAAAGCGCTTATTTTCAGGAGTTAAGTAATTTTTGAAAACGATTTCTTTTTCTTGTAAATTCTTCTTTCGTGTGATCCTGGAAATATATATAAGTCCCGCAGCCGTGCGTTTTACTCTGAATACGTACTATACTGTTGCTTTACATGGAAATATTATATTAGGACGACTATTAAAAGTCTATATTTATAATACGCCAACTTACAAGCGCTCCGAAACAATTATATTAGGACGACTATTAAAAGTCTATATAGGTAATAGCATTGATTATATCTTCTTCTTCTGGCAATTCTACTCTCTAAGAGTTTTTGCCGCCATTACTACACCTCGCCACCTGTCTCTATCCTGAACTATCTCTCAGTCCTCAACTCCTAGGGTTTTAGGTCCTCCTCAACCACGTCGATCCATCTTTTCCTAGGTCTTCTCTAGGTCTTCTTCCTTGTGGTTTCACTCCAATGCTACTTTAGCAGTTTCATTCTCACCTTTTCTCATTACATGGCCTAGCCATTGAATCCTTTTGGCCCTTAATGAAGCTTGTTACTGGTGCGAGATTCAGCATATCGTACAACTCTTCATTATATCTCCTTCGCCAACTTCCTGTATCTCCATCAATGATAGGCCCGCATATTTTCCTGAACACCCTGTTCTCGTTGATTATATATCACTAGTAATATATTATAATCAATGGTAATAGTGCCGTAGTCACTGTATTCGTAATTTCGATTTGGAGGTCCTCGAGAATTGGAGACGTTAGACTGCAAATTCGTGCAGAAATTGCCGCATACGTGAAGTGACGAGCAAAGTCATATAGGTACGTACGAAATCGGGATGTTCTGAAGGGCGTATAGAACTGCCGCGATTACGTGAAAACGCGACAAGACTCCATTATCCTTTCTTAGGAACAAAGGAAATAATTTACTAGAATCGACGAAACATATCGTTCACGGTATTATATACAGGTACGCGTGAAATACACGGGAAGACAATAAAATATGAAACTGTGATGGGATTCGAAATTAAAAATGGGGAAAAAATATAAGCACGGGATGTTAGAAAGATGAGATGTTCTCAGTGCCATCTTAAGGCATGGGCCTGGAGGGCCCGGGCCCAGGGCCCCAAATCCACGGGCCCCCACTTTATTTACAAAATACCAAATATTAATTTATTTTTTTGACTTAAATATTTACGTTTTAAAATAAACAATAAAGTAACGGAGATTATCATAAAAATTGGCATTTTTATTAATAAAGTATAATTTTTAACAGCTAATACAATATACTATGTGTCAAAGGAAAAAAAAAATAGTATTTAAAGGCCCCATATATGTTGTGCCCTCGGGCCTCGCATAACCTTAAGACGGCTCTGGATGTTCTACAAATGTTTGATGGAAGTAAATTTTTTTTTTTAAATATTGTAGAAAAAATACGTATTTAGTGGAAGTATACGATTGTTTGGCTATTGATTTCAATGAAATTAAAATTAAAATAGGTTTCCGTCAAACGTTCGTGTATTTTCTCCTGCTTTCAACGGGTATTTAAATCGCGTTTCTGTGTTGCATTTCATAAATACATTTGAGTTTTATGCCTGTTAAATAAATATACAAATTTAATGAATTAAAGTATTACACCTATTTCGTTTAAAATGGCACATTTATTTGATATTTTTGTTGACTGTTGTCGGCACTCGTCAGTGGTGGTTATCTTCCGGGAAAAACAATATAAATATTCTAAAAATAAACAATAATCGAAAATACCGCTTGGTAACGTTTGTTCATTGGCGATGATCGGGAAGGTGATAACGGAACTGTGGCGTATTATACATTTATAATTTAATAATGACCTCTGTAAAGTACCAATTTGATGATGCAATTTGCTACCGGAAACAAAGTATGACTGTATAGAGATCGGAGCACTCTTTCTGGTAAAATTTTTTGGTACAGACATGACAAAAAAAAAAAAAAAACATCATTGTACTCGTAAAACCAATAGATTCCTTGCTCCGCTCAGAATCTAAAAAATATATATATATATACAAATTATCACTCGAAAAATGATGGGCCCTTTATATATGTGGGCCCCGGAGACGTGCCCCCCCTTAATCCGGGCCTGGTTTTAATAATGTAATATTGTACGGTGCAGCGATAAACGACTTTTGAAATTTATAGTTATTATCGTTTATCAGGTGTCGTCTGTAATTTGGCGTTTATATAACTATTATATTTGCGAACTATCGTTCTGCAGTGTGAACATAAAAAAAAACAACCGTTGCAGATTTTATCTTCTTTTTTTTTTACGTAATGTCGAGCCTAAAATTGTGTTCATCACAATTTTTCGATTAAATAAATAAACCACAGATATTCGATATTTACAATAATCATTTATTAGGAATTATACAATATAAAATTTTTACTTTTTACTTTTTACCATAAATAGATTTTTATGGTAATTACAATAAAAAAAACCAGGTATACAAACAGAAAAATAATAATCAAAAAAATATCGAAATGGAAAAATTGAAAACCAAATATGTTTACATCATTTCAAAAACAAAAACAGGCATATTTTTAGATATTTTTAAGACTTAATAAATAAATTTAAAAAAAAAAGAGTTAAAAAAATTAAGTTGTTAATTAAAAATTTAAATTTAAAAGTTAAAAAAGTTAAGAAATAAATAAGACTTAATACATAATTACATAATAAAAAAACCAAAAAAATGCACATTTTTAAAGACTTAATAAATAAAAGTTGAAAAATAAATAAAACTTAATAAATATTTACATAATTACAAAAAACCAAAAACATGCACATTTCTTAATAAATAAGTAAAAAAAGACTCGATAAATAAAGAAGTAGACAGTTAAAAGTATAGACAGGTAAAAAAAAAGTGTACAAAAATCAATAAATATGTTTACAATTTAAAAAAAAAACTTAGGCGTATAGCGCAGGAGGCAGCCTGGCTACGGCGGTCATTTATGAGCATCCAGTCGACTGTTGTCAAGTCGTCATTCTAAATAGTCGAGCGAGACTTGCGATTAACGCAAAATGTCTGCGGCTGTGCTTCGACTAGTGTGTATGGATGCTGACGGCGGCCACGTACATTTGTGGCTCATACTCAGGCAGCGAGCACAGTGGACATGTTCCGTCAAGTCACGTCACGTTTTCCGTAAGCTTTGCTCACTCTTCTTCTTCTTCTTCTCCCTCGCCTCTATCACAACTGTTTGGGGTCGGCCACCTCTGTCCTAAACCTTCACTTGACCCGATCTCCCACATCTTTCACGCGTACACCAGCAGTCCTCATATCACACTCAATCGCATTCTCCTCCGGTCTTCTTCCTTCCTCTTCTTCCTTCAACTTGCATTTCCACCCAAGTCTATTCTCTCTCATCCTTTTGACGATCGCCGCTACTCCTATACGCTTCCTCACACATATTCATTTCTTATCCTATCTTCTCTTGTCACCCCACTCATCCATCTAAGCATTCTCGTCTCTGCTATACACTCATTCCCTGCTCTACGTGTCGTAACCTGTGTGCGCCTGTACATACGAATTCCTTCTTCGACGGAAGACGCGACGTGAGGTGGTAGAAAGTGACGGATGGGGTCCAGTGTGGGCGCGCGAAGGTTTGTCAAGATAATACTTTGTCGTGCTCTGGCTGCGCGCAGCCCGTTTGGCTGCCGTGCAATCGTGCACGTTCTATAATGGCTGCCGTGCGATCACGCACGTTCTAAAGCAGCTGCCGCAGAATTGTGCCAGAGATTATGCGCATATCCAATAAGCCGTCATCGGTCGCGGATTGATTTCCGCGGCCTGGAGTTGCGGCAGCCAGGTTGCCTAGTGCGCTACAGGCCTTATAATTAATCAAATAATTTAACAGGTAAAAAGGTAAGTGCACAGAAATCAATAGAAACGTGCATAGTTACAAAAAAAAAACTTAAACAATAAAATAATTAAACAGGCAAAAAGATAGTGTAAAAAAATCAATAAAAATGTGCACAATAAGGTATACAAAAAAAAAAAAACTAATAAAATAATTAAACAGGTAAAAAGATAAATATACAGAAACAGAACAATACGTACAATATTTAAGTTAATACAATAAAATAAGCAAAAGAAAAAAAATTAAAAATCGAAAAATACGTATAGTATTAAAAAATATATATATATATATGGATAATTATACAAAATAAATGTCGAAAAAGATAATAAAGAGTAATAAAAGGTAATTTAGAAAATTTTAAGTACAATTCGAAAAATAATAATTACGATAATCCTCGGTCCGGCGGCGTGGTTGATCTTCGGAGTCTTGCGCGTCCCGTGAAATTTTTAGACTGCAGAGATGTGTTCAGGTCGAACGTTCAAAGCAGTCTGACGATTGTTTCCGAATCCATTTAACAAGTCAACATTCAGTTTTCGGTCGCTACGCGCGTGTTGTGCCTAGCAACATAACAAATATATCACCGTGTTTTTATGTAAATATACTATTACGGCCAACATTCGTTATAACATTCTCGATTATTATACAAAAATTGCCGACGACAACGATGATTAGGATTTAGGGGAAGGTTTACTATACTCATCTCCCCCCCCCAATTTTATAAAACGCTACAAACAAAAATACAATAATATCGTGTCACTTTTTTTAGAATCGTTTTGGTCAAGTTAATCTTTTTTTTTTTGTTTCAAATATCCAAAAGAATTTATTAGAAATTATCGTTCACACGACGCTCTAAATAGGCGACTGGGGGGTACAATGTTTTGCCGTTATATATATATATATATGCGGTGGGCAGGTGTATTAAATTGGTGACCGATCTGTGTACTTTTAATTAATTGTTTAATTAATTAATTAATTGTTCTCATCACATTGAACAAATTTAAACGCATTTACGGAACGCGTAATAATAAAAATAAAAGTGAAGTCTTATTACTGCGTTTTGATACAAACATTTTTAAGACGGTGACGAATTCGTTAAATCCTCAGTGACATTTAATACATTAATGTACACCGATAGATCCGAATAAACAGAGTTAACGTTTTAAATTTCTTTCGTACTTATTTTCCTCTAAAATGTGACTATATTTTTAAAATGTTAATCATTATTTTCTCGTAATTTATCGTTGACTCGGAAAAATTTCATCGAATTCGTATACAGTACAATATTAACACTTAAAAACGTTACGGAAGTATTGAAAAATGTTTTCGTTAAGCACTATCTTATTTTTATAATATTTGTATTTCCGCGCGGTACGTGTATTAATATAAGGTGTTCTAAAACCGAGTTTCCCGCATTCGTTCCGACACAATATCGATACATTCATCGAGATGGCTAACGAATGGCTGATCGCAGCAATGTGTTCTTACGGACTACAAAATGACAAGTCTATTCCAGGCAAGTGGGAATCAGAACGTTTAACTATTTTAGGGTACGGGTTCGAACGTTGAACGGTCGAATTTGGCCGTAAAGTGATATTGTAAGGATTGAAAAATTTAACTGCGGTTTTCCGATACAATTCACTCGCTGAACGCGGCAGAATATGTTGAACGGGGTAAATTCGATTGATTTAATTACGCGACGATAAGTCGAAAACGGAATTCGCGTGAAAACAGCGTTTTCAAAGAAGAAAAAAAACGGCAAAGTCGAGACGAAAGTGTGCACGAGGCAAATACCGACGTAACACTGATCGTTCACACACATAAACGTTCAGCGATGGAAATTCGTATTGTAATTAATCGGTCTAAATATAATGAAAATAATAAAAAAAAGTGCGAAAGAAATCAAGTTGACTTAATATCAAAACTTAACGGACTTAAAATCCGTCGAGTTAAAAAATCGAGTCAATTTTAACTTTTGAACTTAATAACTATCATATACTCCAGTCTATGCGGTGACCGTATTTAAGAATTAAAAAAAACGGGACTTATATTTTAATCAAAACACCGCGATTTTTTTTTACACAAAAATCACGATAAACACGTAATAAAATGTTACAGGATTAATTATTTTTTTTGCACGTTACGACGGTTTATAATTTAAATTTCATTCGCGTATTATTCGTATTTCTCTCAAAGAACTTACGTCACTGGATAATACCGTGCGCTCAAAGGAAATTCTCGAAAATATACGTAGGTGTAAAATTTTGAAATAATAATTATATCGATATTTAGAGGGTTTTTATATGAAAATATACATTCGTTTTTATTAATCCCGTTTATTCCGGGGACAAGTGAAGAATATTCGATAACGTTTTTTTATTGAAATATTTTCTTTTTCTCTAACGTTTCAAATATTTCACGTTGGACTTTAGTTGTTACTAATTTTTTTCTCTTGCATTTCAATTTTTTATCCGCATTTCGTTCTCGACATTTTATTACGCGCGTTTTGTAATAAAATAAATATTTTACACTTCCTCGAACGTCAGCACCACACGCGTCTAAATCCTGTAATATTATTGATTGGTTCGCGATTTTTTCGACTATACGAGTATACAAAAGCAAAAAAAAAACGGAAAATAAACGGAACTTATTATAAAAAAGGGATAAAAACGTCCCGTTAGGAGTTTCCCGTCTTAAACGGGACGTAAGGTCACCCTAGCTCAGCCTCGAATAAAGATATGAATGTAAACCTGTATTACTTTGGAAAAACGAATCAGTCGGTGAATTTCTCTCTCTTCAAATGTCGTTCGCTTTTTGCAGAGATGATGGGTCTGATATGGTACTCGTTCTGGTCTTGGTTGTGCTTCGAAAAGCCGAATCTTCATCCGACCATATCGTCCAGGGAATTGAAGTACATAGTATCGTCGCTGGGAGCCGTCAAACAAATCGTCAACACGTTCTGGAAAGAATTCTTCACCTCCATGCTTGTGTACGCGCGATCATAGTCGCCAACTCCTTTGCCGGTCGTGGAACTTCTATCTGCTCGTATTGTTTCAAGCGTCGTACCTTCACTCGTTCAACTTCGAAGTGTCTGCGGTCTCAGTATGATAAAATCGTACTGTTGTATACCGGAGTGATGCGTTTGGTCGGATCGTCCGTATATATATATAAAAAAAAAATTGTAATGTGCTTGGTTGAGTTTGTTTTTGAAAATGTTTTTACGCGATTCTATTTCCTTATTAAATTTCACTGTAGAATACAGCAGAGAGTCGTCGTAATTTTAAATAAAATCATTTCAAAAACTTGTAGTGTAATTCTGTTTTTACATTAAAATCTGAAGAATAAAAGCCGTAAAGCGATATCGTATTGACTAGACGATCTCTCCTCAGGTCCTTCTGAATCGCAGCAGTCATTATTTAAACTAAAACGGAATTGGTTTAGTCAATATATACTCTATTATTACATATACACGTTACAATCCATAAATTGCAATTGTTCTAAACGTTACAGTTCTTCGCGGTTTTGCTCAAATATTTTGTTCGATTCTGAGCGGAGTGAGGAATGTATTAGTTATACAACGATATGTTTTTTTTTTTATAGACATTTTTATGACTGTAATTAAAAATTATACCAGACGGAGTGCACCGATCTTTGCAATCGTACACGGTTTTCGGTAGCGAACTGCATCTAATCCGGAGGTATTTTAGAGAGGTGTCGTTTTTCGAATTTCTCAATACTTTTTTCAAGTGTCAAAAAAAAACTACCGAAACATTACATAAAAACGGGATAAAAACGCGATTTCGTCAAAATCGATTATCGTTATTTCTTCGTAATTTTTAAAACTAATAATCGTAGAAAATTGAAATACTCACCAAATACGTAATTTTATACTGTTTTAATGAAAAAAAAAAAAATTCTAAATTTTTTTTATAAATTTTGTGTTATTTATTGCAATTACAGATGTTGACGTATTTAATTCATTAAAAGAGGCAATTTTTGGTTTTAAAGCTTAACAATTTAATACAATATCAGACTCATGTTACTTCAACTATCTAATCAAAAAAAAAAAAATCTTGAAAACAGTTAGTCGCAATTTTTTTTTTTATATGCATTTCAAATTTTATATTAATAACGATAAATAATATTACACGCCGAAGCTCCGCTCAGAATCGTTTTATCGAATTCAAATTTTTCATCATTTTATCATTGCTTTCGAATTTATAGTAATAACAAAACTTTAAAATCTTTATCTAAGTAATTCACTTGAACGGCATCCTGCAGGTCACTATACTTTATTACACGTTATGCTGAGTAGTCGGTGAACAGAAAAGCTATAGGGTCGAACAGAGTGCGCACTCGGCGAAGCAAGGGGTAACGTAAGAAATCCCCGCTACAAATTCAGATGGTGTCTGATTATAACAGTCACATATTTTTCCAAAGCCCTTGAGACTTGTGAATGCTAACAGCATAATAGTCAAACGACAATATTGGAATTGTGTATAGTGTTGGTTTATATATATGGTTTGACTCTAAATATAAAGAAAACGAAGTTTATGATAGTATCAAAGTGGCGCTGCGAGTGGCTGCGTGTGAAAGGGCCCTAATAAATGACGATTGGGATCCTTCACTAGAAATAAAATGCAGAATTGAAAGAGCTAGGGAAGCTTTTCGTAAAATGTCGAAAGTATTCAAGTGTCACGATCTGTCTCTTATTAATACAAAAATCAGACTGTTAAGGTGTTACATATTCTCTGTATTACTATATGGAGTCAAAATCTGGACACTAACACAGTTAACATGTAAAAAAGTTGAAGCTTTTGAGATATGGTTATATAGGCGAATACAAAAAATTTCATGGACAAATCGAATTACTGATCAAAGTGTACTGGAAAGGATGGGAAAAGAGAAGGAACTTTTGACAACAGTAAAATATCAGAAGCTAGAATACATGGGACATATCATGAGGAATAATCAATGACACAAAATACTCCACCTTATATTACAAGGAAAAATCGAAGGAAAAAGAAGTGTGGGAAGAAGACGAATATCCTGGCTAAAGAATTTCCGCGACTGGTACCTATAAGAAAACACAATTGATTTATTTCGCGAGCATCACTTGAAAGGGACACCATTGTCAATGTGATATCCAATAACCGAAACGAGTAGGAACTTAAAGAAGAAGAAGATAGTGTTGGTGGCCCATTATGAGTTTCAAATTTTTTTACAAGCCAAGTGTTTGTCGATTGTGTATATATATATTATGGTCTCCACGGTAACACGCGGTAACCGCGGTTAACAATGTTACGCGTATAATGCACACACTTTTGATGATAAAATTTCCGGTGTGAGCAGCCAACACATTAATTGACAATTTGAAATTCGGATTTCGCCCCGATCAAAATTACGGAAAATTATGTGAAAGGTTTCATGACGATCGCAGCGCAGTAGTTGCTGAGAAAAACGGAGCGGATAATTTTTGCTTTTCGAGAGAAAAGAAAGTTTCGACTTCGAATCCGCTTCAATGAATATTTATTTTTGTATTAAGTATTTTGAAAATAAAAAAAATAAAAATCTCCGTGTTACGTTGTTGAGTAAAAAAACTAACTTCGCGGTTTTATTCGGATTTCGAAAAGGTCAATTTTATTCGTTGTCGTCCCCGAATGTTAATCGAGTCATTGTTGTTTTATCACAAATTAAAATAGAAATAAATACGAAATTTAAAGACTCTATTAAACCGTAGATAAAATATTATAGTGAACAGTCGACGAAAAGTTGTCTTGGGTAAGTCTGAATACATAAAAATGTTTTGGGACCAGTATAAATCTGTTTGGAATTGAATAATGCCAAGTAAATGGAGTTTAAAATATAATTTTGCATCTCGTTAAGAAATAAATGTAAGATAATACCGGATTTAAGAAAAATGCATACATCGTACATTTTTTTAAACTGTAATCACATTCAAAATTTTTTAAATTTTATTATAATAATTAATAACATTTATTTGCAGTCTATTAATAATAATCTAAAATATATAACTATCCGAAAACAAAAAAATTAATTCATCACAACAGAAACAATAAGAATAAATCGATTCAGCACTAAAACAGTTAAACACATTTTAAGCCAGTTATTAATTTTAGCAAAATATTATATCAAGTAAGAATTCCTGTATTGATTAGTAAACAATTAAAATATGTTCAACGTACAATATTCATCTAATGCGAAAAACTTAAAAAAATTTCTTTTTTTACTTTGAACAAGTTTATATGGAAAAATCATTTTACGCGGTTCTTAGATTGTACAGTTTGGGTTAAATTCAGAGTTTAAAAACGTACATATTTACCAAAATATTTGAATTCTGAAGAGAAGAATGAGTGGATCTCGTCATAGCTTTTTTTTTTTATATAAAATATCGTCTGGCAATGATGTTACTGTATGTTTAAAGGTTTTGATTTTTTTTTCTTCTAAATAGCCGTTACTTTTTTGCCACAGACAATAATATTTTACGAAATGGCTAGTGAACCAATTTTCTCTTCGAATTAGGTAAAAAGTGTTTAATCTTTACTAAATTCAACCGGAACTCCACAATTTAAGAACGGCGTAACGTGATATTGCTGTGTCGTTTGTCAGACAGACCGCGGGACGACAAATGCTGGTGCGGCATTTTCTCTAAGTCATTAAAATGATTTAAAATAACTGTTTAAAAAGTTCATCTTTGTAGGAACGACTGCTTTACGCAAATAATCGTACATATTTTTTCGGCCTTTAATTGTACAGATTTAAACCGCGTTCACTTAAACGTTTCACTTAATGCCTTACCAACTGTTATTTTTTTTCTTAATTCGTTCCGACATCTCTTATTACGATATTAAAATATATGTGTATATTATTTTTTTACTGACCGGTTACGTCGGCGCTCTACCTCTTCTGGTCGATGGTCGTATAGTGGTTCCTCTCGGAGGTATCCTTGGCCGATCATTTTACGCAAAACGGCATACTTTCTACGACGAGCGTCAGGAAGATTTTCAACTAATCCCATTTCTCTTTTTTCTCCTTATTTTTTGCCTTTTATCTTTGTAACTATCTGTTTTCAAAAAAAAAAAAAGCTTAACAAAAATGACAAATTTGAAACAATAATATCAGTGTATCAGTTGTATAAATAATATAAAAATTGAATATTGTTAGTAAATATATAAAGTACTAAAAAGAAGAAATGTCAAAAAACGTCAAAAAATGTTACAAAAACAGCATAAAAATCAAGGGCGAAATCGTTAGTTTCAAAAATTTAATAAAATAAAATAATAATATTACTATCGTATAAATGTCTCCGAGGGATAGTTCGTCGCGTGAATCGTTAACGTTTAAATCCGCCTATCGGCTTCATTATTCTTTCTTTTCTTGAACGTCACCGGGCCGCAGTTCTTGAACATCTCCGAACAATCTGCGCAAACTGCATTAAAGAAATGTGTGAATTTCGCTATCCATACAATTTTTCTTTTATATATATATTACATATGAATAAATGTTTTTACTCGATAGGCCTCGATATTTTACTCGGCACAGCAACGAACGGCCTCGGCATGATGCATCACACGAGGAGACCGATGGTAGGACCGCGGTATACGTTGTCAAGCGTCATTTCATTTCGCGCAGCGACCATCGATCTCGGCTGCAGCATCGTCATCTCCTGGAGCGCGAATTTCAAGTATTCTGAAAACGAAATTTCGACGATATCGGGATTGGAAGCGAGTATTTTCTCTCTTTGTCTTGCACATACGAATCACGGTAAAATAAACGTTTCGTACTTCCAACGTACCGATCGACTTAGTGACGCAATAAAGATTCTGAAAACAGATTTGAATTCGTCGTGAATTTTACTATAGAACGACTTTCCCACATTTCTAATTTTTTTTCTCCATAAATCCTTAAAAAATACTCGAACAAATTTAAAATAAAAAAAAAAAACTGCTAATAATTAATTTTTGAAGATCTTAAAAAAAACGAAAAAAGTATTTTTACGAAAAATATTTAATCGTTTTTTAAATTGTATATTTACCCTGCACTTCACTATATACTCTCTTAAACGAGTTCCTCTTGTGACAGAGGCCGCACACCGTTTAAATGAGCACAACACGAACAATTTCCGTTGCGCCTCTGCGCGACACTGCAGCAGGCATGAAAAATGCGTATTATACAACACAAAAATGTTTGACTTTGTGATTCGTCCGTAGCAAGCAGCATAACGAGAACGTTTACTCCGCACGCTGGTCGCTAAGATTCACCGCGAACATTTATACACGATGATCAAGTGGCATAAATATTGATTTTTCTTAACAACCATTCGATCCATTCAAACGCGTTTGAAATACGACGTCAATCAAACGTGTGTAAGGCGAACAATTTAAACGGCTAGCCGGTGTATCGTTTATTTTTTACTTACAAAGCTATTTTCAAATGTATTATGCGCATATTTCATACAATTTGTAATATATTTTATGTATATAAAAAAAAAAACGGTAATTTTTAATATTCGTTATTTATTAATGATAATACGCCGAATTCGAATTCGATAAATTAAAAAAAAAAAAAAAAATTGAAATTCGTGATTTGTTCTGTCTTAACAAGTAACAAGTAGGATGCGGTCGAGGAAAATAAAATTTCAACGGAACGCTTAGTACCAGTGCCGTATTTAGGATTTTTGTGCGGTGGGGGAGGGACATGACTAAAAAAAAATTTCTTCCTCCACTCGAAATACATAGGTTAGTAGCTGTACTATCAATATTTAATTTTTAAAACCTTTAATTCTCATACTTTTACAATAAATTTATATCATTTATAAAACAAACTCTACACACCTATTCTGTCCTAAATTACATGACTCGCGTTCGCGCGCGGTGGGCGTGTGACTAACGAGTAACGATCCGCGCATCGGTATATATGCGCGTCCGACGACATACGATCTACTCCGATCCGAAACGAACGTAATTATTGGTCGTTCGCGCAAAAATTACATCTATACTCTGTCCCGAATTGCCTGAATTACGTGACTTGCGTTCATTGAAAATGATGAAAAAATATAGACTGCGAAATGTATAAAAAAAATGAATAACCAAAAATGATTCGCTGCATTTTCTAAGATACGTGAGACGTGGACTGTGACATAAAAAAACAAAAACAAATCCACTTCGTATATATGTATGTATATATAAGTCGTCGCGAGGGTTTGTGTACAAAGAAAGTTTTCGTACCCCTTCTCATCGCAGGATAGACGAGAAGTACGCCTTACACCTACTTATACGCGTACGGGGTCGAGCACCCGTCAAGTGTTAGGCCCTCCTCACACGGGGATCCTACCTACTCAAAAGCAACTGTAATCGTCTATAGATACTAGGAGACTGGGCAACTAGGCAGTGCTTGAATTGGGAAAAAATTAGAAGGGGGATGCAAAAGTACAAAAATAATGTGCGTTCCAGCAGATTGTAATGTCTTAAAAATTTAGTGGGGCTTCGCCCCACACCCCCTATATTTTTCATTATACAATAATAAATAAGCATCTTTTTTTTTTAACTGTAAAATTTACGCCACATAGTAAAGGAGCATTTATTATATTATTATTATTATTTTATTAATTTACGATTAATTTTATTTACTTGTTTAATTAAGCAAATACTATGATTATTATTATTGGTATTGATATTTAAATTTGTTGTTGTGTCATTGCCAAAATTATAATATTTCGCCATTATTTTTACAAAAAATATTATTTGTGTTTTGCGCAAGAAAACTTTATCGTTTGAGTATCCCTTGTATTTTGTGGATAAAACTCAGTAAAAAGCTTATTGAGTTTCATCCATTCAAGGATCAGGTTTTTTACTTTCTTTTGGTGTATTTATCATTTTATAATAATTAATAATTATATTATCCAGTAACTTTGTATGGAATTTATGTAAACATTATATTTAATATTCCTTTATTTTAAGATCAATTATTGTTTGTTATATTGAATTTTATTAATAATTTGTTAAATACAGTCTGCTTTTTCTTTTTACTGAACTTTGAAGTGTTATATTTTTTTCGCACTGGTTAATTTTTCATAAATCGTTTGTATTTTGTTTTGACGAGAAAACTGTGTGTTGAACAGTAATGTTCTTATGAAAATAAAACAAAACATATTTTATAAAAATAACAACATATATAATAAAGTAGATTACATTTTTTGTTCATAATAACAAAATAATACCGAGAAAAATTGGCAATCGACGATTGTCATTTCAAGAAATATATTGTTTGTATATTGTGACAACTACCGACTACTCCCTATAAATAAAATTTTTAAATTTCATTATTTCAATAAAATTTTATTCTTGACCGTCCCGTTCTCTGCGTCCCGGTATAAAAAATTAGAAGGGGTACGCTAAAAAAATTTGAAAAAAGAAAGGGGACTCCGTCCCCCCGCGTCCCCCCCCCCCAATTCAAGCACTGCAACTAGGCAACTTCAGTTGCCGGTTATCTTTAACTCGCGATTTCGACGGCACTGCAGTATTTCAGTTTTTCCGTTATAAAACAGACAATACAAAGATAAATAATAATGTAACAATTATTGAATTATTAACTTTGAAGCAACTCGGTCAACTATGGAGGAGTAGCGTGGAGATTGACACGAGTAGTCGCGAGTCGACTAGTCGCGGCGATTTCAATAGCGTCGTCTGAACGACGCTATTGAAATACACGCGCGCAGTTACTTAGTTGCCCAATCTCCTATAGTATCTAGGCGATTACAGTTTCTGTTGAGTGTTCCCGTGCGAGGAGGGCTTAATAGTATAAACGTGTGTATGCATACAGTTGTGCTCGTGATTTATTCGGTGCGACTGTTGCTAGGCGAACGTCGTAAGACACAACACAAGCGCAGGCGTTCTCCGCCGACGGAACAGTGGCGAAAACGATAGTAGGTATACAGGTGTAGTAGATCGTGTACCAGTGCAAGAGTCCCGCGTTGCGCAGAGACACTGCAGGCAGCATAGTTAGACTCAGAAACTGATGCATGATAATGGCCGCATGATTCACGGCCCCGTCGAGTATTCGCCACGTGCGACCGTCACGTTATTATTACATCCGGACATTCGGCTCACTCCAGTGTCCAGACCCGGTTTCTACGCCGGAAAAATTCCGATCCGGCCATTGGTCACACGGGACTTACGCCCATTATTTGGGCAGTACGTGATCAAGAAGAACAGATTCCCGTCGAACGTCGTCGACCGGCAAGAAGTTTTTACGAACTACATATTATGTACGATATATTATTTACAATGATGTGTAAAAAAGCATCGGGAATTGCGTGTGGTACGACGACGAGTAAAAGGAATTTGCCGACAGGATAAAAACAGCATAGTTCGTCGTCGACCGACATACCGCGCGCAGTCAGTCCTATAGTCTCGATTCGATAAACACTTGTTTTACTTTAATAATTGAATATTAGTTTTACAATAAAGTTTATATAATAACCGATTACTGTGGCGTACGTTTTTGTTGTGCTGATTGCAAAGTTCATAACTGTAGCATCCCGCCGAATGGCAGGTCCGTAATACGTATATATACAGTGGCGCACACTGAACTGCACCACACTGGTGGGTCTAACAATATTTTACACACCTGACCACCACCACCCAATAGACACCCATTTACAACCACCACCATGTAATTGAAACGAGTATAGGCGAGTAAAACAAATAAATTAGTCTACGAATTTAATTGTTACGACGTATATAATATTATTTCTATTGTATAAACCCATTGGTGACCAGCGATCGCATTCAATTTGTTTGAAAACCCGCTTAAAATATAAATTACAATATTATTTTCACATATTTTAATACGACAAAGATTTTTCCAACAACTCACTTTTTCCAGCAAAATTATTAATTACGTCATCGGTATTTATATCTGATTCATCTGATTTGTGAGTATCGTTAAATTTCCTAGCCTTTCTTCCGCCATATAGTACTTTGTGTAATTTATTTTTTCAAAATAAAATCCGGGTATGAGAATCACCAACGTACATCAACTAGGTAAGAAGTACTAGGTATATGTATATATATATATAGAATAAAACGATATTTATTATAGGTTAATTTTATTGCGTGATATTTATATATTTATATACAACTAAATGTCTAAATATGTTTGCAACAATAAATATAGGAACGAAAAGAAAAAAAAAATGTTATAAAAAAATTAATTAATATATATATATATATATAATATATATATATATATATATAAACGATACACGGTTCCCGTTTACAAGACACACGGTAAGAGATTACGATACAAAAAAAAAAAAAAAAATACACTTTTTTTTTCGCAGTCTTTCTTCACGAGTTCGCACTCCAAAAATACTAAAAGAATAATATATTATTTATAGTCGCAGCTATTAAAAAAAAAAAAAAAAAATGAAAAAAAAAGGAACTGTTCTATACAACGCATTACAAATATATAAAAAAAATTTCGATTCGTTTACACACACGCACTGTATACCCGTACTTATATTGAAAATGACATTACAAAAACAAAAAAAAAACAAAAAAATCCAAATAAATACTACGTCCTCGAATGTGTCTTGTGGAAATAAAATTACATACTATATTAGTAGCGTAATCGCGCGCGCGCGCGCGTACCTCGAAACAGTTCTATACTCCGCAGTAAGTATATAGACGGTGATTAAAAAAACAAATCGTACGATTACACACTGTTATATTTTATTTTATAAACGCGAATAATGTGTTTTTTTTTTTTTTTTAAACAAGAAGAAATCTGGGAGTTTTCTACGAAAGCGTTTTATTAATTTTTTTTTTTGTTGTTTCCTGTCGCTGCTCGTGTGTCACGGCGATTGTGTTACACACGCGTTTGCCCAGAACTTTCAATCGACGCGTCCCGCGATTCTGCAGTACAGTTTTTTTTTTATGGTGTATTTACTGTTTTTTTCGATTTCGAAAAGAAAAATTTTTTTTTTTATAAAATCGTCGTTGCGCTGCTCTAAAATTGACTAGAGAAAAAACGCGTCTGACTTGTCGTTTCGTACGATCGGACAAATAAAATATAATAAAAACAGCTGCAGCCCCCCTCCCCCCTAGTCATATACGGTATCGTATATGTGTATAAAGAAGACCGGGGCCGGGGGGGGGGAGAAAGGCTTAAAACGCGTGTTATTTAAAGGGCTGTAGGAGCCGGTGAAACGGCAAATTAAAAAAAAAAATAGATTTTTTTTTTGCCCCCCAAACGTGTGACGAAATATTTTTTAGCGGTTAGCTGAAAGTTGCTGTAAGGAGTAAACGACGCGTTTTCCCGATTAAACGGTTTTTTTACAAAAACCAACGTCGTTTCGACTCCGAACGCGTTACAATTGTTATGCGATCCGGTCGGCTACAGAATTCATTTGCAGGCCGATAGGAAAAAAAAAAGCATTCGTGCGCGTGAAAACTTATTCGTTCCCGCGGGTGTAAAGACGCGCGTTCCTTCGCACGAAAACGTCAGTAATCGTTGGCGGCTCCTCACTACACTGAATGCGGATGACACGCGTCAACCCGAGGGAATAATAATTCGACAAAAATAATAATAAACGACGGCGCGACTATATAGTACTTCGTTCGAACGCGACGGAAATTAATTATTTAATTTGATTTCCATTGGTTTTTTTTTTTATATTTATTTTATCACCGAACTATGAAAATCGGCCAGTTTCAGTAGCTATCACGGCGGCGCGTGTATATGTCACAAAACAGTAAAAATAATTTAGGCATATATTATATATGTATATATATAGTGTTATTAATATTAGTATATATATAAAAAAAAAAAAAATCATAAAAGAGGGCATAAAGTGCGGGATAATGCACGGAGCGAGTTGCCTTTTTGGTGGTGGTATATGGTTTATGTACGGTGAGAGGAGGAGTTTGACGACCGATTCCCAAGAGTTCTGCAGCTCGTTGTCGCGGTTCCGTCCGCATTATTATTTATTATATATATATATATATATAAATAATATAAATATATATATATATAATATATATATAAATAATATTGTTACGACGCGCCGTTCAGGCCGCGATGTACGCCAGGTGGAAAGCCGTGCACATCATCGTGACCACGTTGCCGATGGCCACGCAAAGGTGCACTTGCCGGAACGACCGGTGGATGGCCATGTAGTGCGGGCAGTCGACCAGCGGGCCCAGGTCGTAGTGGCCCACCTCCGTCCCGACGCCGGCCGATTTCTCGATGGCCATTTTGACGGTGATCAGTCGCAACAGCGGCGGCACCACGTACAACCGGATCATCAGTTCCAGCAGGAAGCACAGGCTCAACACGAACAACTGCAGTAGCGGTCGGAAATTGATAAAAGAAAAAAAAAAATATAAATATATATTAATTAAAACGGTAGGTACTAATATCTTAATGTCTATTAATTATTAGGTATATATCTTATATCTAATATATATATAGATACTTGTATCTACTATCTATTATATATATATGTTAGACGAGAATTGGTGAATGACGACGTCAATCCCCGGTCAACGACGTTATTTACCAAAACGATTCGATTGTGTAGGTAAATGATGTAAAAAAAACCACATTTTAAACTCAAATAATACATCTTTCACCGGCCATTGACGTCATTTACCAAAGCTGGTGGTATAAATGATGATAAATCTCAAATAATACACCGATTGTTTTACTATAGGTACCTACTATTTAATAATGATTTATTATTATTGACGGGCGATTCATTTTTTATTTTAGGTATTTAATTGAACGAAAGGTTAGGTTAACCGAAATGAATAAAACAGGTGCATATTATAAATTATTTACTTGTACAGTTTTGGTCACCATGACATTTTGAACTGCACACAACATTTCTGCTGCATTGCGAGCACATTTTTTTAGTGCCACGACCAGTTTTGCAGTTGCATCTATTAAAGCCTTGATTACCAGCTATTCCTTGTCCTGCAGCTTCACGTAATGTTATTTCCCTATCTTTAATTTTTTTCATGGCTTCATCTAGTTCTAGAAATTTTTCTTTGCACGGGAAAATTTCGCGTACCTACACACTTATATCACTGATCGTTCGCACCGACATAAATGTATTGAACATCACATTCTCCACCTGAACTGGGGATTGACGACAATAACCGGGAATGTCTACGTTTACTACATTTACCAGTTTTTAGGTAAATCATGTCACTTACCGGGGAACGACGTCATTTACCACTTTTACATCATTTACCGTAACATATATATATACTATTTTATCTATTAATTCGATAAGCGAATACGGGTAATAGGACTTATTGTAAAATTAACTGTTGAATTTAGACGAGGTACCAAAACTCGAACACTGCCCTGGGGGGCCCCAAATTTATAGTTACGCCACCGATTTGTATCGCCCCGGCGGGTCCCTCATTAATTATTATAGCGAGTTAAAATCCGATGTATTTTTTATTTTATGCGTGAATTAAAAAAATAGAAATAAAACGAATTTTATTGTGTAAAAAAACCATAAGAAACGATACGGAGAAAATGTCGTCGGATTCGGTACTTGGAACATGTATAATTACGTACTAATATACGAGAATATCGAAAAACGAATGAACTTTTTTTTTTGAGAATGCCCAACGGATAATACACTTCAATTACACATATGTTGAGTAAAAGCGGAAAACCATATTACACGTGTGAAGATTGTTTTTTCCCCATAGTTCCAAAATGTTTAATATGATAATTAGTAAATTTGTACCGCGCGAAGGAATCTGCGCATATATTATTATATTCAATATTTATTAATTTCCGAAGTAAATATATTGTCCAAACCAGTGGTTCCCAAACTTTTTTTTCTATCGAGGCACATTATTATTATAGTTATTATAAGTCACACTTTTGATAAATATTATCCACTTTCCAAATACAAATGGTTTAGTACCGGAAAAAAAGTTCAACCACCATTTGCACACCCTTTGGGGAACACTGGTCTAGACGGTATATATTTTTATAATTTCGTTGAAAATATCCCAAAGGACTACTGCCAAGAACGAATAAAAAATAAATTAAGGCGTTAGTAAATAAATAAGGAGTTCACCTTATTATTTTTTTTCAGAGATTTTTAAAAAATTACGTTTATGGACAAAAAAAACGAACTGATTGGACGAACTTGGCGTACACCGAACTATATAATCGAAACTAAAAAATTAATTTTTTTTTTTTTATTCGACTACACACGGCGTCGTCGTCACGACGATGACGCGCGATACTCGTATAAATAAGCGACTCGATACAACACGCAGGGCGTGGTCGAAGATAAAAAAAAAATGTTGACAAGTGGGAAACCTACTGCGTTTATAAGGGTCGTGTATGACGCGTGTAACTGAAGTGTATCGTACGTCTTCGTAAAATAAAAAAAAACGACACATTTGTTAAAAACAAATAACACCGAACAAACAAACAAACGTGTTTCTAGACCTACCCAAAGAAATCGTACACGGGTATCTGAAATCTACGCCGGGGAGCGCATTTCCGTTTGTCGTCTGCGTAACACGTCGTACCGAAACGACGATTCGGGTTAATGTATAATAAATTTTAGAAATTCCCAGACGTCATGACAAAACAGTAATGTATTGGACGACCCCGCAACAGAGGAGGATTTCATGACGAATGTATTCCGCCGCTAATGGCGTTACACGTTTTATTATTCGACCCTAAGAGGATTCGTCGTCGTGTTGATACACGATGTGTGTAATCCATTCTGTGCAGGTTGTATACACACTCGGTGGCGGATCTATAGCTCAGAGGGCGTCAGTTACTACTAGTAGAAATTGGCTTCTTTTTATACCTCATATATATTTTTTACTCGAAAACTGACGAAAAAAACAACAACGAGGCACTCCAAAAATTATTATAAAAGAATTTAGCGTGTCTTCTCGCTCTTCAAACAAACTCGCGAGCGTTCCATCATCATCATCGCTATTATTTACACTTAATTTCTCCTTAAGTTGTTTTCTCTTTGAGTCGGCGAAGAAGATTATACAATAGGGAACTGCAAGAAATGATGATGGGCTTGACACCGGTAAATGACTTCAGCGAAGTTCAAAGAATCCAATGGCTAGACCATATCCTAAGAAGAGGAGAAAACGACCCTCTAAGGTTGGTTTTCGAATGGAAACCTCAAGGAGAAAACGTCCACGGAAACGTCTCAGGAAGAGGTGGATTGACGCGGGATGACAGATGATCTGAACGCAATGTGCATAGAATAAGATTGGCATGAAATTGTACAAGACCGAGGAAAGTGGCGGGATATTATAGTGACGGCTTCTTCGAAAAGAAAAATTTCTCCTTTAGATTTTAATAATTATTTATCCCTCCTCCCCCAAAAAAATGTCAAAATATGTTAGTAAAAAAAAAAAAAAGAAAAATGGCTATTTAAAGAAAAGAAAAAAGGCGGTGTTTAATAAAAAAATGGCTTCTTTTGAAAACTGAGTTACCCAGCAGTTCTTCTGATCGTATAAATACGCCACTGATGTGTATATACCGCGGATGGCTGGACATTTTCCACAACACCCTAAAGACTATTCCGTATAATATATATTTTTTTATATTTACACACACAAATAACACGTGAAATAGGCAAAACGGTTTTTACGATTAAGTGGCATCCAAACATTTTCTCGCAGATAATATATTATGTATGTTAATAATACGTTCGTAAAAATAGTCGTTGTCGTGGGTGAAAAAAAAAATACCATTAAATCTTGTTTTGGCACATCAATCAAATCCCATTTCCCATCCTCGCTCTACCACACGTACCACAATGTTTTCCCGGGCATAAGACTTCGAAAAAATTACAAACGAAGAGCGTATACCTACGTTCTATAATAATAATAATAATAATAATAATAATAATAATAATACCTGTAAATACGTGTGTACGTCCCATACGTTAGCGGCGACGTGCATTTTGCCGAACTGGATGAGCGTTATGGCGCTGAGCAGGCTGTTTAGCGAAAAGTATTTGGGAAAAAGGATCTTTTGAACGTCGCCGAAAGCGTGTCTGGCCAAGTTGAAGTACAAGCTTAACCCTGAAAAACAAAACGTACACGTCTCGTTATAACGTTTGGCGTGCGCTATTATATACTTTTTACATATATGTATAATACGATGGTGGCGAAAAAAAAAAAAAAGAGTCGCACACGTCTCGTCCAAAACTCTCGCGCGTCCCGCTACAATAGCGTGCCAAATAAATTATTATTATTTCGCACGACTATTATTGTATAGTAACGTTGAAAAAAACATTGCGCACCAATATTATATTACTCCCTATACGTGTGAATCGTAGCCGGGATTATACCGCGTTACGCGCGCCGCGACTGTCTCCGCACCTGTAGAGTAAAAAATAATCGTCCGCGAGTCCTGGTGCCAACGAGCGGTTGGAGGCTAAAATTATAATAATAACGTCTTCATCTTCTACCGTTACTCTGCCGTACGGATCATTAAAAGTTTTGGTAAACGAGCAGAAAAACACGCAGTATCGTTCGCGAGCGCGCGCGTTATATAATTTTATATTTCGAGTGTCCAAAACTGCGAATCAACCCGCGAGTCAAAAGTCATTGTGACTATTTTTAAAACTATCAAAATATTGTTGAAGCATTTCGCGCGAAATTCTGTTTTTTAGCCCGACAATTTCGTCGTCGTCGTCGTCGTCGTTTTTTTTAATGAAATAACACTCCTGTTAAAGTTAACACGTTCGCCCGTCCGTTGAAAGTTGCGAAATTACATTTTTTTTTTTTTACTCCTCTGAATGTCGTTTAAACTGCTGCGCGCAGTGGTGTCTCGTAAATCTATGTGATGTACCACCAACAGACGTTTTTTTTTTCCGGGGTAGGCATTACAAAAATATAATCCACTTTTAACAAAAATTTTTATACCGTTTGTGTTTTTATTTCATATTGCGTAATAATTGGTGAAAACATATTGACTCGGGAAAAAAAAATTATCGATGTCTAAAGGCGGACGTTAAGGTCACACAACCAGTCTATCTCTATCGCCCTCGCGTAGTCTATTTACGCCTCCTTATTGTATATTTAGTTCGCGGACAATTCTCTACAACGAGTCTGATGATTTGCCCGCAGTCACATTTTTTTTTTTTTTTACACGCCTTGCAGGCGTTACGCAGCATCTACCAAATCTTTCCAACGATATCCGTCTTCCGAGTCCTCTACTCTTGCTGATTCATCAATCCTTGTTGAATCGTTTTTCATCCATCTCTGTCTCGGTCTTCCTCGTGGACTCTTCCCAACTGGCTTGTTGGTTAAGACACTGCTGTTGAGATCTTGTCATCATTACGGTATTTTATTTGCCATTTATACGCATAGAAGGCGGTTACATTTACCCTGTTGCTCGGTTCGTATTCTGTTTAATGTATTCCGATTACGGTTCTTGGTGGGCGCAGTCAAAACCTGGGACTTTTGAACACGTACTAAGAAGTGCTTGTTTTTAAAAGGCTAAAATCGAGACGCTCGATTTGGACCATAGACAATGTGTCGTTGACAAGGAAAAATAACCGGGAAATAAGCGATGGACGAAAAGAATCGTTTGTACGTATTATACGCGAAACACGACTTTGAAACATTCCGGAGGAGGTTATTTAGCTCCTTTCCTCCCCGTGCGCGACACTTATGTAAATATCCGTTTTTGGAATCGTTTTTTTTTTTATTAGAATTTTTCGCGCTGAACAATAATAACAAATGCACTCACCGGAAATGAATGTCATCCAGAACTGGGCGCCTACGTGCGTACAAAACGCGGCCAAGTAGACGAAATTGACGAACGACCGGGGTTTGGCGACTTCGCCGCCGGCACCGTTCAACGTTTTCTTCATGTTTCCAGGGAACATCGACGCGGCGACCAGAGTGACGGCCAACGCCATTATGACGTGAGCGGGTTGAGTGAAGAACAGTATCCTGCGAAAATAAAACGCCATACTTAATAATATTGTCGAAAACGATTTTTTTGGTATTCTTATATGTATCTAGGTGCTTTTAAAACGATAAAAAGGCGCAATTTCCGAAATAAAAACCGCGTTTTTCGACGTTTATAAAAAAAAAAAAAAACAGAAATAACGTCAAACGTTTTTGCCCTTAAATCGTACGCGCGTGTACGTGCGGGGAATGCGAAATAAAACGAATCGATTCGTCGGGAACGATTGCAAAAATTGAATTATTTAAATAAATATTTTAATTCCGCATACGTAAAAGGGCGGCCAAAAACGTTTTCTTTCTCGCCTCGACGGACGATGCAAAAAAATCACACCCCGAATTAAAATCCAACGTTTCGATCATTCCGTTTTCAATGCAGTGTATACGTCGAGGCGTATTTCCCAATCCTAACTGAACCGGGACACGAGTGCCCGCGGTGTATCCATTTAGAGTCCGTAGTACAGTACTCCGTTCCCTAACCGTTTTAGGGCATAATTAAAAATATTGTTATCGACTCTGTTATTAATATCTTATCTATTTATATTACATCGGATAGTTTATAATACATTATTATACTATTTACGTATTTATTATCAACTATTTTTAAAAACTGTTCATTATTGCTATTAAAAATAGCGTTAAAGTAGCATTATTATATTATTACTTTTTAAACGACGACAGGTTGTAAAATATTAATATGTTCTAAGGTAAAAATGAATAATAATACGAGTATAAATATTAAGATATAAATACAGAGTCGACATTCTCTCGCGATTTACAAAGGGATTTTTTTTTTTAATTTCCGAACAAGCTATTCGAACGATGACCGTTCTCGTTTGTGTAGTCGTTAAAAAACAAATAGCGACGAGTCCTTTCGAGCGTTAGGAACATTTTTTTTTTATTCTATTCAAGTGTCTATTACAACAGTACGCGCGTACACGATTTTGGGGACGTAAAAAAATATTAAACGCCTATTCGGTCCATATACACGTTAATACAGTGTTCGGCTCTGTATATATGCATGTATACTTATAAATTTATAATTTATATATTATTGTAAAGTTCGTACTTGGTTTTTACCGCGAGGTTTATAGTTTTTTTTTAAATTTAATAAAATAACTTAACAAACGGGTTTAATAAAAAAAAAACAAATTTTAAACGTGTGACGTACACGTATGTGTGTATAAAATGTTATGTATTACTTTATGTGTGTTCTATAATTTTATACAATTATATATATATATATACACGAGCGTATTCGAATTACCGACTTCCTACTCGCGGTTTGCTCGCACTAAACGAATACGAAGATTTCCCGGTCGATATTTTGTACGTATAACGTCGGTCACGTTAATTGGCCAACGATGATACATACGAAAAATCCCGGAGGAAAAAAAAAATACCCAAAAAGAATTAAAATTCTTTTTTTTTTTTTTTTGTTCACTCGCTTAATTTGTTTTTGTATAAATACGAGCGGAGAGTAGTATATATTACGTATTATATAGTGTTGTAATAAATTAATGGCTATACAAATTAACCTTCAGTCGGACGTCAGTCGTACAGATTTTTTTATTTATTTTTTCATATGTACATAATATATTCGTAGAGTTGTAGTGGGTTAAATGTTATATAACGATAAATCATTTATTGTAAATCATATATTTTATATTCAAAATGTAAAATCTCGAGTGGAGCTACTATGTACTGAAGGCTTTTCGTGTTTTTCCGCATATATTTCTACCTATTTATTCGCGTTATAATTCTGCAAACGTATACGATTTCAATAAAAACGCGTTCGAACGATTTAACGAATTTATACGATGAGTTTAATTTTTTTGCCGAGTAAGATTTGCTACAAATCTTATTTATACAGTCGTTACAAATATCAACACACGCTACTATATTATTAAACAGATTCGATTTCCCAATGCTTTTTTAACGAAAATTTTCCTTTTTTTTTTTTTTTTGTCGTCTACTTATGAATATTTTCGTTTAGGAAAATTTTTTCTTGAATTTTTTTTTTTTTTTTTTTACGTCTGTCTCTTCGTCGCGTTCATTTATTTATTTATTTACGAAATTGTTATATTTATATTACCTAATTAAATAATTTCCGAAAATTCTGTCGATTTTGGCTCGGCGAACGTTTAACCTTATATACATATAATTGTAGTAATTGGCACCGAGTATTATTTATAAAAGTTTCACTTTGAAGTGCCGTTGAATTTGCGTCGGACTAGCGCGGTATTTTGTTTTATCATAAAGCTTTGAAACGTGTCACGGCGCACTCGCAGCTAGTATTCGAAAAATAAATACTCATTAAAATAAAATAATAAATACCGTATTTATATACGACGCGTATAAAATTAATAATAATAATAATAATAATAATAATAATAATATATAAAATATGTATATATGCGATGGTGCGTGTGACGTGAACGACGTACGCATTAATAAGTAAAAAAAAAAATTGCTTATTTGAATTTTTATTGTAAAAAACCTAAATAAAACACATTATTTAATACTATATTTTACGGGCGAAATAATAACCGATTAAAAGAAGAGGTGGAAAAAAAACACCGGCCCTTATAGTCATGAACCTAACCGCGTTGTATACTCGATAATAAAATAATTTATAGTAATTTTTACCCTATTATTATTTATTACTTCAGGTGTTTAACAGTCGCCGACGATTGTTAAACTCTGCGATTATAATAAAATGTATACGCGAATGCGTTCGACATAATAATAAACGCGGTACATTTAACTCGAATATTTTCCAAGAATATATTTTTATAAGTTAAAACTCATTTCAGTATACACTTATACTACAACCGAGTACCTACGCGAGTCGTATTATTAATTTAGAAAAAAAAAATGTTTCACGTCGTGTACGCGCGAAATTCTACGGGACAAACGCGCATTTTTTTTTTTTTTTTTATTAATTATAATCAAATATATTATATATAGTTAAGAATTTTAATAAAATATATACGTGCCGCGGCGCGAACAATAAATATTTTCCGAGTTGAACGGAACAATTTTTGTTTCGAAGCCAACCCGCGAGAAACACACGTTTTCCGGCGCAGTTGTGTCTCTATATACAATATATACTATTAGGAATATGTTCACCATCCTCTCAACCGATCGTAACCCGTATAGCAGACCGACGATTGGAAATCGTTCTATCGTTTTCATACAGAGATTTAGAAAAAAGAAAAAAAAAATGAAGATCGTTACCGACGGGCGGCCGTAATAAAGCACAATACGCGTCCGTCTATAATAATTATTATATATACATTAACGGTTTTCGTTCGTTTTATAATACGTACTATTATACAGTTGTTATCGAACCGTTTGTGGGCCGATTTTAAGTCATCGCGGTTCAAGGCGAAATCAACGTTTATAGAAATTATAAAAAAAAAATGTTTATATAATAATAACCGTATTTCGCGTATATTCGCGCGTTTCGTATACGTCGTATACACGTCGATTATATACAAAAAAAAAAAAGCGCGTATTACACTTCAAACTATACAAGACTCAAAGGCCAAAACGAATACGTTTTAATTACTGTGTACTATACTGTAAAAAAAAAAAACACACAATAGGAATCGCTTTGTTTTCTATAAGCGAAAAAAAACAAGTTTTGTCGTGTACACGCAGCAGCATTCTTTGCCGCAAAAACGCGTAACGAAAGTACCATTTTCATTGTTGTTTTCGCAAAATGATAAAAACTATATACTATATATATTATTATAACGACGTTATTTCCCATTATGTGTTCGAGGCCTACTAGAAAACTAATTTTTCCGACTAAAAAAAAAAAAAAAAAAATCGATAAATACTTTTTATTTAATAAATACAATATTTCATCCGTTGACGAACTGACGCACAGCCGGGATTTTCGACCGGCTATATTACGCCAAAGATTTAATGAGCAACGAAAAAAAAAGAAATTTAGACCTCACGCGCGGTGTACGATTCTGAGCGGAGCGAGGAATTTATCGGTTTTACAATGACGCGGTTTTTTTTTTTTTATGTCTGTACCCAAAAAAATTCTACCTGCAGAAAGAGTGCTCCGATCTTTTCCGATTGCAATAGTCTGTACTTTAGAAATTTTTCCATTTTCTCAATGCTTTTTTTCAAAAGTCAGGGGAAAAACTACCACAAAAAAAAAAAATTACGTAAAAACGCTAAAAACGCGATTTCGTCTTGATCGATTGTCGCCGATTTATTATTACACCGCGCTCAGAATCGTTTTATCCAATGCAATGCAATTTATCGTCGCTTTCGAATTCGCAATAATAAAACGAAACCCTAAAAATCTTTATCCAAGTAGTAATTCACTTGAGCGATATCCACAACGTGCCGCGGCTCGGTACACCTTTGCGATTATTCAAAGTCGCGCCGAACACGATTTTCTTCTTTTTTTTTTATTTTAACTTTCCACAATCCGTTAGGTACACGTCCGAACGGTTTTCTTCCGTACAATTCGAAAACATTGTTATAACCTCGTTAAAACGCGTATCTCTCGTATAATACGGTCATACAAACATACACTTCGAAATATGATTTTAATACCACCTGACCGTGGGACAACACGAGTGAAACGAAAAGCGGTCGTACCGGCTAAACGGGTTTGCGGCGAAACTCGCTTTGAACTCTGAAAAAAAGCCCACCATCGTCCGGACGATTGTAACAGGACATTTCTCGGAACTTTGCGGGCACACGGCTGACACGTTCTGAATTCGCGGTCAAGCACCGTAAACAGATCTATTGTAAATCGTACCGGTCCGAAGACTTTGTGTATTTACTGCAGGAGCAGTAAGGTTTGTTTTGTGCGCAGATCCAGCACTAGTGTTCGCAAAGACTTTCGGTAAAATACACGGGCCAAGGGAGAATAAGGGACGTCCTCCCCTCCCCCTCCCCGAAATTTGATTTTCATCGATCACATGCAATTTTGAATACGCTCGATTTTGTTTTCTTTTTTAAAATCCCTCCTCCCTCAAAAAAAAAAAAGACGTGTCCCTCGACGATCTTAAAACGCGAAAACGTTATTATTAAAATTATCGCTTTTCCGCCGGCGGTTTTGCGTAATTCAATATTTTTGTTTTCTTTACTGTTCGTACTAAATCCTTTTTGTTTTGTCTTTTTCCGTTCTTTTTTTTTTAGCAGTAAACACAAAAACCAATTATATATAACTAATGCGTGCAGGATTCGGGAGAAAATTTTTTTTTTTTTTCAAACATTTACCGGATTTTTATACATTTGTGTGTAGCTTTAAAAATTCTCACGAAAATATAATTAACAATATACAGTCGTACGGGGGAGGGGGGTTTTTTTTTGTACCGCGGTTACCGTATAATAAAATATTGTAAAACGTCGTGTCGTTCGATTAAACACACTATTGCATTTTATGTGGTGACGCAGGAATAACTCAATATTTGTTGCGGAACAGGTGCGGCCTTATAGTTTTGTTATTTATTTAAAACGTTAAATTATAACGGGCGCGTTTGCGTTTTTACCGTTTCCAATAGAGCAGTGTTTCGATTACGGATTTATACGCGTGTCCCCCGGTATTTGAAAAAAAAAAAGCATAATATTATATTCGTAAACGAATGTAAAATTAAAAAACGCGTTTTTAACGAACGAAAAAAAAAAGAAAAAAGAAAAAAACGTTATAAAACACCGTTTTGGACGAAATACAGTGCGGTGAAAAACGGCGATTTAACGCCTCCCCGTCCGTCCTCCCGAGACAAATATCCCCCGGGCAACGTAACAATAATAATAACGCGCTCGTAACTCACTTGTACGCGGGCGATTTTTGCACGTCTGCGAAGAACGAGGCGCACTTGTCGACGGTCCTCTTCATCGCGGCCGTCACCACGGACAGGCCGTCGCTGGGTTTTTTCCGTTCCGCCGCCGCCGCCGCCGTCTTACGCGCGATCGTCTCATTGGCCTCTTTGGCCAAGTACTCGTAGGCCGCCGTGTCTGCCGCCTGCACCACCCGGAAATGGCCGTGTCCGTACTCCGACTTGTGATTCGCCGTGCCGCACATTGTCGCGCCAAAACTCTTTGTGCGTGCCGTATACACGGTTTATACGAGAACACGTCGTTTGTGGAAGGGGGCGGGGGGGCGCGCGGAAGACTTCAAATTGGATTTCGGTACACGGAGTGTGTCTCGTCGCAAGTGTTCCTATACGATAACAGCAGTGCGGGTCGAACGCGTTGGAAAGGCGAGTGTTTGCGTGATGTCGCGGAAATTTGCGTACACGTACGTTCGCGGTTGCGTTCTCGCGACCAAAAGGACCGTGGAACGCGTCGCCGGCCCGTATATATAGCTTCGGGCGGCGGCGTGGTCTACGTGACCGTCGCGCAGGCGGCGTTCACACTGCCTCGTCCGGGAGCGGCGCGGTGCGGCGCCGCGTTGTTGTCGTCACGTTCGAACGCGATTTGCGTGCGCCGACCCCTAAAACCGCTATCGCACCGCGCGCGTATTGCGCGCTTCGGTACGCCCGGGCGTAGTGGGGCCCGGGGAGACGCGTTTCTTGTCGAGCGTGAAGTTCACCGTTTGTCCGCCAACGCCTGTACGCCGTTGGAAGGAGGAGGAGAAAAATCTTTTTCGGAGCGATTTCCACAAAAAAAAAAAAATGCTATTTCGGATCGGTGGATATTTTAAAACGAACCGCTGTGTTACGCGTTATTGGTGCGTAACTAGCAGTTGCATTCCAAAAGTATGCGCGTAGAAAGAAAAAAAAAATCGGTTTGTTCACTCCAAAAACGGTTTTTACCAGTTTTTTTTTTTCCCCCCGTCTTTATATACCGAACGGTTATATGCGACGTGGACGAAACCGTCGTGTGGTGTGCGACTTATACCGCCTTACTGTTGAAATTCGAAAAAACGTCCTGCAGGGCCGAATGAGGCACGGTTTTATTGTCGCGAGGAGAGAAAAAAAAATTATGTCAAAGTGTTTTAAAAATGCTCGAAATTTATTCTTTAATGTTAATTTATTGTATTATTCGTCGCGATAAACCGCAAGAACAAATATATTGTACAATGTGACGAAATTTCATTCCTCTAGGCATACCCGTATATATATAATTACAGTTTAAAACAGATTTGCGACGAAACACCGCACATATATAGGTGTTAAATAAATGTATAATAATCTATTTCCCCCCCCCTCCCCCGTTGAAACCGTGTACATAACAATATTAACGATTAGTCTCGACGATTATGGTATATTATATATTTACAATTTGGAGGTTTTATATAAGCGGCCTGGAGTTTTGAAAAGAAAAAAAAAGCGAGTCTGCTAGTAGTATTCGAGACATTGGTGTGTAAACGTCGCGTGAGCGGTAAAAATGGAACGGAATTGCGATTGGGATTTGTGAATATTGGTATTTTTATATTCTAAGTAATTTCGATAATAAATATTATTATTTGTTGTCATGACAACAGCTTACACATTACACGCAATTTACAGTTGCACGTAAATTAATTAATATTATTAATATTGCGTGTAAATCAATTAATATTATTAATATTAATAAATATTATTATTAGTCGTCGTGACAACAGCTTACACATTACACGCAATTATAAATTGCCTGTAAATTAATTAATATTATTAATATTAATAAATATTATTATTAGTCGCCATGACAACAGCTTACACATTTCCGTCCCATTTCCAGAGTTTTACCCTCATACCGCCGTAATGGATGTTTACACGTCGATAAAAAAAAATGATACGAGGATGGCCGCGCACGTGTGATGGAGACGAAAGAATGGGATTAAATGGGATTTTGAGGGAATCGCTGCAGAGTTGAGAATGAAAACGTGCGAGCGCTCTAATAGGGCAATTGAAAAGAATACGATTTATTATTAATGTCAACGGGTGCGACCGGAGTGTATTTGTGAATAGTGTATGTATACAAAGAGGAGAGTCGTTCTAAAAGAATGTGCTCTATACACAAATCAAAATCGTGTAATTCTAAGTACACACAATTTTATCCGGATTTTCGGTCTACATTATGTTATACCGTAAACTGAAGCACAAAATCGCCTCTATTCATAACCATTTACTGTAGGAACGGACGGGGTATTCAACGCTCTTAAATAAAGTGTATTGTTATTTTCAATTGAAACCGAAGAAGCGTCATCGTCGTTCTGTACGTAAAAAAAAAAAAGATGAAATAAAAACTTAACCAAAAAGTTATAACATTTTCCGAAGTATTTTCTTATAATATAGATTTCACAATTATCATATTGTACCGAGTATAGGTATGAAATCGAGAGATTCTATTTTTCTATACTAAATAAGGCACACGGGTTTTAGAAGTCGTACTCGTTTCGTGTTAAATATAAAGAAATGTATAAAACATCAGTGATATAATGTTTCGTAAAATTTTTCGAGTAGAATTGTGTTATCGTTGAAAAAAAAATTTTTCTAATCGAATGTCCCATTTTTGTTACGTTTACATTCAATCGATCGTTGTAATTATTAATTTTATATATATATATATATATATATGTAAATTTTATGGTCGCGTATTTGAGAGCGAAGCTGTATAATTATATTATATTGCTGATAAAATTAAAATTAAAATGACATCGTCGGAAATCTCCGTATGTACGTATACATTAATTATTGTATTAATTTTTTTTTTATATCAAAAATTTAGTAAGATCAATTAATAAAATACAAGTAACAGAGAATTTTCATGAATGAGCTGCTAATTTAAATCGTATATATTTTACATAAACGAAATCGAAAAACACATATACGAATGATTATTTTATATATATAATTTTAATATATTTTTTTGTTTTTTTTTGTAGATATGATGTAATTATATCAATATCATATATATATATTTTTTTAACGCGATATGCCTATATACATGCGATATATATAAGTTATACACTGTTATTGCGGGTTATTGCCATTATATTATTTTGAGCATTATAAGCAATGCCAGTAAACCTTTAAATATTATTATTATTTATGTTTGTCGTGTTTACTGATTATACGGCACTAATGTCAAATGCGTGTCATTAAATAGTTAATATTTTGATTTTTAATAAATTAATATATAATATGCGTATTCTTATTTACCAGATATTGTAACGTGTTACCTATTCTACTGTAATATTATTTCAAATAAATTATTATATATATATATATATATATATATATATAATATAACTTTCTAAAATGATTTTTATAATATTTGTGAGTTATTATTATAAATTATATTCATTACACTGAATTACTGACACTCCTGCAGTGCACAACTCTATTTACTATATATATTATGTTTATTGCGTTTTTTAAATTCTGACCTTAGAAAAAAAAAAAGTAGAAAGTTTTGCGCATTAAAACCACATTTTGGTCGACACATTCGGACTACTTGAAATAATAACTGTATAATATCTACACTCGATCTGTACAAGTTGATTTTATTACACACATATATATTTAAGGCGCGCACGAGTCACGATATTATTATATGCTCTGATATAAAAAAAAAAAAGATAGGTAATGTAGTGTTCAACAAACTTTAATGTTGTAATATGTATTAAAAAAATTATTATATTTTTAATAATTATAAATTATATTATTGTGTGTATTATTAACGTATTATATTATATACTATAAGCGTTTTGTCGATATTGCGATATTTACGAGTATTATCGTAGAAAATATAATAATAAAAATATAAGTACCAGCTGTAGATATGGCTGTGTATGTCCTACATATTATTGTAATTATTATATCATCATATAGCTCGTACTAGTCAGAGATTGTATTCTTATAATTCAACAAACGGAGTTGTGTAATATAAATAAATAATAATAAATATTATTCGATTATTTTCAGTAATAATTATTATCGTCGAAAACAAATATTATATAATTAAATTTTTTTTTGTATAAAAATCGCTTTATCAAAACGTGCCGACAGGTTTTAATTACGGTAATAAATATAAATTTGAACTGAACTTTGAAATGAACTGAGGTATTACAATTTTAAACACTTGTAACTACTATAACTTGCAGTCAATATATATATATATATATATATATATTTTTAAACTTTATTTTAGTATATATAGTATTTATGACTTATAATTTATTAATTATGTATGTGTATTGTATTTATAAAGACGCGCGAAGACACGTATTGACGCATATTAAAAAAAAAAATTGGTAAAAAATTATTTATTTCAACGTGTTAACTGCAATATCTGTGTAATAATACTTAATAATTTATTCCAAATAAAGTACAACTAGCATTATGCTTTATCTTTTTGAGTTTCATTCGTTTTATTTCTACATAAAAACAAGGAGACGATTTGTCCATAACATTCATTTTTAAAATTTGTTTCGTTTTTTTTTTTTAGTTAAATTTTAATAATATAATATTATTTTATTCGAAAACGTGTAAAACGTTTTTGTTTAAAATAAGTCTGTTATAGCTTATATAACTCGCAACAAATGGAAACGACGAAATTAGCCAGTGATAGTGAAGCAACTACGTATATAACTGTGTCACCATGATCTAAAGAAAAAAATATGTTTTGTTTTGACTACTTATTTTATTTTTATCAATTTATTATTTCTTCTTAGTATTTTATTTTTATTAGTCATAAATTAATAGCATACCAAACAAAAGTGTTTTTGTTTGCATATTTTTATTTTAATAATAACAATAATAACTTTATTTATTTATTTTTTTGTAGGAAAATCTGAAGAAAAAAGGTAACAATTATACGCTATATATGTACGTCTATGGACTATGGACCCATACAATAATTATTAATTGGTATGGAAATTTGATAATTATTATACAAAATGCATATTAAATTAATACTCTTAATCCGTTTGTTACGAATAGAATATGTATAATTCAATGTGCACGTTCCAATATTGTGTATACACGCATAAAGTTAAAAATATTAATTCATTTAAATTTGAAATAAATTTACAGTAGACCGTAGTATAATAGTCGTATTGTAATTCGTTCTCTTCCCGATATGTTTGTCATACAATTTAATATTTTTTTTTTACTTTGTGATTTTTGTCCGTTAATATTTGTTTTTCTATGAATGATTTATATACGTATTTATTAGTATATAATTGAAAATATTCGTGTCTGATATCGTATAATTCACGAAGCTCAATTATTATTATTTGAAAGTGGGCGCTGTAATGTGTTACACTTTAAAGTGAACAATTGATGTATTTATAATTATTCATAGGCATGACAGACGGCACGAAGTAATATTTCAACAGCCGGCCGTGGTTTCTGTATGCACGCATCGCGCGAAATCCTTTTATTAATGGAATAACAAGTAATTACATATATTTAATATGATTTAAACGATGAATAGTTTTAAAATAAATTCGATCGCGCATTGGTGTTTATTCTTTAATAAGTATACCGCCGTAAGTGTAATATATTTTTACAATAAACGCGTTATATAATTAACTGAAAGTTATCGTTTTTATACGATTCTGTATTGACTCGAGGTTATATTGAAATTGATTTACACCGTTAGTTTTAAATTATTTGCGTAAAAAAATAGTAAGAGACGCGTTATTCGCCTAACAAGTATTTCGATTAACTAAATACATTTCGTTAGTAAAATGTGTCTAATTAAATAAGTATAAATAGGTACGCGCACGGATACATCAGTGTATCCAATACGTGTATTATCTAATAATCGATTGGTTATTAATTATTATTCGTAATCAATTAAATACATTCAATAATTTTAGTAAGTATTTTTCAGTAAAATTTTAACATTATTCGATTTGGAAAAAGAAATAATATTTCTTCTGTGTACACACTATATTAAGTGAAAATGTCTACTGTATAAACAATCGACGAGAATATTAAATATTGCATGTTTGTCGAGATATTATACGTTTACATACAACTATACAAGTGAAATATTGCTACACGAGTTAATCGAAACATATTAATGGTTAATACACGGTTATTATAGTTATTGTTGGCAATCGACGGGGAACAGGAGGTGGTGGCTGGTTTACGTTGACTGGAGTAGATCTAATGAGACGTGCAGTAATGTGTATATATATATATATATATATATAATAATAATAATAATAATAATAATAATCAAACAAATTGATGTTGGTGTTGATGGTTCGTTAATTGAGTATTTTATAATATATATATATATATATATATATATATATTATTATTAATAATATATATCGAAACAAAACGTTCAAAGTGCATTAACCTGATAAGAATACTCGGAGAAAAAAATGATATGTACATAATACTTATACATCTACGAGATTAACTCGTTAAACATTAGTTTAAAATATCTTCTTTTTTTTTAATCATAATATCCGGGTATTTTTATGTTCGAAAGAAAAACGACTGTTCACCTGTTTTTTTATGCCGATTTATATATATTTTTAACAGTTATGTAGATAATATAATTTATTACAGCAATAAAATAATTCCTAAATGACTTCTTTATTGTTTTCTCGGTTTCACAACTTACGAAATATTAATTTATATGTGACATTGCGTAATGATAAAAGGAGTAAAATATTACATAATATATTTTAATATTATGTATTACTTTGTGTAGAAAGAGATGCATAAAGCAATGAGTCAATAAATATAATCACGAAACTTGATTTAAATACACTAAATATGATATATAGATTAATTTAAGACAAATCGAAATGTTTAAAATATTAAGTGACGACTTGGCGAATGAAAGGGCCTCGCGGAACTCGAATCAAGTGAAAAAAAGAAACAATTATATTACAGAAAAATGACAGAAAATGTTCTTGAAATTGAAAAAAAAGAAAAAAAGTCACAACGTCAAGTTTATCAGTTCCTGTGTAGGATGCCAAATAACTCATTCATTTTAGAAAATGATTTGTACGAAATGTATTCAAACAAATATGTTATATATGTATATAATTATCAGAATATTATGCTTACTGTTCCAAACCCACAACTCGCAATCAGTATAGCTTCTGCTGAGAGAAGTTTTTCGAAACATAAGGTAATTAAAGTTTGAATGATTTAATGACCTAAAAAAGACTCTTAGCAGTATAGCGCTTGGTTAGTAGTTTAATCCATTGTGGCTGAAATAGCCTCGCCCAATTTAAACTATAAAAGAAACCGCAAAATGTACGGTAAAGATGCAAAAAATCGAAAAATTTCCTTTTTCAGTGAAAAATAAGTATTTATAATTTGTTTAGGTATCTACTCGAGGTACTGATATATTATGTATAATTTTAATTTAAAGAGCCCAAAAAAAATTTTTTTTTATTTTTCTGAGTAGGTGCATTAAGGTGAATGTAAAAGTGTAAGGTGGTTAAAAAACAACGTTCGGAGATCTCTTGCTCTGACAAAATTGTAAGACTTTGGCTATAATTCGATTTTAGTTACGAAAAATCTATATGAACGTCGACATCTGATATCTTTTCTAGAGGTTAAGAGAGGCGGTCTGTGGAATTACACATTCCAACGTCAGCAAAATTATTCAAAATTTTCGTATCAAACCCATTTATGTCTGTGACTGCTTTATGGGATGGATTTTATTTTCGAAAAAAACGCGTCTCCGTTATTCTCCGGAAAACATATTTTCCTAAGGATTTACAAAATTAAAATCAGACAAACGAAAGTTTCACAATATTGTCAGAGCGAAAAGTACAGATTGGAATAATATACGTGTACGTCGTAACTCTTCTCCTTAGTGTCCTCCTGAAGTGAGGTAGCGAGATGATTACACGTTTACACGTATATTAATAACATATTTTAAATATTATAATAATTGAAATTTTGAAAAAAAAAAAAAAAAATCGAATGCGTTTTATTTCAAAATACCTGGTTCGTATTATTAAAAGTGATTAAAAGTACCGGCCACCTAACCTTTTTATATAGCTCTCGCCTCTCGGAAATATCGACGTTGCTCACGTCTCTAGATTCGGCCTCACCGAACACACCTAAGTTTTTAATGTTTAATTTTTTTTTTTTTAAACTATTTAGATTGGTAAATAATAAATAGTTTACGTTAAACGATATTCGTTCGATAAGTTTTCGTTTCGCACGAGTTCAACGGCTTTTATGATCGATTATACGTATTTTTATATATTGATAGTTAGTCGAAAAATTTAAATTTGATAAGATTAATTCCCTAAATGTAAAATAATTTCGTAAAATTTAAAATATTTCATCGTTAGTTCATTCTAAATTTATACCCAATATTAAAAATACATTGAATACCATTATGCTATAACACTTGTAAATCGTTTTTTCAAGGCACATATATGTATATAATAATATATTACGCGTCTACAGAATAGTTTGGATGAAAAATACTCAGTAGTATTTTTAATGATTATTAAAGTAATAAACTACGTTTTCGTATCATTCACCATAATTTGATAGTGAATATTTAAAATAATAGTGCGGTAAACTGAAAAGTCATATTTTAATCGATGGCACACACAAATCATATTATATACGAGTATTTTTTATAATTTATCCAAAATTATATTCGTATTTGTAAATAAAATACCGATTACTGGCATAAATATAATACGGTATAATTACACGATATAATGTAAAAGAACGCGTATTTCGCCGATATAATTACATACAGTGTATAGGTATAGTAATATTACATTTTAATTATAGAGTAGAACATTATTAATGAATTTATATTTTTATTATATTATGTACATAATTTCGACACACGCGAGTGTAATGAACCGGCAGCCAAGAAGGAGCAGGAAAATATTAATAATTATTGAGTTGGGTAAAATAATTTTGAGTGGTTTTTTTTTTTTTTTTTAACTCGCGATAGGTGTAATAACGTGTACTCGACTCTGTACGGAATTAATATAGTTTTAAGGCGTATACGAATGGGGAAAAGAAAAGAATAATAACGTGCAATTAAGAAGACATAAAATATTGAGAAAAAAAAAGTGCTTAATATTATATTAAACGCACAAGGAAAATTATCAGTATAATATAATACAGCGTATACATAATTAGTAATATATAATAATAATCATAAATCGAATACGTAAGTATATATATAATTGTTATGGAAATATATTATTATGTTATTTAAATATATCGCTATTTGAATTTACGATATTTAACATTGTGTCCCATCTAATTGTTCTCTACACAATGTTAAAAAAAAAAATATAAAATTTACGTTATCTGTCGTTTCGCATTTAACGCGTTTTAAACGTATAATATTATATTATAAATATTATTATATTATTATATTATATATTAATATTATACGCGTATAATATAAAGATTTCGACAAAATGTGTTTAAAACAATAACATTTTAATTTTTGTGTTTTCAGCAACTTACACCTTTAACGAATTTTCGTTTACAAACCGACATATTCACATATATATATCGATCTCTTCTTCCGCGACTCGCGACCAGGCGCAGTTCTCTTGCGTTATATTATTATTCGTGTGCAGTGGCGTAACTAGGACCATTTTGTGGGGGGGAAGGTATGAATATTTGTCATTAATTTAAAAAAAAACATTTATAGGTATCTTACAAGTTATAATTAATATTATATTGTATTTACTGCAATAATATTTCTAGTTTTCTTGGGGTTTTTTTGCCAGTTCATCAATAATTTCCTCAACATTTAATTAAAAATGTCTATTAATTGACATCGAAGACAATCCATTAAGTCTAACCTAAATACAAAAAGTATATATTTTATACTATTATCATTGATTATAGCGAATATAATGTATTATACAAATTACGTAATTTGGTTTTAATTTTTAGATTTCATTGTTCAACTATAAATCAAAATTAATTTATGGGTTTCGTATTTTTGTTTTTATAAATATATATATATATAGAATATTCTATAATCAATGCTATTATCTATAGGGAAAACGCGTGAGCAAAACGTTTACAGGACATATTTGCCCAATCAGATTTTATATTGTAAATTATAAAACAAGTAAAAAAAAAAAAAATGTCTGGCGGGTGATTTATCACCTAAATCACCCCCCTAGTTAAGCCACTGTTCGTGTGTGTTTGTGTTCAGAAGCAGAGACGTATTGTTTAGGGAGGACACCATCCCGGGGGCCGGTAAAAAATAACCACGACCGTCATCGCTGTTAAATTTAAATACTAAAATAAGACGTAATATTCCGAGTTAAATTTTATTTAAAAAAAAAAAATTAAAATTCGTTTATATAATATAGCGTATTTTATCACGTTATTCTTAATTTATTCGATTTTATTTCGGTTTATAATATAGTATTGTTTTCGACGAACGTTTTTAACACACCGATATTTTGGGTAAATGCGTACAGAGTAATACACACACTTATATAAATCATTCGCTTATAAAACGTTTTGAAAATCTACGCGCTTTCCAGCTTCTTCAGAAAGATCTTTTATAGACTGTTATAATAATACGCGAGATCTAAGATCTAGGACGACGGGCGATCGTCTTGAACACTTTACAAAGAGTCAACGCACGTGACGTACGTGTGTGTGCGCGCGCGTGTAACGGATGGAAATAATTCGAGAATTCAACGAGCGGAATATATAAAAAAAAAACGCCGTGACGTATAGTATTATGAGTTATAATTATTAAATCGATTATAATATATATTATATATCATGGCGATAAAACAGACGATAGCGAGGTTTTTTATATTAAACGTTTTTTTTTTTTATGAGGAAAGAAGAGTATATATGACGTTATAATTTACCTAGGCCGGCGCCAAAATCCTATATAATAAATACGTCTCTGCAGTTCTGGAGCGATCACGAAGGGGGTTCTTTTTCTATATACACAACTCGCGGATAAAACGAAAGCGCACCACGACTATAGGCGATAGAAAAAAAAAAAAAAAAACGTGGATTGTTCTTCGAGACGTGAACGCGCGCGCGCTACGACGGTAAAACGGAAAGCAAAAAAAAAAAAATGTCGAATTTCACTCGAATACAAAAAAAAAAAAAGAGAGAAATACTGCACAGTTTTATCGTTTTATCGTTAGAAGAACCTATGTTATTAGATATCGTGTCCGCTGTTGTCATTCCTACTGAACACTGTGGTAGTCCGAGGAGGAAACACTTTTTTCCGTCTTTTTTTTTTCATACCATCGCTATACGCCGAATACGTAAACGATGACCATCAGCCGTCAAACGCGTCGTAGTGGGATATATTATTGCGAATCGTTTCTGTTGACAGTATATAGCGACCTTCTGCGCGGATTGCAGGTGCAGCGGCGCTGAGTGTACGTGATGTCGAACACGCGGCACGGTTTTTTATTCTTCTTCATCTCGCAATCAATTGCTCATTTGCTCCGTCGATAATAATAATAATAATGAATTATTATTAATATCGACGGATTAATAACAATAATTGGCGTTTTAATTGGGCGCGCGTGATTTTAACCTCGCGCGCGAGAAACTGGTCCAGCGTCTATGCGTATATAATATTGTAGTCCGCGGCGTGTGCCGCCGATAAGTTTCACGACGTACACGCGCGAGCGTAGACCTTGGACGGATTTTTATTTTTTGTTTTTTTTTTTTAATACCTATATAATATACAAAACAGAGATAAACTTCGGAAAACTTCGCGTGCCAGCGGGGGTATCCGCGTAGTCGTGAAGAGGAAAAAAACAACTATGTTTGAAATCTGTTTTGCCGTGCTGCTGCTGCTGCTGCTGAAACAGCGAATTTTAACTATAATTTTACTGTTTAGAACGTTTAGACACACGTTGTCACGTCGATGAAGTTACTGACATGTTGGCTGGCAGTAAAAAAAAAAAAGAAACTTGGATTTTGTATTTTTTTTTTATTTAATGAAATTTTGACTATAAATCATACATCACATAACAATTATTATAAGATATAAATATTAACCTCCCTGCTGAGTTTGCCACCAGATACAAGAACATCGTACCATATGTACTTAACAAAACATGGTTTAACAACCTCAATTTATCGAGATCAAGTATCATACAATTCAATCGCCTACGTTCTGGTCACACTTTACTACCTGCCCACGCGTTCAAACTAGGACTAAACGACTCCCCACTTTGTACCCTACATTCTAATGAAAGTGTTTGCGATCTCCCTCATCTTCTCTTCGATTGCCCTTCTCTGCACGCGAATCGCGTTATTTTGTTTAATTCCCTTAAATCCATCAATGTCCCCCTTAATCTTTTCTCCATCCTCAACTCCAATTCTGAAATAGTCGTAAATATAATTATTAATTTTATTTTGGAGGCTGGTTTTACCATATAATTACATTTAAGTTAATTGCTGTTTTTAATTCTTGTTTTTTTGTAATATTTTAGTTATGTTATTTAGTTATGTTGTTTTATGTAATTGTTGAGCTGTAATAGTTAGACTAGAAGCTAATAAAAAAAAAAAAAAAGATATAAATATGTTACAATAAACACGAGCAAAAAATAAAATAAAATGCTAACACAAAGACACAACTACTTTTTGAGAGACAGAAAAAAAAAACAGAAAATAAAATAATATTATAGAAATATAGAACACATGCATACGCTTACACATATATTATTCTAAATATATATACAAAATTCAAAGTTAAATTAGAAGGCCGGTACAGATTTTGTATTATGTACGTAATTAATAATATTGTAGTTTAATAGTTAAATTTAATACGCGCATAGAATAACATCGTTGAACTTTTCAATTTTAATACGAGATTTAATATTTCACACCCAATCCCAACAAAATATTTCACGGGTACGCCACAACTGCATTTAGCTGTGTAGTTTGCACGAGATTTCTAGTGAAAATATCCTGAAATCAGAGGCGCATTTTATAGGAATTTTCAAACGGAGGCGGGGATGAGGTAGTTTTTCAATATACGAGTTGGGGGATGGGGCTAATTGTTTATAAAAATTAAATAATTTAATTTTTTCATTTAATTAAGATTGTTTTTTAAAAATCAAATAAACATTTTTTTCTCCAAGTTCATAAGAGAATAATAATAAATTTTCAAATGAACTGTCTTTTGGTTTAGAAATCTTTCAAAATTTTGTCTTGCTGCACACGCTCCGCGGGCTCTCCGTCTATCACTTCTCTGTTCCGGTGGCTCTTGTTGTGTTGCTCATTCGTGTTAGGTACATTGCAGCTGGGTTCGTTTCACGGAAGTATTGTGTATACCATGCCGTTTTTTTTTTTTTTAAACATTTAAAATGTGATTTTTTTTCTCTCCGAGACGGGAGTTTTCAAAAAATGAGTATACCGTTAGAAAGCTTATTAAAAAAAAAAATAATAATAAGAATTTTTTTGTGAAATTCGCACACTTCTGAGCGATAAGAAAAAAAATCGTTAGGTAGAAGTTAAATATTTTAAAAATTTCCGAATTTTTAAATTTTAGGATTGCGCTTGTGCTTGCGAAAATAATACTGGAACCTTTCTCAGGAATTTTTTTCTTCGAGAAAATTCAATGAAATTTTTAACGGGGTTCTCAGACTTGCTGCAGCACCTAAAAATCACGTTTTTTCGAGAATAAAAACAACAAGACTGAAATTTCTGTATACCTCATACGCGGGAATCGGACCACGGGTAAAAGGAATTTTTTTGTTGCACGTGAGGCGTACAATAAATTCCCGGAGTTTGTACGCTTTTTTACCAGTCACTTTTAATATTTTATATTATTACCGAAGAAAATACGATAAAAAAAAAAAATTAAGCCTCAAACAATAAATTAAAGCTTCTCGTGTATAGTCCAATGTCAGATATTATTTTACAAACGGCCGTTTGAAATTTTGTTTCAGGTCGTCGAGAGCTCACTCTACCGCAGAGCAGTGGCGTAATTATTATAGAGAGTATCAATATTTTGTCATGAGAATTTTTAAAAAGTAAATTCGTTCAAATAAGACAATTAAATAGATACAAAAAGTATATATATATTTGATATCTATTATACGCATCATTAGCTCGGCCTTAGAACCAACTCCGTCGAGTACATTCTCGAGAAGAATCGGCGCCACAGCCAATCCGTTTAATCGATTCTAATGAACATTTAGTTAATACAGTAGTCACTCGATAATTCGAAAAACTCCACAAATCGAACTAAACGCTAAGTCCCCTGAGAAAACCTCTATATAATTAGAAGAAAATACACGTATTCCGGTCCCCTCGATAATTCGAAATGTCTGTCGGTGGGACGCACTCTACAATTCGAATTTTTTTAAACGCTATTATGATATTACTTTAAAGACTGTGTACAATCTATTTGACGTACTCGTAATAAAACTAATAACGACGGTGGTTAAATATTATCGTAGTTTATAAATGTTATCGTACCTTACCTACCTAATCTAAACTTTAATCGTATCATTTTACCAAAATAAACCTTTTTTACCAAAATATAAATGTCAATTAATAAATGTAAAACATAATAATTTGTATGCATAATAAATAAATAATTTTTCACCTCTCGAATTAATTTTTTTTCCCCTCGACTATTCGAACACTCGGTAAATCGAAAACCTCTATAAATCGAATTTTTAACTCGGTCCCCTGAATTTCGAATTATCGAGTGACTACTGTATATACATATATATATATACGTATGAAAGCTCGTCAGCGTCTCCAAAACAGTGTCTCGTTCCCGTCTGTTGTGACACACAAGACTTTCACGCGTCCCGTTTTTTGATCAAATTTTTAACATTGATTTTGGTCATGTTAATAGTAGAAATCCGATCGGAAACACTCGTTCCGAAATTCCATCTGACTAATAAAAGAAAAAAAAAAGGCCGAGGGGAGGGAGATTCGACACCCACGCGTTATTGCGCCACTGTCGCAGATTACGAGTTCAATCTGGCGATTGAAACGTATCCGGAAAACAGTAGGTCGTATTTTTGTTTTTCTTATAATCGAACGAGTTATAGGCGAGCGATGAATTGCGAAATTATCTCGCGGAACAATGCGATATTTTATTAATTTCATTACGTTTATATTAATTGTACGATGGAAGAATAATCAGATATAGGTATATAATAACTGATATTATATGACAAAGTACTGTTTATTATATAATAATATTCAATAATTTATAAATGCGGCTAATTAGTAATTTAAACGATTTTCCAATCGGTTCCGACGTAAACGACTTCATATACGTATACGTAATGATAAACTATGGTTTTTGCGTATTATTATGCATTCGGGTATTTGACGTATTCAACGATAATTTTTCAGTAATTCCAAAGTTATGTAATTTTTTATTACTTTTTTTTTTTTGTTCAGCAAAACAATATATTTTACGTACATAATATATATTTACATTAGCTATTATAATATATAACCGAAAAAAAATACGCTTTCGATAAAAAAACGTTAGTTGTGTATAAACACGCGTGTTTATCCGAATCGTGACAATCGCGTGATGGGATACAATTCTTATTTTGGACTTCATAACGAATTAATTATAAAAAAAAAAAACACGTCTGCCGTAAAGATAATACCGCGATTATTTGTTTTGTTTTTTAAAAAAAAAAACTGCAGAGCGGAACGAAGAATGTATTGCGGTTTTATAATGATGTGGTTTTTTTTTTTTTTATGTCTGTACTCAAAAATTCTACCAGAAGGTGTAGTGCTCCGATGAGCTTTACAGTCATATAGTTATTGTTTCCCGTAGTGAATTGTGCATCTACTCGGTACTTCAGATTTTCTCATAATTTCAAGAAAAAATTTCTTTTAATTTTGTGTTATTTTTATGGCAGTTATAGATTTTGAGGTATTTAATTCATACAAGATGTAATTTTCGGCTTAACAATTCAATATTACCACGCACGTTTCTTCAACTGTATACTCAAAAAAAAAATCTCGAAAATCGCGGTTTGTCACGATTTTCCTTAATAAACATTTCAAATCTTTCGACAAAGAGCGTAATTTTTTGTGGAAAATTACGCTTGTTCGTCAAAACTAACGGCCCCGTAGTGTTGACATTTTCACCGAATATATGTAACTTTGTACTGTACATAATAACGAAAACAGTTTTTGAAAATTTTTTAGCTACCTATAATAGGTAAGAAAACATATTAAAATGATGTACTGCAGCAGTGAGTTTAATCGTAAGACATGCGTACTCTATATACACACTATACTCGTATTATATTATTAATAATAAATATGATATTGCACCGAAACTCCGCTCAGAATCAGATCTCCGTCGCATTGCTCTCAAATTCGTATATACATATATTTTCGCTTTTCTAGCCGTTAAGACCTTTTGCAGCTTCTGTCCTTTTTATCACGATCAATTGCACACTCATGTTTTGCAGCTCATTCTAACCATTATTAGATGATTAAATGTCTGCATTTACTCTGTATCTTGTCACCGTCACCGAGTTCTTCCCCTCGGTCGGTTTATTAATCGGCACCTTTCGAATTATGTCCATCTAGCCACCAATCACGACCCGCTCATTCTAGACGCTATTGGCTTTAAAAAAAAACATTTAAATAATCGTACAGAGATTCCGAGCCTGCATGGTGTTTTTTCTCCTTTCTCCGCACATCTCATAGTTGTTAATTCGTTTCTCACAGGAGGTCCGTATATTTTCCTAAACACCATCCTCTCGGAAACAAGAAGCTTCTCCTCGTCTCCTCGAGTTGTCCGCGACCACGTCTCACAGGCGTACGTCACTATTGGGCGTGAGTAAACGTTTTTCGAAATTCATATGTACAGTAATGACTATAATCTTTGTCCGCGGCTCGCTACCATTTTTTTTTTTTTTTTGCGAATGCTTCGTGACAATCTAAGCATCCACGGGGGGGGGGATTCTATCCTACAGATAGGATCAAATAAAACGTGACAATCCAGCGAGGGAGTTGAACGGTCGACGTCAGTCGGCCGGACGGGAATTTTGTGTATACGTGCGCGCCGCCGCCGTAACGCAGCCAAGGTCGGAACGATAGCTCCGACGGCGTTCAGCGCACATGACTGACCTCACGTTTGCACCAATTGACCCACTGCCGCGATATTACAATGAGAGAAAAAAAATGGTGTACAACAGTGGTTCCCAACCGATGGGGGGGGGGAAATTCAAATACTGCAAGTGGGAAATGTATAGTGATGATGAAATAACGCGAATTTTGTTGTTGAAATAAAAATGATGCCATTTTACACGATTATATTTTATGTTTCAAACGATGAAAAAAAAAGTCATTAGTTGCATAATAATACTTAATTTGTAAAATAGTTGTATAGTAATAGTTTATTCGTACGGCTCACTGAATAAAAAAAAAAAAGGTCGTCTAAACTCTAATTTATGATGGAAGGAGGCGCTGAGATTTTTGAAAATTTACAAAAGGGACGTAGAATAAAAAAAGGTTGCGAACCACTGGCGTACAACAAACGCGCCGCAGCTCGTTGCGGGCCATAAACGCGCCGCGCGATATGCTAAGCTTTAACATTTTTTTTTTTTTTTTTGTCACAGTCGCCCAGAGAAAATATTTTCTCTTCTGTAATCGATTTTTTCTCTTTTATTTGAAAAATACCGAACGAAGCACGTTTTTCAAAAGAAAATTTCATTTGGATTTGCGCATCGATTTGTTTTATTATATTGACCGGCCGGGATTTCTTTCAATAACAACGCTTACGCAATTTATTATTTTTATACTAAAATTAAAGACTACAACATAGACGCTCATCGTACAGCAAATAATTAAAGTGAAAAACTATAAGACGAATTTCCGTTAAACTAATGTCAAATTATAATAATTTTTCCATCGGTTTAATTCCCGAGTACTCACTTAAAATGTATGGAACGTATAGCCGCAGGGGCTGATTGGGTGCTTTAAAGCGACCCGGGAGATTTCGCTCGAAGCAGCCCGCAATAATTGGTAATAAAATAAACCGTACTTTTGACGTTTCAAACTAGCTCATTTTTAGCTTAATTCTGTTTACGATATACTTGCAAAAAAAAATGTTTTTAAACCGCTGTATTTATTGAAAAATATAATTTCAGTTATTTAATCTTAATTATCGTTATTCCGCACGGAAATTAATTAAACAATCTGTAATTTATGGAATTTATATATATATATATATATATATATATATATATATATATATATATATACAGTGGCGTATTTACGGGGTGTCCAGGGGTACTGAACCCCCCCAGAACCAAAAAAAAAACGATTAGATTTTGTACTTTAAAATTAAAAATTTTAAAAATTAAAAAAATTTTTTTTAAATAAAATGTACTTATTTGTTAAAATTATCCAAAGGTTTTTTTTATTAAATACCGTATATCAATATAACCTGTTGGAATTTTCAAAAAAAAAAAATTTGGACCCCCAGAAAAAAGTTGAAAATACGCCACTGTATATGTAGGATATACTATGACTGTATTAGAATCGGTGGTATTTAAAATGCTAATCTCTGTTGCATTTAATAATATTAAATGATTGTCTTGTGCAACCGTTTTAAATTTTTTCATACAAAATTATCAATAAGCCACAAACAATACGCAGTGCGTCACACGTCGCCGTTCTTTTTATAAACAAAAATTTGAATTTTAAATAATGTTATGCTAAATATAAGATAGCACATTCAAAGCGGCCCTCCGATTTAATTATTTGAGCGGCCCATCGGGCGATTTTCCGGTCTCCCGACCTACCAGTTCGCCTCTGAGTATAGGATTAAAAAGATTAACAGAAATATTAATTCTGTTAATTAATTAACGAAAATTGTTTAGCCTTAATATGAATATACAGGATGGCATATTTCTGTGATTCGATTTCACGGCTCTACAAATAATCATACTCGTTTTTTTTTATTTCTTAGTTTCTTCTACTTTTTTCATTGACAATTGTAAGTATTATATTATATACATATCAGTACGTGAAATAAATTTTGAAAAATGTTTTCAAATTTTCGGCTATTTATATAGATCATTATAGACGTTATAAGTCATATAAAACGGGCTATTTTTGGTTTCAAATGATGAAAATTTTATTCAAAATACTTCCTACATATTACTTCAACTACATATATTTCACAAAAATCCTTAGCCACATTTTTTTTTTTTTATTTTTTATTACCACTTTAAATTTTCCACCGAAGGCGTCCGACATTACTTTTAAATTCATATATGGTAATAACGGAACTCTAAAACCCGCGGCTCGCTACCTTTTTTTTTCAAAAAAATTATAAAAAAAAAAATTACGCGCGTGTATACGACTATTATAAACAGTTATTATTCGTACACACTACACGGTATAATAAAAGTCGTTAATATTAAGGAGGTCGTATGGGGGGTACCCATCCCTCGCTGGATTTCTTCTCTTCCTTTTAAATATTTACCTGACTATATATATATATATATATAATTTTTTACTATAAACGAGCATTTTTAATAATAATGCGAGACGCTATCGTATCATTTATACACGCTATTGCAGACTGATTTATTTCGAGAAAATAATAATCGTTATTGTCGGCCAGTGAAGAAAATGTGTTGAAACAAAAAAAAAAATCACTGCCCACACACACATACACGTATTTTGCTATAGAACTGCGACGGTAGAACGAGACTCTTGCGTGGCGTGTGATTTCGAATTTCCTGATTCAATTAAACACGCGCTCGTGTACTTTATACGCGCGTTTATTACAGTATGTACACAACATCCTGATTAAGTGTTTGTTGGACGACACGACCGTCATGGCGTGTACAACGTTAACCGTGGTCGTCGTTTCCAATAAAGGGGTAATAACAATTCAATCACGCGCGAATTGCGTTTTCGATTTTAATACACGTACGCGCGATATTATATAAAAGCGTCCCCCTGCGTTCGCAGCATATTATTATTACATAAACGCTCCACGAATTGTGCGTACATTATAATACGCGTGAATGATAATAATAATAATAATAATAATAATAATAATAATAATAATAATAATAATAATAATAATAATAATAATAATAATAATAATAATAATAATAGTCAAGCACCTCGTCATCTATTTGTCGTAACCGTATAGATACCAGAAGTAGCCTAGGAATTCCAGACGACCTCTACGAAGCTCGCTATATAAATGAAGAAAACAGTTACCAAATCATTTTATTTCTTACGCGTATTAATAATTCAATCTAGTATAAACAATATACCCGTTCGTATGTATTATTAACATTTTGTTACCTATATGGTAATAACACAAGTCGTTGAAGCTGTACCATGAATAATAATAAAAAATTAAAAAATAATATATTGAAACGTTATGAGACAAGTTTCGTTTTCGAGTATACATACACAGCTATCTGCAGGTCTCGGATTTTATATAGTACTAAAAATTACTGAAGTGCTATAATGTGACCGTGGGAAAAAAAACCGTGTCCTAAAACAGTAGAGATATAGAAGAAAAAAAATTGTTTTACTTATATAATTATTATATGTATTAATATATAAGAAAGTAAGTGTATATATATGTAAGGTCCCCGCGTGCACACTTGCAGGGCCAATATAGATATCGCGATAATTTAATATTCCGTATCTAAAAGTGTAGATTAAAATATACGTGTATTATACACGTGTATATAAGTGTAAGTGTAGATTACAACTGTAAATTGTGTATAAGTGTAGATTATAATTATATAATTAGAAATATCTAGAGAAATGTCAATGCGAGTAATTTCTCTTGCTTTCCTATTAATAAGGTTATTATGAAAAACACAAAATAATTTAAATTTAACGCGTAATAGGGGAAAATTTTTTTAAAAATAGCTCTAAAACTGAGAAAATAGCTCTAAAACTCTTAAAACATGCAAACATATGCAGTATATACAACCATTTCATACTTGGAATTCTTGACGGATAAAACAAGAGTTATATAGCATTGCAGTTATCTGTATTCGACAACAAAATAATAATTAGCAAATGCTATAATATAAAATCCGAGCTCTGCAGTATATTATATAGTACATAATATAAGTCCTATAATCCGCTGTACGAATATTTTATACACTGAAATGACGTGTAAAAAAAAAAAAAAGAATCATTCTGAAAAAAAATAAACTCACAAAAACGACGTTACATTAATTTCATATATGTATATATTGTCGCGAAGTTTTTTATTTTTTTTTATGGACCGAATCCATTTTGTCTTTGTATTGTTATTTCTTAACGCATGCATCGGCTAGTTTTGACGGATGATATTTACATATTAGTAGTATTAGGAATGTTTTACATATAATTGTATCGTAAAATTGCCATTGTGGCTTGCGTCAAACAGTAAAAATGTTTAAAGGAATTTATCACGATAGCCATTTACGCACAAAAATATATTATATTTCGTTAAATAACATTCGTTTTCAATTTGCATTTTAAAGTGATAGTACACATGTATTTTTTTTTTTCGGGTACATTATTCATTTTATTTATATTAATAATATTATAGTGCTGCAGTTATATATGCGCGTGACTATAAAATGTATAGCGTGTTTATCTTCCGAAAATTGTTCGTTAAAATTGAATAAACTGTGTCAAGATGACAGCATCATATATAATACGGTTCGTCATATTGAAATATATTAAATTCGCGGAAATTAACAGTGAAATAATTAAGGTTTTTTTTTAGGTTAAATTTGAAACTCAAAATTTAATATAAATTATATGAACGAAAGTGTACGATGATCCATATCAGGGGCGTAATCAAGGAAGAGGGGGAGGATTTCGAATCCGGACCCCCCTAATGAAATTACAACATTTAAAAACGTTTTCATATGATTGAAATTTAATCTAATAAAACTTTAATGAAAATTAAATAATATTAATATTACACGCGTTATTTTAATTATAAAATAATTAAAAAAAAAAAAAAAATATGTATTTTAATTTATAATACGTATTTTACAAGGTTTTTTTTTCTTTTGTTGAAATGTCTATGTTTAAACGAGTTATGTGTTTAAAAAAATTCTGGTTACGCCACTGCAGATTTATATAATATATTATTTCGCCAGCGCGTACGCAATATAAATAGGTATAGTGTAATAAACGAGACGAAACAGACGTATTATTTTTAACTAAATCGGTGTACGTGTGCGAAGTTATAACATTAACGTTTTAAAATATTTGAAAACTATGCTCTCGTATGTACGTACATACAATTGGGCGAATATGCGCGATCACAATAATGTTTCAGTGTTTTTTTGTCAATGATGAAATAATTTATTTTCATTATCTTTCACACATGTATATGTAAATTTGTTACACGAATAATTTGTATACTGATAACTAATAACGGCCGTTTAATGTATTATTATTATTTATTAGAATTAAAAAATAATAATAATAATAAAATAAAAATAATCGTTTGTCTCGAACGACGTTCGGTCATGCGATTTCAACGGTTAGGTACTCTCGGACAAGATTGTTTACACTCTCGGATCGATGAGTTCTATATATATATATATATATACCTACCGAATTATAATATAAGTGTACGTTAAAAAAACACGTTTGTACAGTTTTTATTCTATAAACTAATATATTAATATGTATTATGAAATAAGCAATAACAATTTGTATACGAGTGTTTACTACCGATTTGTTTTCTCATTAAAATGTTTATAAGAACAGAGAAATTTAAACTATATAATTGTTAAAACGTAAAACATTTATTACCGCCATCATCTTCGCGCGATAAAATGTAGAACATAAACTTATTGGTTTGAGGTATTTTTTTCGCTTGCACTGAATTTTGATTTATAATTTTTTTTTTTTATTTATTGTTATAATTATATAAGTATTATATTTATTGTAATAATAATATATAATACTTAAATATAATATTTATTATTGTTATTATTATATAAGTATACTTAACTTAAATACTAATAAAAGTAATATGGTATAAACGTCAATTTTCAATCACACACCAGTACACCACAGAGACGTTTAAAAAACATGGCTTATTGGAAATCCTAATACACTTTTCTAAAATGGTAGAACAATGGCGTTTTGATAAAATATAATAGTCTAAACTATTATTATTATTATAACAAACTATTCTCTGCGCTATACTGCAGTGTCGAACGCTTTATATTATATTACAGAAATTTAGCCTAATACGCAGTGTACATAGAATATATATATATATTTAGTTATTTATTTACGGAATAAAAAAAAACCCTGTTGACGACAAATATTTAAAAAAAAAAATAGCAATACAAATAATATAGAAAATAAAATATACAACGATCACTAAGATTACATATAATTTTAATATCATTAAGATTACAATCAATTATAATATATCTATGTTAATTATACGAGCTGACATTAATGAATTTTCTGGCGAATTCAGAGTATACTTATATATAATAAATTACTACTGTAGTTCTTAATAAAAATGCCTTTATTTCTCGTATTATTATTATTATTAATTTTAAAATTTATGTTTCGCTTAATATTCGTGGAAAATCTAGTTATTATTATTTATAACTTGTATAAAAATGAAAGGATAATATATTTTTGACGGTTTTCCAGTGATAACAATGAGGAGTTCTTTTGATTTTACATTTAAAGGACACGTACTCGTTTTTAACAAACATTAAATTATTGCAGTCGATTGTAATTAATATTTAATTTTGTTTACGTTTTTTTTTTACTTTTCGTACGAATTTATACGATTTGAATTCGACGAATAACTGTTGATTGATAAAAATAAAAAGTATATAATAAGTTTTTTCTGTATATATATATATATATATATATATATATATATATGATTTTACTTGGATGTCTATATTATTACGATTAAATAATACATAACACTGTAGTAGTGTTTATTTCAAAATTCTAACGCGTGTAATAATATTTAATCCGTTATATACGAGTATATATATATATATATATATTATATAGCCAGTATTGTTAAAATTGTATCAGGCATATCACGAATAAGGAAATATATTAAAATAATTAATTATAATTTATATATAAAAAAAAAAAAAAAATATATTTATCAATCACACGTTTTCTAATCGGTATATAGTATGTAATATATGTGTAATTTGATACAAAACGGATCACGCAACGAGGAAGACATAATAATACATTCCACGTGGTACACGAATGCTTGTATATGATATTTTACGTTTGCGATGAAATGTGTGTGTGTGTATACCATATTATAATATTATATATACTAAATTATATCGTGTTGATTTGTCAATCGACGAACGCGTTAGTGTGTACATATAATATTATATGTGTACTACATAATTATAATATGATTTATAACGAGAACGTTTTTAACTTACACGTGAATGTCAATAGTGTCAATAATAATAATACAAAAACACGTATAATATAGTTTTAAAATGTTTTTTTCTTTAATATATACTATACGTGTACAAGTATGTCGACCGTGTTGTTTTCTAACGAAATTGTATTGTGTCGGTATATAATCTATGATATTATAATAACGCGCCAGTGTATTTAATATGCTCGTTTCAAAAAAAAAAAAAAATGCATACATGCGATACGTGCGCGTTATTCCGTTGTCGTGGAAGTAGATGGGAAAATTGTCACGGTCTCAAAAGACTTAAATCATAAAAGTATATAGGTATAATACGAGGGTTTTTAAATAATGATGAACATCCGTTGTGTCGTGTAAATCTGTTTAAAAAATACGCAAATTTTTTAATAATATATTCGTACGATATATGTTATGTACTGGGAGATTCGCGAATGCCTGACATAACTTTTGTTCTATTCGACGCTTTTAAATAATTGTAAAGGACTTAAAATTAAAATCGTATATATTATTTAAAAAAAAAAATAATAATCGACACAGCCAATTTCAAAATAAAACGTTCGTGTTCTAATATTACGTCACGTCGTTGATTTTTAAAATTCTAATATTTTTTTCTTGCAGTTACAATCAACGTAACGGTCGCGATATAGACACACGATATTGAATCAATTTTTCCAATAAATAACTTATTGCAGGATTATTAGGCGATAATCTGCGTGCAGCACATCGGGGTTCTAGTAATTGTTATAATGAAAAAATAATAATATTGATAATATTGAATAAAAGTTATACTAAAATTTGTCATGGCTCTGCGAGACACCCTGTATAATGTATAATACGAATATATGAATAAGGTTAAATAATCTTTAAATTATTTTTCTTATGCATAAACATCACAAGCGACGGTCGTGAATTTTATTAGGTCTTAAAAAACGAAAATTTTTCGACTTTTAAAAGTCATTCGTATAGTACCTACCTACTGTTAAATATATATAGGTAACGCTGTGGATATGATTCTAGACCATCTTCTACGCTTTTAAACATAATATATTAAAAATAATACGTTGTTTTTTTGTGTGTGTGCGTGTATTTATTACATTTTTTTTTGTTTTTAAATAAAATTTTAAAATAACTTATAAACAGTTCAGTGTCGACGATCCGGCCGTCGTGAAAATACGTTTCTACGACTCGCAGTACTATTTACATTATAATAATGCCTCATGGCGAATATGTTTGTAATGCCGATTCGTAAGTTGTTTCATACGTATAATATTATGTGTATTATAAATATGGTCATACGCAATCAAAACGTAATTTATTATCGATCGACTATCGTTATTTTAAAATCTCCGAATTATATCGGGGAAAAAAATTCTTCTCTAACCAATAATAATCCGTTTTAAAATTTTTACTTTTAGTTCCCAAACCTATATTGGCTATGTATAATAGCTCCACAATGTTTTTAAAATAAATTCCTACTTTTACTCAACAGCAGGTCTATCTCGTTCAGTAAAAGTCTAATTTAATTTATTCCCTCTTGTATAGACATCACCATCGTATAATGATTTAACAAATATAACAAAATAATAATTGGTTTATATTTAATCGAAAAACAAATCAATAACATATTATACGGTTTTTATTTTAATACTATGATCAGGGGCGGATTGGAGAGAGATTTCGGCCCGGGAAAATAAAAATTAGCGGCCCACATATTGAATATTTGCAAAAAATACTCTTAATATTTGAACGTTATAGAATATCTTTATGGATACAAACACGCAAAATCCGTGATAGGTAAAAATCCCTAAAAACTTTTTTCTATGCTAGAAATATTATACGTGATTAAATTATGTACTTCAATAATAAACTTTGTTTCGTAATCTTGAATTTGATAATTACCAGCTTTTTTCTCTCCATCTAATATTTTACGCTTCCGAGATCTTAAAACGGGAAATTCAATTTCAATCTCATATAACATTTTGCTAAAATAAAATTGTTATAATTTTTCGAATATAATGTCTAAAAATTGTTAGAAATTATTTTAACTCCATTAAAATCCTATCGAATTTGTTTTAAATCCCAAATTAACCCACTAACCATTTCTTGACACTCAAGTAAGTCAATTCCTTTTTTTTTTTTTTAAAGATATTTCGAACACATTATTTAAATGCAGTTAGTATTGTTGAATAACATAAACATGTTTTTTTTTTAAAAATATTATTTTAGTAATTAAAATTAAAATTTTGCTTCAGATGCACAAATCGATCCAAATTTGTTACAGTATTCAGTGCTGAAATAACCTCAAAGTATATAAATCTTCATCTTTTTACGTTTATTTTAAAATTTTACTCTGATACGGCACAAAAATTACTGCATATAGTATCATGATATCACGAGCGTTTATATAATAATATTAATAATATTTTTAAAGAGTACCGCATACATTTTTTATGGAGCCAAAACAGCATACCAAAAAATGATTTTTTTCGTTGTATGTAGCAGAACGGCCCACCGGGAAAACTCCCGAATTCCCGGCGGCCCAATCCGCCCCTGACTATAATCCATTATTACGTCCGACCGAAGTGAAGTATCGCGTTTTCACGCATAGAAAATGTTATCGCGTCCTATTAAAACGATTCAACAATATATTATATGTTATTCTTTGCTTAATCGGACTATTTACTGGACAATTTCTTTATCCAGTAAAGCAGGAGTGGAAGAGTGGCATCAGCTATTGTGGTTCCCGGATACGTTATGAGGAGACCTGTTTCAGACACTGTGAGTGGTGTTATGAAAGCGAATGTAGAAGACCGAAGGAAAAGTGGATAAGTGGAATTGAGGGTGATAATATGAAGAGTATGTGAGTTGTACAAGAGGTGGGAGATCTTGTTGTATATGGATTTGCAGACCTAAGGTGACTGGGAGTGTAAAGCGAAGAAGAAGAAGAAGAAGAAAAAAGACTGGATTGAAAGTTGGTTGCTGTAAAATTCTTCATAACTCAACTGGTGGCTGTACACATTTTATAGAACGTATTAATTCTATATAATATCACTGCAATCGACACGCGATGAGATAATTAAATAATTTTTATATTTTATAAGGATTGACGGGTTTATTGACATAGTTTGTCCGGACCTAAAGAATACATAATATTGCACATTTTATTCCTAAAAAAATATGGCGAGTATCTGCTGTAATCGTTTACTTTACTGTTATAGAATGAAATCCATCCCATAATGACTTTCGATGTCGAATTTACACAAGTGTACTACACTCGCGAACGCGACTTCGATTAATCGTTATAAAACGTTATTCGGTAATTGTCCATGTAGTATGCCGAATAAAGTTCCCAGCAAACGATTGAGAACAGCAAATATTCTATCTATAAATGACACTAAATCCACTGTAGGAATCAACACTACTACTGGCAGTGGATTTAAACGGAACGACATTTTAATAACGGTTTCACTCGTCCTCACGGTGTTTTTTTTTACATTTTTAGATAAACTTAAGCAAGTTCATTTATAGAAAATTACATAAGAATAAACAGTATATAAATGTAGAAATTCAGAATAAATAAAAATCAATACACGCAAAACACAATTACAAAATATAATAATAATAAAATTTCTATTGACGAATATACGCGTGGAAATAGTGTTTCGTTATTTCGGTGATTTTAATAAAAAAAAAAAATACTAATATAGACGATGTTCTATTTATTTCGAATCGTTTGGAAAACATCAATTTCAATTGCAATTATTTTGGCTTTTAATTCGTATTAATTTGTAACATATTATTTAGAATTTTGACGCGGGTATTATTATTATTAAATTAAACACGAATACGACGTTAAAATCAAAATTGTTAATTATTATTAATATTTTATGCAGTAGAATCGACTAAATACACGGTTAAATACGGTTATATTAGTTGTTACGGTTAATCGTTGTTATGACTAAGATTTTTTTCCGTGCGGAATTTACGTGTAACGTTTTTTTACCGGCAAATCTTTTATGGGATGAAATTTCCAATTTACGCGCATCAGTGCTCGTCTCATTTATAGTCAATATAATAACGGCAATTAAAATGATTTAATAAAGGGTTATTTTCCGTCGCGCACCGTACGCTTTATAAACATACAGTTTAATTAATAACATTATTCTACTCGTATATGATTTTTTAATGAAATTCGTTACAGCGTTCTTAATCATTCTTATTAGACTCTACAAATAAATAATGAAAATGTAGCCCGTACGGATATAATATAATTAAAACGAGAATGATAAGACGAAATCTCAGAGAAGAGATTATATTTGTATTATTTTTGTACTCTATATTATAGCGCGGATAGAATATCATATTGCAGGTAATTGATTTTCAGGCCGCTCTCGCGTACAGAATTATATTGTTGTAAAAAAAATGATATTCCAATACGTTCACTCGGGGTTTTAACGTTTTAAAACGTTATATTAAATATAAAGCAATCCGTAATGAGAATAAAGTGAAGACAAAAATTAGACGTGAAAAAAAAATGAACTATTTCTTAACCTTACGTAAAAAAACGTAATGATAACACAACACTTGATTACGCGGTGTTAACCGGTTTATTACACGTTGCGCATTCTTTTTAAAAAAATTCTAAAAAATTAAATCGTTTTCCCTTTCATAAACTATAAAGAAGTCTTAAATTAAAAATTAACAAATCAAACAGGAAATTTATACGCGTATGCGGTTAACTTTTCCACACCGAACTGTAGTAAAATATGAGCTGTATAATGTATATTATACCGGTGTAATATATAGTACCTATTAAATTTGTTTATAATATATTCTTTCTTACCTATATGTAATTATGATAACAATAAACATAAAATGCACGTGTTGTTTATGAATATCGCGTACGTTTTTTGCATTAATACGATTCATTAATTATTAGTAATTAAATTTGTTGTCGAATAATAAATTATTTACAAGCTATATTTGTTTCTATAAACGCGTATATTTTAACGTTAAATAAATCGCATCGACACGTCGTTTACCTATATACGGCTATACCTAATATTATTTTGCTCTGGTAGTTTGGTATATATATATATATATATATATAAAGACAAAGGTCATACGTGTATATATGATTTTTCTATTTTTAAATCTAACAATATATTTTTAACTTCGCGAGATTTCAAAATTTCTACCGGCCTTGTAGGTATTACGTGTAATTTTACGAGCACCGGAGCACCAACATACATTCAAAACTCTTCGTTTCATTTCAATAAAATATATACATTTATAGTTAATGATATAATTGAAAATTAAAACATATGTATATACTATATTATAATAGGTCTTTAATAATAATAATAATAATAATAATAATAATAATAATAATAATAATAATCCTTTTTAAATCATATTTATAATACTTATATATAGGCATCGCAAAAGCTTTATTTTAGACGTTTCATTTTATTTTTATAGAAAAAAAAACCACGAATATTATTATTTTTTTTATTTTAAGAAGTTTTGTTTTCCTACATTATACTTCAACAATTATTATAAAATAAAACATAAGAATATAAAAAAAAAAAAAACATTTAAAATATTACAATTGGTATGTACAGTTTAACAAGTACTAAAGTAAAAAACCAGAAGAAGAAATAAAATTTAATATCAGTTCTACAACTAATTGGGTAGGTGTACCTAGGATGGTAAAAACAGTTATTGACAAGAACGTGAATTTCTTCAAGGGACTTAAGAAGAACAGCTTTCTTTGTGTAGCTAGAGTGGAACACGAATATTATAATATTATATATAATTTTTCAAGTACTATACGTACCGTTCAATCATCAATAAACACTATTCTAATAAATGTATTTGATATTATGTAAAAGGCAATATTTTTATCAATTATACCGCGTATACGTATATAATTAATATGAATTAACTGTTTTGTAAGTTACATTTGTTAATGACATAAAAATATAAAGAGAAAGTATAATGATAAGTGTAATGAGTCAATGATTTAATTTACGCAAATGAATTATATTTTCAAGACGTCAAGCTTATTATCGTATTTATAACAGTACTTTTCTGGACAATAAGTATATTATATAATGTATATAGAAAGCAAAGCAATTGGATTTTTGCACAGTTTTGTTGAGTTTTCTCGCGACCATAATATCATCTGTTGTTTGATCGATTCCGACATTTCCTATTAAAAACTACTCTTTAATTCTAAAAAAAAAAATGAATAAAATCAACGTAGAAAATTTATTTTTATTAATTTTGAAAAAAAAATTCTGTTTTTTCTTTTCAAACGCTTATTCTCATCGGGGCATACCAACACGATCACAACGTGCTTAATGTACACGCAGCATATATTTCTAAATTCTATATATTATATATAAAAGTATTTTTCACTCCATATAATAATTTAATTGCTATCCAACCAATAACGGCAGTGCGTGTCGTAAATCCAATTTTCTAGAAAAAAAAATGTCATATTCGCGCGGTATATTATCATATGTTATATGTATTAAACGATAAGAACGATAAGGCGATACGTGGATATGTATTACATTCCCTCGAGTAAAAAATTATATATATTTTTTTTTCTTCTCCTAAACGTCTACAAAAGAGAAAATAATTAAAATTTATAATTTAAAATTTTTTTTCCGAAATGTTTTAATATTACAAATGGGTTTTAAAAAAAAAAAAAATCGTTTTTTTCCCCCAAAAAAATCTTAGATGATGACGAGAACGTTTTTTCCCTAAAAACTCGCACTATTTTATAGTTACTATTAGTCATATTTCAAGTATTCGCAACTGATCAGCGGATATGCTATATAATATTGTTTACCGTTTTATTATATAATCCGTTCGATATTTACACACTTTCCATATTACTATACACGAAATACGTCCATCTTTTTCGCGCGTAAATAGTTGCGAAACTTATTTAGTTATTATATACAGTCACTGTTATCGCGTTTTACTGTATAATATACGTTCAAATGTAATGAATTATACTAAAAAAAAAAAATCCGTATCTGTTAATACTTTCCAAAGTACAATTCGTGTGGTTTGCTTTCGTATATACTATTCTTAAATATGTTATTTATTTTTACATTCTGAGCGAAGCCAAGGAATGTATTGGTTTTACAATGATGTGTTTCTTTTTTAAATTTTATCTGTGAACACTTTTTTTTTTTTTATAAGAGCGATACGTTTTTTTCGATTTTTTTCTGTAGTTTTTAAAAAAAAAACCCAAAAAAATTAGTCGATAAAACGTTCATGTTTTTGGACGTGGTCAATTTTTTCGTATTTTTAACAGCTCAAAATGTAATACAAGCCCATAAACAAATATATGATATTTATCATTACCGAAAATAAATCATTTTTTCGAATACAATCGTTGTATTCAATATGATAACGAGAACAGACAATTCCATTTCAGCCGATGTCCATCACAGCACCCGCGGCTACTTACCTATACTTAGTGTTTCGTAATATATTATTGGTTACCGACACTTTAGTTCAAGTGCTCTGTTCGATTGTCTATACAAGCGAATGGCGGACCGAAGAGCCGACGGTTTGAATTTATAAATAAATTCGTTGTGTTCGGGTGTTCGCAGTATAATACCTTGACTAATAACGCATCGGATATTCGAATCCCGCGAAACAATCAGCTCGTTAAAATAAATACTCTCATAATTTTTCAATTTTTATTAAAACTTACAACCTACGCAGATCCGCTGCAGTAATAACTCGTAAATAAAACACAATTTATGCATTTTTTTTTTTTTGTTGATAAAAATCAGAATAAGAAAAAAAAAACGTGTTCGCTGAGACGTGCAGTGTCTATACTTGCAGTGTACCGCGTGGGAAGAATGGTAATCGGTGTTGACATCTGATGGTAATTCAATGTTTCGACATGAACGTAATATAATAGCGCCACGTCGCCGCCACATTCCATTGAAATTCGTACATATTTATTACTTGTAATAAATACATATTTATATACTTGTACACGAAACGAGTACAGTTTTCTTACGAGTTACAGCGGTTAATTAATTTTTTATTTTTTGAATTTATGAGTTAAAAATACGAAAAAAAAATATCGTTGTTTATATAATTTACGTTGTATTGTTCGATAAAATGTAATATATTCAAATCGACATGACCGCAAAACCGGTATTCGTAAAGAACGTCCAGACTGCACGTTGCACCGTCTCGTTAAATATACTGCACGGGCCCGTGCAGTATATAAAGTGTACCTAGACGATTTAATAAATTTAATGTCAATAAAATGATTTAAACGTATTAATAGAAGCGATTACATAGTTTCAATATACAGTGTAAATCGAGAAAATACAAAATCAATAGCGGCAATCTCGTTATACGGACGGTATAGCAACAGAAACATCTTTTCTTCTTCTTGGGTAATACTAACGGCCGCACTAGGACCATCCCGTCATACAACCAATTCTCCCTGTCGGCTGCTCTTGCTTTCCAGTCCGGACCTCCGTTTAGAGATCCTACGTCACTCTTTACCGCGTCTTCCCGTCTCAAACGAGGTCGCCCAAGTGGTCTTTTTCCTTCTGCACGGTTCCCTGCCATTACCGTGTTGGTTCTGACTACGCCGGGCACGATCCGGGCCCACTGTAATCTTTTACTCTGGACTGTGCTTAATACGTTTGATTTCTAAAAAGAATTCGTGATGTAATTCTTTATTTATTTCTTATTCTCCGTTCGGCGGTTTGCTCGTCTTTTACTGCGGCCCAAAGATTTCTCTTAGGATTTTTCTCTCCAGAACAATCAGCAGTGCCGTTTTAAGGCATGGGCCTGGAGGGCCCGAGCCCGGGGCCCCCAATTTATTTAGAAAATAACATATTAATTTTCTTTTCACTTAGATATTTAAAAAAATTAATAAATCTTCAATGATAAGAAAAATACTTTAATTTTAAATTATTAACATTTTGAAATTATCATAATAAACAATAAAGTAACAGAGATTCTAATAAAAATTGCTATTTTAGTTTTTATTAATAAAGTATAATTTTTAATATCTAATATACTTGTAATATATTATGTGTTAAAAAAAATATATATATATATATACGAATATATCGTAATTTAAGTATTCAAAGCCCCAAATTATTTTGGGCCCTTGGGCCTCACATAACCTTAAGACGGCTCTGACAATCAGTACTTGTTTTCCTCCGGTTTTCTTAATGTCCGTGTTTCTGCTCCGTATGTGATTATAAGAGGCGTAACGCACTGTACTATATAATTGTACGCATATTTCTCTCGACAGCTGGTATCTTCGTGACCCCTGCAGTAGTATCTTTGCAAGACTGTAGAAATATCTTTTACACGTAAAAAAACCTAAAAAAAAAACATATTTTTAAGAACATATTCGCTCTTGGAATTCGAACGACTATTATTATTTGATGGATTGGCGAGTTGTTGGGCCGCAAGCCGGTGCCGTGATTTTGCTCGGGTATATTACCTAACCTACAGTCCGAGGGCATAATATTATTATTACACTCACGGGCGTGTCTATTTGCAGATTTGGCCGAGATCTGCTTTTTATTTTTTGCTGTTATAAATATAAATATTAACTTTTATAAAAAAAAAAAACTAATTCAACTGTTTTTATAACGATTTGCGGCTCGTACGATCCGTAAACGGTTTTACCGATTTGTCTACCGTTCGTTTCCTTCGGTTTGTACAGATCTAAATATCTTTAGTGTATGTTGGACTATCGTTTAGATATCGAATTATCGGACTCGTTGTGCTCTCTCTCTCTCTCCCTTACATCGAGTGAAACATAAAAAAAAAAAATCGTCATCCTTCATACCGTTAATTTCTTTCTGGTATAGTATACACAGAAAGTTTAAAATCATTTTTTAATTACGACGTTATTTTTATTCATCAATTATTATTATCGTACACGGTCGGCGTGTAATTTAAAAAAAAGCAAAATTTTTCTTTTCTTAATTGACGGGACGGAAGGGTTCGCGTGAGATTTTGAAAATCTACAAGGCGGGTCGGCGCAGGGGCGGTGCGGGAACTGAATCCGGGCCGAGAGACCGTTGTTTACACCCACCACAAACTTAACGAAAACAAAAAAAATGTTTTTTTATTAATAGCGATTTCAAAGATTAATTTTCTCGTTGGTTTTCAAAAGAAAATAATTTTTTAAGTACCTATATGTCTCTATTGGTATAAAATATGAACTATAAAAAAATAAAAAAAGAAGAGCTGGTTTGAAGAAAAAAAAACGTATAACCGCACCATTAATACGATCCGGACCGCCTGGAAAACTCCCATTTTCCAGACCGTCCACACCGGTGGAATTAAAAACACTTGCGGTTAAACACTGTACGTCGACATAATATTGAATTCGTCGCGGCGGCGGCGGAACATAGGCAACCGTTCGTAGCGGCGCTGTCGGTTGAGTTGCTCGGCCGCGGTGCGTCGGCAGTCCGACGGTAACGGCGGCGAAGCGGCGCACCGAAGCGGTTGGCAAAACTGCGACACGTGCATCGGCCGGCAACAGCTGCAGCTGCAAAACACGAAATAACGTCGCGTAACGACCGCCGCCGCCGCCGCCGATACATCGTTCCGATTCGACGTGAAAAATTGTTGTAACGAGCGGCAAACAGTAAATAAAAAAAAAAACCGGAGCGTTTAGTACAAAGCAAACACGTGACCGAAAATAGTCCGGACTCGACGTGCTATAATATTGTTAATACGCGCGCGCGCGGACGGACGTCGTTCATTTATCGCGCGCGATAAAGGTCAAACAACGAGTTTTGTCGTCGATCCGCACGTGAAACTTGGCCTCGTCAATAATAAAATTCGTACGGTAGTGATAAGAGACGGCCGTGCTCGTTCGTGACGTTCGCTCCTTGTGTGTGTGTGCGCAGTTATTTTATTATTTCGTTTTCGGTGTTTTCGTTTCACCGTAAAAAAAAAAAACCCGTAGGCCCCCCAACTCCACCACACCGGAATTCGCCTGTACCGAGTAATATTATCATGTCGGTGATCGACGCGGCCACCCGAGAAGACGACGACGACGACCGCGAAACGTGGACCGATTCCATTGGTCGACGACGACGACGGCAACAACAACAACAACAACAACAACGCGATAGCGGTACGCCGCCGCGCGGACGCGGGAACGCGGGAGGATCGACGCACGACGACGGGGAACGCGGATCGTCCGCGTGGACGCCGGACGTCGGTGTCACTGACCGGACGCCGCTGTTGCCAGCGGCAGACCCGCGACGGGTCGCGGACGACGATCGCGAAGACCCGTTCGGCTGCTGCGGCGACGAATGCACGGAAACGAGCGGCGGTACTGTGTTCGTCGACGGGTGAGTGTTGTAACACGCGCACCGTGCTGGATAACGCGCGCGCGAACCCTGCGCGGTTTTTTTTTTTGTGTGTCTACTGGGGGATAGAGCGTTCTCCACGTGTGGATATGTGTCGTTTCGAGGTTATTGGATTTAGAATTTAGCGCGTACAGGGGCGCATTAAGAATCAATATTTAGGGATGGGAGGGGGGCAAATATAATTTGCCGCCCCTAAATTTACAGTACAGATTAAAATTCCAACAGACTAAAACATATAATTCCAAATGTCCATGATCAGTGTGCCGCCCTCTAGAAATTGCCGCCCGGGACAAACGCACACTTTGCCCCCCACTTAATGCGCCCCTGAGCGCGTACACCGTCCGTGCAGGCCCGTAGCCAGAAATTTTTTCGGGTACTGGTGGGGGGGAGTTTAAAAGTCAAAAACCTTTAAGCAGTTCGGTTATTTTATACATTCGTTGCATGAAAAATAATGTTCCATGAACGATTAATATTGTAAAGAAGTCCGGCGTTTGTAGGTTTTTATAAATATCGCATTATCAAATCAACGTTTAATCGGCCAAAAAATACCATTGTTGGATTCAAATGGTGTCTTCGAAATCCGAAGTATGCAAGAAAAACGAAAATCACGTATTCATGCGTAAACGTATAATTATTCCACGTATTAGGGCTGGTTTTTTTTTGAAAATACCATCGGAGGTTTCTCGTTTGTTATAATATGATAGCGGCGTCACGCGTTCAAAATGTTTTTGGTAAATAAGTACGTATAATTAAAGAACGATAAGCCTTGCTGACAGTAAAAAAATCACATTCGTTATAATGGAAATTTATTTAAAAACGATTTTCCCGTAGAAAAGTACAACTTTGCTAGAATTCGTGTGAAATTTCGGGAGGGAAGCTTCGGCCCTTGAGCCCTATCCCCCCTCCCCGGCTACGTGCCTGCATCCGTGTGTATTCCGCGGGAGAAAAACGGTGTAAAGAAAATTTTGAGTTTTTTTTTTCATTCGAGTTATTCGCCGTTGTGAGATAAGGTGGTCGGACGATTATTACGACTAGTGACGGAATTCGCAGTATTCACTGCCGCCGCAGTTGGTACACGCTGTAGAGAAGTCGGTGAATGTGCAGTTTACATTTACATAGACTCTTATCCGCCGATGTCTACTATAAATAAAAATATAACCGAGTACTACAATATTGCCGTTTCTTGTAAGATTATTGTCTTCATTAGTTATTAGTCTTGATTTTGTTAATCAATTAATTCGTTATTTGATGACGGGCCCTAAAATCGCTGGGCAAACGCCGGGTATGGGTTAGACCGACACTGCGTGCTGTACTCGTTGTAAGTGAATATCGTCTGACACACGTATACTCATTGCATCGATAGACTTCAAAACTGATCGTTACGGATGGTTAAAAGAATGGACTACACCAGTGGTATAGAATATTACCACTTTTCGCAACACGTTTCTCCTCGGGGGTCACTATTATCGTTACTTTTTCAACAGCTCTGGTACATGTAAAATTAAAGTATATGACGTTATCCCCATATTAAAAACGTGCAACATGTGGTATATGTGTATATACCTACATAATTATAGTTCCAAATTGGAACTTCCAATAATTATTCCACTCCGAATTTATGGGAATTTTTGATTTAATTCGTGGCGGCAAACGTAAGGCAAGAGTCATTGTGTTTGTGACGAAATATTATACTCGCTCGTTGTATGTATTTTATATTCTGGTACGAAAAAAAAAGTAGTAAGAACTGTCTTCGAAAGAAAAAAAAAACTGTACATATGTAAATGTTGCAGTTCGTCGAGTGTCGAATTGAAAAATAATAAAAATTATAGCGGCCTCGTGCTGTTACAAAGAATACAACAATAGCTTTGTAAGAAACGAAAACCACCCAACCCACTGTTTTACGATTATCATGAAATCCGTTTGGAACATAAAAATCATATTTCACGTGTCGGCTTTGTGAGAATTGATCGAGCTTCCCCCGTGTACCCTTGCACCTTTGCATCTTCTAGTATTTACAGCACCAGCATAATGTACCTACGGTATATTTTCGGAAACATTTTTGTATTGGAGAATTTTTTTTCTTTTTCCGAATTTATTTATCTGTAAGGTTAATGAACGTTTTGTAACACACAATCCAAGACGTTTAATAAATACGCGATAACAAAATTTTTCGTAAAATTTATATACGTTTTACCGGTACTTTGTATTACGGTGTCATCACAGCTGTTCAGAAATATATATATATATATATTTTAAATATCTTAACGCGAATACTAATCGCTAATTAACTATAATATATTATAATATAATAATATGCCGTTATTAAATACGAGTGTAGATCCTACATAGGTATGTATTACTTATTTATACGCTCCGTCCGCCGAGAGAATATGATAAGAGTGCGCACGAACCAAAACTAGCTGTATAGTTCCCTACCGAAACGGTTTAGTTTCACAGATAATGTTATACTGCAGTGTATTGATGTATATTATACATATATAGTTGAATCGGAGTGAGATTATAGAGCGGAGTGGGTAAAAGACGCGAAGAATTATGGCGATGACTCGCGTTCTCATGCGCGCGAAGTAATCGTATTCTCTCGGTGGACGTGGTATATAGCTGAATTCTTCGCCCGTGCACATTTCTTACTGAAAACTTATTAAAATTATAAATTTTATAATTCGTTATATATTTCTTTTCATACACGTCATCAGTCATTTTTATAGCGATACGCTTACAATAATACTTTTTAAATTATGTATTTATACTTAAAAAAATAACTCGTCGAACAAGTGGAAACAATTAACAAACAAAAATTCGCAAATTTATTACGATATCAAAACGAAAAAAAGACCAATCCATTCCCTGTGTTGCTCACCGGTTGGGGATAATATTGATTTTTCTTCAAATTAACCAATCGACTTTAATGATGCGTTGACTCGAACAATTTCTTGTTACAACTTGCAAATATTTGACGGGTGTCCAGAGAACAAAATCGTATAGTCGGCCATTGCAGGGCTGTTCTTGATGCGCAAATCTCGCATCGTCCCGCGTAACGCCTCAATAGATTTATTGGGCATAGAAGCCTTGTCCCGAACAATTCGGGTGCATTCTCGCATTAATTTTTCAGCGTTAGTTTAGACAATGTTACACACACACACACACACACTGATATCGTCGTTACTGCTAATTTTTAAAGGTATCTTAAACGTGGCATGCACGCCCGTCTTCCAAAAAAGTGGCTGCAACGCCGGACGATGCCACAACGAGAGCAATTTTTCCAGTAGTTCCTACGCGGGCGAGAAGTAAATTAATTAAAAACATTTTTCTTGTGCCTTCTAGTCGTCGGAATATAATGTAGGTTTATTGAGTCATATACGTTTTTCTGATCAAAATTCAAACGATTCTCTTCTTGGACAGCCCGTAAAAGCCGTGACTGATCAGTATATGGTCATACGATGATGTTTCTCGTAAACATTTCGTATTCGTTACTACTCGGTAATCCAAATTCCTTTTTTTAAATTCGTAGACTGGAATGGTTATTATTGGTTATACTGTTCATCGCCTGGAATCCTAAAATTGTGATGCACACGAATCGTCCACAAAAATTAACTTTCCTCGTCAAACGTCCTATCGCGGATCAGTGAAATCGAGGAATAATAATATCCTTTCGGTTATTTATTTCTTTTTTGAGTAATATGGGCTAAACGTATATTGATTAACGCATATTTTGTATATTATTGCTAATGTTAATGTATAACCTATACCGTTTTGTTAGAACGCGAGTGGATAATACACGCGTTACGTATATAGTATTGTAACAATATAATATTATATTGTGCGCAATAATTACTATAACGGTTAAAATGGTAGACGTAGACAATCCTAGGCTCATGATAAATATCGAATTCAATTGTCATATTTCTAATGACGGTTTCATTATATAATTCACGCGTATAGTGACTGTTGAAAATCTGATAATAAACGCTAGTAATAGTATATAATGATAATAACACGTGTACTGTTGCAGATTTGCAATACGCGGATTTTAGTAGGTGGATATCTGGGGTTAGGGTTTAAAATCGAAAATTTGAAACATTTTTTTGATAACAATTTAATTATCCGTTTTGATTTTGGACATTTGTCTACTATAAACAATGGACTAAGCAAGCCTGGACTAAGGGAGGGGGCAGAAGGGACGCGTCTCCGGGGCCCACACAATTAAAAGGCCTCCAGTCAAATATTGAGAATTTAAAATTTCATCGCATTAGCGTCTGTAAAAATGTTTTTTGACAGACTATGTATAATTATAATGTAATATGTGAATTATAATAATTATAAACTATTATACAATTGTGTAATGTTTTATTTTAAATAAGATTACTCAATTATAATATTATATATTTTTAAAAATTAAAAGTGTGTAATTTCAATTTTTAAACAATTAAATGTAAATTTTGTTATTTTTATACGAATTAATTAAAGGCTGAAATATTGATGAGTTCACAGTGTTCTTCTGTATTTTAGAAATTTTTATATTATGTTTGACGGGGCCCATTTTCACTACATGACCCAAGGCACAATATTCTTTAAATCCTGCACTGAAACTAGGTATATACACGAACCATATAGTTATTATACCATCCCTATGTATTTATTGAAAAAAAAAAACAAGAATACCTCCGCATTTGTATATTTTCATAAATCGAATATAGCTGTATGTATGAAATTATACGTTTGTTATTTTACTTGAATTTCAACGGGTTGCTAAAAACATTTGTTTGAAACTGAAAAAAAATTATAAGCAGATAAATAAATGGTTTAAAACGTCGATTTAAAATTGATTTTCTACCTATTTTAGATACTTTTATGTGTCAACGTTTCGGATGTGTCCAAGAGAGACTAAAGCCAAAACTTTTCGTTTTTTTCCTCTGTATACTATATACACACCGAGTTCGATCGTTCTCCTTCATTTTTCAAATGGAAATTTCCAGATCATTTTTTTTTTATTCATAAGATCGCAATAAACATACAAGATTAGTCGTTTATAGTGAGACCATCATATTATTGTTCGCGTAATTCCGTTTCTCAAAGACTATTATTATATTTGCCGCTTGCCGATAAATTAGCAATTTTTTTTTTTTTTTTTTACATTAATAGTTCTATTTTACGTATTATTCTATCGATGTCATAGTATAATAATTCCGTGTTATTCAATACTTTTTATTGTAAAAACCGAAAGAGAAAAAAAAATTGTTTTCTAGAATCTTCGTTTCATTATGCCATTTTGGCACACACATAAACAAACCGTATCAATAATAATAGTATATAATATAGTTGATAAGCGAATACAAATAGTATAGTTTTAAATACGTACACAAAACGTATACAATTGAAATGTATTCGTTTAAAAGCGTCGACACTTGAACCGTATTATATAATAGTGTAATCAGCATCTTCGTACAGAGTAAATATCCGACAACTGTTATCGGCTTATAAAATATAATGATGTGTAACGCGCGTGATGACAATAATATTGCAGGTACATATTAAAACGCATTCGAATTGCGCCGTTTTCAATAATATTCTGACCGAAACGTTTCTTCCACCGGACAATAACGATTAAAACATTTAAATAACCGAGTGTAATCACGAAACAATTATGTCGGTAAAAAAATAATCGTTTCGTGATTAGTGTAGGTACGTATATATTATATATACCTTTGTTCGATATAGGAATGCGGTTAAAACCGTACATTATTTGTTACGGGCAAAAAAGAAACTACACTATACTAATCGTTATACTACGCCTCCTGCGAGTTTCAAGGAATTCGATAAAAATAATATGTTTATATATATACATAGTCCTCTTCTTTGTCATAATCTTTTTTAAATACGTACCGAAATGGTCGGTTTTTAAAATCAAAAATCGATTATCGGTGTACTTAATTTTTGAACTGCAGCAGCGCTATAGCGTCGGTCTTTACAAAAAAAAAAAAACCGAACGTTTTCCTAATAATCAAACTAAAACCATTTCGGATTTAGTACATATTACGTATAAGATGTCATTATCACGTATAAAATCGTGGGCACTTTTTTTAATCACAGCTTCTTTTTTTTTTTAAACTAAAAAATTATAATCTATATAAATATGTATTTTATTTATAATTATTATAAAACGATAGGTATGGTAGCGTGAAGTAAACGGCAATGAACTTTACACGCGTTTGCCGTCGAGTATATAAGAACAAAAAAAAAAAAATATTGAATTTTTATCCGGAATCGGAATACGCGACACTAATAGAATATATCTATTCACAAATCGTGTATTATTATACAATACAGATAAATCTTCTCGGCTTTTAATACCAGCCAACCGGTTTGTTCGGATAAATATACGCTATTCTTGCCGAGTCGGTTGTGGATGGGAACGATGTGACACGGATATTATAATAATAATTATACATATATACTGTACGGAACTATAGAATATTAATTCTTGTTAATGCTCATGTTCGGATGAAATTTCTGTGTGCTGTCAAACGTTTTCTCGCCGAAGCTGCGCGTATAAAAATCGGGTTTGTTTTCAATTTATTTCCACATTTTCTCGAAACGATCCAGCTGGACGTTGCTGCAGTTAAATCGATTATTTTGTTGTATATATAAATACGCGCTCGAAAACGCGGACGCGTTGGGTTAGCTTTTTCAAAAGTACACGTTTGTAGTAAATTATTGTTTTCAGTCGCGTCCGCAACGCGATTTTTTTTCCTCGCATTTACGTTATAAATCATCTCGAAAAATCCCTTTTTCTGGATATTAATTGACTTGAATGGCTCAATACTGCTGTATGAAAGCGTCGGATAAAAAAAAAGAATAAAAATACGCATTTCTCAGTGTCGTCGACCAAAAAAAAAAAATGTGGAAAAAATTTTTAATTAATTTTCGTATTACTATTATAGTAATAAATAATAAAATTCCGTTCCGAATTGTATACGTTGATCAGTAGTATTCGTCATAATACATAATTGCGCAACAAAAAAAAAAAAAAGTTACAAATAAAAAAACAATGGAATGTGTATTATTAAAATATGTACTTGCGTGCTGATGACGATGGTGATGCACGTGTTAGTCCATACACATTCGATTTTGAAAAAAAAAATCGAAGAATGTGTTTAATTTTTCTTCGTGTCAGACAACCACATATTTGTATCGATAAAAATAAACACGAACGTAGAGGCGGTTTTAAATTCGATACAGTCATAGAAAATAATAAAGTAGAATAGATGAAATGTAAATGGGTAATAAGTAATTCTGGTTATTTATGTGTAACATTCGGTTGGTTGCGGTGTATATGTTATATTTTCCCTTCACAGCTATGGTATATTTGGCCACTTGGATTGCGTTCTTTGTCACTGTTTGTAACGGTTCATGCGGTGTTGCTGGTATGGACAATTCGGGCAGGTCAGTAGGTGACGCGTGGATGATTGCGTTCCTCTCCGCACAGTCGCGCATCTATTGTTGTATCTTCTCGCAGGACGCCCCATTTCCTTAGATCGTCTTTTGACTTTCCGACTCGCACTCTTATGTCCTGTTAATAGCGTTCTCCAGGACGGCCTCTGTCGTGTCTTGCCGCGGCAGGTATTCTCATTGTTGAATCTGCAGTTCTTCTTCGGTACGACTCGAAGTAATCCAGCTGTCCGTGCGAACGTTCGTTCGTGGGACTTTGTCTGCAGAGTGTTTGTACGTCTTAAAAAGCTCTTTCTGGATTTCAACCTTGAGTTTTGATTTTTTTTGATTTTTTTGTCGCTGTGTATATACGCATACTGCAGTGTACTGTATATCGTTTTCACTCTTGATTACTGACCATTTTATACGATTATTTAATATGTAGGTTAAGTGTATAACTATATATATGTATATACGTGTTGCGGTGTATGTATACGCTTTGTTATAACGTTCTTATAAGTTATCTTTTTTTTAGTTTTTATACCAACGTGGGAAGTGTATAATAATTATTCCTCCGAACGAATTAATATATAACGTGCGCGCGCGCGCGCGCGTTATCTCTGTGTCGTAATTTTCTCTATATTTATTCGGCTTGAAAAATGTGTTAAATTCTTGTTTTACCATCTACGTCCAACCTATATATATATATATATATATGTGTGTGTGTGTGTGTGTGTGAAATATTATCAAACGTAATAAAAATGGAAAATTTATACTTATTGTGTATTATGTTATATGTGTTGTAACGCGCCGAAGACGATCGGAATTCACTGTCCAAGTTGTGTTTTCGATCTTAATCGTATATTATGATGTAATAATCGAAGTTTACGAGTAAAGAAAACTTCACACGCGTTACATGAAATATATCCGTACAGGATTTCGAGATCATCGAGGATGATTTTTTTTTTTTCATGGGCCGGTATCTAAGAATCCGAAAAATACGCGTTTTAATTCGTTGTGAAACGTAACACATGAAAACGTATATAATACGTCCGGAATAAATTATATTATACTACACGTATACACTATGTGCGACCATGAATTTCGTATACATATATACGTTTATACATGACGTAAATATTTGTCAAGAGTAAACCTAATATTCGGTGCAATAGACCAGACACCTATTTATTATGTAAAACACGATTATTGTAATAGTATATTAAATATAATGAGAGATAATAATCGATCATTTTTTTTTTTTTTTTTAGAATATTATCAGTCCGAAAAATATTATAATTGATTTGTCGGTTACAGCGCAGTTGTATTTTTAAAATCGAATTTACATTTTGAAAAAGAAAAACCCGTTAATATTGCGATTATACGTACATACGTATCAATAAAAACTCGTCCACGCGTATTTAATTATTCCGAAAAATATTGGCAATTTTATTATGGCATTGACTTTTATTATTATATATTGTATATGTGTACAGTGCGGTACACACTAATTTGGCAACTAAAAAAAAAAACTATTTGATGTACATTTATTAAAACGTTGAAATATAAATCGGATTTTTACACTCGTTTCGCGATCAAGCGAATCTCGTAATATTTCATCGTGATTTTATTATTATATTATCCTTTTACGCGATTTTGCTTTCGTCAGAAATGAAAGCACTGGACCGTATACGCAGCCGTTCGTTTCTTCTTATTAACTCGAAATGTATATATAATTTCTTTTTAAATTCAATCCGTTCGCATACATATATATAATACGGCGCGATAACAGCCGCCACGGGGACGCAGCAGTATAGTAGTATACAATAATAATATTCGCACTCGATTGAATGAAACCTTTTCGTCTTGCCGATTTTCTTCGCGAAAAGCATTATTGTTTTCGCGTCGACACGAATGTCTCGTTTTTTCACGGTTCGTGACTTCGCGATCCGATTCACTCGCCGGTCATTTCTATTATAGACTCTAATATATATTGTATATATTTTTTTTTTGTGAATTAATTTAACGACCGAAAAAATAATAAATGAAAATAAACGGTAACCTCTGTCTCTTTCGTCGTACAGCCGTAAACAAATCTCATATTACAAGGTATCTGCAGTTATACGCATCATTAAATACGCACCGTATGTCTTGAAGTGGTTTTTAGTATACAGGTTTCGCTGTACAACACTTTTTATATTACAAAAATTGTAGACCCATCGTTATTCTTTAATAGATCGTACGATAATAAATTAAACTAATTTGATTAATGTGCACTATTATTGAATGAAGTCAACAAGTTTGATCAAATATATATACAGCACTAATGACGCATATATATATATATATACGGCGCGATAACAGCCGCCACGGGGACGCAGCAGTATAGTAGTATACAATAATAATATTCGCACTCGATTGAATGAAACCTTTTCGTCTTGCCGATTTTCTTCGCGAAAAGCATTATTGTTTTCGCGTCGACACGAATGTCTCGTTTTTTCACGGTTCGTGACTTCGCGATCCGATTCACTCGCCGGTCATTTCTATTATAGACTCTAATATATATTGTATATATTTTTTTTGTGAATTAATTTAACGACCGAAAAAATAATAAATGAAAATAAACGGTAACCTCTGTCTCTTTCGTCGTACAGCCGTAAACAAATCTCATATTACAAGGTATCTGCAGTTATACGCATCATTAAATACGCACCGTATGTCTTGAAGTGGTATAAAATAATATGTTTATAACGTCGGGTACGCCGAGCACTACGCCAGTGTATATAGCTGATATAGTGATTTTTCGTGATTTTCGCTTGTAATAAAAAAAAAAAAACTATCTGTTTTATTTGTTTGCTCTCTTGTAATACTGTTAGCGTATTATTGTTACTGTTATGTGCGTGTAAATTATATCGTTTTATTATGAGAATACGGCGAAAGGACGAAAAGACGAATAAAAAATTTTTCTTAATATAGTTCACTCTTAAGTGCTCGCATACGTCATGATTGCTAACGTACACAGAATGCGTACGATTTTAACGCGATAGATTATGCGAACGATGAGCGTTTATTATGAAACGTAGAAAAAATTTTATTGGAAAAATTCGTTTCTTTTTTTATGCGACAATCGCAGACGATTGGCGTTTTACTTGTACAAAACTTGTTCGTATAATTTCAGATAATCGTACGTAAACCAGTGTTTTACGTAAGTTTTTGTATATCAATTTTTTTACATTATATTTATAAACATATGAGTGGCGGCGTCATCCGTTTGTCCCTTTTTATTCGCCATTATAATAAGAAACGTTAAAAGTGAAATCGCGCGCGATTAACACTGCAATACCGGAGGATGTGTATTATTGGATAATAATGTATGTGGCGTCAAATTGTCAAATTGCCAACTGCACGACCCAGTGTATTTCGACGTAATCGATTACAAGTTTAAAAAACGGTGTAATCGTACTTATTTAGTACGTAATTGTGCGTGGGCATATACACGTATATTATAATATATTGTTATTATAAAAATAATATTAATTTGTTTATTTCGCAACGTATTTGTATAAAGTAATAAATGTATAAAAAAATAGGAATTTAAACAATATTTCTATAATAATTATTGACGAATTATTGTATCGTCTTAACGATTCGTTAAAAAATTTTGTTACGTTAAAGTACACTAAATAGAGATAGATAATACATTTTATTGTGAAGTCCTTTTTCTCTTTTTTTTTTTTTTCAGTTTCCGATTTATCCGTCTGTATTTTAGATATTGCAGAATACGGGACAAGGACTCTTATTAATCAGTGACAATATGCTATATATATATATATAGGACCGGTGTTAAAGATTTTTTTTTTTTTAAATATTTTACACGTAATACGCGTGTAATTTGCCAACTGATTATATTAAGAAAATGCCGAACATATTTTTAATACGTTATCGTCGTGTTTACTGCTAACACAAAATTCAAGATTATAATATATTATATTATCACTTTCTGTACCGCATCTCGCCGCAATCTTAAAATTATATATTTCTAGCTTTATATTTTAGACCCGTGAAAACTAATTTGTGACTCTGTATAATCGTACCGAAAGAAATGGCCACAAACTGTAGTTCATCGTATAGCAGTTAATATATATGTAATTATTATTTTACATATTGTATTCGGATATTATATGATTTATATTCTTATATATTATATATGTGAACGGCGCATGCGTAATTCGTTTGCAACAAATTTTCGTGACCACAAAATCGATGAAAATTTCCAAATAAGAAGAAGAAAAATTCACCGAGTACCGATTTGAACAAGAGCGTCTTTTCTATAATATTTGAATTTTGAATATTAATTCACGATTAAGAAAAATTATATTTGGTATAATTATTGTTACAATTTATTACTAATTATTATTACTGATTTTGCATAATAATTATAATAATAATAAAGGGGGAGGTTGTTGTATTTTATCAATTATTAATATTTATTATTTATTATCATTTTTTTAATTTTTTTTTTTATATTTATTATAGTTTATTATTTATTTATTTATTTATCTTTATTTTTATATTTTATTTTTTATCATTATTTTATTATTTTTTATTTAATCATTATTAATTATTATTTATGTTTATTTAGCCGAAACCATATGCAATAAAAAAAAAAATAATAATAATAATAATAATTGTGTAGTCAAAAAATTGTCAAACTCTTTCGTGCTTTCCTTGTTATCCTACTATTTTGATAAAAACACATATCTAACCGAATAATACAGATTAGTTCATGTGAAACCGTGTAGTAATATATACTTCACCAATAACGCACTTTTTAACTCGTACGTTTTTTAATATATATGCATGAATTTGTAACTCGACATTTTTTCTAAATTTTTAAAAATAACCTTGGCTTGGCTATTTTAATTAAATAATTTTGAATTAATTTCACTCGAATAAGTTTAAAATAAAAATAGATTCATCGCTCTGCTCAGAATCTAAAAAGTAACTTGCCCGGTCTTTTGATAATAATGATGTTTTCGATGACGATTAACAAAACGAATTCAATATATTAAACTAGCTGCGCCGGCGGGTATATATTTTTAAACCGCGTATTGAACAGAATGATCTATTCCTCCACTGCGTGCTGAACTCTCTCTCTAAATCCGGCCCTGAGCATTTACATTATAATAATCGGATGGATTCAAGATCAACGTAAATCTTCATCATTATGTATTATCGTCCTATGAATATCGTGTATTTATGTGCGGGGTATCGTGAGAGATGAGTAAATTATTTATTAGTATAAGTATTTGTTGCGCCGTTCATACAATATGTATTTTTTTTTATTTATATATATCTCGGGTTCTTGTCTGACCTGTGTAGAAGTGAAGTCACAAGGTTATCGCAAATATTGAAGGATAACACTGTTGTTTTTTTCTGTGCAGCCGTGTACTTGTCGCCAATGTCCCGGCGGCGTCGTGGCCTTTGTACGTGTTCCTGTCCATTCGCAATGCTTCACACGCATAGGTACATTGATATACTGTCGATGAATAAAAATGACGATTATTCGTCGATTTAATATTGATGATGGGACTCGGCTGAACTTATCAATGTAATATCTGCCGTACATAACATTATAATGTAATACGTAGGTATACGCCGCAATCCATGAAGTAGATGGAAATTGTCCATTTCATCGTGTAGCGAATTCTTCGCCATATATAATATGAGAACGGGAAACGTTGAGAAAGAGGTATTATAGCATTTCGGAGTAAACGATAGAAAAATTAACACGAACGCTATAAATATTTATCAATATTTCGAAATTAAATATTTTATTGTTATTTTCGTTTGAAAATACTCGTTTAACTTTATTGCACTTCGTATACGAACGTAGAACTACGAACAACTATAAAACGTATACCTACCCATTTTTAACGTTTTTACCGTATAAACTATACGTTTTACTCGGAATCGTTTAGCTAATATACAAATTATTTGTTCAAAATTTAAATTCTAAACTGGTAATAATAATAATTATTATAATAATCATCGTCGTTTATTGTATAACACCGCAGTGTCTATGATGATCGGATTTAGATCAACTGCTCGCGGCATTGTCCAATTTCTGTATTTCAATGTTATAGTGTTTTTTTAAAGTCAAACAAGGAAAACGAAATGTTTACCTACTATTTTAACCGCCGGCGTATAATCCAATGTGTTCGTTATCTTATTAAAAAAATTTTTAATACCTACTTATATCTAATATACACGCAGTGTGCAGGTATAACATGCGTTTAATGCTCGTACAATATTAAAAATAATCATAACGTTTCATAAAAATTACGATCCAATAGTATATATATATATATATATATATATGAATATAGGTGATAAATAAGATAAGGTCGCTATATATATATAGATATATATACTTGTTTTACTGAAATAATGTTATACAGTAACAGTTTGCATATTTTATTCGAGCAAATACCCGTAAGAAATGTTAACAGTCCAATAATGGTTTAACATTATCAAGGATATACATCTGTTTCATTTTAATGTAATAATGTATAAGCCTATAAGTTTGTTTTTTTTTTTAAGAATTTGTTAACGAGTGGAGGATGTATCAAGGTAATAAACTGAGCAGAAAGATTTCATAGACGTGAAAATATAATTATAATAGTTGTAATTATATTACGAAGTGTATTTTTTTTTTGCTAAACTGTAAACAAAATTGACTCGTTTTTAACATGTCCTTATAATCGTTTCGAAATTTAATATATGTATAAATATTATATGGTAGGCCTCAGAAGTGATTTATATTGTCTTTATTTACGGTGTATTAAGGTGTATATATATATATATATATATATATATATATATATATATTAGCGATTTATTTATGAATATATTTATAAATAATATTATATAAGAACAGGGTAGTATAATAATTTAAAATTGAAATATACAGTTAAGCGCTAAAATTATTAAAATAACGGCATTACATTATTTTGTATTGTATATAAATGTGCGTAATATACGATGTAAGCGTGACCTGCACATGGTACATAATATCGCTAAAAGTCCGTTGAAACATATTTGTTTTCTTCAAATCATTCAATACAAAATGGTTTTTTTTCAGAAAATTAATTATATTATTTTTCTTCGTCGTTAAATAAACTTTATTATATATATCAGGCATATGACAATATATATTTTTTTTTGTCAGCGGGCGTATATAATAATATATCCTTTAGTTAGCTTAACTTATGTTGTTATACTAATAATTATTAAATTTGTCATGAATTAATAAAACCGTCACGTAAAATTACTTTGCGTCCTTTTATATTGGCATTGCGATCGGTTGATCTGTTGTATACAATAAATATGATCAATTTGTGGATTAATTCACAAGTCGTGGACGTGCGGTAAAATACGCTGTTAAGTCACAAAATTATCTCTTTTTTTTTTCTTCACTGTTTGAAAAGTGTTGATTTATTCTAATATTGATTGATTATATTAGTTATTATATTATTATCAGCTGGGTAGGTGTACGCTTTGGTTGTTTGATAATTTATCGACGAGTTGTTTGAGTTTTTATTATTATATATAGTCGATGCGTATTAAGAAAATCATTTTTTAGAATAAATTTAACGAGGTTGAAATTACTTCATTGGAATTTTAAAGAGTTGCAACATAGTTTTTGTGATGGATAATAATTGCACGGCCACTATATGTAGGATATATCATATACCATACGAAGGTTTAAAATTTAATATCTCTAAGCATTAAAAATAAATAATAACCTTTCAGACTGTTTCATCAAATATAAATGAGCGAACTCACACAATCACGTTTATAAATTATATTAATCCTCTTTTTACTGCCATTTTTTGTTTGTAATTGACACGAATATTTTGTGCATAATAGTGTTCGTTTCAATACAATAAAAGTAGTAGTATGGTTTCTCAAATAATATTTTCTGCGAAGATACATCAAAATAACATAAATCGCATTATTCGTTGAACTCTAAAATAGTATAAATAATGCAAGTGATTTAAAAGTACGTATACTGGAATAATAATTTTTAGTTTGTGTTATAATTACCTAATTTCTAAATAATCTTTTTAATGTTGTATTTTTTTTTTTTTGGAAATGATGGTTGTCCATTAATTTAAAAAAATCCGTATAATACGTATATTGGGTTGTACATATATATATAGTAATATGAAATAAATAAAATAACGAATATTCGTACATATTACTTATGGTAAATTGTCTAATAATTATAATAACTTATTAAATAATATAAATAAGATAAAATCAACAATTACATTTTTTACAAAAATGTCAAAATGTTTCAACTCTTTTAAATGTTAAACTTGGGTATTTATTTATTATTATTATTATTATTATTATTATAATGTATATAGTGTCGTTTTGTGTAAATATTAAAACGCAATAAAAAAAAAAATTGTTATTTTAACTCTTAAAATTAGGTATCTTAATTAAAGTTTTAACGCTCGCGAATAAGAACAAATTTATCTTAGAGTCGCGGAATAAAAAAAAATTGCATACGCATTGATCTAAACGCATTTGTTTACCTACAAACGCGTTTATCTCGAGTTGTTCTAATTCCGAATACCTATAATGTACAATCTTCTCGAACGCTAATAACTATTATTAATATAAGTGTTATATATGTATATACAGGTGTATATAGTTAAGCTTCTAGAAATAATATTTTAACGAAATATAATATTAATTATACGAGTGTATACGTAGTACTACTTTACGCGTATTTCGACTGTTCAAATACGAGCACGAATATTAGATTTTCAGTCGCGTGAAAAAAAAAAACGACGCGTGTGTATAGGATTATTATTTGACGAATTTCCTATATCAGAAATAATCCTTTTCGAATTTCAGCGCGACAGCGCACACTACGTTGTGGAAAACCGCGGTGTTCAATTACGTTTATTTTATGATTGCTCGGTTAATGGCGGCGAAACTGAATTATTCGATATCATCTCCTCCTGCACGGTTTTCGCGATTAATTTTTTTTTGCTGCTATTTTTTTTCTTGTCGACACTTTTTACGGAGGAAATTTGATATTGCCGTTTAGAATTTTCGTTTTAACTGCGTAGTCTATACAATATTAATAAGCTCGTATAAAAGGATAGCGGACATTATCGCTGCAGAAGAATAAAACGACTTAAATTTACATTTTTATACTACGACCACGTCGGTAATTGTATTATTGTAATACGCGTGTATAAGCGCTTTGAGTTTTTTTTCTATTATTATTTAATTCTCAGAACTTATTAAAAAATAATTTTGCGATTTGCAATTCGAGCGATTAATCGTATATATAATATAGCGATAAACACGTTTCGTTTTTTAACTCCATATGAGTGGAATGGCGTTTATTCTATTTCTGTGTATAATAAATTGATGATGATGATTTGTTGACATTTTAACTGGACGTTTTAACCACATACAAATATAAAAAGGTAACGAGCCGCGGGGTGTTATGCATGAGCTTTGTTATAATTATATATAAATTTGAAAGCGACGATAAATCATTGCGTTCGATAAAACGATTCTGAGCGGGAGTTTCGGTGTAATGCAATTTGTCGAAAAATTTGAAATGGTTATAAAAAGAAATTGTGACTTGACGATTTTTAAGATTTTTTTTTAATATAGTTGAAGTAACCAAACGTCTGACGTTGTTTTAAATTTTTAAGCCTTAAAACCGAAAATCACCTCTTTTATGAATTAGAAACTTCAAAATCTACAATTGCTATAATAATAGTCCAGAATTAAAAGAAATTTTTTTTGAAAAATTTGTCTCGCTAATAGAGTTCAAAGTTACACGTATTCGGTGAGAATTTCAGGTTTCTATGACCATTAGTTTCAATATTACGAAGAAATAGCGATAAATCTATTTTGAAGAAATTGCGTTTTCACCGTTTTCATGTAATTTTTTTCTGACGCTCAAAAAAAGTATTGAGAAAATCGAAAAATGACCTCTCTAAAGAGTAAAGTACCAACTGGATGCAATTCGCTACCGGAAAATAGTGCTACACGTAAAGATCGGAGCACTCCTTCTCGTAGAATTCTTGAGTACAGACATAAAAAAAAACACACACAGCTTTGTAAAACCCGCATAAATTCCTGCGTTCCGAATTATTATTTTCGTGTAATGAAATAAATATTTTAAATACTTTCTCGAACTGGCGTCATCCAAGACCTGCGCGTAAAATAACGACTCTTCTTCTTGTCGAGTCCGACTTTAAAATGCCAATAATAGTAGTCTTAAATAATAATATAAATTAATTAGGCAACGAATTTGGTAAAACTAGTAAAAATCCCACGTATAATAACGTCTTAAATGTCGTACTGCAGCCAGCGAGTAGTCACCTCTAGAGCTTTTGTGTTTGCAAAATATCGGATCTTCTTTGATGCATTGCGCTCTGGATTCATATAGTGCATGACAAAAGGTGTTCATCGGTCTGTCGTACTCCACATTCACAAGCTTCGTCTTCTTCACTAAAGCCCCATTTTACTAAGTTAGATTTAGTCCTCGCCACTCCAGCTTTTAGTCTATTTAAGGTCTTCCACAGTGCAGGCCACGGTAAGTTTCCGCCCAGCGGTTGTTGTTGAGTAGGCTGGATAGGTTCTTCCGGTTGTAGCTCATCTTGTCACCTTAGTAGTCCGGCTTTTTGTGCGGATTCATGCAGTTCTTTTAAATAACGACTGATATTCTTATTAACTGTACATACAACGAAAACCGTTCAAACGTTTAGAGAACTCAGTTCTTCTACGCGTACGATCGAAATGCGTTATAAAATCGGTTCTATTCTTTCAGTTATACAAAAAAAGGAAAATAAGCGGGACCTATTTTAAAAGAAAAAAAAAATATGGATATAAAATGAAATAAATAATTTAAAAATGCGTGAAAAAAAAATTCCGTATTAAATCGATGAGATTATAAGAAATTCTCGGTAGTAATAATTCGTGTTCAATTATATTTTATAACCTCCATGAACGTATATATAACCTCCGGCAGTCTTGCGCGGCTTCTTACGCGGTTTATCAGTTATACGCGTGAACCGATGTCCAGTGTTGTTAATTTCCATAAAATGAAAAGAAAACGCGGTGACGTCCCCCCAAAAAAAAAATCCGTAATTTTAGTACTATACGTATGGCTGCAGTGTTTTAGCTGAAATACGTACGTTAAATGGAAAAACTCTCACGCCTTTTGGTAGAGAGATCCGATTTCGATAGATTTTTTTTTTTCTTATGTTCGAAAAAAGAAAACATTTTGTGCACGGCGCGCATTGGACTTTGATTCTCAAAATATTATTTTGCACGTGTCAACAGCACCGACAGACAGAAAATGAAAAAAGCTCGATACGTTATATTATGTTGTTTTACAGGAGAAAAACTCTCGCGCCTCCTAGAATTGTCCGATTCTGTTGTTGTTTGGAAAGACGAAGACTTCCTACTGGGCGCATTGGACATCGATTTTAGATTACCTTAATAAAAACAATTGTGAGAAAAAAAAAATCTGTTGAAAATATTGTAAAAATTGTTCGTATTCAGATGACTCTTCTGTTATAGCTTTTAGAAATAAAATGTTGAGAACAAAAGGTATTCGAAGAAATAATACGCGTTTATTCGATAATTATTACTGGGGGGGGGACACCGGTTATTATTACCCGTCGTTTTTTCCTTACCGTTTTTAAGCGTTTTTTGTTTCCGGGACGCAAATGCCGCGCGTTTTTAAATCCCGTCGCTCGCCCATAATTTTCTTCGTTATTTTCCGTTTCAACCGTACGACTGCAGTGTGTGTGTGTGTGGCCATTTTATTATTATTAATATTATTAGTATAATTATTATTATTATTATACGAAGACCGCGGGGGGAAACAATCGTGTCAAGGAGGCGTCGTCGTCGTCGTCGTCGACTGCTGCCGCTGATATGACGTCACGCGACGTACAGCAGCTACCGTATGGGTATACACTATTATTTACTCATACCGCGTGCACGTTATAATAATATCACCTACGCCAACAACATTAACGTTATATTATTATTATTATTATTATTTATTATAATATTATGTACATTATATACATACGTGCGAACGTTTTTCGTTTAATATTTACGCGTTACGAAACCGTTCGGTGATCGGGGGGATGTATTATTATTATTATTATTATTACGAATAATAAGCAATAATGTTTTTAATACGCGGATTGTGTGTAGTATTACACGTGGCGGTCGTACGGCGCGCACGAAGACGCGTACGCGCGATGTGGAAAGAGAAATCGTCTTGGGAAAAAAAAAAACCGAACGCCGCGGCGTGCGACACGGAATGCGCTCGCGGTTTAAATGGGATCGCGCGGCAACGCCACCCGTTCATTCGACTGTTGGTCGCCGCCGAGGCAGCCGCCGCCGCCGTCGCACAGCCATTTGTCGTCGTCGTCGCGCGTTCGACGTTTTTTTTTTTTGCTTATTTTATTAAAAAAAACAAAATTTTTTTTTTTTCTTCTAATTTTTTGTCGTTTTTTTTTTTCCGGTCGTTTTTTGCCGCTCATAAGCGTTATAACGTGCCCGGGCCCCGTCGATCGGTCGAAAGAAATTAATTCTCGGCATCGATACGTTATTTTTTTTTTTTATACGCGTACGAGAATCACTTTTTTTTTTTTGGTTTTTCATGCGTGGTGCGGTTTTGTACGAGTCGTCCCGTGTGATATTTCCACGCTGCATAACACCGTCGCGGTGCGGGGCTGCTGCACCACCCCGAGTGAACGCATTAAATAATAATTGACAATAATAAATAATCGTTCGAGAATCCGACGGTCGTACCTGCACCCCACTGCACGCGTGCAGTGAATCCTAGGAAAAGTAAATATATACACTCGGATAATATTATTAATTTTATATGTATATATGTATATATAATTTTTATAAAAATACGCGCCTTTAAGAGAGGGGGAAAAAACTATTTTTTAACGTTTACACGCGCGCGTGTGTATGACCATCGATCGAAAAACGGCGCTTTTACAAATAATATTTTAATAAAAACGATTTAGATAAAAAAATTTAAAAAATGCGCTTTTTCTGCGTTTTTTTTCTCTCGCGATTTTTCATTCCGAAAAGCGATATTCAAAAAAAAAAACGATTTTAAAAATAAATCGCGCGCAAAAATCATTCTGCGCACACGACTGCGGGTTTTTGATTATAAATAAATACACTATGTGATATTCGTAGTGTTTGTACGTGTTCACTGTATAGGAAAAGAAACATGCCGCGTTGTGTGTAGATGTCTATATAGAAATGGCAAAACGCGCGAAATATTTGTACATTCGAAATCTATCGATTTAGTAATCGGATTTGTAATTACTTTTTGGAGTGTTTTTTAAAAAAAAAAAACACAAAAATACTATTTTACATTGGTTTTTTGTATAACACGTAAGATATTGCGCTTTAATGAGGAGTCGCTTTTGGAATTTCTCCCACGGGAAATATGATGAGGAAAAAAAAATCGCGCCGTATAATTATATAATAATTTTCGAGAAAATTTTCGTATTTTATTATAGTATATAATTATGAAGTAAATTCTCGCGTGTCATTGAAATTCGATTTTTTATTTTTTTTTTTTTTACCATACCAATTTCATGCACTTTATAGAGGGGTTTTTAAAATTTTACTATTAATTAATTCGGATTTATTAGGAAATTTAATTTCGTAAACATAAAAAAAAAAATATGTAACACGCGAGTCTAAATCGTTACTCTCTATGATTACATTATATTCTTCGACAAATTTCAAAAATCTTTTCTCGCGTATTTTTTTTAAGTACGAAAAACTTTTGATGAAAATCGATATATTGATATATACATATATATATATGTATAATGGTGGAAACTGGAAAAAGTGATAAATGCCTATAGTGAGTCGAATGTTCGTCAATATCTCGGTCTAGTATAATATGTACATATCTATGTACCCTGTCTGCTATTAAAAAAAAAAAAAATACATATATATACGTTTATTTTAAATCGGAATTTATTATAATTATCGCATTATATACGCGTACCTACATAATATGTAATGTGTTTTCTTTAGATAATTTTTAGGTATTTCAGGGTTAAATATTTGTGTAAAAAAAAAAAAAATTGCCTACATTCAAACTCATAAACGTTATTACACTGCTCAACTATTTTTGATTGTAAAAATTAAAATTGATACTGTAGCGGCAAAGTAAACTATATATATTTATGCTAGCGCTAGGGTCTTGACGTTTATAGTCTAGTGTTGTTGGTCTTTAAAAAAATATGTTAAAATCTGTATCTATAACGCGCGTGTATTATTGTTATAATAACAATTTAATTTATCGTCTAAAATGTGCAATTGCGCAAATGCGAAAAAAATTATTATTCACAATCGAATCCGTGTGTCGTAATACACACATTTGTGTACTGTTGACGATATTACAATGGCATTTGTTTCGCAGGGAGTGGGGGAAAAACTGTGTTAATATTTTTATAGAAATGTACGCGTTTAAGTTAGAAACATTTTAAGTCGGGTATTTAATCTCTCGTTGTTCGTGTCAATAATAAAAAACAAAATAAAACTTCGTAAAAACGTAATATTTCTCGACTCGGAGTGTTTTACTCGAAAAATTATAAATACTTATACCAGCTATTATTATCACGCGTCGTACTAATGTCGTATTTTAGCCGGTCATTTTAATGGCAATTTAATATATATATATATATTTAACGTAAAACACGAATAAAATAACGATAGAGGAAGTATATAATATCCGCCGTAGGCATTGCGCGCATAGAATATTTTGACGTATTATATGTGAAACAGACAAACTGTTTGGTTATCGCTTTAAAGAGATAAATAAATTTCAAAATCCGGAACTGTTATCGTAGAGAATAACGATTAATCGCAAATTTTCAACGACCAAAAAAAAAAATTTGCATTTATGTATAATATAATGTATCGACGGTCTTACAATAGTTGTTAAAGGAATAATTTTTTTTAATAACGTATTTGTTCGAATTTCGACTGCGAAACCGGTTCATTAATTGCGTACACTCGTTTGCGTTGTTAATTTAAAAATATAGTCAAGAAAATAAAATAATTACGTATGTAGAGAGAACGTTTCGTGTTGGATCGGAGATGTCGACGAACGCTTTTTAAAACCGTTTTAACTTTAAGGATAAGTGTTATAATATATGATTTTTATTTATATGTACCTACGTATTTAAAAGACGTATTATTACGGGTGCGTATACCGAATTTTTTAATTATTACGACCCGTACGGATTGCTGAGTTATGTGTATATACGTAGACGATTATTATTTGCCTTGTAAATTTATGGTTAGTCAATCGATATGTACTTCAGACTATTTTCCAATAATTTCGTATCATCGACTTTGTTCTCGCGCCACTCGCATTGCAGGCGTCGTTATACCTTGTAATATTATTATCAATTAAGTACGATATTAATTGTTATATAAATTACCCCGTTTTAGGAACGCGATAGTAACTCCTTAAACAGTCATATATCGTTGTACGGAATGCGATTTTTTTTTCTTCCTTATAGGTGGTGAACGCGCTTCATTCGTTGTTCGCAAAAAAAAAAAAAAAATTACAGCATTAGAGAGAGTTTTTTTTTACTCTTAAACAAGTGTCAACTTCTTATATTTTATATAAAAATGTACTCTCTCTCTCTCTGTCTTCAAACGACATAATCGATCGAAAATAGTTTGTGAATTAAAAAAAAAAACAAAAACCTTTTTATCGAGTGCTGTTGCAGCGCGATGTATATTATTGCTATCAAAAATACGATTTTTAATATAATATAGAACTAATATTGTGTCGTATTATGTTGAAATAGTTTTCACGTCGTTTTATATTATTATTATTTTTTTATCTGCTAATTTCGATAACTAAATATTACGTGAAATATCTTAAAGTATAATGCGCGCCTATTGTATGTTATAGGAAAAAAGTTTATCAGCGTTCCGAGTGATATACGTTGAAAATATGAATGCGTATAAGAAAATAGCGTGCTGTTATATATATTGATATCGTTATTAATTTCTGAAGTAAACGTGATAAAACTGTTCTCGAGTATATATATATATTAGATTAAGAAAAATTCAATGTTTTGTCTTAATAAGTTATTTTTTTCTCTCGGCAATCCTCGTCAATGGCGTGGCGAATTTTTTTTTTCATATAAAACGTCTGCAACATTATTTTTCAACCGTCTCGGAACAGTATTATGTTTATATATAATATATATATATATAACGTCTAACGATTATAATAATATTGTACTGGAAAATACGATATTATTATAGTTTAAACGTGTTAAAATGTTTCGATTCGCTCGACTATGTGTATAATATTTTATACCCAGACTACAGCGGTGTAATATATTGAAATATTAATATGATACCGCAGCAGAAATTGAGGCAAAGTCCTTATCGAACGCGCATTATGTTACAATCTTGTAATAAATTATTCGCGTATAAACTGCACATTATATTGTACGCGATTGTACTTTTGCTACGGATAAAGAACGGTTTCGAATAAATTATTACTCGTTGTCGTTATGGCTAAAAAATTTTTACAAAAATGTCTTATACTCAGGGTTATGTTTACCATAACTCTTCAGAACAAATTCGGGACCGTTTCTCTGGAAAATAAAAGGAATAGTCGTCGAGTTGACCGATGCGATTCTTTTTATTATGATATAAATATATATATATTGACGTGCGACGTATGAAGTAGCCGCAAAAAACCTACTGGAAATGTAAATTTTCAAAAGTCAGGACGTCAACTCGCATGAATTTCAGGACACAATATAAGAATATAAGCACTGTCCTGTCAAAATCAGGACGACCGTGTTAACCTTAATTATAGTGAATAGTTTTTCGAAGCGTGTACAGGTTAGGTTTTGTTCGTGTACCAACATTGAACTACGTTTGTGACGGCGTGTACTGGCAACCGTAAGAGATTAATTTCTGCACATAAAAACCGCAACGGAAGCAATTCATTACGGAACGATGAGTATATATATGTAAATGGGACAATATCGATTTCCGATATTCGTTTGAAGTATATAGTGTAGCGATAGCGTAGAATTTGCAATTTTTTTTCCAAATCAATTTGGCCGTATACCGACATAAACACTGCGTAAGTCTGAGGTACGGCTTTAAAAATATGTTCTGCACATTATTTTGTGATTTTACGAACTGTTTCGAAAATCGAACTCTTAATTGGAAATATCGAACGTGTCGGAAAACGGAATTCAAGCTGAATTTTGTCGAAAATAAAATTCCATATTGAATTATAAATAAATAAAATAGAGTATTTGTTCTGTATTTTTTTTTTTTGTGGGTAGGAAGTAAAATTTTCTTAATCCGTTTGTTAAACGAGTTTAGAAAGATTTAAAACGTTAGATATCGGTTAGTCCGTTTTCCGTATGTGGGCTATTCGGAAAATTAAAATATACGTTTTTCTCATAATTATTCGTAGCATTATAGGATCCGAAAATAGATTGTCGTTTTGTTTTGTTTTCTCAGTGTCCAGTGGTAAATTAGTTTGCAAAATTTCTAAAATCGTAACGTGTATATTATGTAAATCAATAAGGCGTACGAGATACAATATTCCGAAATATATTTAATTCTACGAATTAATTATTATTAATCGGTAATTCAATTTACTTTTATATACACATAATGTGTATATTCAGTGTTTTAAATCCTTCAAACTTTTTTTTTTACATGAAATTCGGATTCGGTTTGACCTGAAAAATCTGAGTTCTTAACGCCGCTAATAATAGTAATAATTTATAGCGTTACGATTTCTTCTCGGTGTCTGTATACAGCAACTGGTCGGAGGAGGGATTAGGTTGGAATTTCGACGCGGACCGGTGTTTTTTTTCGAAATTTATCGTTTTTTTTTCGGCGTTCTTCTCCGTTAAACTCGGGTTATTATCGCGTATTATTATTACTATTATTACAACGATATCGACAATTTGTTTTACTTTCTCTCGGCGCATCTCGCCTGGTATCCCGTTCGCTGCAGACTCCGCGCGGGATCAAAGAATTTCCACGTCGGATAAACTCTTCGTATCACATTTAACCCACTTGCCTCGTTTCGCGCAGCGTTCAGTAGTAGTAGTAGTAGGCCGTCGCCGCCGCCGACGGTTCGCGTGTTTCGTCCGCAGCCGTAACACGGATTTCACGTGTATAATACTATTATTATTATTTTTTTTTTATGTGTATTTATATTTCTTCAGCACAACTCCGCCTGTGCACGGGGCCCCGTGTCGAAATTAAAAAAGAATTTATTCTCTCTTTATAGCGGCCGATTAAATATTATTGTATATCGTGCAGGACGCACCGACACACGGCGATCCACGGCCCGTAAAACTAGATCGTCCTAACAATTTGTGTGCCGATAATAATAATTATTATTGTTGTTGTTACGGCCGAATTTCCAAAAGATTTTTCGACACGCCCGTTCTCCGCGTTTTTATATTTCGTTCATAAATATTCGTCATTATAATAGCGGCCAGGAATAGTATTTAAAGTCTGTAGTATCGGGGACGACCGCGATATGTCGTCGTTTCCACACGATATCGTCGTCCTTTTTCGGCTCTATCAAAAACCTAACCGCGATTCACACGGTTTTTTTTTCTTCACCGCGATAACGAGCGTGTGGCGTGTGTTCTTTTTATACCGTACTGTAGCAGCACTGAATCTAATAAAAATCACACGCTTCGTATAGTGAAATTCGTTTTGGACCCGGAGAGTGGCGATTTTCCGAAAGACGCGTCTGCAGCGTAAACACGTCTTAAACTTCCGTCTTCGGTTATTACCTACTTATTATTATCGTGTATTCGACAAAAGTCACGCCCGTTTTGAGAAACTCAAAAAAAGCGTAGTGCTATGTGCGTACTGTGCGAAGGTAACGTAAAGAAGCACCGTCTCCGCTGTTAGTCGGATGTATACTGCAGATCCTGTCCAAAGCGTCCACAGCTGGTTCGTCATCACCGAACTCGTCGTTTTTCTCTTGCGGAACACTTTATATTATACTCACTCGAGATACAAACGAGGGACCTCGTGCGTTAGAACAATTTGGTTTAGTAGAAATCTACTGATCTGACCTTGTTAATTAATTTCACTGCCTATAATACTCGTATAGATGTAATTTTAATTGAAACGTCATAAGTAACAATATTATGATGGCATTCGTGTTCTTTTCTTCGTTGACCATTATTTCGGTTGTTATGCACGTGTCTCTGTGACAGTCATTAAGAATCGGCCAGTGGTTACAAACTTTATGATCTTACGGGTTTTCTTTTTTTTTATTAATCTTTCGCGGTTATGATAGTAATAACTAGGGTACCATATAATATTGTGCTTTATAGCAATTCACGTTTCAAAACGAAAATTTTTCACTTTGTCGTTTATAATTTTATCGCGGCAACGGTTATAATTTCTATAAATAAATAATAAAATACGTTAAACGTACGGAGCGGTGTGCATGTTGTTGAAGACATTATGCAGTTTGGAACGATTTAAAAACGTGTACCTTGATTTTTTTTTTTGTAAATGCAATTATAAACGTATTATGAACAGTGTACGTGAAAAGTTGAAATAATCGAGGGGAAAAAATGTAAAAAAAAAAAATTGTTAAATATCGAAGAATATATTATAATGAGTATAAGAGATTATTGAAATACGAAAACAAGAGTACTTTGTCCTTCGCCGTTTCTGTTTCCGACCTTAAGTGGGTTTTAAACGCTTCACAGACGTATTATGCAAATACACACTTTTATTCGTTTGTATACGCGTACTTAAGAAACGATTAAATTATATAAATAACGATTTACGTTTGTGTATTTATAATGTACAGAGAGCTCGTGTGTAAATCGGACGGATCAAGAAATAAGTCGAACGTTACCGTTTTTCACAGTGTATAGACAATACTTCGTAACGCGTACATACACACACGCAATATTATATAAAATCTATTTTACGCCCCAAAAACAACGCAGTCGAATTGCGAAATGTTTCTCGTGTTCACTATAAAATATATGTGAATATATTTCGAAAAAATTTTCGAATCGACACTCCGTATTTATATTTTCCGTTCGTATCGTATTTTGTCCGCAAAATTGACGTGCTTTCTACAGAAAAAAAAAATTACTCATTTCGTGTAATATACAGTAAAACCTCCCAATAGCGGACGGTGTTTTGGAAACGAGGACATTTCCATTGCCTTTTAATGAGAAAAACCTCCAAATACTCTCTGACTAGCGGACACCAGCCGTATTGATCTTAATTTTAAAATAATGACAAAACGGCGACAGCAAAACGCATTCGGGAAAAACATTTGCCTGTTTAGGGACCAGAAATACAGGTAAAGGCTAGACGAATCGCTGTAATTCATGGATTAAACGACTTCAAAGCTTCAAACGGGTGGCTTGAAAAATTCCGAAAACGGCATAAAATTTCTTTTAAATTGATCTGTGGGAAATCGTCAGCCGTTGATAGAACAGCTGTGGATGACTGAAAAACAAAATTACCGAACATAACCGAAAAATATTCAGATCGAGATATCTTCCAATTTTTTTTTTTTTTTGTTATATAAACGTATATATTAAATTAGGCATTACTATAAATATTTTAACAATTATCATTTAAATACATTTAATAATGTCATAATTAAATTTAACCTATCGCATATGTTCTCCTTTACATTTCTACATTTACCCGTAATGAATTTCAAACATTTACTCCCTCTGAATAGCGGACACCTCCGAACAACGGACAAAATGTCGGTGACCGGGAGTGTCCGCTGTTCAGAGGTTTCACTGTATATATATTAGCCGCAGAGTTATTCCGACGAAATAAAACAATTTATATAGTAATAAATGATTTAATTATTATTTTTTAACCGCTAATTACTGCGAATTAACGAATTACGATTAGATAAAAATAATTTGCATATACCTATATATATATATATATATATATATAAAATAAAACTATAAGTTTATTTCAATGAACTGCGTGTTAAATCCACGCACAATATTATTGTAAAGCGCGCGCGTTCATCGCGGTTATCGGTATATTATTCCTGCACCGCCTATATATTATTATGTAATAAATCTCGTTGTACGAAAATTCCTGAAAAATTCTCGATAATTTTAAACCGAACAAAATAGTCATATTTATTATAAAAAAAAAATTTAACATTATCTATACGAAAAAAAAAAATCGAAGCGAGCTAAAAATTTGAAAGTTATACGCGCGTACAATTTTTTTTTTTTTACGAGAATTCAATAATAATTGATATGTATATAAAAGTTTTCGCTGTAATTTTTCTATAATATATTGAGCTGATATAATTTTTATAGATTATTAGTGTTTCGTGTAAAAATAGATTTTACGATTTTTCAATACGATTTCTATAAACTCAGATACGAAAACGGGATTGTAAAAACTGTTATCTAAAAAAAAAAAAAAAAAGTGCGTGTGTTCAATATCGCGTGAATTTCAGTTCGCTTCGAGTATGTGGTAATGACACATATTCTTGCGTCATATACGCGTTTATGAAACTAATTGTATTTTTATTTTAAGTTAATTTTATAGATAAAGCGAAATACCTGCGTATGTAACAAATACTATTATAATATATACGTTCGTGTGTATATTTCACTGGGAAAATTTTTCTTAGTCGATTTTTCAATATCTACATATATTATATATTGCAAAATACTACACGAAATTTAAATGAACGTATTATAGTTTTATTGGTATCGATTAAGATATTAATTTTTTTATTGTAAAATTCGCCGTCGTACAATAATCGTACACGCGTAGTTAATACCTATATACGAATGTAAAAAAAAAAGAAGATTTTTTTGTGATTTTTAAATTCTGAGCGGAACGAAGAATGTATTGGTTTTACAATGATGTGTTTTTTTTTTTTGTATGTCTGTACCCAAAAATTCTACCTGAAGGAGTGCTCCGATCTTTCCGTTAAGCACTTTTTCTGATCGCAAATTGCATCCGGTTTGTACTTTAGAGTGGTAATTTTTCGATTTTCTCAATACTT